>CM042175.1:39053603-39078783 GCA_023376005.1 Doryteuthis pealeii
GAGACAGACAGACAGACAGACAGAAGAGCTTTGGCATTTGCTATTTCGAATCTTTTCAAATATGAGATTACCCGGGTTAAGTTTATTAGACTACAGCACGAAGAAATTGCGTATCTTTTCGTCTCCTACAAAGCTAACCATTTATGACGGGGCAAAAAGAAAAAAAAAGACGAAAAAAAAGAAAAAAAAAGGAAAGATTGGTTTCTTGCACCCTGATCACACCACCCTCAACATTTCCTCACTCGGGGTACCCCTCTAACCAAGCCGTCCCGTACCCGACAAAAAATACGCCTCGATTCATTTCACTGCCTTCCATTTTTCTTCCTTTCGTTCACAGGGGAGTGGGGAGTCGTCTTTTTTCCCACATGATATGAAATACGACACAAGGTTTTTCGGTACTGGAATCGTCTCTAAAAATATCTTCGACATTTTTTTGGTGCTAAGAGCACGGACCAGGAAATACCATGGAGGTTTTATTTTAAATTATTATTAATACTAGCAAATATATGCCCCCCCCCGGGTGCAAGTATTTAAGTTTTGATATAATAAAATATCATATTAAATTAGAAAGGCTAATGAAACTGACTAAGAATGTAGATAAAAAGATCTGCAACAGAGGGGGTATAATCGAAAAATAGAACAACTTTGAAACTAACTATTCCATCATTTTCCATTACTCCCGTCTTTCATTGGTAAATTTTCCTAATTTAACTATTTAGTTAAAATAGGAAGTAAAGGATAATATTACAGTTATTTCTTCTTGTAAATAAATTTCTTTTAAGATTTATCCACGAGATTTTTGTTTATATTTCTTAAGATAAAAACCAAACAATTAGAAATCAATAATACCAAGCACATATTTATTAAAATAAAATTTTAAATAGCAATATGCAAATTAGCCTTCTCGTTCAAACTGTAAACCGCTATTTTGTTGTATATATAAATATAATTGCATGTTGGTAGTATGTAGATATGGTCAACAGTATTAATAATGTAAAACAATTTTTATTAATAACTGAAGGTTTAAAAGAATGAAATCATGGAGAATTTGACGTAAATAATTAAGGGAATTGTGACTTGTATAGTAATATAGTTTCGGTTACAGAAATAAAAACCCACAATCTCCATTATAATAAGATTAACTAGTAAAACAAAAACGCCCTTAGGCCGATGTAAAAATTAATTTTTGAAATATATGACTAAGGTGGTGGGAGTTTGTTTTGTTTTACGATAGACGACAATGCTTTTTTTTTTTTTTAATACAGTCAATTTTAAATAATTCGGTAATTTATGAGGAAGTGCGTCCCGGTCTCCTGCCTCAAAAATTTCTACCTGGTGACTATTAAAATAACGACCCAGCTCAGTCTATTCAAAACTATCCATCTTCATATCTATCTATCTATCTATCTATCTATCTCAATTTGTTCATATTCATCTATATTACTTTAAATACTAAGATTTTTTTTATTCATGTTTGTTTACTGTCTTGTTTTTAGTTTAAATAAACAAGAATTACGAGAAAAAAAGAAGCGACCCCGCCCCAAATACATTTACTTGTCGAAAATATCTATCTATCTCCATTTGTTCATATCTATCTATATTATTTTCTTTGTTTATCTATCTATCTATCTCTATTCCAATCTATATATCCATCTTCATATCTAAACAAGAATTACGACAAATTACGACAAATAAACAAGAATTACGACACATTACGATAAATAAACAAGAATTACGACGAGCTGGGGTCGCTTAAGCTTTTATTTACTTAACAAAACATTTCATGTAACTAAATATCTGACTAACATAGCGCGCGTATGCAGTGAGTTCCAGTTAAGGCAGGACATCTTCTCTGCCCGACGTCCAACTGAAAACTAAGGACCCAACCAGGTCCCACGTGACTTCACGTATTTCGCGGGCTTTCTCTACTATTCCATGGAAAGTCCCGCCCGTGATATGAAAAGGGCCATCCCTTTAGAAATACAGGGGATTGACAATAATCTTATGCAACCGCATAGATTATGTAACATTTAGTAGACGGAAGGTTGCCAACAATCCAGTATAACCAACGCAGCAAAGTCAGTGCGAATATCGTTCAGCTTGTTAATCTACTTTAATCGTAGATTATTTTATAGCTTTGGGCAAGTCCATCCAGTAGAGTGCTGAAGGGGTGTTAGCTACTCTCCAATGGAGACCAAGAAAGAAAGTAATAGCGATATACGGAACTTTAAAACAAATAGAATAATAAAACAAACATTGATATAAAAAGAAAAACCCCTCAAAAACAATCCAGGCGAGCAACTAGACTAACCGATAAAAGCCCCCCCCCCGTTATGTTCACAAGGGTGGGGTTTGTCTCATCAGAGCAGCTGCAGTTAACGACAGAAACAGATAAGGATGTGGCTAGCGTTTGGCGAGGGTCGTCTAATGAGGGATGAACAGTCGCATTAATGGGGAGGGGGGATAGCGGAGGGGATGACAAACCTACAATCATGGTCAATCAGCCCTGTTTGAAAATGTCTTGAATTCCATGTTATAAGGATGGTATCTGTTGTTTATTAAAACCGGCCATTTTTGTTGCTTATTCAAAACGAGGCAGATTGAAGGGTTTTAGCAGAAAACACGGTTTAGTGTTATGTCCGGTATACCTCTTTAAGGGGGCAAGGTTTTACCCCTCAACAAAGAATGCAATCGGCCTATTTTTAGGGCCCACTGACTATACTACAAAAATGCATTGAAAATTATGTTTATTATAAAATTAGAAATGATTTTTACTATAAAATGAATTGGACAATGATTTTTACTATAAAAATGCATTGGAATCGATTTCTACAATAAAAATGCATTGGACAATGATTTTTACTATAAAAATGCATTGGAATCGATTTCTACAATAAAAATGCATTGGAAATGATTTTTACTATAAAAAATGCATTGGTAATGATTTTTACTATAAAATGAGTAGGACAATGATTTTACTATAAAAATGCATTGGAATCGATTTCTACAATAAAAATGCATTGGAAATGATTTTACTTTAAAAATGCATTGGTAATGATTTTTACTATAAAATGAATAGGACAATGATTTTACTATGAAAATGCATTGGAAATGATTTTACTATAAAATGAATTGGACAATGATTTTTACTATAAAAATGCATTGGAAATGATTTTTACTATAAAATGAATTGGACAATGATTTTTACTATAAAAATGCATTGGAATCGATTTCTACAATAAAAATGCATTGGAAATGATTTTTACTATTAAAATGCATTGGAATGATTTTTACTATAAAATGAATAGGACAATGATTTTTACTATAAAAATGCATTGGAATGAAATGCATTTACTATAAAAATGCATTTGGAAATGATTTTTACTATACAATGAAAATGTTTTTACAATGATGGAAATGATTTTTACATTGGAAATGATTTTTACTATAAAATGCATTGGAAATTTTTTTTTACTATAAAAATGCATTGGTAATGATTTTACTATAAAATGCATTGGAAATGATTTTTACTATAAAATGCATTGGTAATGATTTTACTATTAAAATGAATAGGACAATGATTTTTACTATGAAAATGCATTGGAAATGATTTTTACTATAAAAATGAATTTTTACTATAAAAATACATTGGAAATACTTTTTACTATAAAAATGCATTGGAAATGATTTTTACTATAAAAATGAACTTTTACTATAAAAATACATTGGAAATACTTTTTACTATAAAACTGCATTGAAAATGATCTTTACTATAAAAATGCATTGGAAACGATTTTTACAATAAAAATACAATGCAAATACTTTTTACTATAAAAATGCTTTGAAAATGGTTTTTACTTTAAAGATGCATTGCAAATAATTTTACTATAAAAATGTATTGGCCAAAGACAGAGTGCGATGACTGATAGGCATCGTTGGCGAGAATCATGGGTTCCATGCTTTCAACATAACCTGATTATTATATATATATATATATATATATATATATATATATATATATATATGTATGTGTGTGTGTATTTTACATTTTTTTACTATATAATTAAAAGAGGTTTGTACCATTGGTTTCTAAACACCATATTAACTGCTTATCATCAAAACAAGGCACCATGAACAATCCTTTGTCTTGATGATGAGTGGCTAATACACTGCTTTGAAACTAATAGTAACTAACGCTTTTTGATTATATAGTATATCATAACCAATATATATATATATATATATAATATATATATGAGAGTAAGTAAACAAACAATGTGTTTATTTATTATGGCTTTTAGCCGACAATTTTTGGATCAAAACCTCTGTAAAACCTCTGACCTACATTCTGTTAATAATGGAGATACGCTTCCGGTTTTTGTCTGTAACAAAAATTACGTAACTGCTTACGTCACATTACCCAAAATCGTCATAACATAGAATAAATACACTCAAAATTTGAACATGCAGCATTAGACAGTCCTCATTGTTTTTTAAAACAAGTTTTAATAAATACATGACTGGTATTATATATCTATATATAGTTTGTTTTATTTTAATACATATTTAAAGTTTACATTTCAAATTGTTTTATTTTGTAATCCTTTAATGAATTTGATGATTTTACTTACTTAGGGTATAAACTCGCTGACATTGAATTTTTTACTCCCACCCCTCAGGCAATATGTTTCAAAAATCTATTTTTACATCGCCCGGAGGGTGTTTTTTTTATTATTTTGTACTAGTTCTATGAATATACTCTTTCTGACACAATCAATTGTAAATCAGAAAAAGAAATGTTTGGTTTGGTTTGGTTTGGTTGGTTGGTTGGGATTTACGGCATGTCAACCCCTTGGGTCATTTTATGCCGAATACTTCTATTGGTAAAAAAAAAAGTTTAATGCTGAAAAAGTTTTGAAATAATTTCATTTTTAATGGATAATAGAATTTTGTTTATAAACTCATGTTTTCTATCTAACCCATAGATGGGAAAAAGAAATGTAAATATGCTTCTAGACCACCCCTCTCTCTCCCCTCTCTCTCTATCTCTATCTCTTTCTCTCTCTCTCTCTTAATTAGTTTCTCTCTCTCTCTCTCTCTCAGTCTATCTCTCTCAGCCTCTCTCTCTCTCATTTCTTCACTTTAAAACTTATCTTATCTCTCTCTCTCTCTCTCTCTCTCTCTCTTCTCTCTCTCTCTCTCTCTTTCTGTATATATATATATGTAATGGTTAGCAGGCTAGTATTCCAAATCCATTACTACTGAAAAGTGAGTTTGATCCTCACTGGATAACTCCATACTTGTTTTGGGGTTGTCCCACTGTGTTGTAATGGTTAGCAAGCTAGTCTCACAGATCCATTGTGTTGTAATGGTTAGCAAGCTAGTCTCACAGATCCATTGTGTTTTAATGGTTAGCAAGCTAGTCTCACAGATCCATTACTATTGAAAAGCGAATTCATTCTTCACCAGATACTTCCCCCATACTCAAAAGTCACAGACTTCACGACTCTGAATCCAGAAATTCGGTTGGACAACCAGATTCAAAATGGCGATTAAATTATTAACTGCGTACATGATACTCCATCTCGCTCATAGATCTCCCTCACACTTAGTGATACGTCTTCTCATCCCTCCAAGCTACGGTTGAATGTAGGACGCCTCCCGCGTGCTTGTTAGCTAAAGCCCTATCATTATCCGGTTGTCAGCAGGTGGGGCGGACTGTAATTAGATTCTTATCGATCATCGGTGTGAGGGGGGCGCCGGACGTGAGGGAATCTAGAGAGGAACGCCGGTCTCTTATGCGGTGTCCTCTGTGAGTGCTTAGCTTTCTTTTTATGGAATAGAGCTGCTAAAGGCCAAATTATTGGGGGGTAATATGTGGATGCGTAAAGGGTTCAATATCTCTGGCTCGTATATGGCCACCCTGCTATCTACATAAATGAAAACTAATCAACTGCAAAACTATATATATATAACGCCAGGAGAACTTCTCTAATATTAATGTGGCTTCCATTCGCAGAGCGTCTCTCTCATAAAGCCTGCCTGGACCCTAGTGGCTGATTGCACTTAGGCTAGAAAACAAACAGCCCTAGGGGCTGGGGTCGCCAACTACAGTTATAGGTATTATATTAAGTTGACTACATATATGGTCTCCAAGGATTTATGCACAACCCATGTAAAACTACCTACCGAGTATATTGAATATCTGACGTTGGATATTCTCTGAGTCAATATATTCCTATGATCCAAAAATCTGTGGACATGAGCTACTGCAAAGTATATGTGATACTCCTCGAAATAGGGCGTATAATATGTAGCATTCCAAACTAAAGACGAGTCTTTGCACATACATATTTACCTTTAGCTAATAGTGAGGAGAAGGTGTGAGTGATAATATATCTCTTTATGAATGAGCATTAAAATAAATCCAATCCTTTAAGGAATCTTATAATACTAAAACATTAATATATATAGATTGATTTCTAACTGATAACTATACAATACTAAAAAATGATATTATAAGTAATATTTATTACCCAAAACAACGACAGATCAATGAAAACTCTTTAATAATAAATAACCTAAAGATTATAAGGATAGAAAGTCGAGTCTAATCATTTACACGTGACCTGCCTTATCTATCTCTTCTCTATATTTATTATAGTTTATATGAATACATTAATAAATACTTTAGCATTACTTGTGATTATATCTCTATGGTTCTTGCATAGTATCTGCGCTCATTAAAACACGAGAAAACTTACAAGCTAAAGCTATTCCATTAAATCCACTTATATATATTATCATCTCTATCTAGCACTATCTCAACATCCTTGCCCTTGAAGTAGTTTAGAAGGATGTTAACTACCGGGCATTCAACTACTTGAATGTGAGAGTTCGCTGTATCATCATGCCTCTATGGTGAGTCACCACTCTCCGCTTAGCATAAAATATTTTTGGTCTTGCGTCCTCTAGCTTTACAAGATTTTTTTTAAGGACACGGTTCTTTATTATTTATCCCCTTGTATATATATTGTCAGCTACATGCTACAATGATTTATGTAGCGCGTCAGTTCAGTTTTTTCGAAATCTGATATATATTCTCCGATGGCAAGCGCGCCTGATATTTCTAATTTAAAGCTTCGCCTTTTAAATCCAATAATCCCATCTCCTCATAACTGTCTCGCGCCGAACTATAAATCATGATCTTTCCCAAAGCTAAGTACAATATGCTTTCCCTAAGTCTATCTCAAGACTTCATATGAAAGTGGATTTTAAATGTATTCATTTGGTAATTAGTTAGCTCTCCTCTGGATGCTTAGAAATCCCACTCCTCTCAATGAGTTTTGTTGTCCTTGATGAGTCTTGCCGGCTCCAAACCACAAATATAGCGAAACAACGAACTCTAACAAATGTATCGGGCAATATATAATTGCCTCACCATCGCAATTTTGGTATCTCATTCTGTTAGGATGACCTCTCGTAACTCGCTCGTCTATATCAGCCTTAAGTCTGCTTAGGTTGGTTTAAGAATGTTTCCGTATACCCTGTCAGCATGGACACCTGACAAGCCAGATTTTAGGTCTACGCAGATCAGTCATCAAGCCCCATCAAAAAGCTTCATCTCGTTTCTGTTATGACCGGCCAACTGCTACTGCCGTCATATGAGCTTCATGCTTTATTGTTAGGGCGAGCTAAATGCGGGCGAAATGTACATACACCGATAGCACCTCTACTTCTCTCGAATATGGTTATACGCACTTTTGACATTAATTTTAAAGCTGCACTTGCACGCGCTCTCTTGGGAACTTCGATTTAGTGTATATTGATGTCATTAATTAACTAAAATTAGGTGAATAGCTATTAATTAAGCACGATATTACATAAATCTCCCACAGTAATCCGATGCAGCACGGTCATATATTATACCTGCCTATATTTATTAGATTAATATAATATTAATATAATATATTAATTATAGTAAGACATATAATCTGTATATTATATATTACTATAAATATACTATAGGGCTCGTTGGTTCTAGAGCTTGGGTTTTTGAAGGTCACACCGCGTTAATTGCCCAATGCCACACAGTGCTTATAAGATGTCTAATCAAAGGTGCTAATTGTGTTAGCACTCTTGTCGTGTTGCTTTGTTAACCTGTATTGCAAGATATTGAATTCATTAATATTTCGAGTATAAAAATAGAACTCAATCTACAAAGATAAGTTTGAACTCCCAGATTACTGTAGTTCAATTATTTCCTGTAAATCAAGACAAAGATTAAGAAATATACGATATCTCGATTTACAATTTATTAAGAAAATAGGTTTTTCAACTCTCCACGTTATCATTTAACTAAAAACAACCAGATAATGCTTACCTATTTTTTCTTTCCACACTTGCATTGTGTGCGATTAGACTTTAAATAAGTCCATTTACTAAAAAACCAACAAATATTCTCAATAAAACAACTATTTTAAATAGCACCCTTAGCATAAGCAAAAATTCATATTTGTATAAAACAACCTATTCTTGTATATATATCCACATCTTAATTAACAACAAATAATTAAAACTAAATCTAATTACCATTAATATTTTTACGTTATAAAAATTGATATTTATGTCTAATTTTTCTATGTATAAGTATTTTTGGTAAAATAAGTTGATATTATATATAAGCATTTGAATTATATATATATTGACCGCCCTCTTCTCCACCAAGCTATCCAAAACTCACCTTCCGCACACGACTTTTGCAGTCCGAACACGTTGAGTAGAACATTATCGCCTGATTTTTCTGCAGGGATATAAGCCTCCAATTTTCTTATCTTGGCGTATCCTCAACAGCGAGTTTACAATCTAGCTGTACTCGAGGCCCTTCACTCATTCAACAAATTCCCCTGCTCTCGTGTGATTACAAAAAATTAAATTTTAGTTATTATTTACTCCTTTTTGCGTTACACTCTCCTTATCCGGGCATCTTAGATCCCCGACTTATCACTCTCCAGCACCACTATATATAATAGACATCTCGAGTGAACTCTTCTCATTTACTATCCTCCTCAATCAATTGGGCGTATATTAGTATCATATTGAATTTTATATTATATTGTAATAATAATATATGCGTAATATACCTAGCAACATGTGGGTTCGTTTTGTGTTTCCAAATTTTCTGAATATCAGATGAAATACCGTAATAGATGTAACTCATGTATGCTTGATGACCTGCAGAAGAAATTTAAATGATTCGAAAATGCTCATCGCTCGCACACATGCACTACTACGACAGCGCACGACATCCTACACACACAGACACACACACACATAATATGTATATAGGCTAACACATAACTAGTATGTTTTTTAAATAATATATACAGTAAATTGTCTAATTTATTGTATAAAATATAGATGATATATATTAAGGCTTAACAAACTATTTTAATATAAATGCATTAGTGCTCTCAGTTTCTCTCTTGCCGGTTTCCAATAAAACCTTTCATTAGACACATGAATCCAGGATTCTTTTACCAGTAACCTCTTTTTAGTGTGCAACCTCTCCGATTTTGTCGCACTTTGAAGTGTCCATTGTTTTTCTTTCCATCTTTGTTTTTCTGAGAAAAAGTTTTTGTTGTATTTTCGTGTTAGTTGTCCGAATATATTACACGTTGTTTTGTTGGGTCTATAGTCAATATAATACGAATCATTAAATCCTTTCATGCCTCTTTTTTTGGCGACAGCCATATTTTTGTGTAAAAAGTCCTTGAGAATGTGAAAAACTTGTAATGGCCGTATCTAACAACGCATAGTTCTCTCTTATGTTGGTGAGCCAAGACCTTCTCCAGCTTCTTTTCTTGGCTACATATAGCCTACCTTATCATCCCTAGGGTAGGTGTAGAGCCTTGCTGCACGTACCAAAAATATATTTTTCGCTCTCGTACCTGGATTCAGGTTTAATTATCTCATCTAGTAATGAGCTCGTTCTTATCGTCCATTTTGAAGAATTGGCGCCTAACACCAAGAAGTAATACTTTAATAACAGAGGACGACCTCCAGATATGCTATTTTCTGTTAAAATATTGATTAGAGTTTCTGCTTGTGAGCCTTTGGTTTTTCTAGAGCTTTGAGCTATTGTTTCTTCTGATGTGACTCTTTTTTAAGAAAATTTTCTTCAAATGATAAAAAATGATATTAAGTGCTATTTAGTTGATTTAAATCGTTCAAACTCCTCGATCGTTATTAAAAACTGTATGATTACCAGTGCGGGTTAAAATCTAAATGTTGATCATTATCCATACATGGTCTTCTTCCAACTTAAGGATAGATTTGTGTGCTTTTGTTTGTCTAGTCTTTTGACACTCGAATTCTACGTACTTGATTCGCTCCTACTTCTAAGTTCTCTACAGATTCTCTTAAGTTCGATTGTACATCACATTCTCCATCATGTATTCTATTATTTTACTCTGATAACCTTCGTCGCTAAATTCATTAATAAAATTGTCATACATGGATTTTCTAAGATACTGTTAACTATGTCCGTACTATACTCCAACAAGCGAGTGCAAATTATTATTCCCTAAGGTATATATACTCAACAATTATATAGCCTGGATTTACTGAGTCTAGTGAATATACGCCTGTGGTGGCTGGTCGTAAGCGCCCTGGCTAAGTTTACAATTTATTACATATTTTAAAATAATTAGAGATACTTTTTGATTAATCCAAAGGAATATGTTTGGCTTATCAACAAGCTATTATTAAGATGAATCATTCTAACATGTTTTTTGGTATTTATTTATAATATGAAACTAAAGACAACAACAAATTTCTCTTCAATGTAAATCTTAATATTTTTTGATAATCCATTTAACTCATAGATATTTTAAATATCATCATATGTTAACATGAATTTTATTCTTTACTTCCTCTTTTAAATAAATACTTAAATTAGAATAAATAACAATAAAAGACGAGAGTGATGGAGTAAAGTTTCAGTTGTTCCATTTTTATTATACTTCCTCTGTTTCAAATCTTTTATTATACTCCCTCTATTTCAAATCTTTTTATCTGCATTCTTATTTAGTTTCATTAGCCTTTCTAATTTAATACAATATTTTATTACATTAAAACTTAAATACTTGCACCCGGAGGGTGCATATATTTGCTAGTAACTTTAATGAATAAGTAAGTAAAGTCGTCGGGGTGGCTTAAAGACGGTATCAGCCAATCAGCGAGGGAGTCTATACCCTTTTCACTTACAAGTCATATCAGAAAGTTAGACAACATTCTGGGCAATAAAAGACTTTTTCGAGTTCCACTGGAGTCATAAAAGCTGTCTGTCGGAGTCGGAGGTGTCCCAGACAGCTGGCGTTACATTTCTTTCTTGAAATGCGAAAAAGGATGAGGCTACTTTGTGATACATGCAAAGTGAGAAGAGGGATGAAGTAGGGACGCTCTTTAAGTAAAGGCGGGCCGACGCTGCATGAGACGAATGTTTTGTTTTCTTGTCTTCGCTGGTAAAAATTGTGGGATGTGGCACAGACGTTTGCCTCAGCTCGGGTGTATGTATTTTTTGTTTCTTTTTGTTTCTTTTTTTCTTTTTTAACCAAAGAGAGTGTGATAGTGAGAGAAAAAGGAAACAGCAGTCATCCAACCACCAGGAAACAATTAAGGTAGATGGCACCCTGGGACATTGTGTTGACAAAACTAATGATCTTTTTTTTCTTCAGAAGCTACGCAGCCTTTATAATATACCACATTTGTTATTAAAATATGTAATCACACACACACACACACACACACACACACACACACACACACACACACACACACACATCCATTTCTCGTAATTTTAAGTTGTTTTTTTTTCCCAAAATTGAAAGTTAGACGACAAAGCCTTGACGGTAGAACATCATAAAAATTTCCCATATTATATATGAAAATAATTCTGAGACTATTTTTATTAATGATATAGTGCTCTATTTTTAAATTAAAAAAATTTTTTTGAGCTTATACTTTTTGATGAAATCTTCATCGAACTTTCTCACTCTTATTTTCGTTTCCAAGGGTCGAAAATGAAAAAAGAGATGACTTTTACTATAAAAATGCATTGGAAATGATATTCACTATAAAAATGCATTGGAAATTATTTTCACTACAAAAATACATTAGAAATGATTTTCACTATAAAAATGCATTGGAAATGATTTTCACTATAAAAATGCATTGGAAATGATTTTACTATAAAAATGCATCGAAAATTATTTTTAACATAGAAATTAATTGGAAATGATTTTCACTATAAAAATGCATTGGAAATTATTTTTACTATAAAAAATGATCGGAAATGATTTTTACTATAAAAATGCATCGGAAATGATTTTTACTATAAAAATGCATTGGAAATGATTTTCACTATAAAAATGCATTGAAAATGTAAAAATGCATCGGAAATGATTTTAACATTGGAAATGATTTCACTATAAAAATGCATTGGAAATGATTTTTACTATAAAATGCATTGAAAACCGTTCGAGAGAGAGAAGAGAGAGGAGAGGAGAGAGAGAGAGAGAGAGAGACAGACAGACAGACAGACAGACAGACAGACAGACAGACAGACAGACTGTGAGAAGGCATGAATTTATGGGCCCACAAAGTCATTCATACATACATATATCCCCGGTATGTTTATACATGTATGCGTACTCTTTCACAATTGAATTTCTTTGTTGATAAATTCAAAAATCATGCTATATATATATATATAATATATATATATATATATATATATATATATTCCCTGTTGTAAGTCTCTAGTTTTCTCACTCTCTCACTGTCGCTCTTTCTCTTTGCTCTTTCTATCTGTCTCTGTCTCTTCTATTTCTGTCTCTCTCACACACACACACACACACACACACACACACACCACACACATATAATATATATATAATATATATATATATATATATAATATATATATATATATGGATAGTCGTTTAGGTTAATAATCTCTTTGTTAGGCGACTTTGTGTTTGTTGTAGACGACGCAATCGCATCTAATAATGTGTGTTATTAATTGAAGTCGTGAAGCCCAAAGAGATTTTGATGCCTTTTAATCTACGCATTAATATCTGACTCATGTTTCTCACAACCTTTTACAGTTTTTCTCTTTTTATTCATGAAATTCTGCCAACTTAAATTCAAAACAGATTACAACGAAAATATTATGAATCACTGATATTCATTTTCTCTTTTTCTTTCTCTTTCTTTCTTTCTTTCTTTCTTTTTTCTTCTTTCTTCTTCTTCTTCTTCTTCTTCTTCTCTTCTTTCTTCTTTCTTCTTCTTCTTCTTCTTCTTCTTCTTCTTCTTCTCTTCTTCTATCCCTTTTGTTCTTTACCCTTCTTTCCTTCTTTATTTTTTCTTTCTTTCTTTCTTTCTTTCTTTCTTTCTTCTTCTTCTTCTTCTTCTTCTTCTTCTTCTTCTTCTTCTTCTCTTCATTTATTTTTCTTTTTTCTTTCTTCTTTCTTTTTCTATCCTTTTATTTCTTTCTTTCCTTCTTTCTTTCTTTCTTTTTCTATCCTTTCGTTGTTTCTCCTTCTTTCCGTCTTTTTTTCTTTCTTTCTTTCTTTTTATTTTGGTTCATGTCTTATTCATCGCCCCTTCTTATTTGTTTGTTTGTTTGTTTGTTTCTTCTTCTTACTATTTGGACTGCAAAAGAAAGAAAGAAAAAAAAGAAAAAGAAAGAGAAGAAGAAGAAGGAAGAAAGAAGAAAAGAAGAAGGAAAAGAAAGATATAGGATAATGAAGAAGAGGAAGAAGAAAAGGATCGGATATTAGGATAATGAAGAAGAAGAAGAAGAAGAAGAAGAAGAAGAAGAAGAAGAAGAAGAAGAAGAAGAAGGAAGAAGAAGAAGACTTCAAAAAGAAAGGAACAGTAAGAAAAAATGATGCAATTAAAAGATGAAAATTCAAAGAAATTAAGAACGAAGCAAATAACAACTAGAGACAGAAGCAAAGAATTCAAAATGGCGGACGGAGAGATGAAAGAAACGAAAGACAGAAACATGCTATTCAAGTCTTAATAGTAATAAGCATGCAGCGTGACGAAAACAACAAAACAGACAAATAAACAAAAAAAAACAACTGATAATAAGCTGGATAGATAAATTGGTAACAGCAGACGAGATGCAAAGTGAGAGAAATTTTGAATAATAGCAGACGAGAAAAATGGGGAAAAGATCTCCATTTTTGTAATTTTCGAAAAGCCGGAAAATTAAAATAAGAAAAAGGAAAAATATATATCGGACAAAAAGGAGATGAAACATGGAGGATATATACAAATATATTGATTTAATTAAGACCAGGAATTTCGACGGCATATAATGGACACCCCCTCCCCACGAAATTACAAAATATATAAATAAATAATCGGGTTTTATAATTTGCTTGAAGCATTGTGTTTATCTTGGTTTGGCGTTTATCTTGGTTTCGGTAAAGTAAGGAGTTGATGGTAGGTGTGGCGCTCCACCTCAGATGCAAAAACAATCTCCTTGGTCTAGCGCTAGTGAAAAGGGGATAGACTCCTTCGCTGATTGGCTGATACTGACATTAGGCCGCCCCGACGACATTTACACACATATACATATATGTATATATCCCTAGGTAATAAATGTTTACAAGATATATGGTGTGATTAATTTGCATACTGGTTTAACGAAACTGGGTTTAATAAATAATATCTTAGTGTTATCGATCTCTAATATCATTGTTTTATTTTCAACTTATTAAAATCAATCATATGAATGATTTTATATAGAAACCAATTAAAATTTAATCAAAGTAAGTGTAAACTTTTTATATGCGTTCTTATTTAATTTCGTTAGACTTTCTAATTTGATATATTTCATAACATTAAAATTTAGATACTTACGCCCGGTGGAGATTGCATATTCTTGCTGGTATTTTTAATTTGCCAGAAAAATTTGAGTCTAATTCTTCTTGTTCTTCTTTATTTTTCTTTATTTTTCTTTCTTTCTTTCTTTCTTTTTTCTTTCTTTCTTTAATCTTTCAATCTTTTCTTCTTTTTTTACTTACAGGTAAGCCTTCGTTTTTATCTTCTGATCAAACAGAGAAATAAGCAAAATAAGGTAGGGGTCTTTTTTGTGTGTCTCAGTTTTGCGAATGAACATTTTTATTTCAGAATATATCACTCCTAACCAGTCGACCTAAAAGTAATAGATTCGAAGGTTTGGCTTGATACACAACCAGGCTCCAGAAGTGAGGCCTCACCACCAGATGGTGTTTCGTGGCATACCAGGGACATATATAGTTGTTAATGGTATTTGTCAATGAATTACCCAGCTATGGATTAATTAATATCACCACTGTGATGGGTGGATTTTGCATTGAATAAATGAATTGACTTGAGCTCTAGATGAGACCATAACAGGTACTATCACTCCGGGACAGTCGATCTTAGCTACGAGGGTTCGTCTCGATACTTACCAGGACTCCAGAAGTGATCTTACCATCAGCTAGGAGTTGACGAGTCCATTTTCCATAGATATAAGTAGTAGGCAATTTATTGAAACTAATTATTTTTCACATATATTCAATTACAAGAAATGCAATTCAGTCATAAGCTGTATATAGTAATTAAAAATAATTAAAAAAAAAAATTATCCATAATTTACATGAATCAGAGATCTATTCAATTCTAAAATTCTGAAATAGGGTTAGGGTTAGCAGTTATTATTATAACCTTATAATATGCTTTTTATGGTAGGCCACATACTATAAGAGAGACATGATTATGTAGGCCACATACTATAATGATACCGCAACCAATCTAGGAGAAGGAAAACTAAGTTCAAACCAGCTATACCCTACTTAAAATCTGACCTTGCATCGAATCCTGTTCATGGCAGAGGGGCTGGGTAGATACACAATTTAGGTGCAACATTTTCTTTTCTGTATTTTGAAGTTTAAAATCATGCCCTGTCGTATCCCCCCCCCCCAGGGAAGAACCCACACCCCAAAATAAAAAAATCTTAAAAGTTCATCTTCGAAAGTAAATACCAGAATTTCATTTTTTATCATCATCATTATTTGTTCTTCTACAAGGATTGATTTTGCATTGAATAAATAAATTGATATGAACTCTAGATGTGACCCTAACAAGTACTATCACTCCGGGCCATTCGACTTTGGCTACGAGGGTTTGGCTCGATACTCACCAGGGCTCCAGAAGTGATGCCTCACAACCAGCTAGGAGCGAAATAGTATCCCTACTGTTCTTCTACAAGGACTGATTTTGCATTGAATAAATAAATTGATATGAACTCTAGATGTGACCCTAACAGGTACTATCACTCCGGGCCAGTCGACTTTGGCTACGAGGGTTTGTCTCGATACTCACCAGGGGTCCAGAAGTGATGCCTCACAACAGCTAGGAGCGAAATAGTATCCCTACTGTTCTTCTACAAGGACTGATTTGCATTGAATAAATAAATTGATATGAACTCTAGATGTGACCCTAACAGGTACTATCACTCCGGGCCAGTCGACTTTGGCTACGAGGTTTGTCTCGATACTCACCAGGGGTCCAGAAGTGATGCCTCACAACCAGCTAGGAGCGAAATAGTATCCGTACTGTTCTTCTACAAGGACTGATTTTGCATTGAATAAATAAATTGATATGGACTCTAGATGTGACCTTAACAGGTACTATCACTCCGGGCCAGTCGACTTTGGCTACGAGGTTTGTCTCGATACTCCCAGGGGTCCAGAAGTGATGCCTCACAACCAGCTAGGAGCGAAATAGTATCCGTACTGTTCTTCTACAAGGACTGATTTTGCATTGAATAAATAAATTGATATGAACTCTAGATGTGACCTAACAGGTACTATCACTCCGGGCCAGTCGACTTTGGCTACGAGTGTTTGGCTCGATACTCACCCGGGCTCCAGAAGTGATGCCTCACAACCAGCTAGGAGCGAAATAGTATCCTACTGTTCTTCTACTGATTTTGCTGATATGAACTCTAGATGTGACCCTAACAGTACTATCACTCCGGGCCAGTCGACTTTGCTACGATGTCTCGATACTCAAGGGTCCAGAAGTGATGCCTCACAACCAGCTAGGAGCGAAATAGTATCCGTACTGTTCTTCTACAAGGACTGATTTTGCATTGAATAAATAAATTGATATGGACTCTAGATGTGACCTTAACAGGTACTACACTCCGGCCAGTCGACTTTGGCTACGAGGGTTTGTCTCGATACTCACCAGGGGTCCAGAAGTGATAACCAGCTAGGAGCGAAATAGTATCCGTACTGTTCTTCTTACAAGGACTGATTTTGCATTGAATAAATAAAATTGATATGAACTCTAGATGTGACCTTAACAGTACTATCACTCCGGCCAGTCGACTTTGGCTACGATGTTTGGCTCGATACTCACCCGGGCTCCAGAAGTGATGCCTCACAACCAGCTAGGAGCGAAATAGTATCCCTACTGTCTTCTACAAGGACTGATTTTGCATTGAATAAATAAATGATATGAACTCTAGATGTGACCCTAACAGGTACTATCACTCCGGGCCAGTCGACCTTGGCTACGAGGTTTGCTCGATACTCACAGGGTCCAGAAGTGATGCCTCACAAACCAGCTAGGAGCGAAATAGTATCCCTACTGTACTTTCTACAAGGACTGATTTTGCATTGAATAAATAAATTGATATGAACTCTAGATGTGACCTTAACAGGTACTATCACTCCGGCCAGTCGACTTTGGCTACGAGGTTGGCTCCGATACTCACCCGGGCTCCAGAGTGATGCCTCACAACCAGCTAGGAGCGAAATAGTATCCGTACTGTTCTTCTACAAGGACTGATTTTGCATTGAATAAATAAATTGATATGAACTCTAGATGTGACCCTAACAGGTACTATCACTCCGGGCCAGTCGATCTTAGCTACGAGTCTTTGGCTCGATACTCACCCGGGCTCCAGAAGTGATGCCTCACCAGCAAATGGTGTTTAGTGTCATAGCCGGGACATATGTTGTTGATGGTATTGGCAGCTGTTTGAAAGCAAAGCAAAGTTCGTTTTTGCTTTGTCGTCGTTCGTTTGGGCAACTGACAACATAGAAACATTTATTAAATGCTTTTATGTCTTGCAATTCGTTTCTTATCAGCAAATGAATTCGGTGTTTACAGGAATTGATAAAATCATTTGAGGATTACACACATCTGGATTACGGATGGTGATTTTTCTTTCTTACTTTTTTTTCATTCATTCGTTATTTCTCTTTCTTTCTTTTATTTGATTTTTTCTTTCTTTTTTCTTTTTGTTTGGTTATTTTTTCGATAGTTTCTTTCTTTTTTCAAGCCTTTTTTTTACCTTTCTATATATAACGTATACTCATTTCTTTCTTTCTTTCTTTCTTTCTTTCTTTCTTCTTTCTTTATTTTCTTTCTTTTTTCGTTCATTCAATTCTTTTTCTTCCTTTCTTTTTCAGAGCTTTTTTTTCCATCTTTATTTAACGTATACTCGCATCTTTCTTTCTTTTCTTTCTTTCTTTCTTTCTTTCTTTCTATTCATCTTTCTTTTCCATCTACATTCTTTCTTTCTTTCTTTCTTTTAATTCTTTGTATGTTCTTGGCGAGCTTCGTATCTTTCTTTTTCTTTCTTTCTTTCTTTCTTAATTTCTTTCTATCTTTTTCTTTTTTTTTCGTTCGTTCGATTCTTTTTCATTCTTTCTTTTTCCAAGCTTTTTTGTCCATCTTTATTTAACGTATACTCGCATCTTTCTTTCTTTTCTTTTCTTTTCTTTTCTTTTCTTTCTTTCTTTCTTTCTTTCTTTCTTTCTTTCTTTCTTTTCTTTTTTTCTTTCTTTCTTTCTTTCTATTTTCTTTCTTTTCTATCTACATTCTTTCTTTCTTTCCTTCTTTCCTTCTTTTAATTCTTTGTATGTTCTTTGCGAGCTTCGTATCTTTCTTTTTCTTTCTTTCTTTCTTTCTTTCTTTCTTTCTTCTTTCTTTTCCTTTTTTTCATTCATTCAATTCCTTTTCTTTTCTCAAGCTTTTTTAAAATCTTTATGTAACGTATTCTCACACCTTTTTTTAAATTTATTTTCCCTTTTTTCGTTCATTAAATTCTTTTTCTTTATTTATTTTTTCAAGCTTTTTATGTTTCTTTATTTAACGTATATTCACATCTTTCTTTCTTTCTTTCTTTCTTTCTTCTTTCCTTCTTTTCCTCTTTTCATTCATTCAATTCTTTTTCTTTCTTTCTTTTTTTTTCAAGCTTTTATCTTTATTTAACGTATACTTACATTTTCTTACTTTTCTTTTCTTTACTTCCTTTCTTTCTTGTTTCTTTTCATTCTCTTTTTTCTATTCTTTTTTTCATTCATTATATAGTTTTCCTTCTTTCTTTTATTTAATTTTTTTCTTTCTTTATTTTGTTTTTTTGATAGCTTCTTTCTTTTTCCAAGTTTTTTTAAATCTTTATTTATATAAAGTATACTCACATCATTCTTTCTTTCCTTCTTTTTCGTTCATTTAATTCTTTTTCTTTCCTTCTTTTTTCAAGCTTTTTAAAAAATCTTCATTTAACGTATACGCACATCTTTCTTTCTTTCTTTCTTTCTTTCTTTCATTCTTTCTTTCTTTCTTTCCTTTCTTTTTTGTTCATTTAATTATTTTTCTTTCTTTTTTCAAGTTTTTATTATCTTTCTTTATATAACGTATACTCACATCATTCTTTCTTTCTTTCTTTTTCCTTTCATTCTCTTTTTTCTTTTCTTTTTGTCATTAATTGTACCTGTCCTAAACAAAATGGTATTAATTTTTGACTCACTTATGTGGAGAAGTAGGGATGTGATCCACAGAGGACCAGCTTCATTTTGATGTATGATACATGATCCTGTGTTGGTAATTACCCTGTCCTAAACAAAATGGCATTACTTTTTGATTCACCTATGGGGAGAAGTAGGGATGTGATCCACATAGGACCAGCTTCATCAGCAGACAGTGAGGGAGTCTATTCCCTTTTCAATAGTGCTAGACCAATAAGATTGTTTTGGGGTCTGAGCTGGAGCGCCACACCTACCATCAGCTTCTCACTTTACCGCACGGCTCCCTGTGCCACTCATACGCTAAGTTGGCGAGGGCCGGTATCCGGTGCTCTCCCGATTGAGCTTTTCCTGCACCCTCCCCACACCTCTTTATCCCACCACCTGCCTTTCACATTCCTTCTTTATTTACCTCGTTTCTTTCCCTCTGTTCGTCCTTGCTGACATTCTGCATTTACTTAGCACGATGTAATGGTTAACGAGCTTAGACAGACTGCCAGACCTTTAATTATTTAAAAAAAATTTCTCTGAATATTTAAGATGAGGCTTGATGATTAGTATTATATGCGTTATTCGGACTATTGTCCTCATCTTCATTGTTATCTGTACCATGCTTTGGCCGATGTGCCCTCCGGCCTTCTTCAGGTATTTCTTGTCAGACTCGGGAACCTACTCGGACTCGGGAACCTTCTTTTCGAACTCGGGAACCTTCTTGTCGTAATCGGGAGCCATCACGGAACTTTGAACCTAACCCTTTATTCAGTCTACGGGAGTAACCTGTTCACATTCCGCTAACCATAGCTGGGGTAGAGGCGTTAAGCTGCATTAATTATTATTCTATGTTACTGCTGCCCTTGACCAGGATTGAACCTGCAGTACGGAGATAACTGTCACTTAGAACTGTCTTAACCTAACTTCTTTATCCACTAGGCCATGTGTCCAATTTTTTTTTACTTTAACCGATTTTCACTCGCTGACCTCCAATACTCCTGGCCTTGTGCCAAACGCGACTAATTTTAGCAAATGACATCTTGCTGACATACTGTATCTCTTCCATCAGTTCTTTGATCGTTTATCTGGAATGGGATGATAAATTCATGTTGGCACTCCCGGTCCCATCTGCCGCCCCCACACCCCAACCTTTGTTGATATTTTTGGTCAAGCCTCGTTCGATAAATAAACCAATGATATAAATAAATAATGAGATGAATAACAAAAAATAAATAAATAAATAAATAGTGTGGGATTATTTTTGTATATAGTTATATATATATATATATATATATATATATATATATAGATGTGAGGCATCCAAAACTTGGTAGTAAGGGATGATTCTATATGTGATTTCTAAGATACACTGTATTATTATTGTATGATCCAGTATGTATAAATACAGTGAATCTTTAAATCACTAAAGAGAGCTCAATGTATAATAAACTTTTTAGATTATATACAGAGCAATATTTATCATAGAAAGGAAGGAAGAACTCAACATCGTTATTCCATAATAAATAATAAATTATTGATGATTATCCATCTGATGATACCTAAATTGGGGAGCTTTGTTAAATCAACTTAGATTTATAAAGGCCCCAATTTTAGTCGAAATAAATTTATTATGGAATAACGGTGTTGAGTTTTCCCTTCCTTTTATATATATATATATATATATATATATATATATATATATATATGAGGAAAAATGAATAAAGAAAAGAAAGAAATAGAATGGATAATAAAAGATGAATTTAATCAATATCACTTACACATGTGTTTCGGTCAGTTCATCTGTGTGAAAATATTTCGCACACCGAGAAGATTCGACCTTCATCAGAGTGAAATTTTATTTTGAATGAAAAAAAAAAAAATTCGTTGGGGAACAACGGAGAATTTTTTTGGAAATGTTCGAATAGGCTCCGAGAAAAATGTTCAACATGTTAGGGATAAATAATAACACTTTATTTTTGCAATACAAAATTATTTTCTACCATAACCCCTAGAAAAATCAAATATCCAAATTCTAACGGTCTATTTCAGCGTTCCAAATGGGATTTTCAAAAAATTCTATTCGAACATTTAAAAAAAAATTCGCCGTTGTTCCCCAACGAACTTTTTTTCATTCAAAATAAAATTTTGATTGCAAGCCATGGACTGCTCAACCATCTAGGTTCTATCCTTAAGCATCACGGGTCGCCACCCACGGCCAACAGGTGGCCCCATTGGGGGAGTCTTACTGGTCGCAGTCGACAGGGCGCGGTATACTTTGTTTTTCTATTTCTCCGCACACACACACACAGAGAGAGAGAGAGTAGGAGAGAGAGAGAGAGAGCAGAGAGAGCAGAGAGAGATGAGAGAGAGAGAGAGAGAGAGAGAGAGAGAGAGAGAGATGCCTGCCAAAAAACCACATACCATCCAGAAAATGTTGCCACCCCCTTTCAACTGCATTTCTATTGTCCAACGAATAAATAACTATTACCCTAAAATATCTTCCCTCCCAACAAAAAAAATAGACCCACCCACGCCAATCTTATTGACAAGAATAGAAATCTTTATTTCTTTTTTTTACTTATTTTGTCACGTGACTATTCTCAAATCAGGACCTTTTTTTTTTAATTTGAGAAAGAAGGAAAAGATGTCGGATATTATTTTTTTGGGTGAGGATGGGTGTCAGTGTAAGATAGGGAGTAAAGATTTTGGTAGACACATTCCGTTGTGGGTTTCTGTTAAGACATTTCCAACGGGACATATCAACCCATTAAAATATAAATTGGCCAAAGTTATTTTCTAGTATTTTATGCTAAATTAGTAATTATTGCAAATCTTCTATTAACAAAATATAAGTTTACAAGTTGATTTCTTAGTAAATGTATTGCTTTTTAAATGTAGGAAATTGCACACAGAGTTTCTATAATGATTTTCTTTAAAGCTGATATAGTAAGAGAATCTTTGAAATATTTTTGTAATGTTAAAACCAAATGTTGTATTGGAATCTCATGAAATTAATAATGAAGACAGTAATTTAAAAGGGGTGTCAAAAAAGTATCGAGATTGAAGCTGTATTTACCAAGATAGGAATGAAAAATAAATTATTTCTCTGAATGTTTGAGATGAGGCTTGAAGATTAGTATTATCTGTGTTATTTGGACTATTGTCCCCATCTTCATTGTTATTTGTACAACGTTTCGGCCGATATATTATTACCCCCCCACACACACACACAACCACATCTTCTTAGGGAAGATTGAAGGAAAAGTCAAGACAAAATGACAGAGATAGAAAGAATAGGTGCCCAAAATACTGGCCAGTCGAGTCGGATAAAACCGAAAACAAATGTTTCCTCATCTATTCAGATATATATAGCTTACTTTTAACTTCAAACCACAAAAAAAAAATGTCGGTAAAAACGCCCCAATCGACAAATTATTTTTTCATATATAGCAGCCACTGTTAAGTATCTGGCCGCCATCCTTGGCCAGTTGTAAAAGAACTTAAAAGTAAATAAGTAAGTCCCGAGTTATAGAATCCTTTGGTAAGTGAATAAGTCCCGTGATATAGAATCCTTTGGTAAGTGAATAAGTCCCGTGATATAGAATCCTTTGGTAAGTGAATAAGTCCGTGATATAGAATCCTTTGGTAAGTGAATAAGTCCTGTGATATAGAATCCTTTGGTAAAGTCAATAATCGTGATATAGAATCATTTATAAGTGAATAAGTCCTGTGATATAGAATCCTTTGGTAAGTGAATAAGTCCCAGTGATATAGAATCCTTTTGGTAAGTGAATAAGTCCGTGATATAGAATCCTTTGGTAAGTGAATAATCCGTGATTATAGAATCCCTTTGGTAAGTGAATAAGTCCCAGTGATATAGAATCCTTTGGTAAGTGAATAAGTCCCGAGTTATAGAATCCTTTTGGTAAGTGAATAAGTCCTGTGATATAGAATCCTTTGGTAAAGTGAATAAGTCCGAGTTATAGAATCCTTTTGGTAATGAATAATGATATAGAATCCTTGGTAAGTGAATAAGGTCCTGTGTTATAAATCCTTTAGTAAGTGAATAAGTTCGTGATATAGAATCCTTTGGTAAGGAATAAGTCCTGTGAATATTAGAATCCTTGTGGAGTGATATAGAATCCTTTGTAAGTGAATAAGTCCCGTGATATAGAATCCTTTGGTAAGTGAATAAGTCCTGTGATATAGAATCCTTTTGGTAAGTAATAAGTCCTGTGATATAAATCCTTTTGGTAAGTGAAATAAGTCTGTGATATAGAATCCTTTGGTAAGTGAATAAGTCGCTGTGATATAGAATCCTTTGGTAAGTGAATAAGTCCTGCAATAGAATCCTTTGTAGTGAATAAGTCCCGTATATAGAATCCTTTGGTAAGTGAATAAGTTCCCGTTATATTAGAATCCTTGGTAAGTCAATAAGTCCTGTGATAAGAATATTTTGGTAAGTAATAAGTCCTGTGATATAGAATCCTTTGTAAGTGAATAAGTCCTTGTGATATAGAATCCTTTGGTAGTGAATAAGTCCTGTATATAGAATCCTTTGGTAAGTCAATAAGTCCTTGTATATGAATCCTTTGGTAAGGAATATAAGTCCGAGTATTAGAACCTGGGTAATGAATGAAGTCCTGTGAATATAGAATTCTTTGGTCCGTCGTCCAGAAGATCCAGTAGTAATGATTAGTATGACCATCAGAAAGCCATATAAATAATGATATCAGCAGCAGAATACCCAGTGATTGTGCAATTAGTCACGTGTTTATGGGCGAGTCTATAAGTAAGAGTAGGCATTTACCACACGCCTTATATACTAAAAACTCCAACAGCCACCGATTCATAAGTGGGTTTTCTTTTTAGCTATCACCGCCTAGCGTTTTTAAGGCAGAAGGCCGGGACGGAACTCTGCGAATAGTACCAAAAATGAAAAGGGTGCTTTCGTTTTTTGAGGGCTTTTTTTGTTTGTTTGTTTGATAACTGATAACTAGGCTAATGGTTTGTCTCTGAGCTCACGTGACCAAGATGGTGGAAAAAGGGGTTTGTTCTTGCTGGAAGCTGGGCCGGGAAAAAACGAGCAAGGAAATGATGAAGCAGACGGTAATGACAGGGTAAGTCTGACGGTATCTTCTGCGATAATCAATTTTGAAAGCGCTGACTTTTTTTTTCTAAGGGAGAGAGGGTAATGTGTGTGGGGCGCTTGAGAGAAAAGAAAACTGTTGAAATATCTTCTCTTTTGCTTTTTTTTTGTTGGGGGTGAGGACGCAAGGTTCAAACAGAGAAAACAAGTCCTTAAGCCTTCAATCTCTCTCTTT
>CM042175.1:39078883-39083883 GCA_023376005.1 Doryteuthis pealeii
CTTTAAGCAAAGAGCAATTGACAATTAAGATATAGGGATGGCAAGAGAGAATCAATGGAATCCATTATTGCAGACATGATTAAGAGGATGATGCATATAGATGTAGTTAATTAGTTAGTAGAGGTGTATCACGAAAAAGTACTGAATTATTATATATAATATATAATATTCCTTTGGTATTAGGGCAGATAACGACTAGTATCTGGTTCCTTACTCTCCATTCCTGAAATCTGAGAGTCAACAACTGTGTTGTAGATCAAAGTTCAGTCAATGTTCAATTGAGAGCTCAATGTTATATTTATAGAACAGAGCAACATAATTTGTAAAGAAAAAAGGCTTAAAGACCGGGTATTAAGCGATTATGGTCCATTTCTACCCGTGGGTATCTGAGGTCCTACGAGTTTCTTTAGATCACTTTCTTTATTGAAACTAGTAAACAATTAAATTCAGCTTATATTTATACATTTTCTCCTACTCCTAGTGATGGCACCGAAAGAAGTAAGAGGGATTGAAACCCGATACCTAAATGAGACTATTCGTAAAGAAGTGTTTTAACACAAGATGGAGAGAGTACTACGTTTTATGATCTGCCTCTGAAATGAGTAGACTAGGTCACACACCACCACACACACACACACACATACACACACACACACATATATATATATATATATATATATATATGTGTGTGTGTGTGTATATGTGTGTGTATGTGTGTGTATGTAGTATATTAAGAAAAATGAAAAAACACAGGTTTGAATGGGTTAAGTGGTAAGTTTATTGGCCGACGCAGCAGTGTTTCGATCTATTAATTAGATCATCTTCAGGGCATTTGTTGGTATATGGAAGGTAATAAGAATTTTTTTTATCACAGAATAACGAGAAAAGCGAGTGGTAGACCTTGTTATTCAGTCTGTTTAAAATTTTTTTTGAGGTTTGGAAAAAGGGGACGGTTTGAAATATGACGTAAAATATTCTTTTTTATTAGGGTGTAATAAAATTATAAAAAAAAAGAAGAATATTTGACGTCATATTTCAAACCGTCTCCCCTTTTTTAAAACCACAACATTTTTTTAAACAGACTGAATAACAAGGACTACCTTTCGCTTTTCTCGTTATTCTGCGATAAAAAATTCTTATTACCTTCCATATACCAACAAATGCCCTGAAGATGATCTAATTAATAAATCGAAACACTGCTGCGTCGGCCAATAAACTCACCACTTAACCCATTTAAACCTATGTTTTTTTCATTTTTCTTAATATACTACATACCGTCGGATTCACTTCTTTCTTCACACACCACACACACACACACACACACACACACATATATATATATATATATATATATATATATAAAAGTATTACAGTGTGTATAGAAATAACCTACTCGTGTTTCACCATAAGGATCTCCGAGGATAAATCATTCACCGATAATATTTTTGAAAATTATCCTAAAGTTTAAATATATATATATATATATATATATATATATATATATATATATATATATAACGCTCTCCTATAAAAGGGATGGAGCACTCTATGGCGGCCTTTACATACTCTAACCACATCAGTGGGGATATGGCAATTCTACAATGTGACATCAACATCGGTTTGGTTTGGTTTGGTTTGTTTTTACGGCATATCAATCTCAGTGGGTCATTTAATGCCGATAAAGTTTTGAAATAAATCAATTCTTAATGGATAATACAATTTTTTTATAAATACATTTTTCTATTTAACCCATAGATGGGACCCTAACAAGTACTACCACTCCGGGTCAGAGTGGACCAGGGAGCAATGGTGATGAAGGGGTGCTCCACATTTCACAAAACTCCAAAACTGGAAGCTCACCATCAGAGTTTAACGTCATTCCCAGGACATGTAGACCCTCAGCCACCGCCTTCTAGCACCCATATGATAAAAGGATTGGGACTTGGGCAATAGGGTTGGGTCAATCATATAGGTGCTAGGGTTTGACGTGACCAGCCGATTGATCGGAGGGGGCCTCTCTGACCACCCGTCTAGCCTAAGAAAGGGCCAAAGTGGAGTATTGCAAATCATTGACAGCTCAACCACTGGATTCTATCCTGAAGCATCACGGGTCGCCACCCACGGCCAACAGGTGGCCCCATTGGAGGAGTCTTACTCCTCTAAATAGGTGCAGTCGATGCATTCTAACGCTCGGCCGACAGGGCGCAAACCAACAAAGTCTGGTGGTATCATGAGATACTGATGGGGCGCTCTGGGTTAGTGATAATGATGCTTCGGCCCCGAAACCGAAATTTATCATCTGATGAAGGCTTTTTTGTTGAAATGCTTACATTGTATGAAGTTTATTTTAGCTGCTAGAGCTTGAGATGTCCAGCAAATTGATCGCAGGGCATCTTTCCAAGTAAGAACCAAAGTGCTCAGTCATCAGGATTCCATCCTTAAGCATCACGGTTCGCAACTCATGGCTAGTCTATTTTCTACGCCGATAACTGTTAAGCAAGGGACGCCTAACAAATGATAATTCTTTGTTACGACGGAAGCCAAAGGTATTTAAGGGTCACATATTAATTAAAAGGGTCGTATTATAATTGGCTCATCTAAGAAATCTCCAGTCATTTTGGAGTGAGACTTTTCAGGAAAGAATATCAAAATTAAAGATGATTTTTTTTTAATTCAAAGGAAAATTCCTTTGGAAATAATTTTCCACTGACGCAATTCCCTGACGAGCGGAAGTCAAAGGTTTTAAAGGACACAGATTGTTTCATTTTGGGCAAAGGGAAATCCTCAGCTAATTAACCTCATGAGAAACTCTAATTATATTAATTGGAAGACGCTAATTGGCCTTGCTTAATAAAAAATCATTCAAGCGTTTATTTATTTATTTATTATTATTATTATTATTATTATTATTATTTTATTAGTTTTTCACATCAACGTTAGCTGATGGTCTCTCTCACTGGAGTTTGAGTGACAACAAGTTTCCTCAGGTATCCAAGACTCTTCTGAGTATTCTAGCCGATTGTAACAGTGCAGTAGTCTGGATGGACTCAATTCTGTCTCTGATTTCCAGATCCCCCAGTCTTTATATTATTATTATTATTATTATTATTATTATTATTATTATTATATTATTCACTCCTTTTGGGTTTTTCACACCACCGTTAGCTGATGATCTTACACAGGAGACTATGTGACAACAAGTCTATTCAAATCTCCAGGATTCTTCTGAGTATACTAGCCGATTGAAGCAATGCAGTTGCATCTCAAGGAGTGCTCAGCCATCAGGATCCAATCCTTAAGCATCACGGTTCGCAAACCATGACTAGTCTATTTTCTACGCCGATAACCGTTAAGCAAGGGACGCCTAACAAATGATAATTCTTTGTTACAACGGATGATTTCAACTCTTCCTCTGATTTCCAGATTATTATTATTATTATTTCTCTCCTTTTGAGTTTTCACATCAGTGTTAGCTGATGGTCTTTCACTGGAGTCTGAGTGACAGCAAGTCTCCTCAGGTCTCCAGGACTCTTCTGAGTATTCTGGCAGATTGCAGCAGTGCAGTGTTCTGAATGGTTTCAATCCTTCCTCTGATATCCAAACTTTCCAAGCCCTTTTCTAATCCTTTTGGGACTGTTCCAAGTGCACCAACTACAATTGGTATAACTTTCACTTTCATATTCCATAACTTTTTCAGTTCTCTGGCAAGGTCAAGATATTTGTCTATTTTTTCATTTTCCTTTAGCTTCACCCTGTGATCTGCTGGCACTGCAAAATCCACCAGTTGACAAGTTATTATTATTATTATTACTATTATTATTATTATCACTCCTTTTGAGTTTTTCACATCAGCGTTAGCTGATGGTATTTCTCTGAAGTCTGAGTGACAACAAGTCTCTTCTTGTTTCCAGGACTCTTCTGAGTATTCTAGCAATGCAGTTGTCTGGATGGTCTCAATTCTTACTCTGATTTCCAGTACATCTAGTCTCTTTTCTATGCATTTGGGGACGGTTCCAAGTGCGCCAACTACAATTGGTATCACTTTCTCTCTCATATTCCAAAGCTTTTTCAGTTCTCTGGCAAGGTCCAGGTATATGTGTATTTTTTCATTTTCTTTCAACTTCACCCTGTGATCTGCTGGAATCGCAAAGTCCACCAGTTGGCACGTTCCCTTTGTTTTGTTAATCAACACTAGGTCTGGTCTATTATTATTATTATTATTATAGTTCTTAGTTTTTCACACCAGCATTAGCTGATCGTATTTCCCTGGAGTCTGAGTGATAACAAGTCTCCTCAGGTCTCCAGGACTCTTCTGAGTATTCTGGCAGATTGCAGCAGTGCAGTATTCTGGATGGTCTCAATTCTTCCTCTGATTTCCAGATTTTCCAATCTTCTTTCCAAGCTTTTTGGGACCGTTCCAAGTGCACCAACTACAATTGGTATCAATTTAACTTTCATATTCCATAAATTTTTCAGTTCTCTGGCAAGGTCCAGGTATTTGTCCATTTTTTCGTTTTCCTTCAGCTTCACCCTGTGATCTGCTGGCACTGCAAAATCCACCAATTGACAAGTTTTTCTTCTTCTTCTTCTTCTTCTTCTTCTTCTTCTTCTTATTATTATTATTATTATTATTATTATTATTATTTCAGTACTCGTGTTCCTCCATCTTCCGACCGTTATCATCTTACAGCACCCTTCGGTTAAAAAATGATACCGTTCAAATCATCCAATATGAAAAGCAAAAATGTAAATCTTAATTATCTGGTGTTGCTTATTCTTATTTCTTATTGGTGTCATCACCTCAGCTAAATAATGGACAATTTTTATTGTTAGGAAAAAAAGACATGCTACACAGTAAAAATATAATAAGAAAGAGAGTAAGAGAAATATATTGAGAGGGTGGGAGAACGCGAAAACAATAATGATAATCTTTTTCAATCGATGTTGAAAAGATGGAAAGAAAGAAAGTATGTCTCTGTGTGTGATATATATCTTATTAT
>CM042175.1:39093883-39096383 GCA_023376005.1 Doryteuthis pealeii
ATTTATATTTGACTAGCAACGGCTACTCGGAGTCGCCTGGGTAGAGGGGGATTTTTAAGTTAGTCCCGCAGATCCATTATTATTGAATGGTGAGTTGAATCCTCGTGGGATGCTCCATTTAAATCCCTATGTAAAAAATAGACCTTGCATTGTATATGACTGTTTCTTACCCTGTGTTGGTTATTTATACAAAGTGTGGCCCTTAAGCGCTAATGTTTAGGTTGGTTGATTTGTTGGTTAAATTTTACGGCATGCCAACCCTTGTTGGGATATTTTATGCCGAAGACATTTTATTTTATTCAATTTATTTTCAAACTCAATTTTAAATTTAAATCCTTCCCAATCGATCTCTGAAAAAAAAGAAAAAAAAAAAAAAAAAAGAAAAAAGAAAAAAAAAGAAAGAAAAAGATGAGAGGAGACATCAAACTGAAAGTGTCGCAAAAAGCATCCGTTCTTATAAACGTTGTACAGATAACAATGAAGATGAGGACAATAGTCCGAATAATACAAATGATTCTAAATAACAATAAAATTAAAATTCTATAAAGAAACAGTTTTTATTTTGTAGAATACTGTTAATTGTTATTCTGTGTTACTTTCACCCTTAGCCAGGATTGAACCTGCAGTCTGAAAATGACTGTTACAGATTGTTAACTATTGGACAGTGGAACAGTCAAACACCTCCTCAGCTTAATGGACTCTTCCTGACAGGAGCGGCAGTAATTATTTAAGCTGTTATAGTGGGTTCATTGGAGAACTAGTAACTTCATGGTTAGGCTTGGCCAGTCACATTGCTCAAACCAATTGTTGACTGTCTAACTGACTTACTTCAATACCCATTAATGATCTCTTTGCACGAGATGCAGTCAGCATATTTTAAGCCCAGGATAGATAGATAGATAGATAGATAGGAAGTAAGATGAGGAAATTAATCCGACAGTATGTGGAGAATTTGTTTTTAAAGAAAACAAACACAGAATGTCAAGAACGATGGAAACTCTTTATGTCGATACTTAAGTATTTCGGTTTTTTTTTAAATTAAAACCTTCTTCAGGACATTGAAAAGGTGTTGGTCTAGCGCTTGTGAAAAGGGGATAGACTCTCTCGCTGTCTGGCTGATACCGACTTTAGGCCACCCTGAAGATAAAGAGTCTTACTTATCTATATAGGGCCGGTTTGGCTCAGTCGGTAGAGTGTCCGCCTAGGAACCACGAGGTTCTTAGTTTGATACCGGCCCTCGCCAACTCAGCGTATGAGTAGCACAGGGACCTGTGTGGTAAAGTAAGGAGCTGATGGAGGTGTGGCGCTCCACCTAAGACGCAAAAACAATCTCCTTGGTCTAGCGCTAGTGAAAAGGGGGATAGACTCCCTCGCTGTCTGGTTGATACCGACTTTAGGCCACCCCGACGACATTACTTTTGATATGTAAAGTTATCTAATGTATAGATTTTCTACGAGAAAATTATTTACAAACAATGGAAGATGGCTGAAATTTCCACTAAATAAACATAAATTCTGGATCGAGTCATTTTGTGACGAGGAAAACATTTAACAAATTTGCTTGTGGATTTTGCCTTTTACTTTGATCTTGCGTTATATATTACCATGATGAACAGTTTGGGTAAATCCCCCCCACACACATTTAAAATACACACACACACACACATATATGTATATATATATACAGATAGATAGATATTTATTCATATATATCTTATTATAATGGAGATTGTGTGTTTTTCTGTCTGTAACCGAAACTATATTCCTACTCAAGTCACAATTCTCTTAGTTATTGACATCACATTCTCCATGATTTTATTTTTATCTAAACCTCAATTATTAATAAAATTGTCTTACATTATTAATACTGTTAACTATGTCTACATATTGACAACATGCAATTATATTTTTATATACAACAAAATAGCGGTTTACAGTGTGAACGGGAAGGCTAATTTGCATATTAATATTAAAAAATCGAATTTAATAAATATGTGTTTAATATTATTGATTTCTAATTGTTTGGTTTTATTTTAATGAATATAAGCAAAAATCTCTTCAATGAATCTTAAATGAAATCCATTAACAAGATAAAATAACTGTCATTTTATTCTTTACTTCCTCTTTTAACTAAATACTTAAATTAGAAAAAATAACAATGAAAGACGAGAGTGATGGAAGGGTAAGTTTCAGTTGTTCCATTTTTTTATTATACTCCCTCTGTTTCAAATCTTTTTATCTGTATTCTTATTTTGGTGTTCATTTAATATGATATTTTATTACATTAAAACTTAAATACTTGCACCCGGAGGGTGCATGTATTTGCTAGGTGTCATATATATCAGGTGACATAAAAGTATCAAGATAAAAATGAACAATAAATGTAATATTAATTTTTTTCATAATACAAGTTGTGTCAAAAAGTACTGATTTTGAAGTATCGAGATTTAGGCTGTATTCACAAAGATAGAAATGAAAAATGAATTGAACATTTATTTTT
>CM042175.1:39106383-39116383 GCA_023376005.1 Doryteuthis pealeii
GATAGGAACAAAGAGAAATAGATAGATAGACAGATAGATAGGAACAAAGAGAAATAGATAGATTGATAGATAGATAGATAGGAACTAAAAGAAATAAATAGATAGATAGATAGGATTAAAAAGATATAGATAGATTGATAGATAGATAGGATTAAAAAGATATAGATAGATAGACAGATTGAAAGGAAAAAAAAAGAAATAGATAGACAGATAGATTGAAAGGAAAAAAAAAAGAAATAGATAGACAGATAGATTGAAAGGAACAAAAAGAAATAGATAGACAGATAGATAGGAACAAAAAGAAATAGATAGATAGATAGATAGATAGATAGATAGGGCAGGTTAAAAACGGACACGTCCGAAAAAATGTTGACAAAAATAAAGCCGATATTTGCGTATTGCAACGAAGAGGCCAATGTAGAACGTCTGTACAACGGCTTTCTAGTCACCTTGTCGTCTCTTCCTCGATGGAACCCATAACAATGTGACGTCAGTGCATCCCCCCATAGTTTTGTCGCTCCACCTTCTACTTTCTCCCCAGTATTGACTCCTCTGCCCACAAATCGAGTGACACTCTCTCCCCCCCCCCCCACCGCGCACTCCTACCAGTGTTGTCATGTTTATAGCCGGGGGCTAAGTTCCCAACTTTCAATAATGCGATCACGGTTTGCGACAAATAAATATGCTAATAGAATCTGAACGGACCCCCCCCACCCACACACACACCGTTACTTCCCCCCCCCCCCCCCGTTCGTTTGAGGGTCTCATTTGGTGGTTCATTTCATTTCTGTCTCTTCCCAAGGGCGTGTCTTTGTAAGGAATTGGCGAAAGAATAGATAGATAGATAGATAGATAGATAGAAAGAGATAGAAAGAGATAGATAGATGGACAGAGATAGATAGATAGATAGATTGATGGAAAGCGACAGATAGACAGATAGATACACAGACAGACAGATAGATAGAAAGAGATAGATAGATAGATATAGATGGACATGAACAGATTTTAATGGATATATAGATAGATAGATTGATAGATAGATAGATAGATAGATAGATATATGAACATATTTTAATGGATATATAGGAAAGCGACAGACAGACAGATAGACAGACAGACAGATAGATAGATAGAAGAGATAGATAGATAGATAGATAGATAGATAGATAGATGGACATGAACAGATTTAGATAGATAGATAGATAGATAGATTGATGGAAAGCGACAGATAGACAGATAGACAGACAGACAGATAGATAGATAGAAAGAGATAGATAGATAGATAGATAGATAGATGGACATGAACAGATTTAGATAGATAGATAGATAGATAGATAGATTGATGGAAAGCGACAGACAGATAGACAGACAGACAGATAGACAGATAGATAGATAGAAAGAGATAGATAGATAGATAGATAGATAGATAGATAGATACATAGATAGATAGATAGATAGATAGATAGATAGATAGATTGATGGAAAGCGATAGACAGACAGACAGATAGACAGACAGATAGATAGATAGATAGAAAGAGATAGATAGATAGATAGATAGATGGACATGAACAGATTTAGATAGATAGATAGATAGATAGATTGATGGAAAGCGACAGATAGACAGATAGACAGACAGACAGATAGATAGATAGAAAGAGATAGATAGATAGATAGATAGATAGATGGACATGAACAGATTTAGATAGATAGATAGATAGATAGATTGATGGAAAGCGACAGACAGACAGACAGATAGACAGACAGACAGATAGATAGATAGATAGATAGATAGATAGATAGATAGATGACATGAACAGATTTTAAGATAGATAGATAGATAGATAGATAGATTGATGAAAGCGACAGACAGATAGACAGATAGACAGACAGACAGATAGATAGATAGAAATAGATAGATAGATAGATAGATAGATAGATAGATAGATGGACATGAACAGATTTTAATGGATAGATAGATAGATAGATAGATTGATGGAAAGCGACAGACAGATAGACAGATAGACAGACAGACAGATAGATAGATAGAAAGAGATAGATAGATAGATAGATAGATAGATGGACATGAACAGATTTTAATGGATAGATAGATAGATAGATAGATAGATTGATGGAAAGCGACAGACAGATAGACAGATAGACAGACAGACAGATAGATAGATAGATAGATAGATAGATAGATAGATAGATGGACATGAACAGATTTAGATAGATAGATAGATAAATAGATAGATAGATATGAAACATATTTGTAAGGAGTTGGCGAAGAATAGATAGATAGATAGATAGATAGAAGAGATAGAAAGACATAGATAGATGGACATGAACAGATTTAGATAGATAGATATAGATAGATAGATATAGATAGATAGATGGAAAGCGACAGAAATGAGACAGACAGACGATAGAAAGAGATAGATAGATAGATGGACATGAACAGATTTAGATAGATAGATAGATAGAAAGATAGATATGAACAGATTTTAATGGATAGATAGATAGATAGATAGACTGATGGAAAGCGACAGACAGATAGACAGACAGACAGACAACAAAAAGAGATAGAAAGAGATAGAGAGATGGACATGAACAGATTTAGATTGATAGATAGATAGATTGATAGATATGAACCGATTTTAATGGATTGATAGATAGATAGATAGATCGATAGATTGATTGATGGAAAGCGACAGACAGATAGATAGATAGATAGATAGATACATAGAAAGAGATAGATAGATATATAGATGGACATGAACAGATTTAGATAGATAGATAGATAGATATGAACAGATTTTAATGGATAGATAGATAGATAGATAGATAGATAGATAGATAGATAGATAGATAGATGAAAAGCGACAGACAGGCAGACAGACAGACAGACACAGACAGACAGATAGATAAATAGATAGATAGATAGATAGAAAGAGATGGATAGATAGATATATAGATTGATGGAAAGCGACATAGACAGATTTAGATAGATAGATAGATAGATAGATAGATAGAACGAGACAGATAGAACGAGACAGATAGATAGATAGATAGATAGATAGATAGATAGATAGATGGGGAGAGTCTTTTTTCCCCCTGTTTTTGTAACTAGCTGGCGAGAGAAGCAATAGATAGAAAGATGGTTGGAATTAATCAGTTAGATAGATAGATAGATAGAAAGAGAGAGAGAGAGACAGACAGACAGACAGACAGACAGAGACAGAGAGACAGAGACAGAGACAGACAGACAAATAGAGTTGCTTTTTATGTCTTTATAATAAGCTGACAAGAAAAGCGATAGATAGAAAGATAGATAAAAAGAGATAGATAGATAGAGAGATAGATAGATAGATAGACAGACAGACAGAGACCTGTCTTTTTCTCTCTTTATAACAAACTGGCGAGAGAAGCGATAAATAGAAAGATATATATATAGAGAGAGAGATCAATAGATAGATAGATAGATAGATAGAGAGAGAGAGAGAGAGAGATAAAGAGAGAGAGAGAGAGAGAGAGAGAGAGAGAGAGAGAGAGAGAGAGAGAGAGAGAGAGTAAATCAGATAGAGAATAAGGTGCATAGAAAAGAGATTGATAGATATAGAGAAAGAGAAGGAGAGACAGACATATAAAGAGAGTTGCTATTTTATTGATAGGTTGAGAGAAAGATACATAAAAAGAGGGATAGAAAGAGAGATAGAAAGATATATATATATATATATATAGAGAGAGAGAGAGAGAGACAGTGTGTGTGTGTGAGATGCAGGGCATAGTTAGAATTTGTGACGTCATAGTCATGTGGAAATTTGTATGCAGTGCATGCACAAATGGAACTTTACATGTGTGTCTGCCTGCTTATCGTAATGGCTATCGTCTTAATAAATGAAATTGGCAGTCCGAGTTCAAATAGCGGGCGAGGCTGTTGGCGTTTCACTTCGTCTAATGCCCTTACGAAAGGCACACATCTATTTCTTCTGCTTCCAGCTAAGAGTAAATAGTAAAAAAAAGTATTTTTCCTTAAACTGGTTTAGTCTTGTGGGGGCCCATCCCCCTCCAGGTCTATGAGGAGGTTGAATTCAAAGTTTTCCTTGTAAACTGGTTATACTATTAATTGGAGACTCTCTAATTCTGGGGAATGTAGACTCACTTCTTCAATGCCATTATTCCCAGATCAGCCCAAAGTTGGAGTGAGAGTGTCTGTTGGGGTCTCATTTAGGAGTCAAATAGATCTGTTTAAGATAATTTTGAACTTTATTAATACATTGGCTCTTAAAACATTGATATTACAACTAAGTATAAAGTGTTTACCTGTTTAAAATGATTGTGAACTTTATTAATACATTGGCTCTTAACACATTTATATTGTAACTAAGTATGGAGTGTTTACCTGTTTAAAATTATTGGGAACTTTATTAATACATTGGCTCTTAAAATATTGATATTGCAACTAAGTATAAAGTGTTTACCTGTTTACAATGATTGTGATTACATTGGCTCTTAACACATTTATATTGCAACTAAGTATGAAGTTTTTACCTTTTTAAAATTATTGGGAAGTTTATTAATACATTGGCTCTTAAAATATTGATATTGCAACTAAGTATAAAGTGTTTACCTGTTTAAAATGATTGTGAACTTTATTTAAAAAAAAATGTGTTCATGAACAGAGATTTTACCATCATTACTAAGACCTCTGTATATAAAGCTGTATGCCTATCGATAAGCTGGAGTGAGAATGCCTGTTGGGGGTCTCATTTATGAGATCTGTTTAAAATGATTTATGGTTTATGGTTTGGTTTGTTTTACGGCATATCAACCTCAGTGGGTCATTTAATGCCGATAAAGTTTTGAAATAAATCAATTCTTAATCGATAATACAATTGTTTTATAAATACATTTTTCTATTTAACCCATAGATGGGACCCTAACAGGTACTACCACTCCGGGTCAGAGTGGACCAGGGAGCAATGGTGATGAAGGGGTGCTCCACATTCCCCAAACCTCCAAAAACTGGAACCTCACCATCAGATAGAGTTTAAAGTCATTCCTAGGACCTGTTGACCCGCAGCCACCGCCTTCTAGCACCCATATGATAAAAAGGGGTTGGGGCTTGCCATAAGGGCAATAGGGTTGGGAAAATCATATAGGTGCTAGGGCTTGACGTGACCAGCCGATTGATCGGAGGTGGCCTCTCCGACTGCCCGTCTAGCCCAAGAAAGAGCCAAAGTGGAGTATTGCATGCCATGAATTGCTCATCCACCTGGGCTCTATCCTTAAGCATCACGGGTCGCCACCCACGGCCAACAGGTGGCCTCATTGGGGGAGTCTTACCCCTCTGCAGAGGTGCAGTCGGTGCATTCTAACGCCCCAGCCGACAGGGCGTTTAAAATTATTGTGAACTTTATTAATACATTGGCTCTTAAAACATTGATATTGCAGCTAAGTATGAAGTGTTTACATGTTTAAAATGATTGTGAAATTTATTATTACATAGGAACTGTCCTGATCTCTCTATTCCTCTCTCTATATATCTGGCGTTCTATCTCTATCTCCCCATATATATATATATATTTATATATACCAAACTTGTTGGTAAATCCTCGCGGTGAGAAAAAAACAGCAAATAGTTTGATTGTAAAAATATACTACCAAACATCAACCGGGAAGAAACATTTTTTGTAAAAAGAAAAGACCAAGATAATCGTACTAACAAAAAACAATCTATTAGTACAATATTTGGACCAAAAGAAAAAACAATTTATATGCATATATATATATAAGATATATATATTCATACAAACCCGCCAGGAGACTAAAGCTAATAAGTAAAAAGTGCTCAATACATACGTAGAGCAAATAATAAAGATAAATCTAATGAGTCAGACGAGCCTACTAAAAGTTTCGCTTAATGCTCTTCAGGGAGTCAGATGTTAGCCCTGAAGAGCATTAAGCGAAACTTTTAGTAGTCTAGTGACTCATTAGATTTATCTTTATATATATATATATATTATATATATTATATATATATATATAATATATATATATAAAGTGTGTCATAAAAGTGTCGAGTTTGAGAGTGTATTTAGGTATTTAGCCAGATAAAAATAAACAATGAATGGAACCTTATTTTTTTCAGAATACAAGGTGTGTCGAAAAGTATGAAAAAAATTGATGTTTTTACACACTTTCTATATGTGTGTGTGTGTCTCGCTCTATCTATTTATCTATCTATCTATCTATTTGTCTGTCTATCTATCTGTCTCTCTATCAATCTCTCGATCTTTCTATTTCCCCCCCTCCTTTATATATATCTATATGTCTCTCTCTTCTACCCCCTCCCTCTATGTACTATTTTGGGTAGAAACACGGATATGAACAGAATGAAATACCTAGATAGGTAGATGGATAGTTAAATAGATAGATAGAGACATATATATTTACCAACCACTCCACACGAGCAGGATGTGACACAAGGTCAAATTCTTAAGCGGAGTTCAACAGGTTTGAATTCAGAGTTTTCCTTCTCCTAGACCGGTTGCCTAACCAAGTTTAAAGAGCCCAGTCTGACCTACTATTTATCCATAGCTGGTGGGAGAGTAGGACTCATACCTTTCCCAAGGGTATTAGCGCTAAGTCAAATGCAATTACCACATTCAGGATTTGAACTTGGGGCGACGAGTCCATTTCCTATGACTTTAACCATTACACCATGCGCTTTCTGCTATATAGATAAATACATAAATTGATAGATAAATGTGAACAGATAGAGTTCTAAAAGAATCCGTTTAAAAATAACAAGATTTGGCATTAAATAACCCAAATGTGATGAAGTGCCATTAAAAATTAATTAAAACTATCAATTTATTAAAAGGCAGTGGCTGAGGATCTTCATGTCCTGGGTATAAAATTAAACTCTATTTGATGGTGAGGTTCCAGTTCTGGAGGTCTGGGGAATGTGGAGCACCCCTTCATCACCATTGCTCCCTGGTTCACTCCTACCCAGACTGGTAGTACCTGTTAGGGTCCTATCTATGGGTTAAATAGAAAAATTGTGTTTAAAACAAATTGAGTAACCATCAAGAATGAATAAGACAAAAAATATCTTTGGTATAAAATGACCCAATAAGGGTTGACATGCTGTAAAATCCAACCAGCCGGCCAACTCTCTAAATCTGAACTCTGTAATCCAGAATGGGTGGGAAAGTTGACCCACTAGGAACTGTGCAAGAGACTACAGTTTGGTTATGCTGACAAATGGTATATGCACAAACCAGAATCTGACCTAGAACATTTCCCTGGGCCTTAGAGATACACATGCATCACCAAATCTAGGCCTGAAGACCATACGTAGTGTTAATTAAAAAGAAAGAAAAATGTCATCTAATGGATGGACTACCAAAAGAAAATGAAAAGGTAGACAAATACCTGGATCTTTCCAGAGAACTGAAAATTCTGTGGAACATGGAGGTGATATTGATGTTAGTAGAGTCCTATGAATTTTCCCCAAAGGCCTGGAAAAGAGACTTATTGAAAATTATTTCTACCCACTTTAAGTTTAAAAATCATCTTAAAAATATTGGCATTAAATAACGCCCAGGGTTAAAAATCTAAACCTCAACACCAACCAACCAACCATAGGCCATATCAAACCATCCTCATTATTACTTATGCCATCACACTACATACACAAACTATTCGCAGACATAGGCACAGATAGACAGACTAATATATAATGTCTAATGTGAATTGATATATATGAATAAAGGGTGCTCAATCTATATATTAATACTTGTGTTCTCTAAAAGTACAACCGTTATCATCTTCTTGCAACAACCTCTGGTTAAAAATGGAGCTGTCAAAAGAGCCAAGAGGAAATGCAAAAATGTATAAATCTGATTATCTGGTGTTGCTTATCCATCAAATCTTATTTTTTGTGATGTCGTCAATTCAGATAAATAATGGACCTTTTCATTTTTATTATAACGAAATATTGGGCAGAAAGAAAGAAAAGAAGTATGGAAAGATAGTGAGAATTGATGCGCGCGCGGAAGCGATAACACGCTTATCTAAAATAAAAATCAAAACCAGCGGAATTTATCGTTTAACCTTATTGATCTTGGGATACAAGAATAATCGAAGGCACATGACGTTATTCATCGATAGAATGACAGATCGAAGTTTTAAAAATGACACTTTTCTTCAGAAACATTTACGAACTATATCACCTGGTAATTGTGATCGAAACCTGTATTTATTGATTTTGTCACTATCGATTTTTACTCTCTTTGTGCCTTTAACATTTTGACAAGAAGAAATGTTCGAGCCTTCCTATAAAATTAAATCAATGTTATTATACCAATCTATACTACCATGCTGTAGATTATTGTTTGTGTATGTAGGGCCGGAAGAGAGGCAAAGATTATTCCAGTGACGAGGAAGTAAAATCTGTAGTGAAGAAGTTGCTCAAAGAACAGTCAACAGAATTTATACATGCTCTCATTCAAAGGTGAAACATTGCTATTGAGAAAAACGGTGACAATATGGAGAAGTAGGAATGTGATTCACAGAGGACGGCGCTGTGATTTTGATGTATAATACATGTTCCTGTGTTAATAATTATACTTGTCCTAAACAAAATGGCATTACTTTTCGACTCAGCTATGGTGGAGAAGTAGGGATCTGATCCACAGAGAACCAGCTTCATTTTGATGCATGATACATGTTCCTGTGTTGGTAATTATACCTGTCCTAAACAAAATGGCATTACTTTTCGACTCAGCTATGTGGAGAAGTAGGGATGGGATCCACAATAGGACCAGCTTCATTTTGATGTATGATACATGTTCCTGGTGTTGGTAATTATACCTGTCCTAAACAAAATGGCATTACTTTTCGACTCAGCTAGTGGAGAAGTAGGGATGTGATCCACAGAGGCACAGCTTCATTTTGATGTATGATAAAATGTTCCTGTGTTGGTAATTATACCTGTCCTAAACAAATTGGCATTACTTTTGAATTACACTCATATTTTAAGGTAATTATAAAAAAAAACCCACTAAACAAATCCCAAGTTTACAATGGCTTGAAAGTTGTGTTTATACACAATAAAGATGAGGACAACAGTCCGAAATATCAAAATTATTCCAAAGAAAGATTCTCCGCGCATAAAATAATCCAGGGGTTGACAATGCCGTAAAAATCCAACCAGCAAACCAACCAATCAATGAACCAACCAGCCAGACCTTTTCGACTGCACCTCTGCAGAGGGGTAAGAGTCACCCAAATGGGGCCACCTATTGGCCGTTGTGGCGACTCGTGATGCTTAAGGACGGAGTTTTGGTGTGATGCACAGTCCAAGCCCTGCAACACTCCACTCAGACTCTATTCTTGGCGTAGACCGGCAGTCGGAGAGGCCCGCCTCCGATCAAGAGTCGGCTGGTCACATCAAGCCCTAGCACCTATATGGATTGCCCAACCCTATTGCCTCTTATGCCAATCCCCAACCCCTTTTATCATATGGAGTGCTAGAAGGCGGTGACTGAGGGTCAACATGTCCTGGGAATGACGCTAAACTCTATCTGATGGTGAGGTTCCAGTTTTGGGAGGTTTTTGGGGAATGTGGAGCACCCTTTCATCACCATTGCTCCCTGGTCCACTCTGACCCGGAGTGGTAGTACTTGTTAGGGTCCCATCTATGGGTTAAATAGAAAAATGTATTTATGAAAAGCTGTTGTGTATCCATTTAGATTAATTTATTTCAAAACTTTATCGGCATTAAATGACCGCACTGGCGTTGATATGCCGTAAAACAAAACAAACGAAATGCTGATTTACTTCTCTGGATTAAGACAGTTCTAAGTGACAGTTATCTCTAGGCTGCAGGTTCAATCCTAGTCAATGGTGACAGTAACGTAAAATAATAATTAACAAAGCTTAATGCTATGGGTTAGCAGGGAATGAAAACAGGATACACCCGTGAATTGAATAA
>CM042175.1:39121383-39126383 GCA_023376005.1 Doryteuthis pealeii
GTAAAACTTTATCTTCAGAGACGATTTTCGGAAATGGACGTGTTTTTTTTTTGTCGTTATTTTTTTATGTTATAAACACGCGTCTCGCGGTGTTCTTTTTTTCAAACGTCACGCGCACTTTGCGTGATGGACATTTAGCCGTTCATTCAATTTCAATTTTATTATTGTCATCTATTTATATATTTATGTAATATTCATTTGATATATGTATAATGAAATGTACATACTATGTACTATATACTGTGAGGAACGTGTATTTTAATTAATTATGTATTCAGTGTTTAACTCTAATCTATTGTTTATACTAGGACCTAATTTGGCTATTAATAAACTTTCTCTAATTCTGAGATTACCAATGTTTCGTATTATTGTCTCTATCTTAACGGAAAAACTATTGTCTTTATTTTTGCATTTGATTAAATGTTTGTGGAATGAGGATGAACGTGTGTGGATATGTTCTTTGATTCCAATGTGGAGGGGTCTAATTGTACTTCCTATATAGAAATTAAGGCATTTGGAGCAAGTTAAGCGGTATATATATATATAATATATATATATATATATATATATATAAAGTAAAGTAAAGTCGTCGGGGTGGCCTAAAGTCAGTATCAGCCAATAAGTGAGGAAGTCTATCCCATTTTAACTTGCGCTAGACCAAGGCGATTATTTTAGCGTCTGAGGTGGAGTGCCACACCTACCACCAGCTCCTCAGTGGTACTCATACGCTGAGTTGGTGAGGACCGGTATCGAACTAGGAACCTTGTGGTTTCTGGCCGAATGCTCTACCAACTGAGCTAACCCGGCCCATATATATATATATATATATATATATATATATATATATATATATATATATATATATATATATATATATATATATATATATATATATATATATATATATATATATATATATATATATATATATATATATATATGGGGGTGAGGTGCATATTATTAAGAATATATATGCTTATTTATCTTATTATTAGCATGTTTGCTATCGCGCGCTCACCCCTATTTCTATCCTTCTCCTATTTTCTTTCTTTCTTTCTTTCTTTGTTTTTTTTCCTGTCTGTTTCTTATATTTATGAATAAGATGCTTCTTAAGACTGAATAGTTATTTGAAAACCTTTGAGAATAGAACGTAAATAACTTAGGGAATTGTGAAGTTGGTGGTTATATAGTTCCGGTTATAGACAGACAAACAGACACACAACCTCTATTATAACAAGATAATAATAATGATATCCTGATTATAAACAAAACAACCTTTAATTTAACTGAGTCATTTGATAATGATTAAGAATAGAACGTAAATAACTAAGGGAATTGTGACGTTGGTGGTTATATACTTTCGGTTATAGACAGACAAACAGACACACAACCTCCATTACCTTTAATTTAACAGTTTTTTTCAGTCCACAGCTGCAACCATTAGGCTGTCGTCCCATATGTTTAAAGTTATTATGTTTATACGATTAGTAAGTAAAATCGTCGGGGCGGCCTAAAGTCGGTATCAGCCAGTCAGCGAGGGAGTCTATCTCCTTTCCACTAGCGCTAGACCAAGGAGATTGTTTTTGCGTCTGAGGTGGAGCGCCAAACCTACCATCAGCTCCTTACTTTACCGCACAGATCCCTGTGCTACTCATGCGCTGAGTTTGCGAGGACCGGTATCGAACTAGGAACCTTGTGGTTTCTAGCCGAACGCTCTACCGACTGAGCTACACAGATTATAAACAAACAAAAAACAAACATTAATTTAAGTGAGTTATTTGATAACGATTGTGAATAGAGCGTAAATAACTAAGGGAATTTTGACGTTGGTGGTTATGTAGTTTTGGTTACAGACAGACAGACAGACACACAACCTCCATTATAATAAGATAATAATAACAATATCTATTAATAATGGAGATTCACTTCCGGTATTTTTCTGTAACAAAAATTACGCCACTGTTTACATCACATTACCCAAAATCGTCATAACATAGAATAAATACACTCAAAATTTGAACATGCAACATTAGACAGTTCTCATTGTTTTTAAAGCAAGTTTTAATAAATACATGACTGGTATTATATATCTATATATAGTTTGTTTTATTTTAATACATATTTAAAGTTTACATTTCAAATTGTTTTATTTTCTAATCCTTTAATGAATTTGATGATTTTACTTACTTAGGGTACAAACTCGCTGACATTGAATTTTTTACTCCCATCGCTCAGGCAATATGTTTCAAAAAAGCTTTTTTTAATTTTGTACTAGTCCAGATTATAAACAATACAACCTTTAATTTAAGAGTTTTTTCTAACCCACAGCGGTAACCATTAGGCTGTCGTCCCATGTGTTTAAAGTGACTGTGTTTATGCCATTAGTTGAGATCGTAATTAGGAGCGCCCACCTTTTGTTATTTCTTCAGTGTTCTTTCGCTTTGCCCAATTTCATTTTGACGAACGAAAAACCACGTGGTAGCTTTCGCTATTCGAAAGCGGGAGAAAATGCTTCTTGGTGGGAAATGTTCCCGCCTCGGAGTTCTTTCATCTTGAGAATCCAATTTATTTAAAAAGGTCGACATTAAATTGTCCACAAATACCATCAGATCTTTCAAAGCTTTCATATCTTGTCTTCTTTTCTCTTCTTTTCATATACTGTTAGAAATTATCGCTGAAACGGTAATTATTCTTACACACACTAGCAATATACGAAGCGCGTGGTGTAATGGTTAAAGTCATGGGAAATGGACTCGTCGCCCCGAGTTCAAATCCTGGATGTGGTAATTGCATTTCACTTAGCGCTAATACCCTTGGGAAAGGTATGAATCCTACTCTCTCTCCAGCTATGGATAAATAGTAGGGAAGAGTGGGATACTTCAACAGGTTTGAATTCAGAGTTTTCCTTCTCCTAGACCGGTTGCCTAACCAAGGTTAGGCAACCGGTCCAGGAGAAGGAGGGTTTGTATCATAAGTAAGCAACATCCTTTGTTTGGGTTTGTATCATAAGTAAGACAAATCCTCATATTTATTAAAGGAGTAAAAAAATAAATAAAATAAAACAATTTGAAATGAAAACTGAGCCCCGTCCCTCTCAAATAAAATGTTGCATGCATGTAATATTCAAACAATTATTTTGAATATTTTCCACATCAATTTTCCACAAAATCGTAGGTATTTATTTATTTGTAAACTTTTTAGTTAACTTCTTGTTACTGTAAAAAAAAAAAAGAGACGAGAGTAAAAAACAATTTTTAAAATTGCTTACTCAAATTTTGAGTGTATATAGCATACAAATATTGTGACGTAAGCTGTGACGTAGAGCTATGACGTAGTTTTTGTTACAGACAGAAATACAGACAATCCATTATTAATAGACTAGCAAATTAAAAAAAACACCATCCGGGCGATGTAAAAATAAATTTTTGAATGATATTGCCTGAGAGGGTGTGAGTTAAAAATTCAATATCAGAGAGTTTGTACCATAAGTAAGTAAAATCTTCAAATCATAAAATTCATTACAGGAGTAAAAAATAAAACAATTTGAAATCGAAACTTACTTCCAATAACTTTAAATATGTATCAAAATAAAATAAACTATATATATTCCTTAAAACTTGTTTAAAACAAAAACACAATGAGGACTGTCTAATGATGCATGCTCAAATTTTTAGTGTATTTATTCTATGTTATGACGTATATATATATATATATATATATATTATATATATATATAAGTGTTGTTATGGGTCCAATGGGAGAAAATAGATATTTTATAAAAGAGAAGGTTTGCAAAAAAGGATTATTTTTTTAAAAAATTTATTAACTTACATATGCGACACGTGTTTCTGATCTGTTATCTTCTTCAGGCATTGAATTATTATTTTGGCAGAATATGTCCGATATTTGATAGGTTGTGTGTGTTTTTGTAACTTTTTTTTGTGTTATATATATATTGGATATATATTTTCATTTTCAATTTCATTTTCTATAAGAAAAAGTATCGAATTTTATGCGATACATGCGTTGTAAGTGCCTTCAAGTAAAATTTATATATATATATATATATATATATATATATATATATATATATATATATAAATGATATTGATCTATTTAATTGCCATCGTCGTTATCATCGGCTTTACCCCACTAAAATAATAGTTTTTACTTACCCCCTAAAAACATGAAACAGCAAGTCACTTTATATTTCCTATCATATTTTAATAACCCACTTTATTTTTATTAAAAAAAAAGTTTTTAAGAAAAAATCACTATGATGATATTAATAACAAATTAATAAATGAACCACCAACACAATACACATACGCATAAATTTTATTTTTAAAAAATTCAAATATTCCTCATCCTTTGAAAATTAAAATTCCACCTGACTTTGTTCCTTATATTCTCCAGTCATCTTCTCTACATTTTAAAATCCGTTGCATGCGACGATGACGTCAACATAACTGTTTTCTCCATCGTCGTAGAACACTTTCTACAAGCGATTTCAAAAAAGTTCTTTTTTTCGAACATCTCTGAAATTCTCCGTATTTCAACCGATTTCAATTAAAACAATAAGGATTTACTCTGACGAAGGCCGCTATTTCTTTGTATACTAAAAATATTTCTGTAGTTTTTTCTATTATTGTTATTTTATTTTATTTTGTATTTAAAATAATAATAGATAGAAAACATGTGTACATGGATAAACTCCTGGCCGAAACACGTGTCAGTAAAAATAAAATAAAATAAATCCTGTTTTATCCATTCAACATTTCTTTCCTTTATTATTCATTTCAACACACACACACACACACACACACACACACACACACACATATATATATATATATATAATATATATATGTGTGTGTGTGTGTGTGTGTGCATATATATATATATCTATTTGTGTGTGTGTGCGTGTGTGTAATATAGTGAAAGATTTGAAAAAAACACAGGTTCAAATATTGTGATATTTATTCAGCCAACGCTGCAGT
>CM042175.1:39128883-39136383 GCA_023376005.1 Doryteuthis pealeii
ATCTATCTATCTATATTTGTGTGTGCGTGTGTTATTTCGTACATTTTGGCAAGTTTGGCACAAATCACAGAATCATAAGTTTACCCCGTGACAATCAAATTCAGTACCCTAGAGCATTAGCTCGCAAGGCGATCTTGATAACTAATTGTACATTGGCCTTTCGTCTGGTACAAGGCACTAAAACCAGAGCACTCAATGAAGAATTGTCCATTTCGACCTGGTCCCTAAACCTAACTCTATCTAAAGCGCCCATAATTGATTATTGCTTTAAGTCTGGCACAAGGTCATCAGGGAGAGGATCAAGATACTTCATACCAGTGATAGATCTGTGAGATATGCCAACAGGCTCTTTTTTACGCGTGTCACACACAATCCCCAGAGAGGATTGCCATCCTCCCTGGGCACGTCATTATCTCTCTCTCTCTCTCTCTCTCTCTCTCTCTCTCTCTCTCGCTCTCTCTCTCTCTTTCTCTCTCTCTTTCGCATCTCCGAGATCTCATTTTCCAGACCCCGTCAATTACACTTTCGACACAATCAGAGCATTGACGAATACCACGGTTAACTTCTCGGAAACCCCACCAATCTCCACCGCCACCCCTAGAGCCACAATCAAACACCCCCCACCCTTAACCTCCACCGATTTTTAGTTCACCCGCTCCTCCTCCGCGATTATCCTTCGTTTCCATCGCTCCAGTTTTCATTATCATGTTTTCATCTTTTATCCGACCCCACTCGCGCACTCCTCATACACTACCCCCACCCCCCGATACCAGTATTTTCTCCTTTCTTTCCAACCCGCTCCCCACCCCTTTTCAATTTTGTTCTTGGGTTTTTCCTCTTCTGTATTTCATCAACCACCACTACCGCCAGCATCACTCGAAACCCCACCTCCTTTTTTTCGTCTCTTCTATTGTTATTCTTCAACTGGAACATCCGTATCATTTTCCGACCGCCCCACCCCACCCTTCCGACTAATTTCGTTCAACCGACAACACCCACCCTACCCACAATGCACTATTCAGTTCTGCTCGCATTTCCAGTACCGTGCATTCTTTTGTCCCGCTTTCGCAGAGCGGAAGTCAGCGATTCGGTGCTTTTCTGTAGACGCCATTGTTTCGCGACTGTAGATGCACCGACAGGAAGTGACGTCACGAGAAACCAATCGACTGTGACATGAAAACAATGATGACAAGAAGAAGAGAAGAAGAAGAAGAAGAAGAAGAAGAAGAAGAAGAAGTTTCACAGCAAGTTTTAGAAGAAATAAAAAAGAAGAAAGAAAATGAAGGAAGAAAACAAAGAAGAAGAAGAAGAAGTTTCACAGCAAGTTTTAGAAGAAATAAAAAAGAAGAAAGAAAATGAAAGAAGAAAACAAAGAAGAAGAAGAAGAAGAAGTTTCACAGCAAGTTTTAGAAGACATAAAAAAGAAGAAAGAAAATGAAGGAAGAAAACAAAGAAGAAAAAGAAGAAAAACAGAAAAAAGAAGGAAGAAATAAAGAAGAAAATAAAGAAGAAAAAACAAAGAATAGAAAGAAGGACGAAAGAAAAAGAAGAAAACAAAAAAAAAGAAGAAAAAATAAAAAAGGAGGAAAAGATGGAAAAATAAATGAAAAAGAAGGAAGAAATAAAAAAGGAGAAAACGAAGAAGAAAAAGAAGAAAAAATGAAAAGGAGGAAAAAGAAGGAAAAATAAAGAAAAAAAGGAGGAAGAAATAAAAAGAAGAAAAGGAAGGATAAAAGAAAAAAGAAATAAAAAAGAAGAAAACTAAGAAGAAAAGAAGGAAAAAACAAAGAGAAAAGGAAGAAAGAAATAAAGAAGAATAAAAAGAAGGAAAAATGAGTTTTATTTATAGTCAAAATCATTAATACATTGAATATATCTTATTTATTAACACTGTCTCAATAAAAATCTGAGTTATATTTGCCTCAAAACAACCCTTGCCTCTCACCCCACTTATGAGGGCGTGACACAAGGACATTTTTATGCGGGTCCACCCACAAGCTGAAGCTCATGGGTGGTAAGCACAAAAAATGCGTCGATCCCGTCGGCATCCCCCTCGAAGGGGGCGCCTCAGGCGCTGGGCAATAAACCCAGCCCTGACCCTTTAAATCAAGGGGGCAGGTGTTGCCTGGGTGGGGGGATAGTCCCCTGGGATCGACGCTGTCAATTTCACTAATAGACACAGGCCCCGAAAGGCCCGTGCTATTAGTACGTTTCAAATCCTGTAATGTGCCCGATATATTACTAAGAAATAAAGGGCGAGATAATATATGATGTGGTTAATTTGCATACAGGTTTTAACAAAACCGGGTTTAATAAATAATTACTTGGTGTTATTGATCTCTAATATTATTGTTTTATTCTCCAATGTATTAAAACCAGTCTTATGAATGATTTTAGGTAGAAATGTAATTAAAGTAAGGGTTATAAGTCCTACATTAACAAAGGGTAACCACTCTTGACTGATAAATTATTTATTTATTTATTGATCTACTAGGAAAAAAGAAGACGAGTTAGGGTTAGGGTTAGGGTTTAGGGATAGGGTTAGGGTTTAGAGTTTAGGGTTATGGTTTGGGTTAGGGGTAGGAGTAGAGTTTAGGGTTAGTTTAATGGGAAAATAAATAAATAATGTATCAGTCAAGAGTGGTTCCCCTTTGTTTATGTTGGATTTATAGGAAATAACCAAAATAAGTAATCTTTTATATGCGTTCTTATTTAACTTCATAAGGTACGATCAGAGGGCGCATATTTTTTTATTTTTCTTTAAAATTCTCAATTTTGGAGAGTCAAGGGTCCGATAAGTGTGAACATTGCGTTTAAGTCATAACTTTGTTTCAACAACTGGCCAGTCGACTAAATTGCCGGACTCTAGCGAGTCATGTGATCACTTCTTGATGCCAAAAATGTTAGGCATGTGTTACTGAATAACAAGGAGTACTTTCTCTTCATTATTTGGATCTGTGTCTTTTCCAGTCGTCTGGTGATCTTTCTGGTGTTTGGATCCAGTTGAAATAGGATATTTCCCCATACTGTTAGCCCGAGCGCTTTCGACTGTTTCTTCAGTCGTCATCATGGGGTATATGAGTTGGTTTTAGTTAGTTTTTTTTAGATCTTTTATCTATGTTGGTTTTGAATTTGTAGAGTCTATTATTTTTAGAGGTGTTGGAATTTGTTGGATATAAGGCGTGTGCCAGACGGCTACTTTTACTTATAGACTCGCCGATGGACATGTGACAAGCCTGTTGTCCAATCACTGGCAGTGGTCTGCTGCTGTTGTTGTTATTTATACTGGCTGATTCTAATATTAGCTCACTACTACTTGGAATTTCTTGGACGACGGACCTAAAGGATTCTATACCACAGGACTTATTGACTAAGTCACGGGACTTATTCACTTACCAAAGGATTCTATAACTCGGGACTTATTTATTTATTTACTTTGAGTTCTTTCCAGCTGGCCAAGGATGGCGGCCAGATACTTAACAAGAGGGTTGCAAGTTGGGTTGTGTTAGTTATTAAAGATAGCTAATATGTTATGACAGACTTTGAATGCTATTTTATTGATGTTAGGTTTTTTTATTTTTTATGCATATTGCTTCACAAATTTGTAGGCGTTTCTTATTGTTATTTTTATAGATGATATTGGTGTTTTCAGTGAGAATTTTCCTAATGTCAGGGGAGGTGAATATATCTGGATATTTTGTAATTAAGTGTTGTTTTATGGCACTAGTATCGGAGAGATGGAATGTGAGGCGACAGGAGAGTGTTACTACCAAAATACACAACATTTAAACTATATATATATATATATATATATATATATATATATATATATATATATATATATATATATACCAAGCGTGTTGGTAGATCCTTGCGGAGAGAAAAAAACCAGCAGAAAGTTTGATTGTAAAAATATACTACCAAACATCAACCAGGAAGAAAAAAATTTTGAAAAAAAGAAAAGACCAAGATATTCGTACCAACAAAAAATAATCTATTGGTATAGTATTTGGCCAAAAGAAAAAACAATTTATATGTATATAAGATATATATATATATTCATATAACCGCTAGGGGAAGCTAATATGTAAAAAGTGCTCGATACCTAAGTAGAGCCAAGTAATAAAGATAATCTAATGAGTCAGACGAACCTACTATTAGTTTCGCATAAAGCTCTTCAGGGCTAAAATCTGAGTCAGATTTTAGCCCTGAGGAGATTTATGTGAAACTAATAGTAGGTTCGTCTGACTCATTAGATTATCTTTATATATATATATATATATATATATATATATGTGTGTGTGTGTGTGTGTGTGTGTGTGTGTAGTTTAAATACTATTTCTAAACTCCGATGGTATCAAAAAACCTCCCGGCTTTATAGTCTGTAATTACACAATAAAAACTTTTGCCTGGAGAAAAAAGAATTAAAAAAAAAAGAAAAGACCAAATCATATACACAAGTCAGATGGTACTATTAGAATGGAGAAAAGAAAAAAAATACTGCCTAGGTTTCTTCCAACGGATCATCAGGATAATTCTGACTGGATATCAGGATAATTCGGAGAGAATAATCCTGATATCCATTAAGAGACACCTAGGTTGATATTCTCTGGCTCATTAGACTTATTTTATTATATATATATATACACACACACACACCACACACACACACATATATATATATATATATATATATATATATATGATACATTGTTGCAATATTCAAACAGATGTGGACCAAACTAGTTTAGATATACTAGCAAATATATGCACCCTCCGGGTGCAAGTATTTAAGTTTTAATGTAATAATATATTATATTAAATTAGAAAGGCTAATGAAACTAAATAAGAATGCAGATAAAAAAGATTTGAAACAGAGGGTGGTATAATCGAAAAATAGAACAACTGAAACTTACCCTTCCATCACTCTTGTCTTTCATTGTTATTTTTTCTAATTTAAGTATTTAGTTAAAAGAGGAAGTGAAGAATAAAATGACAGTTATTTTTTCTTGTTAACGGATTTCATTTAAGATTCATTGAAGAAATGTTTGCTTATATTCATTATAATAAAACCAAACCGTTAGAAATCAATAATACTAAGCATATATTTATCAAAATCACATTTTAAATATCAATATGCAAATTAGCCTTCCCATTCACACTGTAAACCGCTATTTTGTTGTACATATGAATATAATTGCATGCTATTAGTATGTAGATATGGTTAACAGTATTAATGATGTAAAACAATTTTATTAATAATTGAGGTTTAAATAAAAATAAAATCATTGAGATGTGATGTGAATAACTAAGGGAATTGTAACTTGAATAGTAATATAGTTTCGGTTACAGACAGAAAAACACACAATCTCCATTATAATAAGATATAAAACAATTCACATCTTTTCTCAATAGAACACCACAAAGGTAAGAGACCGATTTTATCTTCTCCAATAGCTTATATGATAATTATATTAATTTGATGCTTCAAAAGAGTCCAATAATTGATGAGGAAAACTTTAAAAAAAATTTATCCTTTATTTTTTTATTTTTTGTTATTTTATTTTTATTTTTTTTACTTTTGAGAGAGATCCCTTGGAAAGGATTTTTTCATTTATTCCACTCATTTCATTCATTTTTAATTCATTCATTCATCCATTTTGGCATTAATTATTAACTATATATATATATATATATATATATATATATATATATATATATATATATATATATACATATTATATATATATATATATATATATATATATATATATATGTATATATATATATATGAAATGTACATACAGAGACTGACTTTTTCTCGATTTGTTTAGCCTTACATTTGAACGGGTATGCCCGCCTAATTCATTAATTGTTAATTAATTGATTTTCAAAAATTAGGTATGACTTCAATTTAGCACATATTCTCCCAAAAATTGTCGGATAAAAAGCCATGTCAAACACATTGTTTGTTTACTTCTCATACATATATATATATATATATATATATATATATCATGTGAAAATTTGTTATATATATATATATATATATATATATATATATATGTATGTATGTATGTATGTATGTATGTATATAAGTTAAAAGAAATGAAATGAATCCGACGGTATCAGTATATATAAAAAGATATGAAAACACTACAAAAAGCTGTTAAAGTGAAAACATTTTATAACTTCGCTGATATTGAACAATATTTCGATTTTATGAAAATCGTCATCAGAGCTTGTTTATACTCCGTGTTGTTAAGAGCGGAAACGAAAGTCATATGAGTTCATAAACAAGATCTGAGGACGATTTTCATAAAATCGAATATTGTTCAATATCAGCTAAGTTATAAAATGTTTTCACTTTAACAGCTTTTTGTGATGTTTTCATATCTTTTTAAATATACTCATATATATATATATATATATATATATATATATATATATATATATATATATATATATATATAATAATAAAGGCAATACAATGCGTAAAAAATAAAGACAAAACGATGTTTTATATGTCTAATCGATTTCAAAGCAAGAGCTTCATCATCAGAGTGTATTTTCAGAAAAATTTTTTTCTGAAAATACACTCGAATTTTATTATCTTATAACATACTTAACAATGCTTCAAGCAAATTACCAATTACTTTTATATATATATATATATATATATATATATATATATATATATATATATATATATATATATTTCCATCACACTTTCTTTTTTTTTGTTCATCTTCATTTTACTCATTCCTTCTTTCTATATTTCTTTCTTTCTTTTCTATCTTACACGAACAAGAAAAAGAGTAAAAAAGGAAAGAGACTATTTGCATTATTCAAGTTACTCGCTGTATAGTTGAGTGGGCTACAAAAAAAAAAAAAGAAAAAAAGAAAAAAAAAAAAAAAAAAGAAAAACGAAATAAAACAAAACAGCAGTAAATACTGAAGTTAATGAGTCGGGATGTCGTAAAACAGACAGTAGAAAAGAAAAGAAGGTGTTTTTTGGGTGTTTAGACAAAATGGAGGAAAAAAACTTCGAGCAATCGAAGCGAAAAAGACAGATAGATTGATATATAGATATTTGATATACCTCGCGTCAGCAGTCGCAGACTGTGGAATAATTCACTCATCCAATAAGGAGTCTATAGAATATTGGTGGGCTACGTCAATTGCATAGTTCTCGCTGGCACCAGTTAGTTTTGGTGTGGGAAGTCAGGTATGACCAAACTTGTGGCTAATGGAGACAGATTAGACAGATAGATAGATAGATAGATAGACAGATATATAAACACGGACTGAGATACAGATATAAATACGAAGTAACAAACATACATACACACATACATAAATATAGACGGAGATAGATAGATAGATAGATAGATAGATAGATAGATATTCACGGATTGGGATACAGAGATAAATACGAAGAGATATATATTCATATATACATATATACATACAAAAATACATAAATATAGACGGAGATAG
>CM042175.1:39141383-39143883 GCA_023376005.1 Doryteuthis pealeii
ATATATAGTCAGATCTTAGCCCTGAAGAGCATTAAGCGAAACCTTTAGTAGGTTCGTCTGACTCATTAGATTTATCTTTATTATTTGCTCTACTTAGGTATTGAGCACTTTTTACTTATTAGCTTTAGTCTCCTGGCGGGTTTGTATGAATATATATATCTTATATATATATATGCATATAAATTGTTTTTTTTCTTTTGGCCAAATAATTGTACCAATAGATTATTTTTTGTTGGTACGATTATCTTGGTCTTTTCTTTTTTACAAAAAATGTTTCTTCCCGGTTGATGTTTGGTAGTATATTTTTACAATCAAACTATTTGCTGGGTTTTTTCTCACCGCGAGGATTTACCAACAAGTTTGGTATATTATATATATATATATATATATATATATATATATATATATATATATAATATATAGATGTGAGGTATCCAAAACTTGGTAGTAAGGGATGATTCTATATGTGATTTCTAAGATACACTGTATTATTATTGCATGATTCGGTATGTATAAATACAGTGAATCTTTAAATCACTACAGAGAGCTCAATGTATAATAATATTTCTAGATTATATACAGAGCAATATTTATCTTTGAAAGGAAGGAAAAACTCAACACCGTTATTCCATAATAAATTTATTTCGACCAAAATTGGGGCCTTTTGGGGAGCTTTGTTAAATCAACTTTTGGTCGAAATAAATTTATCATGGAATAACGGTGTTGAGTTTTTCCTTCCTTTCAAAGATATATATATATATATATATATATATATATATATATATATATATATATATATATATATATATATATATTATACTTATTCCATCCTGGATGTTCTGAAATAGTATTTCTATTGCTGGTTGCTCTCTCTCTGTCTCTCTGTCTCTCTGTCTCTGTCACTCTCTCTACGCTCTAGAGAAACTAACATTATATAACGAGGAGGTAGTTAAGAGATACATAGAAGGGAAGAAAGAGATAGACACAGAGTAAAGTAAGTGAGTGGTCGGTTTTTGAATTAGTTGCAAATTACGACTAGTTAGAACCAATTAAAACATTTATTTCCATCCTAAAAGTAAGGAATAATTTAGTATAATTTTCATGTCATTAAACCAAACAGTAAAAAAAGCCTTCAGGAAGCAAAAGTTGATTAACTCAGCTTTAGTATAATGATAGATATCAGTCTGTTCATATCTATCTATCTATCTATCTATTTATCTATTTTGACTTAATTACAAATTACGACTAATTAGAACCAATTAAAACATATTTTTTCAAACATAATTCAATGCTAAAAGTAAGGAATAATTTAGTATAATTTTCATGTCATTAAACCAAACAGTAAAAAAAGCCTTCGGGAAGCAAAAGTTGATTAACATAGCTTTTAGTATGATAGATATCAGTCTGTTCATATCTATCTATCTATCTATCTATCTATCTATCTATCTATCTATTTTGACTTAATTACAAATTACGACTAATTAGAACCAATTAAAACATAATTTTTTCAAACATAATTCAATGCTAAAAGTAAGGAATAATTTAGTATAATTTTCATGTCATTAAACCAAACAGTAAAAAAATGCCTTTAGGAAGCAAAAGTTGATTAACTCAGCTTTAGTATAATGATAGATATCAGTCTGTTCATATCTATCTATCTATCTATCTATCTATCTATCTATCTATCTATCTATCTAATCTAATCCAGTTGCTACTCGTTTCCCAGTTAGGTCGAACGGGTGATTTTCTTGCAAATAGTCGCCAAACTCATTTTACCGCCAATTTTCTTTTACCCCCCCCTCCTAAAACGACAATTTTTTTTCTTCTCCAGGACAGAACAGAAAAATTCCCTTTTCTTTCAATCTGTCCCGACCCCTACTCACCCCGCCCCCTGGAATCCATTCTCTTCTTTCATCTGACCTTGGACACCCCCTCCTCCCCCCCCATCCCAGGGGACGCTACTACCTCCCCTGTTTTAAACCCCCTTTTCATCGTCTATCGTATCTTTCTACCAGCTTCATCTTTTTCTCCTTCATTCGTCAATGAATGTGACGGGATGTCATTAGGTTTTCATTGGCTGACGATCTACCTGAATGGCCGACGATTGTTTACGGCCTTCCACTTGATACGAGGGAAAGGAAAAGGCAAGGGGAAAAACGGGAAAAAAGAAGTGAATAAATTCAAGCAAAAATAAGAAGAATGAGTATAGAAGAAGAAGAAGAAGAAGAAGAAGAAGAAGAAGAAGAAGGGAGATGGTGCAAGAAGAAGTAGGAGAAGGAGAAGAAGAAGAAGAATGAGTATAGAAGAAGAAGAAAAAGAAAGAAAAAGAAAAGAAAGAAATAAGGAAAGAAAAAAGGAGAGAAAGAAAAAGAAAGAAAAAGAAACAAATAAGAAAGAGAAGAACTTTTCGTAGCGATTCAAGAGAGATGGACATCCAAAATGGCGTCCCTATGTTATAGAATGGCGTCATCACTGTCGTCTGACAATACAATCATCCAAG
>CM042175.1:39158883-39160302 GCA_023376005.1 Doryteuthis pealeii
GTTTACAATAATTAAACATTGAGCTCTCATACGGAACCTGAACTCTACAACAAACTACTGGTAGAGAATTAGGACCCACCTAGAATCACCTTGTACCAAGAAACTTGGTATCACACCAAAGTATATATATATATATATATATATATATATATATATATATATTTTAGATGTATTTTAGCATCTGTATCCGTTTTTTGGAAATACATATACCAGGTTTGGGCATAGGTGTGAAGCATTAACGTACTATATTATGCTAATGTTGTTACCATAATATGTTAGTCAAGGAATAGATATCAGAAAACTCTGTAGTTTTTTTTTTAGTTTCTTTTATTTAGACGTAGTGGTAAATTTTCAGGACAGTGACATCCCTTCTTCCTGACCGTGAATCGTAGTAGTGATCTTCTGGCTGCTTGTCCAGTAAGTTGGAATGGTGTGGTGGTGCTTGATGCTGATTGGTGATTAATGAGTTTGTACTCTGTGTGTGGTCGTCTGATGGGGGTCATGGGGTTGGTGGTATGGGGGTGTTTTGGAAATATTAGTATCCATTTAAAGTGCCAGTGTCTGTATTCAAGCCATTCCGGTGATTGTCTAGTCTGATGACCCATTTTAATTCAGCTCAAATACATCTCAAATATATATACGCACTAAAAGTATACGGAGACGCAAAATCTGCAACATATATATATATATATATATATATATATATATATATATATATATATATATATATATATCATCAGTTACCTTTTTTGTAATTATTTAAAATCATATTAAGTAATCCTATCTGAAAAATAAATGGTTATCTATATGGAGCTATCATTACCACTTGCCTAAGTTCACATGCACCATACAGGTGACAGTTGATAATCTGGGAGTTATTTATGTCGCAACCTGTACGGGGTACAAAATCAAAAATATAATCAAATAAACGGTGCGGTAATTACGTCTATGACGAAATATTTTCAAAGACTTTCAAAGAATTCTATAATTGAAAAAAAAAAAAAAAAAGCTCGAAAAAAGAAAAAAAAGAAAAAATAAAGAAAAAAGAAAGTTCCTTGATAAAATGTAAGATTAATAATTTCAGTTCTTTTTTTTTTTTTTTGGTATTTATTTAATTGAAAAAAAAAAGAAGCTATCGACAAAATGGCGTCTATAAAGTGTCGTCTGCTTCGTTGAATTTCATAAGAATACCAGCCGCCAATCGAAGCGCCCTCTGGATTTTTGATATGAAAATCAAGAATAAAGAATGGTGACGCCTTTGAAATTTAACATTTACTCCTCAACTGAAAAGATATTCAGCCGAAGAAAGGATGTTGCGTGCGTTCACATCGACTAACTGCAGGTTTCGTACACTAGCACTTGAATACGAGAGTATTAAATAAATGAAATGAACTATAAGGCAATGACATTATCTCTCTC
>CM042175.1:39160402-39162902 GCA_023376005.1 Doryteuthis pealeii
ACACAGAGAAGAGATACACACACACGACCACATATATATTATTATATATAATATTATTAATATTAATATATAAGTGTATGCTTATATATATAGTATAGTATATTGTAATATGTATATGTATATATATTGTATATGTATATATTAATATATATATACATATATATACTATAGAGGCTAACCTTAGGCTATATATATATATAATATATATATATATATATAGTATGTATAACTATATGTATGCTATAATATATATACATATATACATCATATATATATAATATATGTATATATGTATGTTATAGTATATATTAATAGGCATACATATAGGTATACATATATATTATATATTATATGTATACCTATATGTATGCTTATATATATATGTATATTATATTATATTTATAATACATATATAACAATATACATTATATATCTTATATATTTATATATGTTATATATATGTTATATATATATATTATTATGTCATATTATCTTTATATTTTATTATATTTATATATATATATGTATTATCGGTCTTTTCTACTTCTTCTTTTGATTGCTTTATTCAACCGCATTTCCCTCTCGTTCCTGTTTTTGTCTTTCGAATAATCGCCTTCATTTAACATTCCTTTTATTTTCAATCAAACTTTCTTTTCTCTTCTTCTTTTTTTTTCTTCCCCTCACTCCTTCACACTCTTTCTTTTCATCCACCCTCTCTTTCTATCACCTTTGCCTTTCTTTCTCTTTTTATTAAAAAACAACAACAACAACAGCCTTTATTTTCTTATTCTTTAAAACCCTCCCTTACCCTTCTCCATTTCGCCTCAATTCTTGACTCGCCTCCACCCGCCAACCTAAACCAACCATCACCTGATTTCATTTCTCGATCATCCCCACCCTGATTACAATCAACCCCTAATTCCGACAACGTTGTTTCTACCCACCCCTATACTGCTCGCATCCTCTCCTCCACCAACCACACGCCACCTAATTCTCTATTGATTTTGTCTGCTCATTATCGAAAACTCCACACCCAACACCTTTTTACCGCCCTTTCTCCCTTCTTTCTTTCTTTCTTTTGTTGTTTTAATATTTGATCTGCCGACAGATATGAAAATCCCGCAAAATAAAAAAAAAAAAAACAGGAAATAAAAACAAAAATGGTGGAAAAACCTTGACTTACATTTCTAGAATGCTCGACACACTGACTCGCGCATGCGCGCGAGGCATCTCTACTTAACACGCTTTCGCTTCGTTCGCGCATTTGATGAAGTTAAAGTCCATGAAATGCAAGATGGCGCCCGTGAGATTTGACACCCTTTTTCATCACTTAATACAGGTAAACTCGTTACCACAATTTCAGAGGTGAATAACGGAATAACGGAAATCTATTTACATATTACTAACTAATTCCTTACCCATTTGGAATATATATATATAAGTAATAAATATATTATATATATATATATTTATATATATATATATATATTTGACTCTACGACTTGATTTAATAAGAATTCAATGATAGTCAATATATAATATATTATATATATATCTATATATATTATATATGTGTATGTATGTGTATGTGTGTTCTTGACTTGATTTCTTATAGAATAAATCAGTGTCAATATATATATATATATATATATAATATATATATAATATATATATCTTATTATAATGGAGATTGTGTGTTTTTCTGTCTGTACCGAAACTATATTACTACTCAAGTCACAATTCCCTTAGTTATTGACAACACATTCTCCAGTATTTCATTTAACCATTTTAATAATTAATAAATTGTTTTACATTATAATACTGTTCTATTTACATACGAATAACATGCAATTATATTTGTATAACAACAAATAGCGGTTTACCGTGCGAACGGGAAGGCTAATTTGCATATTGATATTAAAAAATCGAATTTAATAAATATGTGCTCAGTGTTATCGATTCTAACTGTTTGGTTTATTTTAATGAATATAAGCAAAAATCTCTTCAATAAATCTTAAATGAAATCTTAACGAAAAAATAACTGTAAATTTATTCTTTACTTCCTCTTTTAACTAAATACTTAAATTAGAAAAAATAGCAACGAAAGGCAAGAGTGATGGAAGTGTCAGTTTCAGTTGTTCTATGTTTCAAATCTTCTTATCTGCATTCTTATGTAGTTTCATTTCTTTCTAATTTAATATAATATCTTATTACATTCAAACTTAAATACTTGCACCCGGAGGGTGTATATATTTGCTCATATATATATATATATATATATATATATATATATAGAGTGCAGCATAAGTAACGCCTTTTGTTTAATTTAACTAATCAATTTAAAATAATCTAATTAATTTAATTAAACAAAGGGCGTTACTTATGCTGCAACCTATATATATGGCTGAACTTGCAAATCGGAAAAAGTCGGAAAATTAAAACATATTACAGGGTGACCCAGAAAAAAACAGATCCCAAATTATTTATTTATTTTCCCGTT
>CM042175.1:39167902-39180402 GCA_023376005.1 Doryteuthis pealeii
ATTTTCTATATATGGAAGACGCATACCTCATCGTCAAGATTACAGTCAAGGTACGTTGAAAGCAACAGTTCCCGCTCTATCACCAAAGTTAAGCAGTAATGAGCCTGTTCAATACTCAGATGGGTGACCATTTAAGCAACCGCAGGTACTGAAAGCAATCTTAGCATTTTCTTAATAAAAATGACTGGATTCTGCAATAAATGACCCGGAAAAGATTGATATGCCGTAAAACAAAAACATTCAACCAACCCACACCCATTGCACTGCGAATTATTTTTTTATATTTTTCTTTCTTTCTTTTTCAATCACTCTCTCTTTCTGTCTTTCTTTCTTCATCTCTTTTTCTTCCTTTCTTTTTCCATCACTCTTTCTTTCTTTTTCAATCACCTTCTCTTTCTTTCTTTTTCCATTACTCTTTCTTCCTTTCTTTTTCAATCACTCTCTCTTTTTCCTTTCTTCATCTCTTTTTTTTCCTCTTTTCCACACTCTTTCTTCCTTTCTTTTCATCACTCTCTCTTTCTTTTTCTTCATCTCTTTTCTTCTTCTTTTCCATCCTCTTTCTTCCTTCTTTTTCAATCGCTCTCTTCTCTTCTTTCTTCCTTTCTCATCTCTTTTTCTTCCTTCTTTTCATCGCTCTCTCTTCTCTTTCTTTCTTTCTTTTCTTCATCTCTTTTTTCTTCCTTCTTTTTCCATCACTCTTCTTTCTTTCTTTTTCAATCGCTCTCTCTTTCTTCCTTTCTTCATCTCTTTTTCTTTCCTTCTTTTTCCATCACTCTTTCTTTCCTTTCTTTTTCAATCGCTCTCTCTTTCTTCCTTTCTTCATCTCTTTTTCTTCCTTCTTTTTCCATCACTCTTCTTCCTTTCTTTTTTCAATCGCTCTCTCTCTTTCTTCCTTTCTTATCTCTTTTTCTTCCTTCTTTTTCCATCATTCTTTCTTCTTTCTTTTTCATTCGTCTCTCTCTTTCTTTCCTTTCTTCATCTCTTTTTCTTCCTTCTTTTTCCATCACTCTTTCTCCTTTCTTTTTCAACGCTCTCTCTTTCTTCTTTCTTCATCTCTTTTTCTTCCTTCTTTTTCATCACTCTTTCTTCGCTCTCTCTCTCTCTTTCTTCTTTCTTCATCTTTTCTTCATCTCTTTTCTTCATTCTTCATCACTCTTTCTTTCTTTTTCAATCGCTCTCTCTTTCTTTCTTTTTCCATCACTCTTTCTCCCTTTCTTTTTCAATCGCTCTCTCTTTCTTCCTTTCTTCATCTCTTTTTCTTCCTTCTTTTTCTATCACACTCTCTTCTTTTTCCGTCTCTCTTTCTTTCTTCCTTTCTTTTTCCATCCTGATCTCTTTCTTTCTTTCTTTTTCAATCGCTCTCTCTTTCTTCCTTTCTTCATCTCTTTTTCTTCCTTTCTTTTTCCATCACACTCTCTTCTTTTTCCGTCTCTCTTTCTTTTTTCCTTTCTTTTTCCATCACTCTTTCTTTCTTTCCTTTTAAGCGAAACAAAACAAGGACAATTTACAATTCAGCAGTTTTCTGTCCTACAATGAGAGCACAATCATCAGACACCCTGTTGTCTAGCCTTCTCTTAATCTTGTATCTTGTATAACATACTTTCATAGGGGTATATATATTTGATTCTCATTGGGCGGGGCGCCACACCAATGGCCTTGTGCCACATCAATGCTAAGCTTAGTAAATAACTATATAGACACCTCAAGTTGTGTAACGGTTATCTAGCTAGATCTGCAGACCATTGTTAGTGTGTTTGATTCTCATTGGGCGCCCCATACTTCTGGCCTTGTGCCATATCTAAGCTTAGCTTAGTAAATAACTATATATATTCACTCCAGAAGTATCCAAAGTAGAGAAGTTCCAACATGTAGTTTATGTGGAAGAGTACGTCTATGTAGGGCTGTTTTGGTGAATCATCTAGGAAAAAAGGATACAGTGTCAAATGCTACCGGCACTCAAGTAGGTTTAGTATGTATTAGATCCTTCAGAAGTTTCATTGTCATTTTACCTTTTTTTTAAAAAAATTCCATCCGTCTTTATCTCCAAGTCCAAGAGAATTTTATGCGTTTCATTCTCAAGAACCAATTCTGGTCTATGCATATACCATTTTGTTGTATGGTCAAAATTTAATTTTTTGCAAAATTCCCAGTGGATCACCTTCCCAACCCATCCGTGTCTAGTTTTGTATTATTATTATTATTATTATTATTATTATTATTATTATTATTATTATTATTTATCTCCATACGGGAGGAGTAAATTGTTGGATTATTTGTGATATATAAGCTGTGCTACAATACACCACTTAAATTTATAGACTAAGCGAGGTCATGTGGTTTAAACATCAGCCAATCAACAGCCCGAATGCGTGGCTGGTTGACTACTTAATCACTGATACTGAGAGACGTTCTTATTTGCAATAATTGACGAAGGACTTGCAAGGCTGAGGAGCACCAAGGAGCAAACAAAGGATTCTTTATTAAGGATTGCGCTCTGCTTAACACAAAGGATCTCCGATGGACAAGTGCTCTTGCTTGAAACCTAGAGGATGGCCACTGAAATCGTTACATAAATACCACGGAGTTTCCCATCGTGTTGCAGTGGTTTGCATTGTATTCTCATTGTGCTAGTTTGCTGCATTCGCTTAATATTTTATTGCTTCATCTCTGTCACCACACACCCTATATTCGCTGTTCTGTTGTGTCTTACCATTTATTATTATTATTAAGTTCTAGTAGATAACCTTTCCAACCCAGTCGTGCCTGTTATTATTATTATTATTATTATTATTATTATTATTATTTACTCATTTTGAGTTTTCACATCAGTGTTAGCTGATGGTCTTTCACTGGAGTCTGAGTGACAGCAAGTCTCCTCAGGTCTCCAGGACTCTTCTGAGTATTCTGGTAGATTGCAGCAGTGCAGTGTTCTGAATGGTTTTAATCCTCCCTCTGATTTCCAAACTTTCCAGACCCTTTTCCAATCCTTTTGGGACTGTTCCAAGTGCACCAACCGCAATTGGTATCACTTTCACTTTCATATTCCATAACTTTTTCAGTTCTCTGGCAAGGTCCAGATATTTGTCCATTTTTTCATTTTCCTTTAGCTTCACCCTGTGATCTGCTGGCACTGCAAAATCCACCAGTTGACAAGTTCTTTCTTTTTTGTTAATCAACACTAGGTCTGGTCTTCTTGCTGGGATAAGGTGATCCGTTTTAATTTCAAAGTCCCAGAGAATTTTATGCGTTTCGTTCTCAGGAACAGATTTTGGTTTATGCATATACCATTTTGTTGTGTGGTCAAAATTTAATTTTTTGCATTATTCCAAGTGGCTCACCTTCCCAACCCAGTCGTGTCTAGTTTTGTATTCTCGTTGTGCTAGTTCTCTACATTCGCAGAGTTTAAAAATATGGAACGCTTCAGGAATTTGCGTGTCATCCTTGCGCAGGCGCCATGCTAATCTTTTCTGTATTGTTCCAATTTTAGTATATGTACCGCCGAAGCTATATTATTATTATTATTATTATTATTATTATTATTATTATTATTATTGTACGATTTGTGAATTTTGCCATTAGGTGGTGTTTTCCCTAAAGTCATACAGGAAGTCTCCTCAGTTCTCCAGGACTCTTTTAAGTATTCTCGCCAATCACGATCGGAAGTGTTGACCAAAACAGGGTTAAGGGATGTCAATCATTCCTCCCTAATTCTTTCCATTAACTGTTATTTTAAATTCGAATAAATACACTATGCTAGTCGTGCATAATTGGTAGGATACCCCTCAGTTATGCAACTACTCTTGTTACGTGAATAATTCTGTAATTTTTGATGGGCACTATGCGATGCTGATATAAAAATAGAATATATAGAGAATTATTTTTTTTGCATATATTTGCTTTTGATGATAATATTAATTTCCAACGACGTAATAGAAATTTTGTAAAATGGGAAGAAAATTAAACAAGATGGTGACTGGCGTATCTCAAGGCACCAAAGCACAAACTAGAGGTTTTCGCGATGGCAACACAAAATTTTTGCTGAAGAAACATTTAAAATTAAAATTTAAAAATAATTCATCAAATTATATCGTGTCGTAAATAAAGAAAAGTACAAAAAAATTGAAAATAAAAATTTAAAAATTAAAAAAAATTAAAAAATAGAATAAATAAAAACTAGCTAATCTAATTGATGAAGTCAGTTACTTTAGGCGCCATAAAATGTATTCGCTAATGAAAATAAAAGTGTAAATCTTAAGAAAATAAAAAAGAAAGGAAAGAACGAAAAAAAAAATTAAATGAAAAAAGAAAGAGAATGAAATTTGAGGAAAATCGTTGGTATTGCAAGCCAGGAGGTGAATAGGAGAGAGAGAGAGAAAGTTTGTTTAGAGGCTAGAAAGAAAGAAAGAAAGGAAGAAAGGAAGGAAAAAAGGAAGGAAAGAAGGAAGGAAAGAAGGAAGGAAAGAAGGAAGGAAGGAAGGAAGAAAGAAAGAAAGAAAGAAAGAAAGAAAGGAGGGAAGGAATAAATAGAGAAAAAGGAAGGAGATTTTAAAAAAGGAAGAAAGAAAGAAAGAAAGAAAGAAAGAAAGAAAGGGAAGGAAAGGAAGGAAGGAAGAGAAGAAAGAAAAGAAGGAAGGAAGGAAGGAGGGGAGAAATAAATAGAGAAAAGGGAAGGGGGTTTTAAAAAAGGAAGAAAAAAAGAAAGAAAGAAAGAAAGAAAGGAAGAAAAGAAGGAAGGAAGGAAGAAAGGAGGGAAAGAAGGAAGGAAGGAAGAAAAAGAAAGAAAGAAAGGAAAGAAGGAGGAAAGGAATAAATAAAGAAAAGGGAAGGGGATTTTAAAAAATGAAGAAAGAAAGAAAGGAAGGATGGAAGGAAGAAAGGAAGGAAGAAAGAAGGAAGGAAGGAAGGAAGGAAAGGGAAGGAGAGAAGGAAGAAAGAAAGAAAGAAAGAAAGAAAGAAAGGGGGAAGGAATAAATAGAAAAAGGGAAGGAAATTTTAAAAAAGAAAGAAAGAAAGAAAGAAAGACAGAAAGGAAGAAAGAAATGAATGAAGGAAGAAAGGAAGGAGGGAAAAAGAAAGAAAGAAAGAAAGGAGGGAGGGAATAAATAGAAAAAGGGAAGGAGATTTTAAAAAAGGAAGAAAGAAAGAAAGGAAAAAAAGCATAGAAAGAAAAATGAAAGAAAAGTAATAAATGAATAAATGAATGAATAGAAAAAAAGACTCCGAAGAAGAAAGAACGAAAAAGAACGGAAAAAGGAAGAAAGAGAAAAGAAAAAGAAAGAAAAATAAAGAAAGAAAAGAAAAAAGAAAGAAAAAGAAAGAAGAAAGAAGAAAGAAAGCAAAAAGAAAAAGAAAGAAAAGAAAAAAAGAAGAAAAGAAAAGAAAAAAGAAAATAAAGGAAAGAAAAAAAGAGAAAAAAGAAAGAAGAAAAAGATGAAATAAGAAAGAAAAGAAAAGAAAAGAAAAGAAAAGAAAGAAAGAAGAAAGAAAGAAAAAAGAAAAAAGAAAAATAGAGCAAGAAAGAAAGAAAAGAAAGAAAGAAAGAAAGAAAACATGAAGAAAGAGAAAGAAAAAACAAAGAAAGGAAGAAAGAAAGAATTAGAAAGAAAAAGAAAGAAAAGAAAGAAAGAAAAAGAAAGAAAAAAGAAAGAAAGAAAGAAAAAAGATAAATAAAGAAAGAAATTTAGAAAGAAAAAGAAAGAAAAAAAAAGAAAGAAAGAAAGAAAAATAGAGAAAGAAAGAAAAAAAAACATGAAGAAAGAAAGAAAGAAAAAACAAAGAAAGGAAGAAAGAAAGAAAAAAGAAAGAAAGGAAGAAAAAAAAGAAAAAAATGAAGAAAGAAAGAAGGAAAGAAAAAAGAGAAAGAAAGAAAGAAAGAAAGAAAGAAAGAAAAAAAAGGAAAACATGAAGAAAGAAAAAAAGCAAAAAGAAAGAAAGAAAAAAGAATATATAAAAAGAAAGAAAAAAGAAAAAAAGAAAGAAAAAAGATAAAGAAAGAAAGAAATTAAGAAAGAAAAAGAAAGAAAAAAGAGAAAGAAAGAAAAAAAGAAAAGAGAAAGAAAGATAGAAAAAAGAGAAAGAAAGAAAGAAAAAGAAAACATGAAGAAGGAAAGAAAGAAAAAACAAAGAAAGGAAGAAAGAAAGAATTAGAAAGAAAAAGAAAGAAAGAAAGAAAGAAAGAAAGAAAAAGCAAGAAAAAAGAAAGAAAGAAAGAGAAAGAAAGAGTTAATCTAAATATAAACGAATGAATTGAAAAAAAAGTCTTCGAAGGAAGTGATTCCTTTCATCCAATGACAATGTTCATTTGCCATGAGTAATGATGACGTTGCAAAAAGTGCGTCGTTCGTTTTTCGAAGCGAACGGACAATGACGCATTTTTGCAGAGTCGCATCACTCACACGTGACTGGCATCACGTGCATTCCGCGCGTTCCATCGCAGAACGCAAAAGTTGACGAGATTTCACGCTCGCTTCCAAATCTTCTACTTTCTTACTTCATTTTTTTTTTTTTTTGAGCGGGTCCCCTTTAGTTGATAGATCTGTACAATTTCCGGTTTGAAAGTCCCACACAAGAAAACAGCTCGCTGATAAAGAAAAGAAAAAAAAACCATCAAAACAATTCATAAGAACGAAAATAGGTTTGGTTTGCCTGACAGAGATGCTGATAGCTATGGGTCCTGCGTCCCTGACGCAAAAAAAACTAAAAGGACGCAGAAAAATTGTATCTATGGGTCCCAGTGTTGTTTTTTTTCTTTTTTCTTTTTTCTTTTTTCTTCCTACATCATTTCAAGCTAACTGTAAATATATTTCAATAGTTTCTTAGGAACGAATTATACAGTTTACGTTACAAGGTAGGAGATAGACGGCTTTAGTTGCTTCCCTAGATCATAAATAGAAACCCTACAGTTTATTAAGAAACTTTAGTTGGGACCCATCAAATTTCCCGGAGAAACAAGGACGCACTAAATCAAAAAGTTATCAGCATCACCTGGTATGGTTTGTTTATTTTACGGCATATCAAGCCTTTTCGGGTTATTTAATGCGGAAATTAGACATTTTGATAAAGATTTCTATGTTTCAATTTCATAATATCTTCAAATTGGTATAAATAATTTTCATTAACTACATATGATTTCGTTTGTTTGTTTAACGGCATATAAAGTCTTTTCGGGTTATTTTATGCGGAAACAAGTCATTTTAATACAGATTTCTATGTGTCAAGTTCTTAATATCTTCAAATTGGTATAAATAATTTTCATTAACTTCATTTGGTTTGTTTGGTTGTTTTACGGCATATCAACATTTTTCGGGTCATTTAATGTGGTTTGGTTTATTTAATGGTATAATAACACTATAACATTATAAACATAATTTTTAAACCCCCCCCCCATAAACCCATATAAAATGGCATACAAAAAAAAACAAATAAGGAACTAGACATTAAGTTAGGGGACTTTACGATTGAAGAACTTAATGACGTACTATGAAAGCTCAAAAATAGGAAGGCCGCGGGCCTCGACGAAGTACCACCTGAGGTCTGGAAAATAAGGAAATTTGATGATATACTGCTTAGACTATGTAATGCAGTATACAGACAAAATTCCATAGAAAAATGGACGAAGGGTTGCATTCTCCCATTCCCCCAAAAAGCGACCTAGGAATCGCCAAGAATTACAGAGGCATAACTCTTAATGCAAAAAAGTGTTCGAATGTGAGATTAAAGTTGGTACTCAAGTTTCCTTTACAGGTGCAATTTTTGGAGATGTGTGTAGCCTGAGTAAGGGCCAAATTGGAGTGTTCCATTCTTAAGCAAGATGGGTCGCCACCCATAGCCAACAGGAGGCACCATTTGGGGTGTTTTACCCCTCTGAAGAGGTGCAATCGGTGTATTCTAAAGCCCCAATCGACAAGGTTACATACCAAGGGTACTAATAGACAGATGTGAAATATATATATATAATCTAAAAAGTTTATTATACATTGAGCTCTCTGTAGTGATTTAAAGATTCACTGTATTTACACATACTGGATCATACAATAATAATATCTTAGAAATCACATATAGAATCATCCCTTACTACCAAGTTTTGGATACCTCTCATATATATATATATATATATATATATATATATATATATATATATATATATATATATAAAGGAAAAGTGGAAGTGAATCCGACAATATGTAATTTTATAAAAATTGAAAAAACACAAGTTTCATTACCGAATGATGTTTAATAAGCCAACGCTGCAGGGTTTCGGTTTGTTTAACAAACCTTTTTCAGAGCTTTCGTTGATTTATAGAAAAATAAATTATTGATGAAAACAAAAGTCTGCAAGACTCTGCTTTTAGTATGTGGCTGCTTTTGTTGACATTCAAATATGAGGAATGAAAATAAATACTTTAAAACGCTGATTAACGTCGGTGTCTTCATTTAAAACTACGTGACGTAATTTTTCCAGAAAATTCTAGGAAACTAATCTATACATATATAAAGGGCAGTTGTGTGTATATGTATGTCCGGAGGAAACTTCGAAAATAAAACAATTAATGACTAAAGTAAATATATATACACATTAAATATCACCAGGGCTTGGTCTTCTATCTATCTATACATATATAAAGGGCAGTTGTGTGTATATGTATGTCCGGAGGAAACTTCGAAAATAAAACAATTAACGACAAAGTAAATATATATACACATTACATATCACCGGGGCTTGGTTTTTGAGCAAAAATAATAGAGATTTGATTTATATTCGTGAAGATAATTAAAAAATAGTATTTAAATGATAACAGCGTTTTTTTTTTCATTTAATATTTTCGATAGTAGACATTAACATTTCTTTTCAGAGTAGCTGGATCAATGCAAGGTCTATTTTTTTATAGGGGGATTTAAATGGGGCATCCTATGAGGATTCAACTTACGATTCAGTAATAATGGATCTGCGGGACTAACTTAAAAAAAACTCTACCCAGGCGACGCCAGTTAGCCGCTGCTAGTCGTAAAATAAAAAAGAAAAGGAAGAATGAATGGAAAATTTATTTTACGTCTGCGTCCCCATTTAGGAGGAAGGTTTGTTAAACAAACCGAAACACTGCTGCGTCGGCTTATTAAACATCATTCGTTAATGAAACTTGTTTTTTTTTTCAATTTTCATAACATTACACACACACACACACACACACATACACACACACACACATATATATATATATATATATATGTATATATGTGAGAATGGGAAATGAATTCGACAATATGAGGAAAAATGAGTAAGGAAAAGAAATGTAGATGGATAAAAATGAATTTTATCGATATCACTTTTAATCGATATCACTTACACATGTGTTTCGGTCTGTTTATCAAAATGTATACGGATTTACGATATCATTATTATTAAAATAATCAGATGGAGTTGAAATGATGATAATAATAATATATATCATATATATATATATAATATATATATATATATATATATATATATATATATATATATATAATTCAGGGATTGACATTTTCTCGATTTGTTTAGCCTTACATTTGAAAATTAATTTTAGCCTTACATTTGAAAATTAATTTTCAAAATTAGGTATGACTTCAATTAAGCACATACCCTCCAAAAATTGTCGGCTTAAAGCCATATAAAAATAAACACATTTGTTTGTTTACTTAACGTCATATATATATATATATATATATATATATATATATATATATATATATATATATATATAGAGAGAGAGAGAGAGAGAGAGAGAGAGAGAAAGAGACCCAGAGAATTAAGTCAATTATATCTGACAGATGGTAACACTTCAAAGTTAACTGGAGGACAAATATGATTACATCGGTAGATATGAAAAGAAATAGACATTATCGATCTGTGTTCATATCTATCAATCTGTATAATCATATTTATCTACCGCCTGTATCTCTTTTTACTTCCTGTCCACCATGTCTCACATCTTTCCCGCCAATCCCCCCCCAACATATATATTAGACAAAATGTAACCCGTTGGGTCACCCATTCAGCTCTTGATAGATAATTGAGATTAGGGAAAAGGGAGTTTACAAAGCAAATAACATTTTTAAAAAAATAAATAAATACGACCGGGCGAAACCTTTAAATCATTTTGTAAGCTTTCTAAGAAAGGGAATGCTTGACCTAATTTAAGTTACATGTTGTTGGTTCTTAAATTTGACATAGAAATACATTTCGAATTCTTCTGTCTGTCTGTCTGACTCGCTTCTCTCCAGAGAAACTAACATTATATAACGAGGAGGTAGTCAAGAGATACATAGAGGGGAAGAAAGTGATAGACAGAACGTAAAGTAAGAGATTGGTCGTTTTTTTACTTAATTGCAAATTACGACTAATTAGAACCAATTAAAACAGATTTTTCCAAGCATAACACCAACAGTGGGAGGCTTGTGCTGAAGACCGTACGACCTGGCGTCTCCTCGTCAGACAAGGAACGAAAAGGAGTGAAAAAGAGAGGAAAGAAGCCGTCACAGAAAAGAGAGCCAAAAGGAAGGAGAGACAACAGCAACTCCAGCAAGCATCACTGTTTGTTTGCAGTCACTGCTCCAGAGACTGCCATTCTAAAATTGGTCTGTTCAGCAACTTATGCAGTTGCAGATTAAAAAATGGACACTACGCCATCGTCTTTAGAAGACGGAAAGATGCCAAAACAATATATATATATATTATAATATATATATATATATATATATATATATAATTTGATAATTTGCTTTTGAAGTATTGTTAAGTAAAGTATATTATTATTGCTCACACGGGAATACAGTTATTTAAAAAATAACGTCATTTTCAAAAAAAAAAAAAATAATTGTGGTAGAAATGCCATAGCTGGACTGCTTCAGTTCAATTCTTTTGATAAAGAGGTATTACCTCGAAAATTCAAGAAAGAATAAAAATACAGGTCAACACACAACACCATTGTTACCGTATTATTATTTTTTATTTATTCCAAACTGCATTGTGATAGCCTTCTAAATCAACCTCCTAACCAATACATACACAATGCTTCAAGCAAATTATGAAACTCTCTTATATTATTATTTATATTTTTGAAGGCAATTACAATGCGTATATCGTATGAAATTCGATAATTACTGAAAATAATCATGACAAGCAAACCCGGTGAATAACGCGTGCGACGTGGAACACCGTACTCCTGTTTCAACTTTATCAAGTCTCATCAGCGGTGTATATCTACGATCTCCATCCGACCGAGAACCCAGCACGCAGAATCAGAGACTCTACCTCTGGGCTACCGGCCCGTCGCACACGAAACACGCCAAATCAACCTGTCAATGATAAACACGCCACTACTACACAGCGTTGAGAGAATCGCAAATTAGGCCCCTGCGCAGGCGTAAGAATAGCAGAAATTCATAATCCTTGAGACCCTAACGAGGCTCAGCGGAAGAATCCGACGAATAAGACCGAAACTTGCCAATCGAAAATGCCCTCCTTCTGCTTGGCAATGCTCGACCGTACGCAAATATCAGGACAAGGGAGAAAATCGCCTCATTCGGGTGGACAACTTTATCGCATCCTCCATACTCACCAGACCGGACTATCTTCTCTTCGGCCCCATGAAAGAGGCTTTGCGAGGCAGACATTATTCCAGTGACGAGGAAGTGAAATCTGTAATGAAGAAGTGGCTCAAAGAACAGTCAAACATTTTTCGTGGCAGGGATACATGCTTTCAGGGGGTAAAAGAAAGAAACAAAAAAGACACGGCCCAGGAAAAAAAAAAGAAGAAAGAAAGAAACAAAGAAAAAAGAAAAAAGAAAGAAACAAAGAAAGAAAACGTTGCTGGATAGAAAGAAAGAAAGAAAGAAAGAAAGAAAGAAAGAAAGAAAGAAAGAAAATCTGAGGAAAATGAGGAAGGAAAGAAAGAAAGAAAGACAAGATGTTGTAGGAAAGAAAGAAAGGGGAAAAAAAAAAAGAAAATATGATAAAAACATGGAAAGAAAGAAAATAAACGTTGTTAGAATGAATGAATGATGAATGAAAGAAAGAAATAATGAAAGAAAGCGAGAAAGAAAGAATGAATGAATGAAAGAAAGAAAGAATGAATGAAAGAACGAAAGAAAGAAAGAATGAAAGAAATAATGAATGAATGAAAGAAAGAAAGAATGAAAGAAAGAAAAAAGAAAGAAAGGAAATATGATGAAAATAGGAAAAAAAGAAAGAAAAACAAATAAAATAGGGAAGACAAATTGAGAAAAATGAACGGAAGGAAGGAAGAAAGGAAGGAAGGAAAGAAGAAAAAAAGGAAAAAAGGGGGGGAATGAAATTGGTAAAAGGGAAAGAAAATTGAAACACAAAAGGACTATAACTTTAGAATAGATGAATGAATAAACAAAGAACGGTGACACCACGGTAATACCCCGCAATATCAACCTCTGACTTTATAGAACAACATAATAAACTAAAAAGGCATTACTTTCGGAACATCCCTCGT
>CM042175.1:39185402-39205402 GCA_023376005.1 Doryteuthis pealeii
GTGGATCACCTTCCCAACCCAGTCGTGTCTAGTTTTGTATTCTCGTTGTGCTAGTTTGCTACATTCGCAGAGTATATGGTTTACAGTCTCATCTCTATTACCACAAAGTCTACATTTACTATTTGTTGGGTCTTATCAATTTTCGCTTTGATATAGTTTATCCTTATGACATTATATTATTATTATTATTATTATTATTATTATTATTATTATTATACATCTATTTGTATATACACGGACTATTAAGCAAGTGCTTGTGTACCGATCTCCATGGTGGCCTTGAGAATTCTGTAAAAAACGGTATCGGATAAATTTTCAAGGGAAAAATCCGAGGAGAAAAAAACGTTTCCGAGCTGCGGAGCACAAGAGGCAGTGATTTGGGTCTCCATTTTTTTTTCGAACGATCCAACCAGACCTTTGTATCAATTGTTATTTCTACTAGCAAGTATATGCACCCTCCGCCGGGCATACCTGTTTAAGTTTTAATGTACTAAAATATATTAAACTAGAAGCAGTAGACTATATTACCTTTAGGCACCCCTTTTGATCTCGATTAAGAAAGGACATGTTTTTCATTTACACCGTCAATATCCGGTTGTTTTAACCGACGATTTTTAGATTTTACAAAACATTATAAAACTAACCCCTAGCCCTAACGCCTAACCCTAACCCCTAACCATAACCCCTAACAAACAACCGGATATTGACGGTGTAAATGAAAAACATATCCTTTCTTAATCGAGATCAAAAAGAGGTGCCTAAAGTTAGTATGGTCCGAAGCAGTTACCCAGCGTAACTATCATCTCTTCCTTCCTATGAAAGAGGTTTTGAGAGGCAAAATTTATTCCAGTGACGAGGAAGTGAAATCTGTAGTGAAGAAGTGACTCAAAGAACAGCTAACAGAATGTTACAGGGCAGGAATACTTGCTTTTATTCGAAGGCGAAACGTTGCCATTGAGAGAAACGGTGACTATGTGGAGAAGTAGGGATGTGATCAACAGAGAACCAGCTTCATTTTAATGTATGGTACATGTTCCTGTGTTGGTAATTATACCTGTCCTAAACAGAATAGCATTACTTTTTTACTTACCTATGTGGAGAAGTAGGGATGTGATCAACAGAGAACCAGCTTCATTTTGATGTATGATACATGTTTCTGTGTTGGTAATTATACCTGTCCTAAAATGGCATTACTTTTTGACTCACCTATGTGGAGAAATAGGGATGTGATCCACAGCGGACCAGCTTCATTTTGATGTATCATACATGTTCCTGTGTTGGTAATTATACCTGTTCTAAACAAAATGGTATTACTTTTTGACTCTACTAGGTGGAGAAGTAGGGATGTGATCCACAGAGGACCAGCTTCCTATCGATGTATGATACATGTTCCTGTGTTTGTAATTATACCTGTCCTAAAAATGGCATTACTTTTTGACTCACCTATGTGGAGAAATAGGGATGTGATCCACAGCGGACCAGCTTCATTTTGATGTATGATACATGTTCCTGTGTTTGTAATTATACCTGTCCTAAAAATGGCATTACTTTTTGACTCACCTATGTGGAGAAATAGGGATGTGATCCACAGCGGACCAGCTTCATTTTGATGTATGATACATGTTCCTGTGTTTGTAATTATACCTGTCCTAAAAATGGCATTACTTTTTGACTCACCTATGTGGAGAAATAGGGATATGATCCACAGCGGACCAGCTTCATTTTGATGTATGATACATGTTCCCCCGTTGGTAATTATACCTGTCCTAAACAAAATGGCATTACTTGTTGACTTACCCCGTAATAAGATTAAACAAGTGCTTGTGTACCGTTCTCCATGGTGGCCTTGAGAATTCAACAAAAACTGTATCGGATAAATTTCCAAGGGAAAAATCCGAGGAAAAAAATTATTTTCCGAACTGCGGGGCACAAGAGGCGATGACTTCAGTCTCCCCATTTCTTTTCAAACGATCCTACCAGACTCAGTCATTGTAGCAACTGTTATTTTTTTTTATTTCTTTATTTTTACTAGCAAATATATGCACCCCCCCCCCGCCGGGTGCAAGTATTTAATGAAATATTATATTAAATTAAAAAGGCTAATGAAACTAAATAAGAACACAGATAAAAAAATTTGAAACAGAGTGCAAGTATTTAAGTTTTAATGTAATAAAATATTATATTAAATTAGAAAGGCTAATGAAACTAAATAAGAACACAGATAAAAGATTTGAAACAGAGTGCAAGTATTTAAGTTTTAATGTAATAAAATACTATATTAAATTAGAAAGGCTAATGAAACTAAATAAGAACACAGATAAAAAGATTTGAAACAGAGTGCAAGTATTTAAGTTTTAATGTAATAAAATATTATATTAAATTAGAAAGGCTAATGAAACTAAATAAGAACACAGATAAAAGATTTGAAACAGAGTGCAAGTATTTAAGTTTTAATGTAATAAAATACTATATTAAATTAGAAAGGCTAATGAAACTAAATAAGAATGCAGATAAAAAGATTTGAAACAGAGTGCAAGTATTTAAGTTTCAATGTAATAAAATATTATATTAAATTAGAAAGGCTAATGAAACTAAATAAGAATGCAGATAAAAAGATTTGAAACAGAGTGCAAGTATTTAAGTTTTAATGTAATAAAATACTATATTAAATTAGAAAGGCTAATGAAACTAAATAAGAATGCAGATAAAAAGATTTGAAACAGAGTGCAAGTATTTAAGTTTTAATGTAATAAAATATTATATTAAATTAGAAAGGCTAATGAAACTAAATAAGAATGCAGATAAAAAGATTTGAAACAGAGTGCAAGTATTTAAGTTTCAATGTAATAAAATATTATATTAAATTAGAAAGGCTAATGAAACTAAATAAGAATGCAGATAAAAAGATTTGAAACAGAGTGCAAGTATTTAAGTTTTAATGTAATAAAATACTATATTAAATTAGAAAGGCTAATGAAACTAAATAAGAATGCAGATAAAAAGATTTGAAACAGAGTGCAAGTATTTAAGTTTTAATGTAATAAAATATTATATTAAATTAGAAAGGCTAATGAAACTAAATAAGAATGCAGATAAAAAGATTTGAAACAGAGTGCAAGTATTTAAGTTTTAATGTAATAAAATACTATATTAAATTAGAAAGGCTAATGAAACTAAATAAGAATGCAGATAAAAAGATTTGAAACAGAGGGGAGTATAATCGAAAATTAGAACAACTGAAACTTACTTTTCCATCACTCCCGTCTTTCGTTGCTAAATTTTACTAATTTAACTATCTAGTTAAAATAGGAAGTAAAGAATGGGTTAAATAGAAAAAACATGAGTTGATAAACAAAATTGTATTATCCATTAAGAATTGATTTATTTCAAAACTTTATCGGCATTAAATGACCCACTGAGGTTGATATGCCGTAAAACAAAGCAAACCAAAACTAAACCCTATTTTTTTAATCATCCGAATTTTTCAGTACCTTGAGTTACAAGTGTTCCAACTTATGTTTGTTCGAGTTACGAGCTGTCACTGTAAAGAAATATCGGTAATTTATGAGGAAGTCCGTCCCGGTTTCCTGCCTCAGAAATTGCTACCCGGTGACTATTAAAATAACGTCCCCATCTATATCGTCTCAGATTTTCTTTTATTCATGTTTGTTTAATGTCTTGTTTTTAGTTTAAATAAACAAGAATTACGACAAAAAAAGAAGCGACACCCCACAAATACATTTACTTGTAGAAAATATCTATCTATCTCCATTTGTTCATATCTATCTATATTATTTTGTTTATCTATCTCAGTCTATTCCAAACTATATATCCATCTTCATATCTAAACAAGAATTACGACAAATTACGATAAATAAATAAGAATTACGCCCAAAAAAGAGAAGCCTCCCCTCTAAAATACATTTAACGCCCTAGGTTGGTTGTTTTCTTTCAAGTAACACCGACATAGCTGGGGACGTTATTTTAATAGTCACCGGGTAGCAATTTCTGAGGCTGGAGACCGCGACGCACTTCCTCATGAATTACCGAAATATCATCATGGACATTTATTAACTTATTAGAATCATTAATTCCATAAAAAGAAGCACCAATATCATCATGGAGAGTTGTTGATTTTGACTTACTAATTAGAATTTCTCACCACTTCCTAGATAGAAGCAACAATATCAACATGGAAAGCTGTTAACTCTCAAATGCTAATCATAATCCACCCCTCCTTCTTAAACAGAAGCATCAACATCATCATGGATAACTGTTAACTATAAAATACTAATTAGAATCCGTCACTCCTTAAATAGGAACATCAAGGACTGCTGTTAACTATGAAAAGTTAATTAGAATCCTTTCTTCTTCCTAAATAGCAGCATCAATATCATCATGGACAGCTGTAAACTAAGAAATGCTAATTAGAATCCTTTCTCCTTCCTAAGTAGAAGCATCAGTATAATCATTGACAGCTGTTTACTATAACATACTAATTAGAATGCGCCTCTCCTTCCTAAATAGAAGCATCAATATCATCAGGGACTGCTGTAAACTAAGAAATGCTAATTAGAATCCTTTCTCCTTCCTAAATAGAAGCATCTGTATAATCATTGACAGCTGTTTACTATAACATACTAATTAGAATGCGCCTCTCCTTCCTAAATAGAAGCATCAATATCATCAGGGACAGCTTCTAACCATTAAATGCAGTTCTTGTCACTCGGGGCGAAGAACTCCTTAACTGAATCAGTCACTTCCTGTTGGTTGTTAAACGCAGGAAGTGGGCCATGGTCCGGAACAAGTAATAATCCGTGGGGGGTTAATTCCGCACTAGACGCAGTGTAAGGCATCAGTCACGTTTCCTGGAGTTTATTTCGGAAACTAGCGCGTATGTAAACATTGCAAAACTTTTGACTCATCTCATATATATATATATATATATATATATAATATATATATATATACAATATACCAAGCGTGTTGGTAGATCCTTGCGGAGAGAAAAAACCCAGCGAATAGTTTGATTGTAAAAATATACTACCAAACATCAACCAGGAAGAAAAAATTTTTTGAAAAAAAGAAAGGACCAAGATATTCGTACCAACAAAAAATAATCTATTGGTATAGTATTTGGCCAAAAGAAAAAACAATTTATATGTATATATATGTATATAAGATATATATATATATTCATATAACCGCTAGGAGAAAGCTAATATGTAAAAAGTGCTCGATACCTAAGTAGAGCCAAATAACAAAGATAATCTAATGAGTCAGACGAACCTACTATTAGTTTCGCATAAAGCTCTTCAGGGCTAAAATCTGACTCTCTCTCTCTCTCTCTCTATATATATATATATATATATATATATATATATATATATATATATATATATATATATATATATATATATATATATGTGTGGGTTTGTTGGATTTTATGGCATTTTAACTCTTGTTGGGTTATTTTCTGCTGAAGATTTTTTATTTATGCATGATAGGTATTCAAAACAATTTTTAAACATTTTTTAAAACTCTTTCTTTTGTCTTCTATCTCACTCATAGATCGGACTCTAAAAAAGTACAACCAGTCCGGGTCAGAGTGGACCTGGGAGTAATGGTGAAGAAGGGGTACTTATCATTCCCCAGGGCTCCAGAATTGGAACTTCATCATCAGATAGAGTTTAACGTCATGAAATCGGAGAATTTTCTCCATCGCATTAGAACACTTTCTTCAAGCGATTTCGAACATCTCGGAAATTCTCCGTATTTCAACCGATTTCATTTAAAACAATAAGGATTTACTCTGACGAAGGCCGTTATTTCTTTATATACTAAAAACATTTCTGTAGTTTTTTTCTATTATTGTTACTAGCAAATATATGCACCCTCCGGGTGCAAGTATTTAAGTTTTAATGTAATAATATATTATATTAAATTAGAAAGGCTAATGAAACTAAATAAGAATGCAGATAAAAAGATTTGAAACAGAGGTGGGTATAATCGATAAATAGAACAATTGAAACTTACTCTTCCATCACTCTTGTCTTTCATTGTTATTTTTTCTAATTTAAGTATTTAGTTAAAAGAGGAAGTGAAGAATAAAATGACAGTTATTTTTTTCTTGTTAACGGATTTAATTTAAGATTCATTGAAGAAATGTTTGCTTATATTCATTATAATAAAACCAAACAGTTAGAAATCAATAATACTAAGCACATATTTATTAAAATCACATTTTTAATATCAATATGCAAATTAGCCTTCCCATTCACACTGTAAACCGCTATTTTGTTGTACATATAAATATAATTGCATGTTGTCAGTATGTAGATATGGGTAACAGTGGCTTCGGCCTCTGGACCATTGCTATAATTAACGGCGTCGATCCCAGGGGGCCATCCCCCCAGGCAACACCTGCCCCCTCGATTTAAAGGGGCAGGGCTGGGTTTATTGCCCAGCGCCTGAGGCGCCCCCTTGAGGGGAATGCCGACGGGATCGACGCAATTTTTCACCTGCCACCCTATGAGTCTCGGCTTGTGGGTGGTCCCACATAAATAGGGCCTTCGTGCCTGACCCGTACAAGTGGGGTACGTGGAAAATATCATGTAGATATGGGTAACAGTATTAATAATGTAAAACAATTTTATTAATAATTGAGGTTTAAATAAAAAATATATTCATGGTCAATGTGACGTCAATAACAAAGGGAATTGTGACTTGAGTAGTGATTTAGTTTCGGTTACAGACAGAAAAGCACACAATCTCCATTATAATAAGATTTTATTCTATTTTGTATTTAAAATAATAATCATAGATAGAATACATATAATCATGGATAAACTCCTGGCCGAAACACGTGTCAGTGAAATAAAATTTAAAAAAATCCTATTTTATTCATTTAACATTTTCTTTTCTTTATTTTTCATTTCAACACACACACACACACACACACACACATATATATATATATATATATATATATATATATATATATATATATATGAATATGATATAATGAAAAAACAAAAGATGTTTACAACTGAAATAGGCTCATCAGGAGAGAATGTGCAAACCGTTTCGGGGCCTATCTCTCGACGGTTTAAAAAGCAACACCGGCCCTACCTCACTGATATGAGGACCCTCGCAATATAATGCATCGACCGCACGTGGGTCGGTCATCAACAAAAATAAGACGGGAAAAATGACCGTTAGCAAAAACAGAACGCTGCTAGTCAAACGTTGGAATTAATAAAAAAATGCACTGTCTATATTAAAAATAATATGAATTTTACTTAAAAATAAAATGAATTTCATTTAAAAATAAAATGAATCTTATTTTTAATTTTAAAAATAATCAGAAGCATTATAGTTATAAAATAAGACTCAAAAAAGTCTGATGTAGAGTTATTTAAAAAAGTGTAAATATGTATATATATATATATATATATATATATATATGAAGTGGTCAAACAATGTGTTTGAAATATCGAAGGCCGACACTTTTTAGGGAGATTATGTGCTTAATTAAAGTCATACCTAATTTGTTAATTAATTAATTATAATTAAATGAATTAGGCGTGCATCTCGGTTTAAATGTAAAGCGTAAACCAATCGAGCAAAAGTCGATCTCTGTATGTACATTTCAGCCCAACAGGCCCCATCAGCAGAGCTATAGACAGGGCAGTGCTTTGTGCGCGATTCGAACCCTACCTGTCAGGCTGACAGGCGGACATTCTAACCACTACACTAACTGGCTTCCCCAGAATCTCTCGTTTATTTTAAACTGATATGTGTATTACACTTTTTGGGTGACTTATGGCACGACAGTATGAAGTATATATATATATATATATATATATATATATATATATATATATAAAATAAATAAAGGAAAAAAACTTTAAACTTGCTTAATTACAATAATTTACTTCAACCGCCTTACTGCGGCATCTTCAGGTAAATGACTTCACGAACATGACTCTTACTGAGAATTTCCCAAAGTAACATCGCTTTTAAATCTCTCAATTGGGGGGGGGTTTAGTTTGATATGGGCAGGATAAATTTATTTGAATGAGGCAAGTTTAAAGTTTTTTCCTTCATTTATTGAAAACTTGTTCTGTTCTTCCATTCACTGGCACTAGGCACATTGAGCTCTCATGACAGTCTACCTGCATCAGCTTGGTTAAACCACTCATGGAAAGATCCTAACTACCAGGAAAACACACACACACACACACACACACACACATATATATATATATATATATATATATATATATATATATATATATATATAGTGTTACGATGAACGATTGTCCAATGTGAAAGTGAAAGTAGATATTATCAAAATTGGCGCGTATGCGCACGAACACATTCTTCCGTAGGTGATGGCGTGGGTAAAGGGTCTAAAGAGTGATGGCGCCGAGGGGGATAAAGCGACATCCGGGCTTCGTGTGTAGATTTATTTTCTCAGTGAAATTAAACAATCTATCGACCTCCAAAAATTATCACTTCGTTGGTAAAACTTAAATAGTTATTTACACCCAAGGAGCGCTTACTTTTCCTAGAAATTTTTAAAAGGTTTTGCATATGAAAGAAAAAATGAATATAATATATATATATATATATATATATATATATATATATATATATATATAGTAAAATGGGATATACAGATAAGCTACATGAGTTTCACAATGAGGATCATCAGGGTTAACTTCGATGAATTAATTAAATTAATCTATTCGGTTAATTATTTTATCGACGGTTGAAGTTGCGACTAACTCGATATTTTATATATTCTCCGTTAAGTCACCCACTTTTCACACACACACACACACACACACACACACACACACACTAAAATCAGAATATACAAGTACTTATGTCAATAAAGTTTCGAAAAAGCTTCATCCAATGAGATGAAATATCAACTGAGTTTAACTGTCTGTGTTGTTATATCCAGACTTTCCTCTATTCTCTACCACATTTTGTCGGATTTATTCAAATACTTCACACCTCATATATATACATACAAGGCATTTAAAAGAAGTATTGGGATTTCTTATAGTTTTTGACACACCTAGTATTCTGAAAAAAATAACGGTCCATTAATTATTTTTTTCAGAATACAAGGTGTGCCAAAAAAGTATCAAGTGTAAAGTTGTATTTACCAAGATAGAAATAAAGAATGAATGGAACGTTATTTTTTCAGAATACAAGGTGTGTCAAAAAGTGTACTCTTTTTGACACACCTTATATATATATATATATATATATATATATATATATATATATAAAAAGTTATGAACATACGTGTGATCAGCTGCAATAATTCGGTAACTCGATTAATTCAGTGGATTTAACCCTGATGATTCAAGCGATGAAACTCGAGTAGGTTTCTATTGTATCCATTTCGTCAATGTATATATATATATAAATTGTCGGGGCGGCCTAATGTCGGTACTGTCACAGACAGTGAGGAAGTCAATCCCCTTTTCATTAGCGCTAGACCAATAAGATTATTTTAGCATCTGAGGTGGAGCGCCGCACCTAGCTCCTCACTTTACCGCACACATCCGTGTGCTACTCATACGCTGAGTTGGCGAGGGTCAGTATCGAACCAGAAACCTTGTGATTTCTAAATTGGTCTCTTTTTTTACTCTGTTCAAAATCCGCCAGCCCAGCTCATTATACGTAACCTGAACAGGCGATTAAATAGATATATATGCCAAAACCACGTCATCTCCATCTTTCTGTCTGTCTGTTTGTCTGCTTCTTTATCCCCCCCCTTCTCTCTCTCTCTCTTGATGGTTTTACTCTTTCTTTCTTTGACCTGATAACTCCGTCTTAACTTCCTTCCTCTCCTCGGCCAGAAACATGTCTGCCTCATGACCAGCATTATTGATCTTTTCACGATATAAAAAAAAAAAGGAAAAAAAAAAGCGGGAGAAAAAAAAACGCGGGAAAAAGTTATAATCGTCGAATTGTAGATTTTACAAGCATCCTCGATTGCCTCTTCAGCAACTGATCACGTGACCTTTGAGAATTTTGAGAAAAATACTTACTAATTTCGACAAGCACGAATCATCTTATCTTTTATAGTTGCGTCACGCTTTTTGCTTTCATCCTCTCATTCTCTCTTTCTTTCTTTCTCTTTTTCTTTTTCTTTTTCTTTCTTTCTCTTTCACTTTCTCTTTTTCTTTCTTTCTTCCTTTCTTTCTCTCTTCCTTTCTTTCTATTTATCTCTCTTTCTCGTTCTCATATTCTTTCTTTCTCTATTTCTTTTTTCTCTTTCTTTCTTTCTTTCTTTCTTTCTTTCCCTCTCACTTTCTTTCGTTCTTTCTTTCTTTCTTTCTTTCCCACTTCTTTCTTTCTGTCTTTCTTTCCTTTTCTCTCCTCCTTTCTTGCCGTTTTCTTTCTTTCTTTCTTTCTTTCTTTCTTTCTTTCTTTCTGTTTGTCTTTCTTTCTGTTTCTCTTTCTTTCTCCTTTTTTTCGTTATTTCTCTCTCTCCCTTTCTTTCTTTCTTTCTTCATTTCTCTCCCCCCTTCTCTCTCTCTCTCTGTCTCCGTGTCCCTCTCAGTCTCTCTCTATATATTTATATATCTCTTTCGCTCTGCGTATATTTGTTTCTCTCTGACCCTCTCTCTATCAATCTATCTGTATATCTTTCTGTCTGTCTGTCTGTCTGTCTCTCTGTATATATATGTATATTTATTTATGTGTCTCTTTCTTCACACATATATTTGTCTCTCTCTATTAATCTATCTGCATATCTCCCTCTCTATCTCTAACATACCTGGTTATTTTTGAAATCTCTACAAATCTCCGAATATTCCTTTCAGGTTTTCTGTCTGTCTGTTTGTCCGTCATCTCATAAGAAATGAGAATTCAGGGGATAAGCACACCAGATAATCAGGATTTACATTTTTCCTTTTCTATTTCTGAAAATGATAACCTTGGTATGATAACTGCTCTAGGAGAAGCAAAAAAAATGAATTCAAACCTTGAGTAGTTTGTGAGATGGGGGACAGGTGGCCATACAGCTTTTTCCTTGTGGGGTGCTGTTTCCACGACTTGTTCAAGACTGTACACAGCATTCTTGTGCAGCTCCCATCTAGCTTATTCCCAAGACGCTTCGTTAGGGTCCAAGTGGTGCAGCCATATAGCAGTATTGATATAACCACAGCCTGGAAGAACTGTCGCTTCAGATTGTCAGGAAGATATGACTGATAATTTGTTTGTGGCCGACCGTGCCTTTAACGACAACGTTGGGCTGGAAATTCGCCTGATTGCTTTGGTTTGGTTTGTTTTACGGCATATCAACTTCAGTGGGTCATTTAATGCAGGATTAAGCTTTGAAATAAATTAACTCTTAATGGATACACAATTCTTTTTTATAAATACATTTGTTCTATTTAACCCATAGATAGGACCCTAACAGGTACTACCACTCCGGGTCTGAGTGGACCAGGGAGCAATGGTGATGAAGGGGTGCTCCACATTCTTCAAACCTCCAAAATTGGGACCTCACCAACAGATAGAGTTTAACGTCATTCCCAGGACATGTAGACCCTCAGCTACCGCCTTCTAGCACCCATATCATAAAAAGGGTTGGGGCTTGCCATAAGGGCAATAGGTTTGGGGCAATCATATAGGTGCTGGGGCTTGACGTGACCAGCCGATTGACCGGAGGGGGCCTCTCCAACCGCCCGTCTAGCCTAAGTAAGGGTCTAAGTGAGGTGTTGCAGGTCATGGACTGCTCATCCACCAAGATTATGTCCTTAAGCATCACGGGTCGCCACCAACGGCCAACAGGTGGCCTCATCTGGGCGAGTCTTTCCCCTCTGCAGTGGGGCAGTCGGTGCATTCTAACGCCCCAGCCGACAGGGCTGTTCATCACCTGATGCTGGCTCGCTAAAATATAGCGTAAATTAGGGCAGAATTACATGGGATGAAAATTCCCAAAATATCTTCCGTAATTTTGTTGAATATATAAAGACAATTGCATGTTATTAATATGTAGAAATGGTCAGTGCTATCAACAATGTAAAGCAATTTTATTATTAACTAGAAGCATCTACCCGGCGTCGCCTAGGTAGATGAGGAGGGCAAAAAGGTAGTCTCGCAGGTCCATTATTGTTGAATCACGGGTTGGATCCTCGCAGGAGGCCCCATTAAAATCCCCACGTAACAAAAGACCTTACCTTGATCCAGCCACTCTGAAAATAAAAATCAATGTCTCCTATTTAAAATACTAAATGCAAAAAAAAAAAAAAGAAAAAAAATCCATGTTGTTATCATTTAAATTTAATTTTTTTAATTATCTTCACGAATATAAATCAAATCTTCATTATTTTTGTTCAAAAACCAAGCCCTGGTGATATTTAATGTGTATATATATATATTTACTTTGTCGTTAGTTGTTTTATTTTCGAAGTTTCCTCCGGACACACATATACACACAACTGCCCTTTATATATGTATAGATAGATAGAAAACCAAGCCCTGGTGATATTTAATGTGTATATATATTTACTTTGTCATTAATTATTTTATTTTCGAAGTTTCCTCCGGACATACATATACACACAACTGCCATTTATATATGTATAGATCGATAGAAGACCAAGCCCTGGTGATATTTAATGTGTATATATATTTACATAGTCATTAATTGTTTTATTTTCGAAGTTTCCTCCGGACATACATATACACAGAACTGCCCTTTATATATGTATAGATAGATAGAAAACCAAGCCCTGGTGATATTTAATGTGTATATATATTTACTTTGTCATTAATTATTTTATTTTCGAAGTTTCCTCCGGACATACATATACACACAACTGCCATTTATATATGTATAGATCGATAGAAGACCAAGCCCTGGTGATATTTAATGTGTATATATATTTACATAGTCATTAATTGTTTTATTTTCGAAGTTTCCTCCGGACATACATATACACAGAACTGCCCTTTATATATGTATAGATCGATAGAAAACCAAGCCCTGGTGATATTTAATGTGTATATATATTTGCTTAGTCATTAATTATTTTATTTTCGGAAGTTTCCTCCGGACATACAGATTCACACAACTGCCCTTTATATATGTATAAATGGAGGTTTATATAAAATAAAATAATGAAAAATGTAACGTAAATAACTAAAAAGAATTGTGACTTGAGTAGTTTCGGTTACAAACAAACAAACACATTAGCTCCATTATAATATGATGATATAATTTTGTACACAAATATCATGAATTAAATTTGATGACTAAATATGAGAATAGTAATAATGAAATAAAATAGGGAAAAAAATCAAAGGTACAAACAGCAGCTCATCGTAAAAGAAAGGGAACAGAAAAAAAAAGAAAGAAAGAAGAAAAAAAGAAAGAAAGAAGGAAAAAAAGAAAGAAAGAAGGAAAAAAAAGAAAGAAAGAAAAAAAAAGAAAGAAAGAAGGAAAAAAATAAAAGAAAGAAAGAATGAAAAAATAAATAAATAAAAATACGACGACTCGTCAGTCAATGACGTAAGCCAATCAGATCGAGGCAACCTTGACCTATTTCTTGATGGGGGCAAGAATAGAATTTTAAGACGTAACAAGCCGAAACGGAGACGAAAAAAAAGTGTGTGTGTGGGGTGGGTGGGGAAATCCAGAAGAGGGGAAAGATTCGAAAAACAGGGACTTTGAAACGAACAAATAAAAAAAAAAAAATTAAATAAAAAACACAAAAAACACGAGAATTGCAAAAAGAGGGAAAATAATCGATGCCGTTGAGAAAAATACGAAAATAACGATCACAATATTTTTATCCTCATTATTATTATTATTATTATTATTATTATTATTATTATTATTATTATTATTTAGTTTTTCACACCTGCCGTAGCTGGTGTTTCACTGGTGGCTGAGTGACAGCAAGTCTCCTCGGGTCTCCAGGACTCTTCTGAGTATTCTAGCCGATCCCAACAGTGCTGTAGTTTGGATGGTCTCGATTCTTCTTCTGATTTCCAGTTCACCCAAATTCTTTTCCAGAGCTTTGGGTATTGTTCTAAAGGCACCAATTACGATTGGTATGACCTTCACCTTTATCATTATTATTATTATTATTATTGAGTTTTCACATCAGCAAGGCTTCTCAGGTCTCCAGGACTCTTCTGAGTATTCTGGCAGATTGCAGCAGTGCAGTGTTCTGAATGGTTTCAATCCTTCCTCTGATATCCAAACTTTCCAAACCCTTTTCCAATCCTTTTGGGACCGTTCCAAGTGCACCAACTACAATTGGTATCACTTTGACTTTCATATTCCATAACTTTTTCAGTTCTTTGGCAAGGTCAGGTATTTGTCCATTTCTTCATTTTCCTTCAGCTTCACCCTGTGATCTGCTGGAACTACAAAATCCACCAGTTGACAAGTTCTTTCTTTTTTGTTAATCAACACTTGCTGGGATAAGGTGATCCGTTTTAATTTCAAAGTCCCAGAGAATTTTATGCGTTTCTGTCTCAAGAACAGATTCTGGTTTATGCATATACCATTTTGTTGTATGGTCAAAATTTAATTTTTTGCATAATTCCCAGTGGATCACGTTCCCAACCCAGCCGTGTCTAGTTTTGTATTATTATTATTATTATTATTATTATTATTATTATAATTATTATTATTATTATTATTTTTATCTCCATACGAGAGGAGTAAATTGTTGGATTATTTGTGATATATAAGCTGTGCTACAATACACCACTTAAATTTATAGACTAAGCGAGGTCATGTGGTTTAAAAATCAGCCAATCAACAGCCCGAATGCGTGGCTGGTTGACTACTTAATCACTGATACTGAGAGACGTTCTTATTTACAATAATTTACGAAGGACTTGCAAGACCGAGGAGCACCAAGGAGCAAACAAAGGATTCTTTATTAAGGATTGCTCTCTGCTTAACACAAAGGATCTCCGCTGGACAAGTGCTCTTGCTTGAAGCCTAACGGATGGCCACTGAAATCGTAAAATAAATACCACGGAGCATCCCATCGTGCTGCAGTGGTTTGCATTTCATCTTGAACGGTCTCAGAGCGTGTTGCAAGATGATAACGGTCGTAAAATTAAAGAAGACGAGTATTATTATATAGAATAATAACAACTGATAGTATTTTTCGTCATATTATTATCATTTCTTTAAAAATATCATCATTTTTGCTTGATGAAAATGATTTTAATCTGTTTTGATGTATTTAAATAATTTATTAAAATATCTTTTTGTTTTCTTTCAGGTGAGTGGAAATTTTTTATTTCATATTCCCCGGGTTATCATAGCCTTCTTTGATCTGGTAAGTCATATTTCATTACTCACAATAGATCGATATTATATATATATATATATATATATATATATATATATATATATGTTTAAAAAATATTTTTTCGAACACTTCAAAATTCTCTGTATTTTGACCGTTTTAACTTCAAATATCAAACATTCTACCCTGAAGAAGGCCGTTTTTCTTTGTATACTTAAATATTTTATAATTTTCTATTATTATTATTATTATTATTATTATTATTATTATTATTATTATTATATTTCATATTTAAAATAATAATAAATATAATACAATGTGTACATGAACAAACTCATAGCCGAAACACGTGTTGGTAATTCATTAAATTAATTTTTTTCCATTCAACATTTTCTTTCCTTTATTTATTTATTATTTTAACATATTGGCGGATTCATTTCCATTTTTCAACTCACACAGACACAGACACAGACACTGACACAGACACAGACACACACACACACACACACACACACACACACATATATATATATATATATATATATATATATATATATATATATATATATATATATCGATGAGTCCGGAATAAAAACAAGCTCTGAAGATGATTTTTATAAATCGAAATATTGTTCAATATTAGCTATGAATATGATATAAAATATTTTCACTTTAACAGCATTGTGTGTTTTCATATTCTTTTATCTATACTTACACACACACACATACATACACACACACACACACACACATATATATATATATATATATATATATATATATATTATCATAAGCGATTCGGTTTCTCTCTTGAGGCTTCTTCTTCTTCGCCATGTCCATCTCTTCTGATCTGATATCTTTTGAGTTTGACGCATGTAGTTGTTTTTTTCTTCCCATTTCTGTATTTTAGTTTTTGATGTATTTCTGTTTTTCAATGTATTGCAATTTCTTTTCCTGGCTGCTGCAATTAGTCTTTCCTTACTTTTATTAGTGTATTCGTCGAGTGCTCGGATTGTCGTGTCTACACTATCTTAAATGTTGACGAGACCCCTTCCCCTTCTTTTTTTGGCACATAGAGTTTGTCTGAGTCCCTCTTGGGTGAAATGCTTTGTGCATTGTCATGAGCTTCCTTGTCCTTTGGTCCATCTGCCGGAGCTCCTATTTTTGTCCATTTTAGATTAGTATCTTACGAGAGGGTCCGCCCCGGTGTTTATTCCTTTGATAAGGTTTCTGCTACATAGCTTGGTTTCTAAGAGCTTTCTTGTTCTTTTTAAGTATTCATTTCTTACTTTTTCTTTCATTTCTGTTTGTTTGATGGCGTCTGCTTTTAATATTCCCAAATATTTATAGTTCTCTTTTTTTTTCTAAGTGTCCTAATTTCTTCTCGATTCGCCGTTACAGTTTTTCCTTTCTTCATCACTAACATGGAGCACTTGTCGATGCCGAACCCCATCCCTATATCTATAGTGTAGTCTGCTCCTTTCAATCTAAACATTTTGACCCAAAGATATTAGATGTCATAATTTGTTGAGAACAACTGACACTAATTCTAAACTAACTACCATAACTCCTTTAAAAGACTTATGAAATTAATGATTTTATAGAATCGATTTAGCGCATAGAAGGGTACCCGAAAATTCGGCTGCTTTTCATTTTAAAAACGAATTAAAATTAATTAAATCGAATATTTAAGGTCAAATTTGTGTCTAAGTCGAAAAGTAATAACATTATGAGCATCAGAAAAAAAAGGCAAAATAATATTACACATGTGATTTATTTTTAATACATTTAAAACGATTCTTTCGGTCAACAACTTGTTTTTGCCTACGTTAAATTTATTGAAATTTTATGTTACTCGGTCTTCACCGGCATTTGTGTCCCCAGGGGACAGTGGTCAAATGTCACCCACACAGCAGCAGCAGCCATTCCTATATTCTTATTGTTTGTATAAGTGTTTCTAATTCTTGTTCTAATTGATGTCCTCCATAAACATTAGATGATTTATTTTTTCCTGTGATTTACTAAATTTGTATCCCGCTGTACATTTCTTGAGTATATGGTTGAGTGGCATCATTGCTATGACAAATAGTAGTGGTGATAGGGAGTCTCCCTGGAAGATGCCTCTTTGTATTTTCACCTCTGCTAAGGTTTGTCCACCAATTTACCATGGTTTTGTTGATGAATTTCATTATTTTGTCTGATATTTTATACATCTTTAGGCACTCGATTATCCAGGTTTGTGGGTCATGTCGTAGGCGTTTTTGTAGTCAATTCATGCCATGGCTAAGTTTTTTTTCTTTGTTTTTAATTCTTTGAGGATGCTACTATGTATAGTAGGTCATTTGTTTCTCTTATTTCCTTGCGGCATCCTTGTTGTTCTTCCGGGATCAATCCGCGGCAATCAAGTGATTAGTAGTGCTCTTCTCTTATTTATGCGGTCAGTATTTTCCACTCCATGGGTAAACATGTTATTGGCCTATAGTTGTTGGGGATTATTATTATTATTTGCTCCTTTTGAGTTTTCACATCAGCATTAGCTGATGGTCTTTCCCTGGAGTCTGAGTGACAGCAAGTCTCCTCAGGTCTCAAGGACTCTTCTGTGTATTCTGGCAGATTGCAGCAGTGAAGTGTTCTGAATGGTTTCAATTCTTCCTCTGATTCCCAAACTTTCCAGACCCTTTTCCAATCCTTTTGGGACTGTTCCAAGTGCACCAACCACAATTGGTATCACTTTGACTTTCATGTTCCATAAACTTTTTCAGTTCTCTGGCAAGGTCCAGATATTTGTCTATTTTTTCATTTTCCTTTAGCTTCACCCTGTGATCTGCTGGCACTGCAAAATCCACCAGTTGACAAGTTCTTTCTTTTTTGTTTATCAACACTAGGTCTGGCCTTCTTGCTGGGATCCGTTTTTATTTCAAAGTCCCAGAGAATTTTATGCGTTTCGTTCTCAAGAACAGATTCTGGTTTATGCATATACCATTTTGTTGTATGGTTAAAATTTAATTTTTTGCATAATTCGCAGTGGATCACGTTCCCAACCCAGTCGTGTCTAGTTTTGTATTCTCGTTGTGCTAGTTAGCTACATTCGCAGAGTATATGGTTTACAGTCTCATCTCTATTACCGCAAAGTCTACATTTTCTATTATTATTATTATTATTATTATTATTATTATTGTTGTTGTTGTTGTTGCTATTATTATTATTATTATTATTATTATTATTATTATTATTATTATTTACTAGCAAAGATTTTTCTTTCTTTCTTTCTTTTCTTTTCTTTTACGATGAGCAGCCGTTTGTACCTTTGTTTATTTTTCTCTATTTTATTTCATTGTTACCATTTTCATATTTAGTCATCTATTTTTGTACATCCTCCCTCTGTCTCTCTCCCTGTGACTCTCCCCGTCTGTCATTCAATCTCTTCTCCACTTTTTTTTGCAATCCGTCACTATTGCATAAAACTCCTTGATTTCTATTATTTAATTTTTATTTTTATTTTATTTTATTCTTATTTTTTATTTTTACCGGCGTTCGCGATACGGCTCGCCACAAACAATAATGACGTAGTACTGCGCATGCGCGATCAGTGTACAAAAATGTAGGGAACGCCGACCTGGAATAAAAAAGATGGCGGGGGAGGCGGATGAATGTTTCTTGATGTTTCTCTCTCAATTATCCATTAAACTATCGCTCTCTCTCTTCTCTCTCTCTCTCTCTCTCTCTCTCTCTCTCTATTTCTATCGAACCCTCCCCCTCCACACACACTAGCTTAATTTCTTTGAGCTGTTTATTTATCTGGCTCTTGGTCTCTTCCTATCCTCTTTCGAGCTTTCCTTTTCGACGCTCCCCATGCCCCCACGCCCCACACTCTCTCAGTGTCTTTTCGCATACTTTTACGCATGCGTACGCGTAAAAACTGGTTTCTAAATACCTTGCGGCCGTTATCACGTGAAATTGACGCCGATTCATAATTATAGCATTCAGAGAGAGAGAGAGAGAGAGAGAGAGAGAGAGAGAGAGAGAGAGAGAGAGAGAGAGAGAGGGGGGGACTCGAAAGTGAGAGAGAGAGAGGGGTGGAGAGAGAAAGACAGAGTGAGGGAGAGTGAGGAGAGTGAGGGAGAGAGAGAGAGAGAGAGAGAGAGAGAGAGAGAGAGAGAGAGAGAGAAGTGGGGTAGACAGAGGTGTGAAAATACTTCACATATTTTCTTGTGTTGTATGTGAAGCTTCGGCATTAGCATCGTGTGTAAAAGTGCTTGCATATCTATCCATCCATCTATCCATCCATCTATCGATCTATCTATCTATCTATCTATCACTGCATCTCTCTCTCTCTCAGTCTATTCATATCTACCTGTCTGTCTGTCTATCTATATTAATCTGTTTATCTATCAATCTCTATCTATCTATCTATCCCTGTATCTCAGTTTTTTCATATCTATCTATCTATCTATCTATCTATCTATCTATGTCAGTCCGTTCATATCTATGTATCTATCTATCTTTCTATCTATCTCACTCCGTTCATAGCTATCTATCTATCTATCTATCTATCTCACTCCGTTCATAGCTATCTATCTATCTATCTATCTATCTATCTATCTATTCATCACAGTCAATCTCTCTATCTATCTATCCCTGTATCTCAGTCTGTTCATATCTATCTATATCTATCTATCTACCTAT
>CM042175.1:39207902-39217902 GCA_023376005.1 Doryteuthis pealeii
GTGGCTGAGGGTCTTCATGTACTGGGAATGACTCTGATGGTGAGGTTTGGGGAATGTGGAGCACCCCTTCATCATCATTACTTCCAGGTCCACTCTGACCCGGAGTGGTAGTACCTGTTAGGGTCCCATCTAAAGGTTATTTGTTTGTTTGCTTTGTTTTAGGGCATATCAACCTCAGTGGGTCATTTAATGCCGATAAAGTTTTGAAATAAATCAATTCTTAATGGATAATACAATTTAAAAAAAATACATTTTTCTATTTAACTCATAGATGGGACCCTAACAGGTACTACCACTTCGGGTCAGAGTGAACCAGGGAGCAATGGTGATGAAGGGGTGCTCCACATTCCCAAAACCTCCAAAACTGGAACCTCACCATCAGATAGAGTTTAACGTCATTCCCAGGACATGTGGACCCACAGCCACCGCCTTCTAGCACCCATATGATAAAAAGGAGTTGGGGCTTGCCATAAAGGCAATAGGGTTTGGAAAAATCATATAGGTGCTAGGGCTTTGACGTGACCAGCCGATTGATCGGAGGGGGCCTCTCCGACCGCCCGTCTAGCCCAAGATAGGGCCAAAGTGGAGTATTGCATGTCATGAACTGCTCATCCACCCGGGCTCGATCCTTAAGCATCACGGGTCGCCACCCACGGCCAACAGGTGGCCCCATTGGGGGAGTCCTACCCCTCTGCAGAGGTGCAGTCGATGCATTCTAACGCCCCAGCCAACAGGGCGGATCTAAGGGTTAAATAGTAAAATGTGTTTATAAAAATTAAGTAACCATTTCAAATCTTTGTTGGCATTAAATGACCCACTGAGGTTGATATGCCGTAAAACAAACCAAACCAAACCAAACCACATACTCGTGAAAGAAGTTTTTCAAAACTATGACTGATTGAAAAATACCTACGGTCAACAATAGGGCGCGTCCCACCGTGCAAGCAAGTTTAAAGGATCTATTACTATTGAATAACGAGTTCGATCCTCGCTGAATGCCCCATAATTACATCCTTGACTGATATAGAAGAAATGATTAAGTACCGACCACCAAGACGAAGCCCAGACCTAGAAGAGAAGATATCAAAGACGCCAAAAGAAGAATAGAAGAAGTAAATAATGAGAAGGGTTTAAAACAAATAATGAGAATGAAATTGTCTGTTTTCCCTTTAAATGATGTCTGGTAAAACCTCAGAGGAGAAAAACAAGATCTCACAGGTCTTGTTAATTCATACTAGCAATTGCTAATTACTCTGTTCACCTTGTACATTTGCTTAGTAAACCTTAGAATGAGATACTTTTCTGTATAACATTATTATATTGACACTGAACTAATGATTCTATTTTGTCCCGTCAGAAGAACTTAGAATCTGCTGACTGTATCCCTTCCCCCCCCCCAAAAAAAAAACCTATCATTACTGACCCAGAGTTGTAATACCCGCTATGGTCTCATCATCTGCTGACTGTATCCCTTCAAAATGAGTGGAGTAAGAAGTGTGTTCCATCGTGATGTAATGGTTAGCATGTTGGTCTCGCAGATCCATTACTACTAAATTGCGAGTTTGATGCGACCTTGAGTCACATCCTACTCCAGTGAACGAATGGGGTAATAAAGACGTCTAATCGTGTGGTGCAATGCTTAGCAAGCTGGTCCCGCAGGTCCATTAGTCCATTATGAGATCTTATGTCACATCCTACCGGTGGCCAACGGTTTTGGTTTGTTTTGTTTTACGGCATATCAACCTCAGTGGGTAATTTAATGCCGATAAAGTTTTGAAATAAATCCATTCGTAATGGATACTCAATTTTTTATAAACACATTTTACTATTTAACCCTTAGATGGGACCCTAACAGGTACTACCACTCCGGGTCAGAGTGGACCTGGGAGTAATAATGATGAAGGGGTGCTCCACATTCCCCAAACCTCACCATCAGTCATTCCCAGTACATGAAGAACCTCAGCCACCGCCTTCTAGCACCCATATGATAAAAATTTTTATAAACACATTTTACTATTTAACCCATGGGACCCTAACACTCCAGGTCAAAGTGGACCTGGGAGTAATGATGATGAAAGGGTGCTCCACATTCCCCAAACCTGGAACATCACCATCAGAGTCTGGAAGTTTTGAAATAAAGTAATTCCTAATACATTTTCTATTTAACCTATAGATGGAACCCTAACAGGTACTACTACTCCGAAATAAATTGTAATATGTAATAATTCTCCACTCCCAGACTAGGATAGATAGATAGGTAGATAGATAAATAGGTAGATAGATAAATGAATATGCCTAGACTGGGATAAATAGAAAGATATGGATAGACTAACTAGGATAGATAGATAGATAGATATGGACAGACTAGGAGAGATAGATAGGTAGATAGATTGATTGTATGATTGATTGATTGATTGATAGATATGAAAATACTTGAATAGACTCGAATCGATAGATAGATAGATAGATAGATAGATAGCCATGGACATATTTTATTAGATAGAGAGAGATCGATAGATTAAATAGATAATAGGAACAGACTGAGATAGATAGATTGATAGATATATTCATACATACATATATACATACATACATACATACATACATAAGCGCAGATTGAAATAGATAGATAGATAGATAGATAGATTGATTGATTGATTGATTGATTGATTGTGATACGAAGATACTCGAATCGATATGATAGATAGATGTAGATATGAACATACTTGAATAGAGGGAGATTGATTGATTAAATAGATAGATAGGAACACTCTGAGATAGATAGATAGATAGATAGGTAATTTATAAGGAAGTGCGTCCCGGTCTCCTGCCTCAAGAGTTGCTGCCCGGTGACTATTAAAATAACAACCCAGCTCAATCTATTCAAAACTATCCATCTATCTATCTATCTCAATTTGTTCATATTTATCTATATTACTTTAAATACTAAGATTTTTTTTTCATGTTTGTTTAATGTCTTGTTTTTAGTTTAAATAAACAAGAATTACGACAAAAAAAAAGCGACCCCCCCCAAATACATTTACTTGTCAAAAATATCTATCTATCTTCATTTGTTCGTATCTATCTATATTATTTTGTTTGTTTATCTATCTATCTATCTCAGTCTATTCAAAACTATATATCCATCTAATAATATAAACATTAACAAGAATTACGACAAATTACGATAAATAAACAAGAATTACGACGAGCTGGGGTTGTTATTTTTGATAGTCACCGGGTAGCGGTTTTTGAGGCGGGAGACCGGGACGCACTTCCTCATAAATTACCGATAGATAGATAGATATGCCCAGACTAGGATTTAGTTTCTGTTATGAAATTGTTGGTACATATTTACCCAACCCATTCGCCATGAGTACGTTGTGACAAAAGGTCCCAATTATAAGTGCATAAATCTTGCTATTCAGTCGTAATGGACCAGCGAGACTAACTTGCTAACTGTTATACCATGAGGATACACCATTCTTATCCTACCTGTTCGCTACGAATAGGAAGTATCACAAGGACGAATCGAACTCGTTATTCAGTAGTAATGGACCTGCGAGACTAACTTGCTAACCATTACACCGAGATGATACACCCTTCTTAAGGACCGGTTTAGCTTAGTCGGTAAAGCGTCGGACTAGGAACCACAATTTCCGGGTTCGATACCGCCCTTCGTCCAACAAAAAAAAAACAATCTCCTTGGTGTAGCGCTAGAGAAAAGTGGATAGACTCCCTCGCTGTCAGGTTGATACCGACTTTAGGCCACCCGACGACTTTATTTCTATCTTTCTTGATATAGTTTCAACAGACCTCTTATTTTCAAGAAAATTAACGCTTCATTTCTATCCGTTTTCTTAAATACAGCATTTGTCCCGATACTCATGTTCATGACATGCAATACTCCACTTTGGCCCTATCTTGGGCTAGACGGGCGGTCGGAGAGGCCCCGTCCGATCAATCGGCTGGTCATGTCAAGCCCTAGCACCTATATGATTGCCCCAACCCTATTGCCTTTATGGCAAGCCCCAACCTTTTCTATCATATGGGTGCTAGAAGGCGGTGGCTGCGGGTCTACATGTCCTGGGAATGATGTTAAACTATCTGATGGTGAGGTTCCAGTTTTGGAGGTTTGGGAAATGTGGAGCACCCCTTCATCACAATTGCTCCCTGGTCCACTCTGACCCGGAGTGGTAGTACCTGTTAGGTTCCCATCTATGGGTTAAATAGAAAAATGTATTTAAAAAAAAAAATTGTATTATCCATTAAGAATTGATTTATTTCAAAACTTTATCGGCATTAAATGACCCACTGAGGTTGATATGCCGTAAAACAAAACAAACCAAACCAAAGCGATACTCTTGAACACGTCTTATACATTTTTAACACACATCGTACTTTAAGCACAAGGTTTAGTAGAAAAAAACAGAACAGATAGATAAATTTGCATGTTATTACTCCTTTGCAACGTCACGTTCGTTTTGTTTACGTTTCTAGTTTCACTTTCTCTTTACTTTAAGCTCGTTCCAACTTTCTTCTTTTGTTTTTTTATGTCTTAATTTCGTTTCTACTTTCACTTTCATTATCAAGTGCTTTTATTTACTTAGTTATTCTAGCTGTAAGCAGCCAGCTGTGTTGATATTTTCTGAACACTTCTTGCAGTATCGCTTTCAACTGATGCATGTCACACACACACACACACACACACACACACACACACACACACACATGACAATCAGGGAGATGGAGTCAAGAAATGCGACTGAAAATGTGTAGTTGCACTGCAGTAGTAGCAATCGTGTGCATTTGGGAATTTGCAAAGGAAAGAGGGTGGGACTCTGTTTGGGTGCGTGTGTCGGAGGTATGCAGAAGAAGAAGAAAGAAAGAAAAGAAAAAACGAAAGAATAAAAAAAAGGCGTGGGCTGTGGGGCTGGGTAGGTGGGATCTGGGCTGTGGGGCTGGGTAGGTGGGGTCTGGGGTGTGGGGCTGGGGTGGTGTGGGCTGGGGTGGGGCTTGTCCCGTGTGTCTGACAAGACTTGCGCTGACATAGCACATTTCAAAGTATTGATTCGTCCTTGAAACTAATGTATGCCGAATCTCTCTTTCATCTCTCTGCCTTCCAGGAGATTTCTCTCTCTCTCTCACCCCTCTCTCTCTCTCTCTCTCTCTCTCTCTCTCTTACTTATACACATCCTTCTCTCTTCTCTTTCTCTTCTCTCTCTCTCTCTCCTCTCTCTCTCTCTCTCCGTTTCAAATCAGCTCTTTCCGAATACTGTTTCTTTCTTTCTCTCTCTGTCTCTGTCTCTATCTATCTCTATCTCTCTTTCTCTCCGACCTGACTTCATTTCGTTATTTGTTCAGCATTTCTATTTCACCCCCCCTCTCTCTTTCTTTCTCTCTCTCTCTCTCTCTCTCTCTCTCTCTCTCTCTCGTTTCAAATCAGCTCTTTCCGAATACAGTTTCTTTCTTTCTCTCTCTGACTCTCTCTAATCTATCTCTATCTCTCTTTCTCTCCGACCAGACTTCATTTCGTTATTTGTTCAGCATTTCTATTTCACCCCCTCTCTCTTTCTCTCTTTCTCTTTCTTTCTCTTTACCCCATACGTTTTACGAGTTTTAATCTTATCATTATCATCATTTGGCATTTAGTCTCTGTCTCTGTTTCTGTTTGTCTCTCTCTCTTTCTGTTACAACACATTAGCTCTTACCAAATACCTTCTCTTTAACTCTCTCCCTCTCTCTCCCTCTCTCCCCCCTCCCCCTCTCTCTCTCTCTCTCTCTCTCTCTCTCTCTCTCTCCTTATATATATATATATATATATATATATATATTTTGTCTACCTTTCTCCCCATACTGTCGGATTAATTTTCTCTTATTTCTCCCATAATATATATATATATATATATATATATATATATATATTATATATATTTATATATAATATATATATTATTATGTGTGTGTGTGTGTGTGTGTGTGTGTGTATGTATATATTATGTATGTATATATATATGTATATATATATATATATATATATGTGTGTGTGTGTGGTGTGTGTGTGTGTCTCCAATCTTTTGAATTATTTGTTCCCTCTCTCTCCTCTCCCTCTCTCTCTCTCTCTCTCTCTCTCTCTCTCATATATATATATATATATATATATATATATATATATATATCTGATCTTTTAATTATTTGTTCAGCCTTTCTCTTTCTCACTCTCTCTCTCTCTCTCCCTTTCTCTCTCTTTCCTTTCTTTCTCTCTCTCTCTCTCTGCTCTCTCATACTCTCTCTTACTTACTCTCTTACTTACGGTCCTCTTCCCAAATACTTTCTCTTCTCTCTCTCTCTCTCTCCTCCTCCCTCCTCTCTCTCTTCTCCATCTCTCTCTCTCTCTCTCTCTCTTCTTTCTCTCTCATCTGTTGGTCTCTCTTTTGATCTTTTAATTATTTGTTCAGTCTTTGTCTTCTCTTCTTTCTCTACACAACATATACTCTCTTTCTTTCTCTGTGCATTTTTTTTCACTTATTATTATCATTAATTGTATCCTTCCTCTCTCTCTCCTCTCTCTCTCTCTCTTTCTTTCTCTCTCTCTCTCTCTTTCGGTTTGTTACTTACTCTTTATCTTTCTTTTCAATATTATTTGTTCAACCCCTCACTCTCTCTCCCCCTCTCCTCTCCACACCTCAATCTCTTTTCCCTCTCCTGTTTCTTTCTTTTTTTGTTTATTTATTGATTGTTTTTGCCCCCCCTCTCGTCTCCTCTCGTCTTCTTCTCTCTCTCTCTCTAATATATATATATATATATATGTATTATAATATTATTAACCAACCTCGTCATTTTTCCTCCATATATTTTGTTTAGACAACTATATTTTTACCTGTCTCTCTCCGCTACACACTACACACAGCATTTAACACATTCTATCTCCTCACACTTCTCTATGTCTCTCTCTCTCTCTCTTTCTCTCTTCTCTCTTCTCTCTTGTCTCTCTCCGGTTTGTCTGTCTCTGGTGGTCACTTTCTCACCTCACTTCTCTCATCTGGTTCTTTCTCTCTTCTGATTTTCTCTCTGTCTCTCACTGTTGTCTGTCTCTATCAACTTTCTCTCTCTCTCTCTCTCTCATTCTCTCGTTTTCTCCTCCTTCTCTTTCTCTCACACACATTCTTGTTTCTCTGTCTGTCTCTCAGTTTGTCTTTCCTGCCATCTCCCCCCGCTTTCCTTACTAATCTCACGTAGTTTTTTTTCTTTCTCTCTCCTCTCTCTCTCTCTTCCTGCTCACGTTCTCTCTTTACACCAATCCGTATCTTTAAAACGCTCTTTTTATTATCAACAATTTATTTGTCTCTCCATCGGCCCCCCTCTCTTCCTTTCTCCTCCTCTCTTCTCTTCCCCTCTTGTTACTCCTGTCTCTGCCCCTCTGTATGGTCTTCTCTTTCTCTCTCTTATCTCTCTCCTGTCACTCAGTCATATGTCTCTCCCCCTATATCTCTCACACAACACTCTCTTTACTTTCTCTATCTCTCTCTTCTTTCCTCTCTCTTTTCCCCTCTTTCTCTCCTCTTCTCTCTCTTTCAACACACACACACTCTCTGTTTACTTTCCTCTGTCTGTGTGTGTGTCTGTCTTTTTTCCGTCTGTCTTTTCCTTCTCTCTCATCATTCTCCTGTCTTGTCTGTGTGTCTGTCTGCTGCCGTTCTCTTTCTCTCGGATCTCTCTCTCTTCTCTATCTCAGTCATTCTCTCTCTCTCCCATTCTCTCCCTCCCACACACACTCTCTCCTAGTTTACTCTCTCTATCTATCTCTTGTTCTCTTCCTTCTCTCTTCTCTCTCCTCTCATACTCTGGGTCTCTGTTCCTATCTGTCTGTCTGGTTGTCACTCTGTCTTCTCAATGCAGTAACTCTCTCTCTCTCTCTCTCTCTCCTCTCTCTCTCTCTCTCTCTCTCTCTCTCCTTTCACAACTCTCCTGTTTACTTCCTTTATGTTCGTTCCTATCTGCCTCTCTCTGCCTCTCTCTCGCTCTCCTCTCTCTCCTCTCTCTTGTCTCTCTCTCCTATCTGTCTGTCTGTCTGTCTGGTCTCTCTCTCTTCCTCTGGTTCTTCTCTCTCTCTCTCTCTCATTCCTCTATCTGTCTGTCTTGTCTGGTCTGTCTCTCTCTCTCTCTGGTTTTCTCTCTCTCTTCTCTCTCTCTCTCTCTCCGCAGGTCCATCCGCTCACCCTCTCTCTCTGTCACACACCACTTACTGGTTTATACTTTCTTCTATATTTCTGTTTGTCTTTCCTTCCTCTCCTCCACCTATCTCTCACCTTCTCCCTCCCCTCTCTCTTCTCATTCTCTGTCTGTCAGTCTGACTGTCTCTATCTCTGTCTCTGTCTCTGTCTCTCTCTCTCTCTCTCTCTGCGTCATTTCTGTCTTCTCACCCCATCTCCTCTCTTTCAACACATCACTTAGTGGTATTACTTTCTTCTCTATATTTCTGTTTGTATATCTTTCTCCCTCTCATTCTCTGTTCTGTCTTCTGTCTTTCTCCTCTCTCACGCACTCCTCCTGGTTTTACTTCTTTATAATCTTTTTATTTGGTCTTCTTCTCCTCTCATTCTCTCTGTCTGTCTGTCTGTCTGTGTGTCTGTCGTCTCTCTCTCTCCCTCTCTCGCACACACACACCACGCGCACTCTTTATTTTACTTCATCTTTTTCTGTTTGTCCATCCTCTTCTCCTCCCGAATCTCTCTCTCCTCTCTCTCTCCTCTCTCTCATCTCTCTCTCACACAACACACACACCATTACCACAACACAACACAACACACTTACTGGTTTACTTCTCTATATTTCTGTTTGTATTTCCTTTCTCTCTCTTCATTCTTTGTCTGTGTGTCTGTCTTCCTTCGTCTCATCCTGGTTCTTTCTCTCTCTCTATCTCTCAGTCATTCTTTTTTTTCCCTGTGTTCNAGAGAGCAGATTTGCCCTTATGGCAATCCCACCCTTTTATCTCATATGGGTCGCTGAGGTCTACATGTTTGGATGACGTTAAACTCTATCAGATGGTGAGGTTCAGCATCTAGAGGTTTGGGAAATGGGAGAGCACTTCCTTCATCACCATTGCTCCCTGGTCACAACTGACCATGGGGTCTCATTAAATAAAATTTACAAAGTTATGGATAATGAAAGTTGAAAGTGATTAACAATTGCTTTGTTGGAGGCACTTGGAGACGGTGCTTAAAAGGATTGGAAAGGGTTTGGAAAGTCTGGAAGTCGAGTAGGATTGATACCATTCAGAACACAGCACTGCTGCAATCTGCCAGAATACTCAGAAGAATCCTGGAAGGCCTGAGGAGACTTGCTGTCACTCAGACTCTACGTGAAAGACCTCAGCTAATGCTGATATGGAAACTCAAAAGAAGAATAATACATAATATCCTTTCAGTTAGTATATAGTTTGAGACGCTGTCAGCCCTTCCTTATAAACTTCTCTTATTCAACAGAATATTTATAATCTTCCAGCAGATTATCTAACATTGCCTTAAAAGGAGTTTAGAGATGGGACATTCACTATTGATATGGGAGTTTATCCATGTATTTCACCACTCTGTTCTAAAATAATTTGTCTTGGCATTTTGTTTACACATTTTTTTAAAGAGTTTTAAGTTATGAGCCTGGTATTGATATTTTAAGCAATGTTTAGTAGATCAAAGTTTTGTTGAATAAAATGCCACAGTATACTTTGTCGCTTTAATATATGGTGTATAGTAAAATAGTGCTTCCGCTTACGTTGTATCGTAATTTATTGGGTAGATAGAACCAACTTGAAATATTGGGCTTAATGGTGTATACTAAATAGAAAATGTATTTATAAAAAATTGATTATCCATTAAGAATTTCTTTCAAAATGCTTTGTCGGCATTAAATGAGCCACTGAGGTTGATATGTCGTAAACAAAACAAAACAACCAAACCCATCTCACTGAGTTGGAGTAGACCGGTATTGAACCCGGCACATT
>CM042175.1:39225402-39232902 GCA_023376005.1 Doryteuthis pealeii
TAAATAATAATATTAAAACAAATACAGGTTAACACACTACATCATTGTTACCGTATTATTATTTTTTTCTTTGCACCTGCATTGTGATAGCCTTCTAAATCAACCTCCTAACTAATATATATATATATATATTATATATATAATATATATATATATATAATATATATATTATATATAAGATAAAAAGTCTCCAATAATTGGTAAGTTGGGGATAATACTATTTGGAATCATCTATAATATATATATTATATTATATTATATATTATATATATATATATATAATGCATGCCCATGCAGATGCACACCTACATACACACACACACACACATATATATATATATATATATAGAGAGAGAGAGAGAGAAAGAGAGGAAAGAGAGTCAGACAGACAGACAGACAGATAGAGTCAGAGAGGGTTATTTCCTATAAGTCTAACATTAACAACGGGAACCACGCTTGATTGATAAATCATTTATTCATTTTCCCATTAAACTAACCCTAAACCCTAACCCTAATCCTACACCGTAACCCTAAAGCCTAACCCTAACTCTAACCCTGTCTTCTTCTTTTCTAGTAGATCAATAAATAATTCATCAATCAAGAGTGGTTCCCCTTTGTATATGTTAGACTTATAGGAAATAACCATAATAAGATAGGTAGTAACAGACATAGACATAGTGACCTATATATATATATATATATATATATATTATTATTATTTATATTTTTGCTTGAAGGCAATTATAAATGCATGTATCGCATAAAATTCGATAGTTATAGAAAATAATCTTGACAAGTAAATCCCGCAAAGGATGGCTCGCTATGCAGAACACCGTACAGACTGTTTCGACTTTATTAAGTCTCTTCAGCGATGTATACTAACGACTCCCCTCCGACAGGAATCTAAACCGGGACTTCACAGGCATAGTCAGAGACCATATCCGTTCGGCGCCGGTACATACAATATATATATATATATATATATATATATATATATATATCATTATTATTATAAAGTGTGAATTAATTTTTGTCTCCTAAAGGCTTTTATATTGTTTAGTTTAATTACATGAAAGTTATAATAAAATATTCCTTAGTTTTAAGATTGAGTTATGTTTGAAAAACATTCCATTTTAATTGGTTCTAATTAGTCGTGATTTGCAATCAAATCAAAAACTGACCCGTCTTTCACTTGACAACTTGCCTATTACTTTCACCCTCTCTATGTATATCATGATTACGTCCTCGTTATAGATGGTAGTTTTTCGGTGAGGCTGGAGAGAAAGATATTGGAGATTTATGAAACGTATTTGTATGTTACATTTCATAAACAGCCAGCCGGGCCAACATCTTGGCTATTAATAGATTTAGTACCTACTGGGGCGCTCACATTTACTTTGAATGAATCATCGGGAAAATGTATGGGTCCCAATTAAAGCTGTCTAACTCCTACCTTGTAACTTGTCCTGTGCAATTCGTTTCTAAGAAATTATTGAAATGTATTTACAGTTAGCTTGAAAGGGTAAGGGAAGAAAAAGAAAAACACTGGGACGCATGGATTCAATTTAACTGCGTCCTATAAAGTTTTTGTGAGTTAGGGACACAGGATGCGTATCTTCAGCATCTCTGTGTATATATGTATGTATATATTATCAAAAAGACCAGATGGAAGGAGAGATAGGTGTTTTTTTAGCAAACGCCTGTTTTTAACCTTGAACTACCGGGCGCCCCCCTACTTACTAAATTTAACTACTCACGCCCTATTACTCGACGCACCAGCCTTTCATACTTACCTGCGAGTATAACTCCCTTCAACTTGTACTAATATATTCCTTACCCGGATATATCACAAACCCATTGGGTTATTTTATGCCGAAGAATAGATAGATATAAACAGACTGTGATATATATATATATATATATATATATATGTAATATATATATATATATAAATAAGAATAAATCTAATGAAGTCAGAAAGCGAACCTACTAAAAGTTCGCTTAATGTTCTTAAGGGCCACGAGTCAGATCTTAGCCTTGAAGAGCATTAAGCGAAACTTTTAGTAGGTTCGTCTGACTCATTAGATTTATCTTTATTGTTTGCTCTACTTAGGTATTGAGCACTTTTTACTTATTAGCTTTAGTCTCTTGCGGGTTTGTATGAATATATATATCTATATAATATATATATGCATATAAATTGTTTTTTTTCTTTTGGTCAAAATATTGTATCAAATAGATTATTTTTTTGTTGACGATTATCTTGGTCTTTTCTTTTTTACAAAAAAATTTTCTTCCCGGTTGATGTTTGGTAGTATATTTTTACAATCAAACTATTTGCTGGGTTTTTTTCTCACCGCGAGGATTTACCAATAAGTTTGGTATATTAAATTATTATATATATATATATATATATATATAATATATATTATATATATTTAATATACCAAGCATGTTGGTAGATCCTTGCGGAGAGAAAAAAACCAGCAGAGAGTTTGATTGTAAAAAATATACTACCAAACATCAACCAGGAAGAAAAAAATTTTGAAAAAAAAAAGACCAAGATATTCGTACCAACAAAAAATAATCTATTGGTACAGTATTTGGCCAAAAGAAAAAACAATTTATATGTATATATATGTATATAAGATATATATATATTCATATAACCGCAGGAGAAGCTATCTGTAAAAAGTGTTCGATACCTAAGTAGAGCCAAGTAAGAGTCAGATTTTAGCCCTGAAGAGCTTATGCGAAACTAATAGTAGGTTCGTCTGACTCAGTAGATATCTTTATATATATATATATATATATATATATATTATATATTATGATGAGGAAATTAATCCGACAATATGAGAAGAAAATATTTTAAAAATATACAAACACAGGATGTTATGAATAGGGGAAACAAATTGTTATGTGTCAATACTTAAGCATTTCGGTATATTTGGTTTTTAATATATTCATTTTGCACATGCATTGATCACGTCATCGGCTTTCGTAAACAAATGCGCATATAAAAATTAACGGTTAATAACATCATATTCACACATTCACTATACACTTAACATCTTTCATTTTGTCCCTTACATAATAAACATTACTTAACAGTGTCCTGAAGATGGTACAATATACCGAAATGCTTAAGTATTGACACATAAATTCTTTTCCCTAATCATAACATCCTGTGTTTGTTATATTTTAAAATATTTTCTTCTCATATATATTATATATATATATATATATAATATATAATATATATATGAAAAGACTGAAATAGATAAGTTGGCTTGTTGNGGCTGGGTTGCGTTTTATGGCTGTCAGCGCAATGCGGTTATTTTATGCGAAAGAATAGATAATAGATATGAACAGACTGAAATAGATAGATAGTAAATATATATGGATAGATAGATGGGTTGGTTGGTTGGTTGGTTGGGTTTACGGCATGTCAACCCATTGGGTTATTTTATGCCGAAGAATAGATAGATATAAACAGACTGCGATAGATAGGTATATATGAAAGGACTGAGATAGATAGATAGATAGATAGATAGATTGGTTGCGTTTTGCGGCATGTCAGCGCAATGGGTTATTTTATGCAGGTGAATAGATAGATAGATATAAACAGACTGAAATAGATAGATAGATAGTTTGGTTGGTTGGTTGGTTGGTTGGATTCTACGGCATGCAAACCCATTGGGTTATTTTATGCCGAAGAATCGGTAGATAAATAGTAACAGACTGAGATAGATAGATAGATAGATAGATAGATAGGTTTATGTACTTGAAGGCATTGGTTGTGAGTCTTTGTAACTTACCACAAGACTTTTGACCCTGACATAGATGGATAGATAGATAGATAGGTTGGTTGGATTTTACGGCATGCAAACCCATTGGGTTATTTTATGCCGAAGAATGGATAGATAAATAGTAACAGACTGAGATAGATAGATAGATAGATAGATAGATAGGTTTATGTACTTGAAGGCATTGGCTGTGAGTCTTTGTAAATTACCACAAGACTTTTGACCCTGACATAGATAGATAGATAGATAGATAGATAGATAGATAGGTTGGTTGGATTTTACGGCATGCAAACCCATTGGGTTATTTTATGCCGAAGAATGGGTAGATAAATTGTAACAGACTGAGATAGTGTTGTACCGGCCGTTCCTACAGTGGAGAACATGCACCGGTTCTCACTATAAATAGTGAGACACCGAGTGGAAAGGTAGAACTGTTCCCGTTAACGAGAGCTAGTCGTACATGTACCATGATTGTAAATACACTTGTCTTATTTTACCCTAGCTCGACTTGACTTCTTTTTACTGTTGGGACTAACATCACAACAGATAGATAGATAGATAGATAGATAGATAGGTTTATGTACTTGAAGGCAGTGGCTGTGAGTCTTTGTGGGAATGGATCTTGGCTAAAGTATCCAGATTTCGGCATCTCACGATCTCGACAAAATAATTCCGTGGCTGCTGAATTTTGCCTCACATTACCAAATTACCACAAGACTTTTGACCCACCCTAGTAAATTACATTTCTAAAAGAATCACGAAGAGACCACAAAAGCACAAATAAATATTTTATAAATTGATGTTTTAAACAAAACCGAATTGAATATAAAAATGTTTTTTCAAAGTGGCAAGTAAAAAGAAAAAAAATTCAAATTAAAATTCAAAATGGAAAAAGAACGAATAGATTGGGGTTAGAATTTGGATTTTAATTTAATCTTTTTTTTTTTTTTTTAAATTTTATTTTATTTTATTTTATTTTCAAAAATGAAATTAAATTAAGCAAACAATGAAGCTGTCGTTGGTCAATGAGGATTATAGAAGCCAATGATCAGAGTCCCGACAAGGCATTATGTTGAATTTTGAGCGAGGCGTCAGCATGATGATTCGCCTTTTGATTCTAGACAGGATCACTTGGACGGCCATGAAAAGACATCACGTGACCGGAGACGATACGAGACAAATTGATTGGACAAAAAAAAAAAAGAAAAAAAAAAGAAAGGAAACGAAATGCTAACGATATAAATGCAAATTAGAATTTTATTTATTTATTTATTTTATTTATTTATTTATTTATCTATTTTTTTAAATCTTTTTTAGATTTTTTTTTTTTCTGAAAAAAAAAAAAATTTCCTATTTGTTTTCCTTTCGAAAATCTTTTGTATTTTTTTTTTTTTTTTTTTTCGAAATTTTAAAAATTAAAATTGTCTTTTTACTTTGTAATTTGAGTTTTTGTTAAAAAAAAAAAAAAAAAAAGCAAAACAAAAACAAAGCCAAAAAAGAAAAAAGAAAAATATTTTCAAGGGTAAAAAATATGGAAAATCCGATTGAAAAAAAAAATGAATTACGGAAATCATTGGCTGGTGAGTTGAATTGACTAATGAGACCCGGATGATAGGAAATAATAATAATAATAATAATAATAATAATAATAATAATAAAATAATAATAATAATAAGAAGAAGAAGAAGAAGAAAGAATAAGAAGAAGAAGAAGAAGAAGAAGAAGAGAAGAAGAAGAAGAAGGAATTACGAAGGAAAGAAGAAGAAGAAGAAGAAGAAGAAGAAGAAGAAGAAGAAGAAGAAGAAGAAGAAGAAGAAGGAATTACGAAAGAAGAAGAAGAAGAAGAAGAAGGAGAAAAAGGAAAGAAAGAAAGAAGAAGAAGAAGGAATTACGAAGAAGAAGAAGAAGAAGAAGAAGAAGAAGAAGAAGAAGAAGAAGAAGAAGAATTACGAAAAGAAGAAGAAGAAGGAGAAAAAGGAATTACGAAAGAAGAAAGAAGAAGAAGAAGGAATTACGAAAGAAGGAATTACGAAAGAAGAAGAAGAAAATAGAATTACGAAAGAAGAAGAAGAAAAAGGAATTACGAAAGAAGAAGAAGAAGATGAAGAAGAAGAAGAAGAAGAAGAAGAAATTACGAAGGAATTACGAAAGAAGAAGAAGAAGAAGAAGAAGAAGAAGAAGAAGAAGAAGAAGAAGAAGAAGAAGAAGAAGAAGAAGAAGTCAGGAATCGCTTTAAACACGCGGTAAACGCCTATTTTCAATTACGTCTCCTTTTGTTTTTCAATGCCCAAATCTTCCGCCATTTTTCAAGGCAACGGATTTTATTTTGGGATCGAGGGATTTGAAGCAATCTCCTCTCTCGTCCGAAAAAAAATGGCAGGAATAAGATTTTCACTGGTAAAATCAAAGCAAGATCCTTTTCAAAAGATGTGGAAACAGTTATGCACATTTTAAATGAATGCAGCCAACTTGCACATAAGGAATGCAAGAACGGGTACGACTGAATTGGAAAGGTGGTCCTCTGGAATATTTTCCAAGAAAGTGAAATTTCACCAATCTGAAAAGAATGGTATGTGCACAAACCAGAATCAGCTCGAACCCTTTGACAAAGAGTGGAGGGCCACCTGAAATATTAGGTTTAACCAATAAGATTAAATACAACACAATTTCAAGTGGCAGCGTCTGTGAAAACAATCAGAAACTAAATGGATTCTAAAATTACAAACGCACGTGAAGGGATTGAACGCAGACATCGGAATTCTCCGTTATTATAAATATTTCACAGACGCTGCCACTGTCGATAACAACAGAGACAAGGAAGCCGTTAAACAGGAATAATATTCATTTGATAAAGGGTATCTAACGAACCTGAAAATTTATGACAAAAAATAATAAAAAAATAAGTGAATCCAATACTTCATAATATCGAGTTCATTCATTTATACATTTTTAATGCTTTGTAATAACGCCCAAATTAAAAAAAAAAACATTTAATATATATATATATATATATATATATATATATATATATATATATATATATATACTGTGATACAGACACGCGCCCACACCCACACAGTATATGTAAACACACACACACATATACATGTAAATACACACGTACATATATATGTATACACATACAGTCATACACACAACGCCCATGAACCCCTCCCTCACATATATAAGAGCATCTAAAAAACAAACTACCTCATAGAGGTTCTTCACGGAACAAATGAACATGCTACTATCAAACACACTCGCCTACCCGGATTTTAACAGCATGTTAAACCCACTATAACACTTGAACATTTATAACTCTTCTATAATGCTCCCTTTCTAATAATGTATCATCAATTTCTTCAAATAATAAATTTTCTCCTGAAGATGACCGAAGGTCGAAACTAGTTGAGATTAAACAACATACAAGAAATATTCCTGATTGTCTTAATAATAATTTTTGTTCACACTATATATATATATATATATATATATATATATATATATATATATATATATATATATATCGATCAACAACAATAAAGCTAATTATCTACTACACCAAATTCAAAACCTCAAACCTCCTCGTCAAAAATAACGCAAATTCCCTTAAAAACTCCCTAAATCAAACAAATGTAGTCTATAAATTCATTTGTATATTGTCCTGCATTCGTATTGTCCTGAAACGTTC
>CM042175.1:39237902-39242902 GCA_023376005.1 Doryteuthis pealeii
TGCACACGTGCGTGTATGTTTGAAATGGCGAAGCAGTGGAGGGAATTTGTGAATAAGAATGTCTTATAGTCGATATATATATATATATATATATATATATATATATATATATATATATATATGGGAGAATATGTGCTTAATTGAAGTCAGACCTAATTTTTTTGAAAGTTAATAATTAGGCGGGATTTAACATTTATCATTAATGAATTAACTTTCAAAAAAATTAGGTCTGACTTCAATTAAGCACATATTCTCCCAAATACTGTCGGCTGAAAATAGCTAGATTTGTTTTATATATATATATATATATATATATATATATATATATATATATATATATGACTTCAATTAAGCAGATATCCTCCAAAAATTGTCGGCTAAAAGCCATATCAAATAAACACAGTGTTTATTTACTTACTCTCATACTGTCGTGCAGGAAATCAATAAAAAGTGGAATATAAATAAGTTCAAAACGGACGTAGAATCCCCGCCTGTCAGCTTGGCAGTCGAGGTTTCGAGACACACACGGAGCAGTCTCCCATGTCTATAACCTTGCTGATGAGACCTAATAGGTCGAAATGTACATTCAGGGATTGACATTTTCTCGATCTGTTTAGCCTTACATTTGAACATATATCCCTGCCTAAATTCATTAATTATTAACTAATTAATTTTCAAGAATTAGGTATGACTTCAATTAAGCACATATCCTCCAAAAATTGTCGGCTAAAAGCCATATCAAATAAACACAATGTTTATCTATGTACTTTTATATATATATATATATATATATATATATATATATATATATACGAAGAAGATTTTTCTAAAATCGAAATATTGATCAATATCAGCTATGATTATGTTATAAATTGTTTTCTCTTTAACAGCATTGTGTGGTGTTTTCATTCCATCTTGTTCCTTCTCATATATATATATATATATATATATATGTGTGTGTGTGTGTGTGTGTGTGTTTGTGTTTGTATGTATGTGTGTGTGTGTGTGTGTGTTCATATACAACACATCAATTCACTTCAGACCTCATTCTATTCAAATAAGATCCTAGTGTTATTGTTCTCGTAGGGATTTTTTTCCAGTGAAAACGAATGACACGTGCGAGAGCCGCTTGCCAGTGGCTTAAAGGACAATTTACAAAAAGTTGGTTGGCTGGTTGGTTGGTTTTATGGCACGCCAACCCCCAGTTGGGTTATTTTATGCTGAATACACAATTCTAAAAAAAGAGTCAAACAAAAGAAAATGACTAATCACGAGCTTCAAACGCCTTCATTTATTCAAACCCGCATCCTGTCGCATCCTGCAATGAATATTATTGCCTCTGCATCCGGTTCAATTAACCAAAAAGGGTGAGAACGAGACTGGCCTTTAACAATTGATTTTTGTGTTTTGTGGCAAAAAAAATCTCTCTCTCTTTTCTCTCTCTCTCTCTTTCTCTCTCTCTCTCTCTGTCTCTCTCGTTCCTCCCTCTCTCTCTTCCTCTCTTTCTCTCTCCCTCCATTCTAGTTTGTTGTATTCCTTTCACTCTCTCATCCTATTTTTTATCAACTACCTTATTTTCCGCTCCCTCCCTCTCTCTCTCTCTCTCTCTCTCTCTTCTCTCCTCTCTTCCTTTTCATTTATCAATTTTCCTCTCTCCTTCACCCACTCTCTCTGTTACATAATCTATGTGGTTGCATAAGATTATTGTCAATCCCCTGTATTTCTAAGGGGATGGCCCTTTTCATATCACGGGCGGGACTTTCCATGGAAGATTACAGAAAGCCCGCGAAATACGTAATGTCACGTGGGACTTGGTTGGGTCTTCAGTTTTCAGTTTGACGTCAGGCAGAGAAGATGTACTGCCTTAACTGGAACTCACTGCATACGCGCGCTATGTTAGTCAGATGTTTAGTTACATGAAATGTTTAGTTTAGTAGATAAAAGTTTAAGAAAAATAACACGGTTTTGTGGTTGGTGAATGTCTTGGTAACAAGACTGATCTAGAAGAAGAAATGAGTTAAGTGCGATCGACCACCAAGACGAAGTCACCAAGATGAAGTCAAGATGTTAGAAGAGACCTAGAAGAACAGAAGAAGAATAATAGAAGTAATTTTGGTTTGTTTTGTTTTACGGCATATCAACCTCAGTGGGTCATTTAATGCCGATAAAGTTTTGAAATAAATCAATTCTTAATGGATAATACAATTTTTTTATAAACATCTTTCTATTTAACCCATAGATGGGACCCTAACAGGTACTACCACTCCAGGTCAGAGTGGACCAGGGAGCAATGGTGATGAATGGGGTGCCCCACATTCCCCAAACCTCCAAAACTGGAACCTCACCATCAGATAGAGTTTAACGTCATTCCCAGGACATGTAGACCCGCAGCCACCGCCTTCTAGCACCCATATGATAAAAAAGGGTTGGGGCTTGCCATAAGAATAGAAGTAGGTAAAGAAGTAACGAAGGGTATACAACTTCTCCCCCTCCCCTCATTCCCTTATTCTTTCCCCCTCCTCCTCATTCCCTTATTCCTTCTCCCTTCCCCCTCATTCCCTTATTCCTCCTCCATTCCCTTATTCCTTCTCCCCCCTCATTCCCTTATTCCTTCTCCCCCCCTTCTTTGTCTTTCTATCTCCCTCTAACCCGGTCTATATATCCTACCACGTTTTTTCTCTTTCTTTATCGCCCCCTTTCCCCCTCTCTCTCACACACACACATTCTCTTTGTTCTTTCTTCCTCCACCCTATTTCTTTCCCTCTCATTTTACCTCTTTTCCTTCCTTTTCTACTCCCCCTCCTTCTGTCTTTCAGTATATCTATGACACTGTGACCCTTTCAGAGGTTAACGATGTCGTAACAGGTGTACAGGTGGGTGGGATAAACAAAAGGTGATTATTTATGAGTTATTTGTTTTTACCGGCCCTCGCCAACTCAGCGTATGAGTAGCACAGGCATCTGTGCGGTAAAGGGAGGAGCTGATGGCAGGTGTGGCGCTCCACCCCAGACGCAAAATAACAATCGCCTTTGTCTAGCGCTAGTGAAAAAGGGATAGACTCCCTCGCTGATTGGCTGATAGCAACTTTAGGCCGCCCCGATGACTTTACTTACTTATATATATTTACAAACTCCTCCGCACGAGCAGAGTTCAACAGGTTTGAATTCAGAGTTTTCCTTCTCCTAGACTGGTTACCTAGCCATGGTTAAAGAACCCAGTCTGCCCTACTATTTACCCATAGCTGGAGAGAGAGTAGGATTCATACCTTTCCCAAGGGTATTAGCGCTAAGTGAAATGCAATTACCGCGTCCGGGATTTGAACTCGGGGCGACGAGTCCATTTCCCATGACTTTAACCATTACACCACGCGCTTCCTACTTTACTTACTTATATGTAACCGTATGGTGGTTAGCTGAGTCGGTACAGCGTTCGGCTAGGAATCGCAAGGTTCTTGGTTCGATACCGGCCCTCGCCAACTCAGCGTATGAGTAGTACATGGATCACCTCAGACGCTAAAAAACAATCTCCTTGGTCTAGCGCTAGTGAAAAGAGGATAGACTCCCTCGCTGTCTGGCTGATACCGACATTAGACCGTGCCGACGACTTTACTTACTACTTTACTTATATATTTTTAGGGAGATTATGTGCTTAATTAAAGTCATACCTAATTTGTTAATTAATTAATTATAATTAAATGAATTAGGTGTGCATATCGGTTTAAATGTAAAGCGTAAACAAATCGAGAAAAAGTCGATCTCTGTATGTACATTTCAGCCCATTAGGCCTCATCAGCAGAGCTATAGACAGGGCAGTGCTTTGTGCGCGATTCGAACCCTACCTGTCAGGCTGACAGGCGGGGACTCTAACCATTACACTAGCAGGCTTCCCCAGAATCTCTCGTTTATTTTAAACTAATATGTATTTCGCACTTTTTGGGTGACTTATGGCACGACAGTATGAAGTGGTCAAACAATGTGTTTGAAAATGGCGAAGGCCGACAATTTTTACTTATACATATATCTACTCATTTACAACCACCGTAAAGCCACAAGGCAAACTTTCACTTATTGTTCTACTATAATGATGGCTTTGGCATTAAATAACCCTCGAAGGTTGATGTGTCATTAAGACGAAGAAATCAAACCGTTTGATGCAAAGGTAACCGTTACGCTACTTGCGCGTCTCCTTATCTCTTCAATTGCATAAAGAAAATAATTTAAAAAAACAAACAAAAAGCAACAAAAAGAAAGAAAAAAAAGAAAATAAAAACCGCGGGAAATGAAAAACCGCGGGAAAAAAAGGCGTGAAAAGAGGCGAGAAAAAATAATTTCTTTGTCACGTCTTTTCTTTTGTCTCTCGTCACAGAGCTGACTCAACTGATCTGTTGTCGTAGTAAAAAAAAAAAAAGATGGTGGCCCATACCAAATATGGCTGTTGATGACGTAGAAACAGCCCGTTGCAAATTAGTAATCTTCAAACGACATGATCAATAAATAAATAAATAAAGAAAAGAAAGAAAAAAGAAGAAAGGTCACGTGTCAATTAATACGTCATCAAATTATGAAAGAATGCCATAAACTGAAGGTAAAGAAAAAATTCCAAGGTCATATATTCTGTAGTTCAGAGAATCCACACGAGGCTATTTGCATTTCACCTAACGCTTTTTTTAGTATTATCTGCGTTATTCGGACTATATTCCTCATCTTTATTGTTATTTGGACAACGTTTCGACCGATATACCCTCCGGCCTTCTTCAGGTCTTTCTTGTCGGACTCGGGAACCTTCTCGGACTCGGGAACCTTCTTTTCAAACTCGGGAACTTTCTTTTTGAACTCGGGAACTTTCTTATCATAATCCGATTACGGTTAGAGTCGTAGGAAATGGACTAGTCGATATATATATATATATATATATATATATATATATATATATATATATCACAAATCCACTATAAATCTCAAATCCCCGCATAGTACAATAGCACTTCATTTTAACACCTT
>CM042175.1:39252902-39267902 GCA_023376005.1 Doryteuthis pealeii
TGAGGTTTTCCGTAAACCGTACTAGGTAATGGTGATGATAGAACTCTGAGTATTAAGAAAAGGGCAACGCCCGAATCAATCTCTTTGGATTAGGGCTAAAATATCACTCACTGTTTTCGATTTGATATCTTAATTATGTCCTGACAGTTAATTAAATGCAACCGGAAAATATCCCCCGCCATTATTAATAGAATATTTGCATAAAAATAAAAAGAAGGACGGAAAAAATAAATGGGTGGTGGTGTGGGGATGTGGGTGTCGGATAATTAAAAAAAATTAAACAAATAAATAAAAGCAAAAAAAAAAAAAAAAGCACTTGCTTTTCTTTATTAAATTTCTATTCTTTTTATTCATTATATAATGTCCCCCCGGCAAGACAAGCCTATAAAAACAATAACTTTAAATATAATAGGACCCACAGGTTGAAAAATAAATAAATAAATAAATGAATGAAGAAAGAAGAAGAAAAGAAAGAAAGAAAGAAAGAAAGGAACATTCAATTCATTTCCTCGCCTTTGCACACAACAACAAAACCTTTTGTCATTCCTACCTTGCTGTCGCTCTCTCTCTCTCTCTCTCTCTCTCTCTCTCTATCTCTCTCTCTCTCTCGCTCTCCCTTATTCTCTCATAAAGTCTCTCTATTTCTCTGTGACTCTCTCTCTCTCTCTCTCTCTCTCCCTCTTTCTTTTTATCTCTTTCTCTCTCTGTATCTGTGTCTATGTCTGTCTGTCTGTCTGTCTCTCATTCTCTTTCTCTCTCTCTTATTCACTCATAAAGTCTCTCTCTTTCTCTGCGTGTGTGTCTCTCTCTGTCTCTGTCTCTGTCTCTCTCTCTGTCTCTGTCTCTGTCTCTGTCTCTCTTATTCTCTCATTCTTTCATAAAGTCTCTCTCTCTCTTTCTCAATCTTTCTTTTTATCACTTTCTCTCTTTCTCTCTCTGTATCTGTGTGTGTGTGTGTGTGTGTGTCTCTCTCTCTCTCTCTCTCTCTCTCTTTGTGTTGTCTGTCTCTCTTTCTCTTTCTCTTTCTCTTATTCTCTCACGTAAAGTATCTCTCTTTCTCTCTCTCTCTCTTTTTCTCTTTCGCACTCTCTTTATTTTTATCTCTCTCTCTCTCTCTCTTTCTCTCTCTGTGTCTCCGTCTCTTATTCTCTCACGTACAGTCTCTCTCTTTCTTTCTCTCTTTCTTTTTCTCTCTTCTCTTTCTTTCTCTTATTCTCTCACGTACAGTCTCTCTATTTCTCCTCTCTTTCTTTTTATCTCTTTTTCTTTCTTTTTGTATCTTCTCTCTCTCTCACTCTCTTATTCTCTCACGTACAGTCTTTCTCTTTCTCTCTCTTTCTCGCTCTTTCTCTCTCTCTCTTATTCTCTCACGTACAGTCTCTCTCTTTCTCTCTCTCTCTTTCTTTTTATCTCTTTCTCTTTCTCTTTCTTTTTATCTCTTCTTTCTCTCTCTCTCCCTCTCTCTTATTCTCTACGTACAGTTTCTCTCTCTCTTTCTTTTTATCTCTTTATATCTCTCTCCCCTTTCTTATTCTCTCACGTACAGTCTCTCTCTTTCTTTCTCTCTCTCTCTCTTCCCCCCTCTTCTCTCTCTCCCTCTCTCTCTCTCTCTCTCTCTCTCTCTCTCTCTCTCGTTCGCTCTCACTCTCTATTGCACGACGACAGTGTTTTTTTTTTAAATGAGACGACGCGCGAATTGGTCAACGTCCCACCATTTTGTTTTTATTCAATACCCGTGACGTCATTCTCGTCTGCGCGTCTGACAGATGAAAGAAAAAGCAAGAGACAAAATGGCGTCAGTCCACTTCCTGTCCACGGTGCACCCGACAATTGAACACTAAGACGCGCCCCCTTCGCGCCTTGCTCATCAGTTTTCGGTAAACAATAATTTACACAAACATTTTTCATATGTCTGTAATTTGAGGAAATAGGTTGAGTCATTTTGGGACATAATTATTATACCAATTATCATACACTTCAGTTCATGGTTTATTATTATTATTATTATTATTATTATTATTATTATTATTATTATTATTTACTCCTTTTGAGTTTTTACATCAGTGTTAGCTGATGGTCTTTCACTGGAGTCTGAGTGACAGCAAGTCTCCTCAGGTCTCCAGAACTCTTCTGAGTATTCTGGCAGATTGCAGCAGTGCAGTGTTCTGAATGGTTTCAATTCTTCCTCTGATTTCCGAACTTTCCAAACCCTTTTCTAATCCTTTTTGGACCGTTCCAAATGTACCAACTACAATTGGTATAACTTTGACTTTCATATTCCACAACTTTTTCAGTTCTCTGGCAAGGTCCAGATATTTGTCTATTTTTTCATTTTCCTTTAGCTTCACCCTGTGATCTGCTGGCACTGCAAAATCCACCAGTTGACAAGTTCTTTCTTTTTTGTTTATCAACATTAGGTCTGGCCTTCTTGCTGGGATAAGGTGATCCGTTTTTATCTCAAAGTCCCAGAGGATTATTATTATTATTATTATTATTATTATTATTATTATTATTATTATTATTTACACCAGCATTTGCTAGTCGTATCTCCCTGGAGTCTGAGTGACAACAAGTCCCCTCCGGTCTCCAGGACTATTCTTAGTATTATGGCAGATTGCAACAGTGCAGTAGTCTGGATGGTTTCAATTCAGATTTTCCAGTCTTTTTTCCAAGCTTTTTGGGACCGTTCCAAGTGCATCAATTACAATTGGTATCATTTTGACTTTCATGCTGCATAGCTTTTTCGGTTCTCTGGCAAGGTCCAGGCATGTGTCCATCTTTTCGTTTTCCTTCAGCTTCACCCTGCAATCCCCTGGAACTGCAAAATGCACCGGTTGACATGTTCTTTCTTTCTTTTTTGTTTATCAATACTAGGTCTGGTATTCTTGCTGAGATGAAGTGATCCGTTTTTATCTCAAAGTCCCAGAGAATTTTATGCGTTTCGTTCTCAAGAACAGATTCTAGTTTATGCATATACCATTTTGTTTTGTGGTCAAAATTTGCATAATTCCCAGTGGATCACTTTCCCAACCCAGTCAGGCCTAGTTTTGTATTCCCGTTGTGCTAGTTTGCTACATTCGCATAGTACATGGTTTACAGTCTCATCTCTGTCACCATGTAGTTTACATCTACTATTTTGTTGGGTCTTATCAATTTTTGCTTTGATATAGTTTGTCCTTATGGTATTATTTTGTGCAGCAATTATTAGTGATTCAGTCTCTGAATTATTATTATTATTATTATTATTATTATTATATATTATTATTATTATTATTATTATTATTATTATATTATTATTTACTCCTTTTGAGTTTTCACATCAGCATTAGCTGATGGTCTTTCACTGGAGTCTGAGGGACAGCAAGTCTCCTCATGTCTCCAGGACTCTTCTGAGTATTCTGGCAGATTGCAGCAGTTCAGTGTTCTGAATGGTTTCAATCCTTCCTCTGATATGCAAACTTTCCAAACCCTTTTCTAATCCTTTTGGGACTGTTCCAAGTGCACCAACCACAATTGGTATCACTTTGACTTTCATATTCCATAACTTTTTCAGTTCTCTGGCAAGGTCCAGATATTTGTCTATTTTTTCATTTTTCCTTTAGCTTCACCCTGTGATCTGCTGGCGCTGCAAAATCCACCAGTTGACAAGTTATTTCTTTTTTGTTTATCAACAGTAGGTGTGGTCTTCTTGCTGGGATAAGGTGATCCGTTTTTATTTCAAAGTCCCAGAGAATTTAAGCGTTTCGTTCTCAAGAACAGATTCTGGTTTATGCATATACCATTTTGTTGTGTGGTCAAAATCTAATTTTTTTTCATAATTCCCAGTAGATCACCTTCCCAACCCAGTCGTGTCTAGTTTTGTATTCTCGTTGTGTTAGTTTGCTACATTCGCAGATTATTATTATTATTATTATTATTATTATTATTATTATTATTATTATTATTATAGTAGTAGTAGTAGTAGTGTAGTAGTAGAAAATATATGCACCCTCCGGGTGTAAGTATTTATGTTTTAATGCAATAAAATATTAGATTAGATTAGAAAGTCTAATGAAACTAAATAAGAATGCAGATAAAAAGATTTGAAACAGGCGTCGATATCAACCTTATTGTTCATCCTTGCTATGTTTCAGTGGGTGAGACAGGATGACGTTACACCGTGTCACTCGGTGAGAATCGAACTCATCACAGTATCAGCGGTCGGCAAACCAAGCTTTTCTTTCTTCCGTATAATCACGAGTAGTTCAGACACCTCTGTCCTTTGTTAGCCGGCAATGAACCCTTTCATCCCGGCCCATGGAGCGTGGACGGTGGGTCGGGCCCACAAACAGTGCCGTATTGTCTATTTCCCTTGACACTGGGGATACTGCGTTTGGGTTACCTGTTCCGCAGAGTTGTTTTTTTTTGTTGTTTTTTTTTCTCTCAGAACCGATAATCATAATGTCTAGGATAACCGTATCTAATATTTGTTGGCTGGGTGGGGGCCTCAGTTGAATAATGCTGCAGACAGAGCGGCGACTTCTGGGTTGGCCAACCACCGGCTGCAAAGGCGCAGTTGGTGCGTGTGTGTGTGTGTGTGGGGGGGGTGCGTGTAGTGGGTGCACCTTGGATTAATTCTGGATTTTTGTGTTGAGACACTGAACGTTTTCGTTGATTAGATAGAGTCATTGAAGAAAAACAATGAAAATGCTCGGCAAGAGAGAGAGGGGGGGGGAGAGCTAAATAGAGAGAAAGAGAAATAGAGAGGGAGTCAGTGGGAGAAAGAAAGAAGCAAATAAAGAGAAAAAGAGAGGAAGAGAGAAAGGGGGAGGGAGAGAACGGGGAGGGAGGGAAAGGAAAAAGAGGCAAATAGCGAGAAAAAGACAGAGAGAGAGAGAGAGAGAGAGAGAGAGAGAGAGAGAGAGAGAGAAAGAAAGAGGGAGAGGGAGGGAGGGAAGAAAGAGGTAAATAGAGAGAAAGAGTAATAGAGAGGGGGCAGTGAGAGAAAGAAAGAGCAAATAGCAGAAAGAAGAGAGAGAGAGAGAGAGAGAGAGAGAGAGAGAGAGAGAGAGAGAGAGAGAGAGAGAGAGATTCAGTCTGTCACTATCTATTTATCTATCTATCTCAGTCTGTTCATGTCATATAATCTATTATATATCTATCAATCCTATATCTCTTCCACCCCTCTTTCTCTTCCCTCTCTCTCTCTAGCTCTCTCTCTTTCTCTCTTCTCTTTCTCTATCTATATTTTGGCCTGTTCGTATCTATCTGTTCATATCTATTTCTCTCTCTCTCTCCTCTCTCCTCTCTCTCTCTTATATATATATATATATATTATATATATATATATATATATATTATCTTTCTCTGTCTGTCCGTCTGCCGGTCTCTCTGTCTCCCTCTCTCTGTCTCTGTCTGTATCCCTCTACCTCTCTCTCCCTCTCTCTCTGTGAGATGTGAGGTATCTAAAACTTGGTAGTAAGGGATGATTCTATATGTGATTTCTAAGATACACTGTATTATTATTGTATGATCCAGTATGTATAAATACAGTGAATCTTTAAATCACTACAGAGAGCTCAATGTATAATAAACATTTTAGATTATATACAGACCAATATTTATCTTTTAAGGGAAGGAAAAACTCAACACCGTTATTCCATAATAAATTTATTTCGACCAAAATTAGGGCCTTTTTGATTTCCCATCTGATGAGACTGAATTTTGGGGAGCTTTATTAAATCAACTTAGATTTATAAAGGCCCCAATTTTGGTCGAAATAAATTTATTATGGAATAACGGTGTTGAGTTTTTCCCTTCCCTTAAAAGATATAATATATATATATATACATATATATATATATATATATATATATATATATATATATATATATATATTATATATATATATATCGTATGTTAATATCTAAATGTCTGCTCATATCTATCTATTTACCTATCTATCACTTTCTCTGTCTTTCTGTCTGTCACTCTCTCTCTCCCTCTCTCTCTCTCTCTCTCTCTCTCGCTATATATATATATATATATATATATATATATATAATATTATATATATATGTATATATATAATATCAGAGTAGACCTTAAAGTAATGGTGATGAAGGGATGCTCCACATTACCAAACCTCCAGAACTGGAACCTCAACATCAAATAGAGTTTAACGTCATTCCCAGGAAATTAAGGCCCTCACCCACGGCCTTCTAGCACCTATAGGATAAAAAGGCTTGGGGTTTGCAATAAGGGCAATTGGGTTGGGGCAATCATATAGGTGCTAGAGGTTGATGTGACCAGCTAATTGATCTGAGGGCGTCTATCCGACCGACCGTCTAACCTAAGTAAGGACCAAAGTAGAGGGTTGGATGGCATGGACTGCTCAGCCACCTGAATTCCATCCTTAAGCATCACGGGTCCCCACCTACAACCAATAGTTCGCTCCACTGGAGGAGCCTTTGTTGTATACCTCTTTCTTTCCTCCCTTCTATTCTTCTTCTAGCGTCTCTTCTAGCGTCTGGACTTCGTCTTGGTGGTCGGTCGCACTTAATTCATTTCTTCTTCTCGATCAGTCTTGTTACCAAGACATTCACCAACCACAAAACCGTGTTATTTTCGTAAGCTTTTATTTACTTAACTAAACATTTCATGTAACTGAACATAGCGCGCGTATGCAGGTGAGTTCCAGTTAAGGCAGTAGATCTTCACTGCCTGACGTCTAAACTGAAAACTGAGGACCCAACCAGGTCCCACGTGACTTCACGTATTTCGCGGGCTTTCTGTAATATTCCATGGAAAGTCCCGCCCGTGATATGAAAAGGGCCCTCCCTTTAGAAATACAGGGGATTAACAATAATCTTAGGCAACCGCATAGATTATGTAACACCTTACCCCTCTGCTGGGGAGCAGTTGGTGTATTGTAATGCTTCAGCCGACAGTAGTAGAACAATATTAAAAGAAAAACGAAAAAGAAATGGTGGAACCATATTAATCAATGTCTCTGTACAATGCATTTGTTTTGGTGCCTTTGGGGTGCCGTAATCTGTAACACATGCAGCGAACCAATCTTGCTCCTAAATCGGCGGGAACAAGAGAGAGCAGCCTGAAGAGAAGTCTAAATATGGTCTGTTTATTGCCAGAATGGAAAAGGCACTGGACTATAAAAATTCTTCGAACAGCTTTGCCAAAAATGAAGCCTGTTAATCAATTCTGGCAACGGTGGACCATTTTCGAGTGGTGCCAAATAAACCGTGCCTCTGAAATCAGGGACATTAAAAATATATTTGTCTTTGCATGTGGGTCTCAGCATGGGGATTCCTCGGATCGACAAGATATCCTGGAAGTCTTTTAGTGCCAGTCTATAAATCGATAACGGTTCAAAGAATGAAAGAAAGAAAGAAAAGAAAGAAGGGACAATCAATAGGTTCGGAGAAAAGAAAAAAGGAAAGGTTCGGAGAAAATAAAAAAGGAAAGAAAGAAGAAAAGAAAAAAAGAAAATATAATAAGGAATATGCACAAAGAAAGAAAGAAAGAAAGAAGAATTGAAAGGAAGAAAGAAAGACAATGTTTGATAACCAGGAAGGAGAAAAAAGAAAGAAAGAGAGAAAGAAAGAAAAGAAAGAGAAAAAGAAAAGAAGAAAAGAAGAAAGAAAAAGAAAGAAAGAAAGAAAGAAAAGAAGAAAGAGAAAGAAAGAAGAAATCTTAAGAAAGAAAGAAAGGAAGACAGAAAAAGAAACAGAAATGAAGAAATTTAGAAGAAAGAAAGAAAGAAAGAAAGAAAAGAAAGAACGAATTGAAAGGAAGAGAAAGACAATGTTTGATAACCAGGAAGGAGAAAAAGAAGAAATAAAGAACGAGAAAAAAGAAAAGAAGAAATCTTAGGAAAGAAAGAAAGAAGAAAAGCAGACAGAAAGAAAGAAAGAGGAAAGAAAAGAAGAAATCTTAAGAAAGAAAGAAAGAAAGAAAGAGAAGAAGAAAGAAGAAAGAAAGAAAAGAAAAAGAAAGAAAGAAAGAAGAGAAGAAAGAAAAGAAAAGAAAAAGAAAAGAGAAAAAAAGAAAAAAAGAAAGAAAGAAAAGAAGACATTTAAGAAAGAAAGAAAAAAGAAAGAAAGAAAGAAAGAGAAAAAGAAGAACAAATCGAAAGGAAGAAAGAAAAAAGAAACAAAGAATGGAAAAAAGAAAGATAATGTTTGATAAACAGGAGGAGAAAGAAGAAAGAAAGAAAGAAAGAAAGAAAGAAAGAAAAAGAAAGAAAGAAAGAAAGAAAGGAAGAAAGAAAAGAATGAATCTTAAGAAAGAAAGAAAGAAAGAAAGAATGAAAAGAAAGAAAGATAATGTTTGATAAACAGGAGGGAGAGAAAAAGGAAGAAAGAAATAAAGAAAGAAAAAGTAAGAAAGAAAGAAAAAGAAAAAAAAAGAAAGAAAAAGAAAATAATGAATCTTAAAAAAGAAAGAAAGAAAGAAAGAAAGAAAGAAAGAAAGAATGAATGAATGTAAAGAAAGAAAGAAAGATAATCTTTGATAACCAGGAGGGAGAAAAAAGAAGAACTAAAGAAAGAAAGAAAAAGAAAGAAAGAAAGAATGCATGTAAAGAAAGAAAGATAATCTTTGATAACCTGAAGTAAGAAAAATGACAAAGAAAGAATAAGGATAAAAATACTTTGAAGAATTTAAAAAAGAAAAAAGGAATTGAAATTAAAAGAAAAAAAGATCAAGTTGTGTATAAAAGTTTTAAATATCGTCAAAATAAAATGAAACTTTTTGATAGCGCCAACTAATCTAACCCCCTGTTTATTTCGCCCCCCACCCAGTACCCTAACCCCCGAATAGTCTAACAACTGCTGACAGAGAATGTTTACTCTCCCATTAAACCTCGATTCTTGGAGAAAAGAATTCCTCGATTCTTAGCGAAAAGAATTCCGCTACTGTTTTGTTAAGAAAATTGTTTATCCTTTTGATCTGGTACCGATAACCACTCCACTAACCAAAACTTAACTCGAAAAAATAAATGTTATGCTTGTATATTGTTAGGGCCGGGTTAGCTCAGTCGGTAGAGCGTTCGGCTTGAAACCACATGGTTCCTAGTTCGATTCCGGTCCTCGCCAACTCAGCGTATGAGTAGCACAGGGATCTGTGCAATAAAGTAAGGAGCTGATTGTAGGTGTGACGCTCCACCTCAGATGCCAAAAACAATATCCTTGGTCTTGGTCTAGTGAAAAGGGGATAGACTCCCTCGCTGATTGGCTGATACCGACTTTAGGCCGCCCCGACGACCTTTACTATATTGTTATTACAAAGGGAAAATATAAATTTCTAGACTATTCAAACTAACAGGGGGTTGTATAGAATTTAAAAAAAAACAACATTTTTTCAGCCAGTAGAACAATTCACGTACCTAGGTAGTAATAACTCATCCACAGAAAGCGATGTTGATGCACACATAGGGAAAGCATGGTCCGCTATAAAGAGACTGAGAAGCGGCTCAAGGAACAGGTTCATTTTGATGTGTGATGCATGTTCCTGTGTTGGTAATTTTACCTGTTCTAAACAAAATGGCATTACTTTTTGACTCAACTATGTGGAAAAGTTGGGATGTGAGCCACAGAGGACCAGCTTCATTTTGATGTATGATACATGTTCCTGTGTTGGTAATTCTACCTGTCCTAAACAAAATGACATTACTTTTTTACTCAACTATGTGGAAAAGTTGGGATGTGATCCACAGAGGACCAGCTTCAGTTTGATGTATGATACATGTACCTGTGTTGGTAATTCTACCTGTCCTAAACAAAATGGCATTACATTTGGACTCATCTATGTGGAAAAGTTGGGATGTGAGCCACAGAGGACCAGCTTCATTTTGATGTATGATACATCTTCCTGTGTTGGTAATTATACCTGTCCTAAACAAAATGACATTACTTTTTGAATCACCTATGTGGAGAAGTAGGGATGTGATCCACAGAGGACCAGCTTCATTTTGATGTGTGATACATGTTCCTGTGTTGGTAATTATACCGGTCCTAAACAAAATGGCATTACTTTTTGAATCACCTATGTGGAGAAGTAGGGATGTGATCCACAGAGGACCAGTTTTATTTTGATGTGTGATACATGTTCCAGTGTTAGTAATTCTACCTTCCCTAAACAAGATGGCATTACTTTTTGACTCATCTATGTGGAAAAGTTGGGATGTGATCCACGAAGGACCAGCTTCATGTGTTATACATGTTCCTGTGTTGGTAATTCTACCTGTCTTAAACAAAATGGCATTACTTTTGGACTCACCCTCGTATTTTCAACTTGCCGGGCTCAACCGAGTCTCCCATCAATCCAAGAATTGGAGGGTCAAATTCATTTTGAAAACGCTGGATCATATTGCCGAGCGAGTTGATCCGAGCAAATGTACGTCCATAGATCACGTCCGGAACGGTTGTTCCGGGCATCCCATACCCCCCACACCCCGAGCTGACATTAGAGCAACTTTCGGAAAGATGGACCTTCCGATTCTTTCATATGCTCCGTGGAAATTTTCCCTTTACATCAAGAACACGGGTTCCCTTGAACCGAGTGAGGATATAAAACCTTATATCAATTCTGATCGACTCGCTGGGTTATCGATTTGCATCAATCAAACTAATGCCATAACTTAGACTAGCAAATATACACACCCTCCGCCGGGTGCAAGTATTTAAGTTTTAATGTAATAAAATATTATATTAAATTAGAAAGGCTAATGAAACTAAATAAGAATGCAGATAAAAAGATTTGAAACAGAGTGCAAGTATTTAAGTTTTAATGTAATAAAATATTATATTAAATTAGAAAGGCTAATGAAACTAAATAAGAACACAGATAAAAAGATTTGAAACAGAGTGCAAGTATTTAAGTTTTAATGTAATAAAATATTATATTAAATTAGAAAGGCTAATGAAACTAAATAAGAACACAGATAAAAAGATTTGAAACAGAGTGCAAGTATTTAAGTTTTAATGTAATAAAATTATATTAAATTAGAAAGGCTAATGAAACTAAATAAGAATGCAGATAAAAGATTTGAAACAGAGTGCAAGTATTTAAGTTTTAATGTAATAAAATATTATATTAAATTAGAAAGGCTAATGAAACTAAATAAGAATGCAGATAAAAAGATTTGAAACAGAGTGCAAGTATTTAAGTTTTAATGTAATAAATATTATATTAAATTAGAAAGGCTAATGAAACTAAATAAGAATGCAGATAAAAAGATTTGAAACAGAGTGCAAGTATTTAAGTTTTAATGTAATAAAATAATATTAAATTAGAAAGGCTAATGAAACTAAATAAGAATGCAGATAAAAAGATTTGAAACAGAGTGCAAGTATTTAAGTTTTAATGTAATAAAATATTATATTAAATTAGAAAGGCTAATGAAACTAAATAAGAATGCAGATAAAAAGATTTGAAACAGAGTGCAAGTATTTAAGTTTTAATGTAATAAAATATTATATTAAATTAGAAAGGCTAATGAAACTAAATAAGAATGCAGATAAAAAGATTTGAAACAGAGTGCAAGTATTTAAGTTTTAATGTAATAAAATATTATATTAAATTAGAAAGGCTAATGAAACTAAATAAGAATGCAGATAAAAAGATTTGAAACAGAGTGCAAGTATTTAAGTTTTAATGTAATAAAATATTATATTAAATTAGAAAGGCTAATGAAACTAAATAAGAATGCAGATAAAAAGATTTGAAACAGAGTGCAAGTATTTAAGTTTTAATGTAATAAAATATTATATTAAATTAGAAAGGCTAATGAAACTAAATAAGAATGCAGATAAAAAGATTTGAAACAGAGTGCAAGTATTTAAGTTTTAATGTAATAAATATTATATTAAATTAGAAAGGCTAATGAAACTAAATAAGAATGCAGATAAAAAGATTTGAAACAGAGTGCAAGTATTTAAGTTTTAATGTAATAAAATATTATATTAAATTAGAAAGGCTAATGAAACTAAATAAGAACACAGATAAAAAGATTTGAAACAGAGTGCAAGTATTTAAGTTTTAATGTAAAATATTATATTAAATTAGAAAGGCTAATGAAACTAAATAAGAAACAGATAAAAAGATTTGAAACAGAGTGCAAGTATTTAAGTTTTAATGTAATAAAATATTATATTAAATTAGAAAGGCTAATGAAACTAAATAAGAATGCAGATAAAAAGATTTGAAACAGAGTGCAAGTATTTAAGTTTTAATGTAATAAAATATTATATTAAATTAGAAAGGCTAATGAAACTAAATAAGAATGCAGATAAAAAGATTTGAAACAGAGTGCAAGTATTTAAGTTTTAATGTAATAAAATATTATATTAAATTAGAAAGGCTAATGAAACTAAATAAGAACAGATAAAAAGATTTGAAACAGAGTGCAAGTATTTAAGTTTTAATGTAATAAAATATTATATTAAATTAGAAAGGCTAATGAAACTAAATAAGAATGCAGATAAAAAGATTTGAAACAGAGTGCAAGTATTTAAGTTTTAATGTAATAAAATATATATTAAATTAGAAAGGCTAATGAAACTAAATAAGAATGCAGATAAAAAGATTTGAAACAGAGTGCAAGTATTTAAGTTTTAATGTAATAAAATATTATATTAAATTAGAAAGGCTAATGAAACTAAATAAGAATGCAGATAAAAAGATTTGAAACAGAGTGCAAGTATTTAAGTTTTAATGTAATAAAATATTATATTAAATTAGAAAGGCTAATGAAACTAAATAAGAATGCAGATAAAAAGATTTGAAACAGAGTGCAAGTATTTAAGTTTTAATGTAATAAAATATTATATTAAATTAGAAAGGCTAATGAAACTAAATAAGAATGCAGATAAAAAGATTTGAAACAGAGTGCAAGTATTTAAGTTTTAATGTAATAAAATATTATATTAAATTAGAAAGGCTAATGAAACTAAATAAGAATGCAGATAAAAAGATTTGAAACAGAGTGCAAGTATTTAAGTTTTAATGTAATAAAATATATATTAAATTAGAAAGGCTAATGAAACTAAATAAGAATGCAGATAAAAAGATTTGAAACAGAGTGCAAGTATTTAAGTTTTAATGTAATAAAATATTATATTAAATTAGAAAGGCTAATGAAACTAAATAAGAATGCAGATAAAAAGATTTGAAACAGAGTGCAAGTATTTAAGTTTTAATGTAATAAATATTATATATTAAATTAGAAAGGCTAATGAAACTAAATAAGAACACAGATAAAAAGATTTGAAACAGAGTGCAAGTATTTAAGTTTTAATGTAATAAATATTATATTAAATTAGAAAGGCTAATGAAACTAAATAAGAATGCAGATAAAAAGATTTGAAACAGAGTGCAAGTATTTAAGTTTTAATGTAATAAAATATTATATTAAATTAGAAAAATGAAACTAAATAAGAAACAGATAAAAAATTTGAAACAGAGGCAAGTATTTAAGTTTTAATGTAATGAAATATTATATAAACTAGAAGCAGCTAATCGGCATTAGTCACATAGATCCATTATTATTGAATCGCGAGTTGGACCCTCGCAGGATGCCCTATTAAAATCCCTATGTAAAACCAAAAGACGTTGCGTTGAACCAGCCACTCTGAAAAGAAAAATCATTATCTACTACTAGCAAATATATGCACCCTCCGGTTGCAAGTATTTAAGTTTTAATATAATAAAATATCATATTAAATTAGAAAGGTTAATGAAACTGAATAAGAATGCAGATAAAAAGATTTGGAACAGAGGGGGTATGATTGAAAAATAGAACAACTTTGAAACTAACTCTTACATCATTTTCAATTACTCCTATTCCTAATTTAACTATTTAGTTAAAATAGGAAGTAAAGAATAATATTACAGTTATTTCTTTTTGTTAAGGGATTTCTTTTAAGGTTTATTGAAGAGATTTTTGCTCATATTCAATAAGATAAAACTAAACAATTAGAAATCAATAATATTAAGCACATATTTATTAAAATCAATTTTTTAAAGATCAATATGCAAATTAGCCTTCCCATTCATACTGTAAACCGCTATTTTGTTGTATATATAAATACAACTGCATGTTATTTGTATGTAGATATGGTCAACAGTCTTAATGATGTAAAACATTTTTTATTAATAATTGAGGTTTAAATAAAAATAAAATCATGGAAAATGGGATGCAGATAACAAAGAGAAGTGTGATTTGTATAGTAATATAGTTTCGGTTACAGACAGAAAAACATACAATCTCCATTATAATAAGATTTAACCCCCCCCCTAAAAATTGTCTGTTATCATCTGAATTAAAAAAAAAATTATCTACACGAATATAAATCAAACCTTTATTTTTGCTCAAACAACCGAACCCTATTTGTTTTTTTGGTTTGTTTTGTTTTACGGCATATCAACCTCAGTGGGTCGTTTAATGCCGATAAAGTTTTGAAATAAATCAATTCTTAATGGATAATACAATTTTTTTATAAATACATTTTTCTATTTAACCCATAGATGGGACCCTAACAGGTACTACCACTCCGGGTCAGAGTGGACCAGAGAGCAATGGTGATGAAGGGGTGCTCCACATTCCCCAAACCTCCAGAACTGGAACCTCACAATCAGATAGAGTTTAACGTCATTCCCAGGACATGTAGACCCACAGCCACCGCCTTCTAGCACCCATATGATAAAAAGGGATTGGGGCTTGCCATAAGGGCAATAGGGTTGGGAAAATCATATAGGTGCTAGGGCTTGACGTGACCAGCCGATTGATCGGAGGGGGCCTCTCTGACCGCCCGTCTAGCCCAAGATAGGGCCAAAGTGGAGTATTGCAAATCATGAACTACTCATCCACCTGGGCTCTATCCTTAAGCATCACGGGTCGCCACCCACGACCAACAGGTGGCCCCATTGGGGGAGTCTTACCACTCTGCAGAGGTGCAGTCGGTGCATTCTAACGCCCCAGCCGACAGGGCGGACAACCGA
>CM042175.1:39273267-39275767 GCA_023376005.1 Doryteuthis pealeii
TACAAGAAGAAAGAAAAACGAATATGTATTCCGTTACTTCCTATTTTTTAAGCTAAAATAGTTGTTTTTTTTAGTTAAAATTAGGAAATTAACCAATTGTGAGAGGGAAAAAGAATTAGATCGGGAAAAATGATGGATAATAAAATGTTGTTCAAAATTTTTTGTTCTTATTTTTCATTATACCCTCTGTTTTTGCAATATTTTTACTGCATTCTAGTCAGTTTCATTAGCCTTTCTAATTAATATGAATTATATTATATCAAAACTTAAATACTTGCACCCGGAGGGTGCATATATTTGCTAGTGTGTATAAAAAAAAACCTTTCTATAGTTAGAGACACGGGATGAACGCGGGGGTGGTTAGTCTCCGTGGTGTATTGGTTAACGTGCTAGACTCCGAATATCGAAGTAAGCGAGTTCGAATCCCAGTCGTGCTATTAGAATCACTTTCAGTCTATTAACACCTTGGGAAAGGTGTGAACCATTTTATGGGTTAGATAGTACTAGTACTGGTCTTCTATGAGCCGCGTGGTAGTTTAAGAGAGAGAGAGAGAGAGAGAGAGAGAGAGAGAGGGGGGATTATATATATATATATAGAGAGAGTGTGTATGTGTGTGATAGGTTAAGAGAGAATGTGAGAGAGAGAGAGAGAGAGAGAGAGAGACCGTGATAGGTTAAGAGAGAGAGAGAGAGAGAGAGAGAGAGAGAGAGAGAGAGAGAGGGTGATAGTTTAAGAGAGAGAGAGAGAGTGATAGGTTAGAAAGAGAGAGAGAAGAGACGGATATGTTAAGAAAAGAGAGAGAGAGAGAGAGTTAGAAGAGAGAGAGAGAGAGAAGAGAAGAGGAAGAGAGAACCGTGATAGTTAAAGAGAGAGAGAGAGAGAGAGAGAGAGAGAGGACCGTGATAGTTAAGAGAGAGAAGGGATATATATATAGAGAGAGAGAAAGTGTGTGTGTGTGTGATAGGTTAAGAGAGAATGAGAGAGAATGAGAGAGAGAGAGAGAGAGAGAGAGAGTGTGTGTGTGTGTCTGTGTATGTATGTGTTTGTGTGTGTTTAGCGTTCTTGTCTCCGACATCGAAGTAGGCGATTTGGAACTCCAGTCGCGATAATAAGATCATTTTGGGTCTAATAACCTTGGGAAAGGTATGAACCCTTTCTATAGTTGGAGATACAGGCTGGCTTACATAGTACGATTACTGGCACTTCTAAAAGTGGGGAAGTCCTCGTGGTGTCGTGGTTAACGTGCTGGACTCTGACATCGTAGTAAGTGGGTTCGAACTCAAGTCGCGCTATTGGGGTCACTTTCGGTCTCATACGCTCATTCATCCGGCTATGGTTAAATAGTACCACTTCTATTCTTCTGCGAGTAGAGGAGACCCTGTCCAACCAGTGTCCAGCCTAAGTAAGGGCCAAAGAGAAATATTGCATGCCATGGAGAAGAGAAAGTGTGTGTGTGTGTGGGGGGGGATTGAAGGAATAGAAAGAAAAAAAGATACGAAAGAGTGTGGACTGAAAAGATAGAAAGAAAGATATACGGAAGCCCGTAGAATGAAAACTAGAAAGAAAAAAGACGTGAAAGAGTGTGGAATGCAAAAATAGAAAGAGAAAATATACGAAAGAGTTTGGAATGAAAAATAGAAAAAGAAAAGATACGAAAGAGTTTGAAATGAAAAAAAGAAAGAGAAAAGATAGGAAAGAGCGTGGAATAAAAAATAGAAAGAGAAAAAATAGGAAAGAGCGTGGAATGAAAAATAGAAAGAGAAAAGATACGAATGAGCGTGGAATGAAAAACAGAAAGTGAAAAGATACGAAAGAGCGTGGAATGAAAAATAGAAAGACAAAAGATACGAATGAGCGTAGGAGGAAAAATAGAAAGAGAAAAGATACGAATGAGCGTGGAATAAAAAATAGAAAGCTAAAATATACGAAAGAGTTTGGAATGAAAAATAGAAAGATAAAAGATACGAAAGAGTGTGTGATGAAAAATTGAAAGACAAAAGATACAAAAGAATATAGAATGAAAATATAGAAAAAGAAAATATACGAAAGAGTGTGTAATGAAAAGAAGAAGAAAGAGAAGAAAAAAGAAGGAATTAGATCTTCTGCTACAAATAGACACATTATTAGACTTCGATTAGCCTCGAAATATTTGCATTCATACTTTTAAAAATCGATACATTGATCAGCCGAGACATATAGAACAAATATTTTTTTAAAAAGCAAAATGAAATTAAAAAAAAAAAGAAAAAAGAAAAGAAAGAATAAAAACAGAAAAATCAGCTGAACAGTTCAAATCAACTGATTATAGAATGAAAATAAACACGTCCCACATTCCCGCCAATACCTCCCACTCCACCGCCATTTTGAATGTAGTTCGTCTTATGTTCAAATCAAATCATATAAACATCTCAATCCCGGAAATCGATCATAAATTTAGAATAAATCATATTTTGATCGATTTTGAATTGAGCATTTTTCAAATCGAGGCAACGTTGAGAA
>CM042175.1:39278267-39295767 GCA_023376005.1 Doryteuthis pealeii
CGCCTCCGCCTCCACCTCCGACTCCGCCTCCGCCCCTGCATTTCCCGCCTTGTCCTTGGCCCACATTTCACTGTTTATTTGTGTCGTTTGTAATTCGGCAAGACAAAAAAAAAAAAAAAACAAAAAAACAAACAAAAAGAGATGATGGAATGAAAGAAAAGAAACCAAAATGCTGATAAAATGGTTTTCGCGTTTTCCCAAGAAATCGATGGTCGCAATTTGGTAGAATTATTCTTGTGTTCTTTCTGGCTTTTATCCTGTTTTTTTTTTCTTCTTCATTCTTTCTTTTCCTCTTTCTTTTGTTTTCCGGAGTTTTTTTTTTTTTGTCTGCCATTTATTTATTTTTTTGTTAATTTGTCTGAGTATGCGGTTAATTCTTCTGGTTTAATTGTGTTTTTGCATTGTGAATTTACCGTCTATTTCATTAGAATTTCCTTCTTTCTTTCTTTTTCTTTCTTTTTCTTCTTCTTTTGTTTTTTCTTTCTTTCTTTCTTTCTTCTTTCTAGACTTCTTTCTATCCTTCTCTCTTTATCTTTTTGTATTTCCTTCTTAATTTCTTCTTTTTTAATAGCTTTCTTTTCATTAGAACTTCTTTCTTTCTTTTCTTCTTTCTTTTCTTCTTTCTTTTTTTTTCCCCTCTTTCTTTCTTTCCTTCTTTCTCTAGACATTCTTTCTATACTATCATTCTCTCTTTATCTTTTTGTATTTCCTTCTTAATTTCCTTCTTTAATAGCTTTCTTTTCCTTAGAATTTCTTCTTCTTTCTGTTTCTTTCTTTTCTTCTTTCTTTTGTTTTTTCCCCTCTTTCTTTCTTTCTTTCTTTCTTTCCTTCTTTCTTTCTAGACATTCTTTCTAGACTATCCTTCTCTCTTTATCTTTTTGTATTTCCTTCTTTGATTTCTTTCTTTCTTTATAGCTTTCTTTTCATTAGAATTTCCTTCTTTCTTTTCTTTTTTCTTTTCCTTGTCTTTTCTTTTTAGGCTTTCTATCTTTCTTTTCTTCTATCTTTTCTTCTTTAATTTCCTTCTTTCTTTCTTCCTGTCTTTCTTTCTCTCTTTATTCCTCCTAGACTTTGTATCTTTCTTTTCCTTAGAATTTCATTCTTTTTCTTTCTTTCTTTTCTTTTCTTTTCCTTGTTTTTCTTTCTTTTTTTTCTTTACTTTTTTTCTTTTTTCTTTTTTTTCTTTTTTCTTTTCTTGCTTCTTTTTAGACTTTCTTTCTGTCTTTCCTTCTTTAATTTCCTTCTTTCTTTCTGTCTTTCCTTCTCCTCTTTTATTCTTCTTCGACTTTGTATCTTTCTTTTCCTTAGAATTTCATTCTTTTCTTTCTTTCTTTTTTCTTTTTTTCCTTGTTTTTTTCTTCTTTCTCTCTTTTCTTTATTTCTTTCTTTTTCTTTCTTTTCTGCTTCTTTTTAGACTTTCTTTCTGTCTTTCCTTCTTTAATTCCTTCTTTCTTTCTCTTCCTTCTCTCTTTTATTCTTCTTCGACTTTGTAGCTTTCTTTTCCTTAGAATTTCTTTCTTTTCCTTTCTTTTCTTTCTTTCTTTCTTTCTTTTTTATGCTTTCTATCTTTATCTTCTATATTTTCTTCTTTAATTTACTTCTTTCTTTCTCTCTTTTATTCTTCCTCGACTTTATATCTTTCTTTTCCCTAGAATTTCTTTCTGTCTTTTTCTTTCTTTTCTTCTTTCTTTTGTTTTTTTTCTTTCTTTCTTTCTTCTTTCTTTCTAGACATTCTTTCTAGACTATCCTTCTCTCTTTATCTTTTAGTATTTCCTTCTTTAATTTCCTTCTTTCTTTATAGCTTTCTTTTCCTTAGAACTTCCTGCTTTCTTTTCTTTTTTTTCTTTTCCTTGTCTTTTCTTTTTAGACTTTCTTCCTTTCTTTATCTTCTATATTTCCTTCTTTAATTTCCTTCTTCTTTCTTTCTTTCTTTCTTTCTTTCTTTCTTTCTTTCTCTCTTTTATTCTTCCTAGATTTTGTAGCTTTCTCTTCCTTATAATTTCTTTCTGTCTTTTCTTCTCTTTTATTTTTCTTAGACTTCTTTCTTTCTTTTTCGTTCTTTCTTTTCTTTTTTCCCCTTACTTTCTTTCTTTCCTTCTTTCTTTCTTACTTTCTTCCTTTCTATCTTTCTTTCTTTTTCAATTTGTTTCTAGACGTTCCATTTTTCTTCTTTCTTTTTTGTCTTTCTATTTTTGTTTCTTTCTTTTTCTTTCCCTTTTTTCTTTCATTCTTTTTTTCTATCTTTCATCCTTTATTTTCTTTATTTTCTTCCATTCGTTTGTTTTCTGTTAGTTTCTTTCTTTTTCTTTTCTTTCTTTCTTTCTTTCTTTCTTACTTACTTTCATTCTCTGTCTTTCCATCTTTCTTTCTTTCTTTTGATCTTTTTTCTTTCTTTCTTTCTTTCTTTCTTTCTTTCTTTCTTTCTTTCTCTGTCTTTCCATCTTTCTTTATTTCTTTTCATCTTCTTTCTTTCTTTCTTTCTTTCTTTCTTTCTTACTTCCTTCCCCATTTCTTTCTTTCTAGATTGTGTATCCTTCTTTCTTCCTTTCTTTCTCACTAGAAATATCAAAAAGAAAACAAAAAGTGAGACAGCTCGTAACTCTGAAAACTCGTAAGTCAAGTCCATCTACTACTTTACAATGAAAAGAAACGAGAGAATTGTTTTCTGATACATATTGTCATATAATACTTAAATAATGAGCAGGAAATCATCTGTTTTTTCCTATGAATAATGCTTAGTAAACCTTTTGCCCTACCCTTAATATTCGTTGTGTTTCTTCCTACTGTTTCTCTGTTAACTCTGATACGAGTTACAACCTATACTGAACCGATTTTTTTATTTCTTCTAGAAAATTGTTTTGATCGTTTCATTACTGTATTCACTTTATTTCTTTGCTTGGTAAACCTTTTTCCTTGTTCTTAATATTCATTCTGTTTCTTTGTATTATTTTTCTGTCAACTCTGATACTTAAATTACAACACTATGAAAATCCATTGGAAAATCATTTTACTATGAAAATGCATTAGAAAATCATTTTTACTATGAAAATGCATTGGAAAATCATTTTTACTATGAAAATCCATTGGAAAATCATTTTTACTATGAAAACGCATGGAAAATCATTTTTACTATGAAGATGCATTGGAAAATAATTTTTACTATGAAAATGCATTAGAAAATCATTTTGCTATGAAAATGCATTGGAAAATCATTTTACGATGAAAATGCATTGGAAAATCATTTTTTACTATGAAAATGAAATGCATTGGAAAATCATTTTACTATGAAAATGCATTGGAAAATCATTTTACTATGAAAATGCATTGAAAATCATTTTACTATGAAAATGCATTGAAAATCATTTTACTATGAAAATGCATTGGAAAATCATTTTTACTATGAAAATGCATTGGAAAATCATTTTAACTATGAAATGCATTAGAAATCATTATTATGAAAATGCATGAAAATCATTTCTATGAAAATGCATTAGAAAATCATTTTATTATGAAAATGCATTGGAAAATCATTTTACTATGAAAATGCATTAGAAAATCATTTTATTATGAAAATGCATTGGAAAATCATTTTTACTATGAAAATGCACTAGAAAATCATTTTTACTATGAAAATGCACTAGAAAATCATTTTTACTATGAAAATGCATTGGAAAATCATTTTTACTATGAAAATCCATTGGAAAATCCTTTTTTTGTGTGTCAAATAGTACCTAGATAATGACAATGGAATAGTCTGATACTCAAGTCACAATATATACTGAACCTTTTCTTCTCTCTTTTTTTCTCTAAAATTGCTGTTTTAATTGCTCAGTGTTAATTGTATTTGAAATGTTTCTTTCAATTGATTGTGTTTTATATTTCAGTTCATTTTTGGAGGCTTTACGATGTGTGGATGAATTAAAAAGTCGATGTAACAGAAACCAAAAAGAAAGAATGGAAATGGCAATGATTAATTTAAGTCAAACACAAGATGAATTGAATATACTTTGCAAAGACGACAGAATATATGAACGTAAGTAGTTTGAAAACTATTATTGTCTACATACTTACGACTTAAATGTCTTCTACTCTCTCTCTCTCTCTCTCTCTCTCTCTCTCTTTCTCTCTCTCCCCTATCTCCTCTTCTTCTTCTTCTTCTTCTTCTTCTTCTTCTTCTATATTCCAGACGACAGAATCTATGAACGTAAGTCGTTTTAAAAGTATCATATTCTACATACTTAGGATTTAAATTCTTCTTCTTCTTCTTCTCTCTCTCTCTCTCTCTCTCTCTCTCTTCTTCTTCTTCTTCTTCTTCTTCTTCTTCTTCTTCTTCTTCTTCTTCTTCTTCTTCTTCTTCTTCTTCTTCTTCTTCTTCTTCTTCTTCTTCTTCTTCTTCTTCTTCTTCTTTCCGCATTCTTCTCCTCATCCTCTTTCTTCTTCTTCTTTCTTCTTCTTCTTCTTCTTCTTCTTCTTCTTCTTCTTCTTCTTCTTCTTCTTCTTCTTCTTCTTCTTCTTCTTCTTCTTCTTTTCTTCTTCTTCTTCTTCTTCTTCTTCTTCTTCTTCTTCTTCTTCTTCTTCTTCTTCTTCTTCTTCTTCTTCTTCTTCTCTCTTCTTCTCTCTTCTTCTTCTTCTTCTTCTTCTTCTTCTTCTTCTTCTTCTTCTTCTTCTTCTTCTTCTTCTTCTTCTTTTTTCTCCTCATCCTCTTTCTTCTTCTTCTTCTTCTTCTTCTTCTTCTTCTTCTTCTTCTAGATTTTATTTTTGGATAATATCTGTTATTTCTTATGTTGTAAAAGTATGCATAATAACCATTACTCCTTTTGCACTTTCAATTATATCAACCCTTACAAAACAATGGGAATTATCACACTCAAAGGATGCTTACTTTGCCTTTTGTTTTATTTAGCAGTAAATGATCTAATAACAGATAAGTCACAGAACACTTTTTCTTCAATAGATGACTTCAATCTTCTGGCTTCATAAAACATTCCTTAATCAAACTAGATTAAAGTATTTGAATTAATGGTATAATTTTTTCCAAGACATGCAAGGGGGGGGTAATTTTCACCTTTAGTTGTCAAAATTCCTAGCAAATAAGGCAATTAGAGTAACCTCCCTTTCACTTTGAACTAAGCCGGTAGCTATTTTGAAAATCTCCGTGCGAAATAAACAAATCTTAGAAACGTTTTTTACAACAGCATGCTTTAACACAAAAATATCATAAAATGCGTTCTTAATAACAATTAAGTTCATTTCAGATAATTTTATGCTAGGAATTTAGCCAACTGACTTTTACTTTGAAACACGACGGTAGCCATTTGGAAAGTCCGTGCGAAATAAACAAATCTTAGAAACTTTTCGAAAACAATACAATTGCATGCTTTAACACAAAAATAAGATAAAACGTGTACTTAATAACAATTAAGTTCATTTCAGAGAATGCGCACGCACAATTTTATGATAGGAATTTTGACAACTAAAGGTGAAAATTACCCAAAAGGGAAATATTATAGAACTAGAAGTAGCTACCCGGCATCGCCTGCGTAGAGGGGATGCAAAAAAGGTTAGTCCCACAGATCCATTGTTATTGAATCACGAGTTGGATTCTCGCAGGATGCCCCATTAAATCCCTATGTAAAAAAAAAACCTTGCGTTGATCCAGCCACTCTGAATAGAAATATCAACGTCTACTATTTAAAATATTAAATGCAAAAAATTTAGGCTGTTATCATCTAAATTCAATTTTTAAAATTATGTGAATGAATAATGAATATAAATCAAACATTCATTATTTTTGCTCAAAAAGCAAGATCTGGTGATAGTGGATGTGTATATATATATTTACTTTGACGTTAATTGTTTTATTTTCATAGTTTCATCCAGACATACATACACACAAACTGCCCGTTACATATGTATACATAACCCAGTGTTGAAGAAAGTAGGGTTATTTCCTAGTTGAGTAACATGATAGTACAGGGTGACCCAGAAAAAACAGAACCCAAATTATTTATTTTCCCATTAAACTGACCCTAAACCCCAACCCTAACCCTAAACCTTAACCCCAACCCTAACCCTAAACCTAACCTCAACCCTAACCCTAACCTAAACCCTAAACCCTAACACTAACCCTACCCTCCCTACTTGAGTAACATAATATTACAGGGTGATCAAGAAAAACGTTGAACAATCTTTTTTTAAAATCTGGATTATTTAAAAAATTATTGGGTGCATATCACATAAATGCGTCCCCTCCTGTCCAAAAAACGCTAAGCGGTGCCTGCTGAAAATCCGACCCGTGCTACTAGTTTGTTTAATGTATTGATTGTTTTTTGGACATTTCTTTCGAATTAAAAGAAAAAAGAATATCTAAATATTTTGATTTTTTATTTGTATTTTTTTAATAATGTATTGATTGTTTTTAGTATTATTTGCGTTATTCGGACTATTGTCCTCGTCTTCATTGTTATCTGTACAACGTTTCGGCCGATGTGCCCTCCGGCCTTCCTCGGGTATTCTTGTCGAACTCGGGACCTCAGGATTAGACAGATGGCCTAGTGGATAAAGGGGTTAGGTTAAGACAGTTCTAAGTGACAGTTATCTCTGGATTGCAGGTTCAATCCTGGCCAAGGGCAGCAGTAACATAAAATAATAATTAACACAGCTTAATGCATCTACCCCAGCTATGGTCAGCGGAATGAGAACAGGATACCCCCGTGGACTGAATAAAGGGTTAGGTTCAAAGTTCCGTGATGGCTCCCGATTACGACAAGAGGGTTCCCGATTACAACAGGAGGTCCCCGAGTTAGAAAAGAAGGCTCCCGAGTCCGAAAAGAAGGTTCCCGAGTCCGAGAAGAAATACCTGAAGAAGGCCGGAGGACACATCGGCCGAAACGTTGTACAGATAACAATGAAGATGAAGACAATAGTCCGAATAATACAGATAATACGAATCATCAAGCCTCATCTTAAACATTCAGAAAAATGGATTGTTTTTATTTTCGTAACTGGGTCGTATTTATTAAAAATACATGTCATTATCTGCGTTATTCGGACTATTGTCCTCATCTCCATTGTTATCTTTACAACGTTTCGGCCGATGTGCCTCCGGCCTTCTTCAGGTATTTCTTGTCGGATTCTGGAACTAGGGACCTCAGGATTGGACAGATGGCCTAGTGGATAAATGAGTTATGTTAAGACAGTTCTAAGTGACAGTTATCTCTGGACTGCAGGTTCAATCCTGGCCAAATAAAAATAAAATGAAAATACCGAAAAAAAAGGATATTCTTTTAATTAAAAATGACGCGACATTTTTAAAAAAATATTTTAAAAGACGCGGGCTAAAATATATATTTACTTGTCAATAAAAAAAAACTGTGTGTGTCTTACTTTTAACGTCTTCAAGCAACTAAAAACAGTCATTTGTCAAAAAAAAAAAAAAAAAAAAAAACGTCTTCAAACCACTACATAAGTGGCACGGGTCGGATTTTCAACAGGTACCGCTTAGCGTTTTTTTAAGGAAAGAGGCCAGGAGGCATTTATGCGATATGCACCAATTATAGTATCTTCTTAACTCAAAAAGAAAGCTTTTAGAAAATCTTTTCAGTGTTTGACAATCCACAAAGAAATTGGCAGAAAAATGTACCGTTAAACACGACAAGTCCATTTGTTTAGTGAAAACCATCTTCTGGTTAAATTCACTTGGATTTTTTAAAATATATATACATGATGAATTTCTGGAAGCTGTATGTATATATATATATATATAGAGAGAGAGAGAGAGAGACAGACAGAGACAGACAGACAAACAGAAAAAACAGACAGAGACAGACAGACAGACAGATAGATAGATGCACTGTTTTGTTTTGTTTTTCAAAGCATAGGAAAATAAACATAAAAAAATAGAAGAGATTTAGAATTTAAAATTTAAACCAACAATATAACTTACCTTAGCTGTTTGATTCTTGTTTATATATATATATATATATATATATATATATATATATATATATATATATATATATATATATTCTCCCGTTTGAGGATTGTGTTATACACATGAATGAAACTTGAGTAACAAAATAATAGTATTCATAATTGTATCATTTTCGTTTTATACCGCTCTGCTATCATAGCATTGAGCACTTTTCTATGCATATACTGATCTTATTTGCAGTCATCTATATATATATATATATATATATATATATATATATATATATATATATATTGGTTTGTTAGTTGGTTTTGAAGGCTATCACAATACAAGTGTAAAGAAAAAAAAAGAGTTTGAGGGAAGCGCCGTCTTGCCCACGGGTGACCTGGAAGTGTGCGAGAAAGGGAGGTTCACCTCTCTGAAGTTCTGCCTGCTTTTTCCCTTATATATTTTTGATGTACCTAAGGTGGCGATTCAGTTTGGTTTATATTCAAATACTAAACTGATCACCCTCTTTATGTTCATCAGAATATAATGAACTTCTAGCGGTCAATTTTGCATGGGGAGACTATTGTTAGCGTATGTTGGTCACGTGACAGAAACGTCAGATGACGTCACTACCTCCCAAAAAGCGAGGGGAAAATCATAATATGTAAAGGTTAACCAGTTGGAATTTTTTTCTTGTTCTGCCAAATCCAGCAGTGAGATCTCATTTTCTTGTTCTTGTTCTTGTTCTTGTTCTTCTCTTTTATTTCTTTCTTTCTTTCTCTGACCATTTCTCTCTTTCTCTCCCCTTTCTCTCTCTCTCTCTCTCTCTCTTTCTCCCTCTCTTGATTTTATTATTTATTTACTTATCCATTTCTATTGCATATATATATATATAGTTTCGGAGAAATCCAACGAAGTCTTGACGAACGTATTTATGAGCATAAAAGATCGATAAAGACAAATGACCCCCAAAATGCTCTATTCATACACACAGCAGACTTCGATCACACATTCAACTTAAACCACGCATCGCTGCTCAAACCCATACATAATAAGAGCCTACGCCGTCTATGCGAATCGGCACTCATTACAGAGTGCAGAGTGATAAAGCTAAGGCAAGGTTTCGTAAACCTGTCATAGCTATTGCAAAAATCATAGCCCACGAAACCAAATCAAATTCGAAAATGGATAATACATATTATATATATATATTATATATTAAATTTTTACTTGAAGGCACTTACAACGCATGTATCGCATAAAATTCGATACTTTTTCTTATAGAAAATGAACTTGACAAGTGTAATCCCAGCAAAGGATGGCTCGGTGTGTAGAATATCGTACAGACTGTTTCGACTTTATTAAGTCTCATCAGCGATATATACTAACGATTTCCCTCCGACAGAAATCGAAACCGGGACTTCAGCAGACACAGTGAAACACTATATCGCCTCGGCCACAGTACACAGCTGACCATCCCAGCGGAATTAAGCTTGTCAAATGATACTACACGCCTCTACCATAATAGGTAAGGGGGGCGTTTTTGAGAGAATAATAACAACAAACAGACCGTATGCCTTATATATATATATATATATATTTTGGAGAATATGTGCTTAATTGGAGTCGTACCTAATTTTGAAAATTAATCAATTAATAATTAATTTTCAAAATAATAAATTTTCAAAATTAGGTACGACTCCAATTAAGCACATATTCTCCCAAAGATTGTCGGCAAAAAGCCATATCCAAACACACCGTGTTTACAACTTATCATATATATATATATAAATGATCCCATAAAAATTACCATATCTCATAAATAAACCCATTACCCTTCCTCACTCACACATTCAACCCTACCGTCTTTCCTTTCCTTTTGCCTCTCATCTTATCACTCTGTACGCTCTCACTAATCTTCTGCCCCCCCCCCAAAAAAAATTACCATTTTTAGCATAAAAGTAGACTGTTGAATCTATTTTGTCTTCAGATTAAATTCGAAAAAGCTTCGCAAAAGACCGAGACGAAATATCATTTGAATTTAGTTGTTGTGTTGTTTTATGCGCATTTTCCATCTATTTTCAACCACATTTTATCACTTACCCAATCCATTACTCCTTATATATATATATTATATATATATATATATTATATTATATATTATATATATATATTATATTATATATTATTATATTATATTATATATTATATATATATTATATTATATATTATATTATACATATATATACATATACACATACATATATGAATGAATTTGACAAGGCTTCGTAAAACACCAAGGTGAAATATCATTTGAATTTAGTTGTTGTGTTGTTTATCCGCTTTTCTCCCCTATTTTCAACCCCATTTTGTTCGGATTTTTACTTTACATATGCTATTACTATTATCCCCTTCTCATTTCAATAGGTATCAGTAAACACTCCGACCATACTAAAGATTATTCAGCTTCTAAAAAGTAGAGTAAGACTTTATTTTTGAACCTACATTTGGAAATTAGTTTGGACCTTTTGTTTAACTTACCAGGGAAACTTATAATTTGCAGTTTTCCAGTTATTATGGGTACAACCGATTTTAGCAATCCCTTCGCTCTACACCGAATTGACGACTTTTTTATATAATGTATATAATAATTGTCAAATAATCAGGACCTTGTCTGAGAACTATATATATACACACACGTATATAAATTATGTGTGTGTGTGTGTGAGTGAGTGTGTGTGTGTGTGTAAATATATTATATATATATATATATATATATATATATATATATATATATATATAATATATATATATATTTTCGGACAAGATCCTGATTATTTGACATTGGGGCGGGGGATTTCTTGCAAGAGCCAATACGTCCAAAGGCACAGCCACGTCTACGTTCGTTCACAGACAAACTTTTTTTTTCTTTTTTCCTTCCTCACTCTTAACAACGACAACAACAACAACAACAATAACTAAATCCGGTTACTACTACCACTACTACTACAGATACTACTACTAATACTACTACAATACTCTTCCTAGCTTTTACTACCCATTTCCTCTCTCTCTCTCTCTCTCTCTCTCTCTCTCTCTCTCTCTCTCTCTCGTTCTCAATAAGTTTTTCCTTTCGATTCTCTCAGTTATATATCTCACCCTTATTTATATATATTTATATATTTATATATATATTTATATGTTTTTTGCAACACTTTGTGTGTATGTCCTCTTTATCAGTCTCCACTCAACAATGTGAGATTATTCATTTTTATCTTTCTGTCCTCATAATGTTGTACTGGTAGGATAACACTTCTCTAATGAAAGATGTTTTATGATTTTAAGACCCTTTTTTGAAATTCTTTCAGTAGCCCCTATGTATACTTTATTGGGCTCACTTCCAGCTTTAGATGTAGTATATATGCGAGGTAGCATTATTGTAGCTTTAAAAACTAACAAAATAACTATTTGATAAATAATTGTTTACTAAAGTTAATATTATATTTTTCTGCTCTTGCGAAATAATACTTCTATTTAGAAATCTGTTTTTATACTCCTTATACTATATATAATATATATATATATTATATATATATATAGTTTTTTTTCCGTAGTTAGGGTCTTTCCATGTGTGGTTTAGCCAAGCTGATGCAGGTAGACCATAAGGAGAGCTCAATGTGCCTAATACCCAGTGAGTAACAGGACAGAGCAAGAAATTTAGTAAATGAAGAAAACTCTAAACTTGCTTCATTACAATAATTTATTTCAACCGTATTAATACGGCATCTTCAGGTAATCACAAAGAACATGACTCTTACAAGAAAATATTGAAATAAATTATTGTAATGAAGCAAGTTTAGAGTTTTTCTTCATTTACTATATATATATATATATATATATATATATATATATATATATATTATATATATGTGTGTTGTTGTGTGTGTGTGTGTGTGTGTGTGTGTGTGTATTTGTATGTATGTTTTCTAAGGCTGGATATGTCAATCATAGGAAAATCTCATCAGGGACAATTCATACACACTCCAGGAACAAACAATGTGTCTTGTGCAATCTGTAACAAAGTCTGTAAGTCAGCTTCTGACCTTAAGAGATATATGGTGATGCATAAGCATCAAATTTTTATTATCATCTGATTTCAACGGTAAGGACGTCCTTCCTATGTCACATTTGCATCAAAACTTTGTGAATATGCAGGCGTGTTTGATGAGTCATTAGCGGGATCACGAGAGGAAGGGTTCTGGTGTGGAGTTATAGGATTGAGAGGGAGGCATTGATCTGTAAAGATTATGCTATTGCCATGTATGGGGAAATATGAGGAAATTAATCCGACAGTATGTGGAAAAAAGGTAGACAAACACGGGATGTTGTAGAAAATAGATGTTTATGTAGGTACTGATGTCGATGTTATAACGTTTCGATCTGTTAGAGACCTTCTTCAGACGTTGGATTGAGTTCTTTTCTTCAATGGGGGACATTTTCAGACTGGTGAAACAGGAGGTTGTGAGTAAGGGAAGGGGTGGTCGGGGCTTGGTAGTGGATTTTTTCCTTTTCTCTAGATAGGGAGTGTATCAAAAAGGATTCTGGTAATGATAGCATATAATTATGATGATAGTAATGGTAATGATAGGTGTGTGGCTTATATATACTGGATTTGTAAGGATTGGTTATGAGTATATGTGTGTGAGTTTTTATTTTTATTATTACTAGCAAATATATGCACCCTCCGAGTGCAAGTATTTAAGTTTTAATGTAATAAAATATCATGTTAAATTAGAAAGGCTAATGAAACTGAATAAGAATTCAGATAAAGATATCTGAAACAGTGGGGGTATAGTCGGAAAATAGAACTACTTTGAAACTAACTCTTCCATCGTTTTCCATTACTCCCTTCTTTCAGTGTTAAATTTTCCTAATTTAACTATTTAGTTAAAATAGGAAGTAAAGAATAATATTACAGTTATTTCTTCTTGTTAATGGATTTCTTTTAAGATTTATTCCCGAGATTTTTGCTCATATTCAATAAGATAAAACCAAACAATTACAAATCAATAATACTAAGTATATATTTATTAAAATCAAATTTTTTAAGATCATAATGCGAATTAGCCTTTCCATTCACACTGTGAACCGCTATTTTGTTTGTATATATAAATACAATTGCATGTTATTAGTATGTAGATATTGTTAACAGTCTTAATGATGTAAAAACATTTTACTAATAATTGAGGTTTAAAAAAATAAAAAAAAAAATCATGGAGAATGCGATGTAAATAACAAGGGAATTGTGACTTGTATAGTAATATAGTTTCGGTTACAGACAGACAAACCCACAATCTCCATTATAATAAGATTTTTTATTTTTTGTGTGTGTGTGTGGGGGGGGGGGAGTATTGGGCAAGTGGATTTAAACATTAACATTTATATTAATTTGTGGCTGGAATATTTGTGTAAATATTTGGTTGTAGTGTTAGAGAGGGGAGTGATAGTAAAGTTTGTTAAAATTGTATGTGAGTATATGTTATGTTTAAATGTTATTTTATATTATTTTAGATTATTAATTATTATTATTAATTATCATCATTAATTATTTATTATTATTATTATTTTATAATTATTATTACATTATTATTATTATTTATTTTAATATTATATATTATTATTATTATTATTATTATTATTATTATTATTATATATTTTATTATTATTATTATTATTATTATTATTCTATATTATTATTATATTATATATTTTTTATTATTATATATATTCTCTCTCTCTCTCTTCTCTCTCTCGTTCTCAATAAGTTTTTCCTTTCGATTTCCTCAGTTATATACTCACCCTTTATTTATATATATTTATATATTTATATATATTTTATATGTTTTTTTGCAACACTTTTGTGTGTATGTCCTCTTTATCAGTCTCCACTCAACAATGTGAGATTATTCATTTTATCTTTCTGTCCTCATAATGTTGTACTGGTGGATAACATTCTCTAATGAAAGAGTGTTTTTATGATTTAAGTACGACCCTTTTGAAATTCTTTCAGTAGCCCCTATGTATACTTTATTGGGTCACTTCGCATTTAGATGTAGTATATATGCGAGGTAGCATTATTGTAGCTTTTAAAAACTAACAAAATAACTATTTGATAAATAATTGTTTTAAAGTTAATATTTATTTCTGCTCTTGCGAAATAATACTTCTATTTAGAAATCTGTTTTTATACTCCTTATACTATATATATATATATATATATAATAATATATATTATAGTTTTTTTTCCGTAGTTAGGGTCTTTCCATGTGTGGTTTAGCCAAGCTGATGCAGGTAGACCATAAGGAGCTCAATGTGCTAATACCAGTGAGTAACAGGACAGAGCAAGAAATTTAGTAAATGAAGAAAACTCTAAACTTGCTTCATTACAATAATTTATTTCAACCGTATTAATACGGCATCTTCAGGTAATCACAAGAACATGACTCTTACAAGTATTGAAATAAATTATTGTAATGAAGCAAGTTTAGAGTTTTTCTTCATTTACTATATATATATATTTATATATATATATTATATATATATATATATGTGTGTGTGTGTGTGTGTGTGTGTGTGTGTGTGTGTGTATTTGTATGTATGTTTTCTAAGGCTGGATATGTCAATCATAGGAAATCTCATCAGGGACAATTCATACACACTCCAGGAACAAACAATGTGTTTGTGCAATCTGTAACAAAGTCTGTAAGTCAGCTTCTGACCTTAAGAGATATATGGTGATGCATAAGCATCAAATTTTTATCATCTGATTCAACGGTAAGGACGTCCTTCCTATGTCACATTTGCATCAAACTTTGTGAATATGCAGCGTGTTTGATGAGTCATTAGCGGGATCACGAGAGGAAGGGTTCTGGTGGTGGAGTTATAGGATTGAGAGGGATGGCATTGATCTGTAAAGATTATGCTATTGCCATGTATGGGGAAATATGAGGAAATTAATCCGACAGTATGTGGAGAAAGGTAGACAAACACGGGATGTTGTAGAAAATAGATGTTTATTGTAGGTACTGATGTCGATGTTATAACGTTTCGATCTGTTAGACCTTCTTCAGGACGTTGGATTGAGTTCTTTCTTCAATGGGGGACATTTTCAGACTGGTGAAACAGGAGGTTGTGAGTAAGGGAAGGGGTGGTCGGGGCTTGGTAGTGGATTTTTCCTTTTCTCTAGATAGGGAGTGTATCAAAAAGGATTCTGGTAATGATAGCATATAATTATGATGATAGTAATGGTAATGATAGGTGTGTGGCTTATATATACTGGATTTGTAAGGATTGGTTATGAGTATATGTGTGTGAGTTTTTATTTTTATTATTACTAGCAAATATATGCACCCTCCGAGTGCAAGTATTTAAGTTTTAATGTAATAAAATATCATGTTAAATTAGAAAGGCTAATGAAACTGAATAAGAATTCAGATAAAGATATCTGAAACAGTGGGGGTATAGTCGGAAAATAGAACTACTTTGAAACTAACTCTTCCATCGTTTTCCATTACTCCCTTCTTTCAGTGTTAAATTTTCCTAATTTAACTATTTAGTTAAAATAGGAAGTAAAGAATAATATTACAGTTATTTCTTCTTGTTAATGGATTTCTTTTAAGATTTATTCCCGAGATTTTTGCTCATATTCAATAAGATAAAACCAAACAATTACAAATCAATAATACTAAGTATATATTTATTAAAATCAAATTTTTAAGATCAATATGCGAATTAGCCTTCCCATTCACACTGTGAACCGCTATTTTGTTGTATATATAAATACAATTGCATGTTATTAGTATGTAGATATTGTTAACAGTCTTAATGATGTAAAACAATTTTACTAATAATTGAGGTTTAAATAAAAATAAAATCATGGAGAATGCGATGTAAATAACAAAGGGAATTGTGACTTGTATAGTAATATAGTTTCGGTTACAGACAGACAAAACCCACAATCTCCATTATAATAAGATTTTTATTTTGTGTGTGTGTGGGGGGTATTGGGCAAAGTGGATTTAACATTAACATTTAATTTGTGGCTGGAATATTTTGTGTAAATATTTGGTTGTAAGTGTTAGAGAGGGGAGTGATAGTAGATTTGTTGTTGTGAGTATATGTTTAATGTTATTTTTATTATTATTATTATTATTATTAATTATTATCATCATTATTATTATTATTATTATTATTATTATTATTATTATCATCATTATTATTATTATTATTATTATTTTATTATCATTATATTATCATCATTAATTATTATTATTATTATTATTATTATTATTATTATTATTATTATTATTATTATTATTATTATTATTATTATTATTATTATTATTATTATTATTATTATTCACTCAAATTCGGTGTTGGTTTTCTACAGTCATATTCACACCAAATGGTTGGATATCATTATCCAAATTATTATCATATATATATATATATATATATATATATATATATATATATATATATATATATAAAGTTTGAGATCTGAGTGTGAAATCTATTGTTTCAATTCGTGAAAGTGTGTTATATGTCGCTGAAAACAGATCTTATGATAGAAAATGTATTTGTTTACTAAGATATATATATATATATATATATATATATATATATATATATATAATGCCAACATTATTAGCAAACTAGACATGTATAAGTATACCAAATTATTTTAATTATATAAATTTCATTATTATTATTATTATATTATTATTATTATTTACTCCTTTTGAGTTTTCACATCAGCATTAGCTGATGGTCTTTCACTGGAGTCTGAGTGACAGCAAGTCTCCTCAGGTCTCCAGGACTCTTCTGAGTATTCTGGCAGATTGCAGCAGTGCAGTGTTCTGAATGGTTTCAACCCTACCTCTGATTTCCAAACATTCCAGACCCTTTTCCAATCCTTTTGGGACCGTTCCAAGTGCACCAACTACATATCGCTTTCACTTTCATATTCCACAACTTTTTCAGTTCTCTGGCAAGGTCCAGATATTTGTCCATTTTTTCATTTTCCTTTAGCTTCACCCTGTGATCTGCTGGCACTGCAAAATCCACCTGTTGACAAGTTCTTTCTTTTTTGTTTATCAACACTAGGTCTGGTCTTCTTGCTGGGATAAGGTGATCCGTTTTTATTTCAAAGTCCCAGAGAATTTTATGCGTTTCGTTCTCAAGAACAGATTCTGGTTTATGCATATACGATTTTGTTGTGTGGTTAAAATTTAATTTTTTGCATAACTCCCAGTGATCACCTTCCCAACCCAGTCGTGTCTAGTTTTGTATTCTCGTTGTGCTAGTTTGCTACATTCGCAGAGTATATGGTTTACAGTCTCATTTCTATTACCGCAAAGTCTACATTTACTATTTTGTTGGGTCTTATCAATTTTCGCTTTGATGTAGTTCGTCCTTATGGCATTATTTTGTGCAGCAATTATAAGTGATTCTGTTTCTCTTTTGAGGTTTCCCTTTCTTAACCATGTCCAAGTCTTTTCATGTGCAAGCTCATCTATT
>CM042175.1:39300767-39310920 GCA_023376005.1 Doryteuthis pealeii
AATTTTTAACCAATGGAATCTGTCTGGCATTTTGATGTTTTTTTTTAATCTAACTAAAATGAACTGTCTCCTTCTGTGTTCTTCTATTATTATTATTATTATTATTATTATTATTATTAGTAGTAGTAGTAGTAGTAGTACAAAATAAAAAAACACCCTCCGGGCGATGTAAAAATAGATTTTTTAAACATATTGTCTGAGGGGTGGGAGTAAAAAAATTCAATGTCAGCGAGTTTGTACCCTAAGTAAGTAAAATCATCAAATTCATTAAAGGATTAAAAAATAAAACAATTTGAAATGTAAACTTTAAATATGTATTAAAATAAAACAAACTATATATAGATATATAATACCAGTCATGTATTTATTAAAACTTGTTTTAAAAAACAATGAGGACTGTCTAATGTTGCATGTTCAAATTTTGAGTGTATATATTCCATGTCATGACGATTTTGGGTAATGGGACGTAAGCAGTGACGTAATTTTTTTTACAGACAAAAACCGGAAGCGAATATCCATTATTAATAGAAGATTATTTGAATTTTTCACATCAGCGTTAGCTGATGGTATTTCACTGGAGTCTGAGCGACAACTAGTCTCCTTACGTCTCCATGACTCTTCTGAGTATTCTGGCAGATTGCAGCAATGCAGTATTTTGGATGGTCTCGATTCTCCCTCTGATTTCCAGATTTTCCAAACTTTTTTTCAATCTTTTTGGGACCGTTTCAAGTGCACCAACTACAATTGGTACATTATTATTATTATTATTATTATTATTATTATTATTATTATTATTATTATTATTATCATTACCTTTGAGTTTTTCACATCAGCGTTAGCTGGTGGTATTTCACTGGAGTCTGAGTGACAACAAGTCTCCTCAGGTCTCCAGAACTCTTCTGAGTATTATGGCAGATTGCAACAGTGCAGTATTCTGGATGGTCCCAATTCTTCCTCTAATTTCCAGATTTTCCAATCTTATTTCGAAATTTTTTTGGGAACAAAAGGAAACAAAAGGACATGCTACACAGAGGAAATATATAAATGAAGAAAGTGAATATTGCTACTATGAATATACTCTTATAATTTTCAAATATGACATCTTTGTGTTACAATCTTATGGGTCATCCTGTAGTCTTTAAGCAAGAGCGTTTGTCCAGTGGAATTGGATCCTTGGCTTGTAATTGGCGAAGGAATAAACCACGTGACTACGGCTAGTCTATAAATCCAGGTGGGGTATTGTAAATAAATATTATATAAAATAGAATAGAGTAATGATACCTAAATCAATATTTAAATGCTAAATAATACCTAATATTTTTTTTTAATCGGAGGAAATAAAAATATCTAATTTATAGATTTATTTTCAACTAAATTTTATTTGGTACAATTATGTCAAAATATAAATCTTTTGATAATAGATTCAGTATCAATTTGTCTGTGACTAAAACTATGTCACTGCTTACATCACAATACTGTCATTGATAAAATATTATTTAATTAATAATCAATAGATGCATGCAACATTTTGATTTGAGGGGGACAGAAGTAATAATACAAACCCTCTTATATGGAAATTTTAATTCAGACATTATCTTTCAAAAAATAATTTTTATAACCGCCCAGATGGCGTTTTTAGCTAGTTTATGTAAAAATGTTTGTACAATAAATTAATGAATATAATATATGTTGTTACACTCTTAATTCATTTTCTTAGAGATTTAATAAATTTTATAAATTTGTTCAATGGAATTGGATCCTTGGTAATCCTCTGGTAATGAATCCTTTGGTTCTTCTCGTAAAGAGTCCTGAGTATTGTAAGGCCCTCCTCAATGATTGCAAGTAGAACTATGGCCAGTATCAGTGTTTAAGTAGTGTATCAGCTTTGTTGTTTTATTTTCTAATAAAATCACGGCTTTTTATCATTTATTATTATTTTTTTATTATTATTATTTTTTTATTATTATTATTTTTTATTATTAACTTTTATTATTATTTTATTATTATTATTATTATTATCATTTTATTATTATTATTTTATTTTATTATTATTATTATTATTTTATTTTATTATTATTATTATTATTATTTTTATTATTTTAATTATTATTATTTTTTATTATTTTTTATTATTATTATTATTATTATTATTATTATTATTTATTATTATTTTTATTATTATTATTTATTACTTTTATTATTATTTTTTATTATTATTATTATTTTATTATTATTATTATTATTATTATTATTATTTTATTATTATTATTTTATTTTATTATTATTATTATTATTATTATTATTATTATTATTATTATTATTATTTTTATTATTTTATTATTATTATTTTATTATTTTATTATTATTTTATTATTTTATTTTATTATTATTATTATTATTATTATTATTATTTTATTATTATTTTTATTATTACTTTTATTATTATTTTTTATTATTAACTTTGGGGGATGATTATAAATCCAGGTGGGGAATTGGAGCTCACCTTATATCGCCAAAATAATTCCAACAGCTGTAAATATATTCTTAGGATTTTTACCTATGACACCTTTGTGGCTTCACATCTGATCGAGTTTTATTTTTAAAAATCTTTCAGAAGTATGAAACGAGTTTACAACTGCATCGAGTCATCTGTCACAAGACAATGCAACAGAAATGCCGCGAAACTGATTGAATATCTCCTACCACCAATGGTGAAGGACAGTGCCCAATGTACATTAAAAGAACTGCCGACGGTAAGTAACTGAATAATATCAGATATCTATCTATCTATCTATCTATCTATCTATCTGTATATCTATCTATCTATCTATATGTCTATCTATCGGTATATCTATGTATCTATGTAGCTGGCTGGATAGATTGATACATAGAAACAAGATCACACACACACACACACACACACACAACACATATATATATATATATATATATATAATATATATATATATATATATAGTTTTTTTTTTCATAGTTAGGGTCTTTCCATGTGTAGTTTAACCAAGCATATGCAGGTAGACCATAAGGAGAGCTCAATGTGCCTAATACCAGTGAGTAAAAGGACAGAGCAAGATATTTAGTAAATGAAGAAAAACTCTAAACTTGCTTCATTACAATAATTTATTTCAACCGAATTAATACGGCATCTTCAGGTAATCACAAGAACATGACTCTTTTTGGGATATTCTCAGTAAGAGTCATGTTCTTGTGATTACCTGAAGATGCCGTATTAATACGGTTGAAATAAATTATTGTAATGAAGCAAGTTTAGAGTTTTTCTTCATTTACTAAATATATATACATATATATATATGAGGTAGGTAAAAGGATAGTGAACAAGAAATGATAACTCAAAACAAATCTAAGCGTTGAAACGTTTCGTCCGATTTATACGGACATCCTCAGTCAAATGATTTTTATTGAAAGCAAAATTACGTGCGAGTACAAGTGATTTGGTGAGGGGGGGTGAGTTAGTAGCGGAAGGGAAGGGAAGGAGGATAGGGGCAGACATGAATGAAGTGAGGGTAGTTTACAGGAAGTAGAGAAAGGTTGGGAGTAGATGGGCACTACTCTCACTTTATTCATGCCACCCTCTATCCTCCCTCTCTTCACTTCCGCTACTAACTCACCCCCTCACCAAATCACTTGTACTTGCACGTAATTTTGCTTTCAATAAAAATCATTTGACTGATGCTGTCCGTATAAATACAACACACAGTTGTATAGTTCCAAGTATTATTATTTGATATTTTTTGGTTGCTTTTGTTTTATTGCACAATTAAAAAAAAACTCTAAAAATCGTCTGTTAACAAACAACCGGATTTTGACGGTGTAAATGAAAAACATGTCCTGATGAAACGGGATCGAAAAAGGGGTGCCTAAAGGTTATATGGTCCCAAACCTTTTTCTATTTCGTAAATAACACAACAAATAAAAAAAAATCAATTGGTCAGATATTTGTATTTATTTTTTTCTTTCTTTCTTTTTCAGACTACTACCACCACTCGGGCGACGACACCGGTTCGAATCATCGTACAGGCAGACCAACGTAATAGCAACCATTACCCCAATGGGTCTGCCGTTCGATGTTCACTCTGTCTTCATTTGATCATCCTCACGGCCATATGTTCCCTATGGTCATGGCGTACCAATTAAAATATATATAGAGTTTATAAGTTGAAACACAAATATTCAGTGGATAATCTTGAAACGAGAAGGGATATATATATATATATATATATATATATATATATATAATATATATATATATATATATATATATATATATATATATATATATATATATTATATATAAAATGGCATAATATCTGTAACAAGAAGGTATATATATATAATATATATATATATATATATATATATATATATATATATGTTTGTATGAAGATAGGAGGATTGGAGTAAATCCGACAGTATGTGGTAAGGTAAAAGGGAAAAGTGGACAAAAGATAAGGACTCAAACAAGTAGAAGTAGGAGAGAAATATTTCGTTCCACTTTAAGCTAGTCTGTTTATTCAAAACATGGTACGTACGTTTGTATTTATTAATGGATTTCCTCGCTTAAAGCGGAACGAAGTATTTCTCTCTTACTTCTACTGGTTTAAGTCATTATTTTTGTCCACTTTTCCCTTTTACCTTACCTCATATATATATATATATATATATATATATATATATATATATATATATATATATATATATATGTATATATATATGTATATATATATATATATATATATATATATATATATATATATATATAGTGAAGAATTGAAAAAGCACAAGTTCTTAAAACGAGTAATGTTTATTTCGCCAACGTTGCAGTGTTTCGATCTGTTTCAATAGATCTTCATCAGAGCTTTTGTTAATTTGAGGAAAAATAAATTTATCACAGAGAATAAGAAAACTGTGAAAGTCTTTGAATGAAAAACGAGCGTTCTTTGGAATTCTTTTTCTTTTTCATATACTTACTTTTCCTCAAATTAATAAAAGCCCTGATGAAGATCTATTGAAACAGATCGAAACACTGCAGCGTTAGCAAAATAAACATCACTCGTTTCATGAACTTGTGTTTTTTCAATTTTTCCCCATATTACATACTCTCGGATTCACTTCCATTTTCTCTTCACATATATATGTATGTATGTACAAATATATATACATATATATATATATATATATATATATATATATATATATATCTAGCGATAAAAATTTTGAGACCACACTTTTTTCTCGAAAGTTAAAGAAATGAATCCTGTTTTTAAAGAAAGAAATTTATTTTTTCTACGTTTGCATGCAATTGTGCAAGAATTTAAATCAAAATGAATATAAAACAATTATAATCTAAATTAAAACCAATTTATATTTTCTTTTCATCAAAGAATCCACCACGAGCATTCATTACTTGTAGATCAAATTCTTGGCACAAATTTCTGGTAACTTGTAAAAGAGTTTTGGTTGAAGTGATTCCGAAGCAGTGTAAACAAACCGGCTAAACTTGCAAATCGGCCGGGAAATTAGGGGGACCCAGAAAAAACAGAACCCACAAATTTTGGAATAAAACTGTTTATTTTAACTAGGGGGTTTAGGGTTAGGGTTAGGGCTTAGGGTCAGGTTTTAGGGTTGCGGTTGGGGTTTAGGGTTTGTTTAATGGGAAAATAAATAAATAATTTGGGTTCTGTATTTTCTGGGTCGCCCTGTATACAGGGTGACCTAGAAAAAAACAGAACCCACAAATTTTGTAATAAAACTGTTAATTTTAACTAGGGGATTTAAGGTTTGGGTTAGGGTTGGGGTTTAGGGTTAGTTTAATGGGAAAATAAATAAATAATTTGAGTTCTGTTTTTCTGGGTTCCCCTGTATACAGGTTGACCCAGAAAAAAACAGAACCCACAAATTTTGTAATAAAACTGTTAATTTTAACTAAGGGGGTAGGTTAGGGTTGGGGTTAGGGTTAGGGGTTAGGGTTTGGGTTAGTGTTAGGTTTTTAGGGTTAGTTTAATGGGAAAATAAATAAATAATTTGGGTTATGTTTTTTGGGAGGTCACCCTAATTTTCCGACCGAATTGCAAGTTTAGCCAACAAACCTTGCTTATTCTTCAACAGTTCACGTAGAACTTTACGATGAATTACGTCACAGACAAATTCACTTGGTGAAAGATCTGAAGACTGAGGGGGTCAAGTCAGGATTTGCAAAATTCCCTTATCTTTCTTTGATTTTTGAGAATTCAAATTGTTTTGAGCTATGTATTGGATCAATATCTTGTATGAATTTTATGTAAGGATTTGCTTGTAGGTGAATTTATTTATACCAATTTGTAAAATTAGCCTTTAATATGAACTTAGAGAAACAAATTAGCGTGGTCCCAAACTTTTGGTCGGCAGTGTATAAATATATATATATATATATATATATATATATATATATATATATAGCAGTGTCAACTTTAACACTGTCAAAGAAAATATTAAAAAATAATTAAATAAATGAAAATGGCGAAAAATAACTAATATTAATAATTTACAAAAAATCTTTTTATTTTAATGTTTAAAAAATTATGACTAACAAAGTATAAAAAAAAATATGGCGACAAAAATTATACAAACGAAATTGAAAAATATTATTATTGAAAAAATAAACAACAAAAAACCAATAAGCAAATATAAAAAAAAAAAAGAAAACTCGAAACGAAAAAAAAAAAAAGGTTTTGGCGGGAACGGTGGTCATGATATTTTGGCGGGAAAACTAAAGACTGGATACACGAAAGGAGGGAAATAAAAGTAAATAATATGTCAGAACGAAAGCAGTTAAACTCAACCTCGAATCAAATCTGAATGCTCAATCAAATAGAATAACGATTGGCAAACAAATAAGATTTTACAAAAACAAGACAAAATAAAAAAAAATCAACCATACACACACACATGTATGTGCTTACACACGCACGGACGCACACATACAAACGCACACGTACGAACGCACACAGAAATACAAACGCACACAGAAATACAAACGCACACATACAAATGCGTACATACAAAACGCACACATGCGTACAAACGCACACATACAAATACACAATGCACACATACGTACAACGCACACATACAAATGCGCACATACAAACGCACACATACATACAAACGCTCACATACAAGGACAAACATGCATACAAACGCACACATACAAGCATACACATACATACAAACGCACACATACAAAAACGCACACATAAAAGCGTACACGTGCATACAAACGCACATATGCATTCAAACACATACAAACAACACACACTTACAGTGCACACTACATACAAACGCACACATACAAACGCACACATACAAGGACAAACATGCATACAAGTGTACACGTGCTCACAAACGCACGCATACATACAAACGCATACATCCAAGCACACACATACATACAAACGCAAAACATACAAACGCACCACACATACATAAAACGCACACATACAACGCACACATGCACAAATGCACACATACAAACCCACACATGCATACAAATGCCACACATGCATACAAATGCACACTTACATACAAACGCACACATACAAGCGCACACATACATACAAACGCAAATATGCATAAAAATGCACACATACAAACGCAATCATACGAACGCACACATACAAACGCGCACGTACAAGTGCACACATACGTACGCATACATACAAACGCACACTTACATATAAAAACGCACACATAGAAACGCACACATGCATACAAATGCACACTTACATACAAACCCACACATACAAGTGCACACATACATACACACGCATACATATACAATGCATATAAACGTGCACACACATGCATACATACGCACGGATAGATACAAATGCATATACCCACATATAAACGCACACATACAATTGCACACGCATACTTACAAATGCATACGCACACATACAAACGAATACGTATAAATACGCACACGCATACGAAGGCACACGCATACATACAAATGGCATACGCATACATATAAATGCACACATACAATCACGCACATATATAAACACACACGCACACCTACAAATGCATACGCACACATAGAAACGAATAGGCATACAAAGGCATACGCATACATACAAAGGCATACGCGTACATATAAACGCACACATACGATCACACACACATGCATGCAAACGTAAACACACACATACAAAACTGAGAGTGACGAAGAAATCTCTTTATCATGTTACCATCGTTACAAAAATCGAAACATGCGTTACAATCATGAAGACATGAACGTTACATTACAAACATAGCATTACTTTATGTTACAGATATAGCGACATTAATATGCATCCTGGTGTTTTAAACACGTGTTATAAACATATATTACAGAAATAGTGAAATACGTTACAAAGATAAAGATACGTTACAAATACATAAACATTACCATAGGTTACAGAAATGGGTGGGTGGGTAGTTACTAAATAAAAACAAATATAATACTAAGGTTTCTACCCAATAATGACTAATATAATGGAATAACCCATCTCCCCCGTACCTTAACAGTGGCGATGGTTCTAGCCACTATTTAAGAAACACACAGAACTCACTTGAAATACTTACACGACGGACTCTCCTCCTAATACTCACGTGACCTTACAATATAACAATGACATAAGCGACAGGGTCGTGTCTAACATTGAAAAACGATCGATTTTAAGAAATGATTGTAGTTAAATAATAATAATAATAATAATAATAATAATAATAATAATAATAATAATACAGAGGAAGGATTGATACCATCCAGAACACTGCACTGCTGCAATCTGCCAGAATACTCAGAAGAGTCCTGGAGACCTGAGGAGACTTGCTGTCACTCAGACTCCAGTGAAAGGCCATCAGCTAACACTGATGTGAAAACTTAAAAGGAGTAATAATAATAATAATAATAATAATAATAATAATAATAATAATAATAATTTAATAATAATAATAATAAGAAGAAGAAGAAGAAGAAGAAGAAGAAGAAGTTAGGATATATAATAATAATAATAGTGAAAGTGATACCAATTGTGGTTGGTGCACTTGGAACAGTCCCAAAAGGATTAGAAAAGGGTTTGGAAAGTTTGGAAATCAGAGGAAGGATTGAAACCATTCAGAACACTGCACTGCTGCAATCTACCAGAATACTCAGAAGAGTCCTGGAGACCTGAGGAGACTTGCTGTCACTCAGACTCCAGTGAAAGACCATCAGCTAATGCTGATGTGAAAACTCAAAAGGAGTAAATAATGATAATAATAATAATAATAATAATAATGATAAGAAGAAGAAGAAGAAGAAGAAGAAGAAGAAGAAGAAGAAGAAGAAGAAGAAGAAGAAGAAGAAGTTAGGATATATAATAATAATAATAATAATAATAATAATAATAATAATAAGAAGAAGAAGAAGAAGAAGAAGAAGAAGTTAGGATATATAATAATAATAATAGTAATAATAATAATAATAATAATAATAATAATAAGAAGAAGAAGAAGGAAGAAGAAGAGGAAGAAGAAGAAGAAGAAAATAACAACGAAAAAAAGAAAGTAAAACTAGTAAGAAATTGAAAAAATCAGCTAATAACATACAGTAAATAATTAATGAATTAGTTAATAATATTAATTAATTAATAGTTAATTCGGCAGCAAGGATAGGACAAGTAGAACTGAAGTGTGTGTGTTCTTGTGTGTTTGTGTGTGTGTTTGTGTGTGTGTGTGAATGCCAGCATATATTTATACCTGATACAAGACCGTGTTCTGGTAGTTGGTACAGAGCCTTTATTTGGTTACAGTTTGTCTATTTTGTCTGGTGACTGGACGCTAGTCATAGTCTTCCTGTGAATGTCAGTGTAATGTTGATTCTACAGTCATTTCTTCAACGGCTGTCTAAGAAAATAAAAAAAGAGATAGCGACAAAGAGACAAATACTGAGACAGAGATAGTGAAAGAAAAGAGAGAAAGAAAGAATAAGAGATATACAGCAAGAAGATAGATAGATAGATAGATAGAGAGAGAGAGAGAGGACAGAGAGACAGAGATAGTGAGAGAAAAGAAAGCGAGAAAGAAAGTGACGGACAGGAGGATCAGTACG
>CM042175.1:39311020-39313520 GCA_023376005.1 Doryteuthis pealeii
TAATATAATAATATATCATACTGTAGTATATATCATATACATTATTATTGCTATAGATTACTATATATAGTATATAGTATATGATATTCGACAAAAGTTGAAGCTCAAAGACAATAAGATTTCAGGCGATTCAGTAACGATATATATTATCTTAGTTATTTGCCTTGTTGGTTTCTTAATCATTCCTTCACGCATAGCCTTGTTAGACCTATATGTTTGTACTCAGTAGTCAGGATTAAGAATATATATCAATTATACAAATCTTATATATAATTATTTCGTTGTTTAGAAGATAACTTGTTTACTATGCTCTTATTATATCGAAATTATAAGGGAACTTATAGTACCTAATTGTTTTGTTGTTTTTACTAGGATGACAATTTTCCCCACTTATATATTTAAACCAAATTATATGACAGTTATTTTAGTTGGTGTATATTTTAGTACAACATTGAGTCAAATATAAAATTAGTGTAGTGGACCGAAGCTCTGTCCGTTAGAGGTTAGAGCGGAATATTCCGAGCTATCCGTTAAGAAAACCTTAATAGTGTTATTTTAATCCCTATAATGTGATGTTAGTAGTAGCATGTCCATTGTTCCGTGAAGTAGGAACACTTTATGAGCACGATGCACACTACATATAGTGTGTATTTTTTAAATGGCTCATCTAATATATGTTAGATAAGGGGTCATGGCCCCGGAATTTCAACACTGGCGCCATAGTCCCCCCGTCTCATCATATATAAGAGCATAAAAAAATAACCCCACCTCATTTAAAGGTTTTCTCACGGAAAAACAAATGGACATTTTGCTACTACTAACCACACTCTCCGTCTACACCGAAAGATTTTTTTAATAATTAGCTAGCAAACCCACAAAATACACTCAATAATCCACAACCCCAAAAACAAACAATCCACACCGCAGTTTGCATGAAGCCACGGCCTACATTCCTATGAAACTATTAATTTTCACCACTGTGACACCTACTTAATGTATGATGCACCTCACCGTACCGCTCACAACAACCCACCTCCCCCCCCACACATCACACATAACTCATCAAACCAGAAGACGCTACAATTCCCTTTCTCTAAACCACTAAACATAAATTAAAAACCAAAAAAAACTCCCCCAACACCAAATGCTTATAGATGCTCTCTTCAAATACCGCCGTAACCAAACTGGCAAATCCTCCGCTACCTACATAAAACACACTCAACAGTCCACACAACTATAATATATATATATATATATATATATATATATATATATATTGGTAAATAGGGGAAAATTGTACTAGAAAACATAAACATATAGTAATAATTCTAAATTAGATCGATGGAAATACACGAATATATATATATTGTAGAATAATTATATCAGTACCAATTACCGTCGAATTGATAAGACAAGGCAACAAGTAATCGTAACTGAATACGAATCTATCTTGCTGCAATACTACTGCAAAATGCCAGGGTATTTATAAGGACTCATAACATCATAGAAACCAAGCAGGCAATCAGGACTCAAGGAATGAAATCACCCAAATACAAGAATGGACTATTCTTGATTTCCACCAGAACCTGTTGTCTTAGCACTGTTCCCTTGTGCTTAGCCAGTTGCTGTTCAATCCAACAGTACACTAATTCACTTCAATAGCGCTATGTGAAATGTAGACGGCCTCGTCTAGGATTTGAACTCGGGACGACGAGTCCATTTCCTACGACTCTAACCATTACACCACGCGCCTCCACGTATGCATGTTTGTATGTTAAATCTATTTATATGTACGTTTGAGTCCTCTATTTTGTTTGAATACTATCACGGAAATATTTGATATTATATATACTAGCAAATATATGCACCCTCCGGGTACAAGTATTTAAGTTTTAATGTAATGAAATATCGTATTAAATTAGAAAGTCTAATAAGAAGGCCGATAAAAAGATATGTAACAGAGTGGGGTTATAATAGAAAAATAGAAATGAAACTTACTCTTCCATCACCCCCGTCTTTCATTGCTGAATTTTACTTATTTAACTATTTAGTTAAATTAGGAAATAAAGAATAAAATGACAGTTATTTTTTTTTTTAATGGATTTCATTTAAGATTCATTGAAGAGATTTTTGCTTATATTCATTAAAATAATACCAAACAATTAGAAATCAATAATACTAAGCACACATTTAATAAAATCACATTTTTAATATCAATATGCAAATTAGCCTTCCCATTCACACTGTAAACCGCTATTTTTTGTATATATAAATACAATTGCATGTTATTAGTATGTAAACCTGGCCAACGCCGGGGGTCCAGTGGCTTCGGCCCTGGATCTTTACAAGTTAATAGCGTCGATCCCAGGGGGCCATCCCCCCAGGCAACACCTGCCCCCTCGATTTAAAGGGGCAGGGCTGGGTTTATTGCCCAGTGCCTGAGGCGCCCCTCCTTGAGGGGGAATGCCGACGGGATCGACGCAATTTTTCACCTGCCACT
>CM042175.1:39326020-39343520 GCA_023376005.1 Doryteuthis pealeii
ATTTGATATTCCCCGGGGTATTACCAAAACAGAACTTTTTCAATATATTCTTACAAGGAACACAATATTTTATTTTATATTATTATTTATTATTTTCATTATTATTTTATTATTATTTTTTATTTTTCATTTTTATTTCATTTATTATTTCATCAATTCGGTTGTTGCGGTTTTCTACATTCATATTCACAAACCCAACTGGTTGGTATCAGTTATCCATATTTCATATATATATATTTATATATTATTATTTATTATTATATACTTATATATATATATATATAAGGTTGAGATCGACGTGTGAAATTTATATGTTTCAATTTCGCGTGAAGTTGTGTTATATGTCGCCTTGAAAAGATCTTATGATAGAAAATGTTATTTTTTCTGATTATATATATTATATACCAGTCATATATATATATATTATATATATATATATATATTATTTATATATATACATATACTTATATATGCAACATTATTAGACAAACCTTAAGACATTGTTAAAGTATACCAAATTATTAATTTATAGTATCTTCGCGGGAAAATTGCTTCCACACCACCGAACACACACGACACACCACCCACAAACGAAATACGCCATACACACACACACACACAATATATATATATACACTATAATTGCATACAAATGACGAAATTTATTGTACAGTAATTTTCTGATAAACACACCAGACTGTATAGAAATTAAAACATACCACTACATATATCATATATATTACATCCGCACACCAGCAATAACACACACACACACACACACCACACACATATTATATAGTATTATATATATATTATATTATAAACACCACAATACATATCATCAATACAAACGAAATTTATTGAACTAATTTTCTGATAACACATCTCATCTGTATAAAAAAATAACCAGCACACCCAACACACACACACACACGACACACACACACACACACACACTCGCATACACATACAACATTACACCACTCGCATCCATACCACATACACACACACACATACATGCAATCAATGCGCTTCTTTATTCACAAAAACATCATTTTGATTTGATATAAATCTATTTGTAGAAAGAAAAACAAAAAACAGACAAACGTTGGGGAACAAAAAATAAAAATAAACAAATAAAACAAAAAACCAAAAAAAAAAACCAGAGGAAAGCAACAAAAAAAAAAAAAAAATTCAAACAACAATTTTTGACGATTTATTTTAACTGAAACAAATTACTAAATTAAAAAGAAAAATAACAAAAAAAAAATGAAAAGAAAGAAAGTCTTGTTAATCGAAAAAAAAAAATTCGACATATTGATTGTTTTCGAATACGAACACCACATTGTCGTCAGTGATGTTCGTAAGTGGGAACTTTGTATTATATATATACTATATATATATTATCTATTATATATGTATATTCCTTTTACGGCATATAAGACGCACGGGCATTATAGATGCACCCTCCCATTTCAGGCAAGTAAGGATTCATGAAAATTTTTTTGCATTCAAGCAATACTAATTGTTGAAAAACCAGTCTAGCTGTGCATTACAACGGGCAGAAACATAGCTGTATAAAAGCATTTGCCAAGTCACAGATAAGCAACATAATCACAAGGACATCTCATAGCAGGAAATAATAAGTCTAGCCTAGGCCTACGGCGAGGACTCAAACTTCATTTTCGAGAATATGAGGCAGGGCAATCTTTGAGCCAAATCTTTTAGAAAAAAACGTGCAGTCCTATATGCCGATCAAATACTTAATATATATATATGTAAATATATAATTATATGTGTGTGTATAAATTATTTATATTTATATGTATATCATAATATATATGTATGTATATATTTATATATCGAGTTCATTGGATTATGTGTCTTAGTTCATTACACTGTTCATGGCTTCAATATGTCCTGTTCTTTTTTCCTTCAGTTTTCCGTGTGGATACCCATTCTGAGGTCCGTGAAACACGCATGAATTCAATTATATGTACAGTTCGAGCTGAGGGAAATAAATCTTATATTGCGATATCAACAGTGTTTGTTATTTTCATTTTTTTTCTGATTGTATTTATTTTTATCCGTTCGTCTTGATGTCAAGGTTGACGAAACTTCTGAAATTAACAAGATTCTCTTTTATGAGTTAGAAGTCGACACGTAAACATGACCAAACCTTCTTATATATATATATATAATATATTATATATTTTTTTATTTAATTTTTTAATTTTTTTAATTTATTTTGTGCCTGGTTTCGTTTTTGTGTGTGTGTGTATATATATAATATATATATAAATATAATATTATATATGTGGTGCATGTGGTCGTGTGATGTGGTGGGTCTGTGTGAAAAAGTACAATGGAAATTAATCCGACGAGTGGTGAATATGATAAAATGAAAACAAAGGATTGATTTACCCTTGAATGGGTCCATCAGCGAGAGGAATGTCTTTGCAAAACCTGTCTTCGGCGGCCTTCCCTCGATGGTCATTTAAAAATGCAAACACCGGCCTTCCTCCACTTAATATGAGACCCTCGGCAATAAGTCATGCAGACGCACGTTGGGATCGGTAATTCAAACAAAAAATGAGAGGGAAAATGACCGTTGCCAAAAACAGACGCTGCTTAGTTCAAAACGTATGGAATTACTAAAAGAAAGTTGCGCTGTTGATGATTTAAAATAAATGAATTTATTTAAAAATGAAAGCATTTATTTAAATAAAGATGAAACCTCATTTGTCTAATTTTTAAAACATATCGAAGCATCCTTAGTTAAAATAAGGGATCAAAAAAAGGTCTGGTGTTAGAGTAATTTTAAAAAAGTGTAAATCTTTGTATAACAAAGTGTATATAAATATCCAAATTATATTGTAATAATCCAAAGTCTAAAATAAGAGCCACTTTTATAGTAAATCCGTAGGTGTTATGGATAAATATCATGAAGGAGCTAGAACATTCATATGTAAACGTTTGTTGCATAGACAGTATGTGAAAATAAATTCCAACGTTGACTAGTGTTTTTTTTTTACTTTGTTTTTTTTTATATTATATAGTATATATATATATATAATATTATATTATATTTATATATTATACTTGGTCCAAGGGACAAATGGAATCTCCAGAGGTAAGTATTCTTAGGTCTTGTCTCATTTGTTTATTTATTAAACGCATTTCTGGATTGTTCAAATATTACAAAATTTTCAGATGATCTACAAAAATATATTCTATTATTAATGATCAAAATGATATTGATTAAATCCAAACGACTTTACAAATCTTGTAGATTGATCTGATAAATGGCAAATGAGAATTCAATACATTTAAATGTAATGTATTTCATGTATGAAACAAAATAATTTCAAAACATGAAATAATCTATGAGAGAACAAATTCATAATGAAAGAGGAAATACAAGAGATATGAGTTAGGGAAAAGAACCTTGGTGTGAATGTGGACCCTGAATTTAAAATTTTCCAAAACATAAGAAATACCACGTAAATAAAGCAAACAAAGTAGGATTTAATACTGATGGCATATGAATACATGGATAAAGAAAATGCTGACAAAATTTATTCAATGTTTGGGTGAGACCTCATTTGGAATTTGCTACATGTGGGTTCTGAGTCACAATAACTAATCAAGGACATAACTCATTGAGGGCAGTTCAAAAGAGAACTACTAAAGTATGATGATTAAAAATACAACCTTATTGTAATGCAGGAATTATGGACCATTGATTACCAGTTGTTTATCGACCGTACAAGAGGGGAATATGATTAAAGTCTACAAATATTACCCTGGATTTTACGTCAAGAACTCTTGATTTACTAAACATTGGCTCAAAATATCAATACCGGGATCATTTAAATTGAAAACTCCTTTAAAAAATTTTGTAACAGCAATGCAGACAAATTTATTAGTAACAGATGGTTGACTGACATGGAGATAAACTACCATCATCAATAGTGAATGCCTCATCTCTAAATCTTTTAAAGCAAATGCTTAATTTAAGTCTGTGGAAAGACTATAAATATTCTGTGGGAATTAAGTGATGTTATAAGGAAAAAGCTGACAGTCTCAGACCTAACATATTACTAGCTATTATTATTATTATTATTATTATTTTATTATTATTATTATTATTATTATTATTATTATTATTTTATTATTATCATACTCTTCATACCGACAAAAAGTTTTAAAATGATTAATTCTTAATGGATACTCTTTTTTTTATAAACTCACTTATTACTCGCATAGATGGGACTCCTACAGTACTACCACTCCGAGTCAAAGTTGGACCAGGGAGCGATTGTGATGACAAGGGTGCATCCACATCTCCATGACCCCAGAATTGGCAACCTCGACCATGATCAGATAGCGACGTATTTAATGCCTTATTTTCCAAGTCAGAAGACCCTCAGCCACCACCTTCCTTAGCACATATCTGATAAAAAAGCGTTGGGGTTGCCATGAGGGCAAAGGGGTATAGGACAATCGTAATATAAATGATAGGCTTGACGTGGACCAGCCGAGTTGAGCGATGAGGGCTATCGACGGCCCGTTAGACTCTAAAAAAGGGCGCCTAGTGAGTTGTGCATGTCAGACTGCTCATCTCCAGGATTCCGTCTTTAAGCTCACAGGTGGGCCCTTTTGGAGGGGAAGTCTCTACTTCCTCTGGCAGAGTGCAATCAGTTGTAGTCCTAAGCTTCAGCTGACAGGTTAATATATTTTAATATATTATATATATATAATATTAAATTTATATATATATATTATATTAGTATGAATGAAAAGTTAATAAGACCAATCAGGGATATTTCATTGCTTATGTTGTTTATTCTCAACTAGTTTTCGCCTTAGGTCATTCGTCAGGAGAAAATTTCTTATGAAGAAAAATTGTTTATCGCTTTTTTGAACAGGGCACGCATAATGTAGAAGAACATAAAATTGATAGATGTTTTTAGAGAGTTGAATGCTATTAAAATCGGGTTAGACGAGGTGTGTTAGTAGTAGCATCGTCCATTTAGTTCCGTGTACAGACCTCCTAATGAGGTGGAGTTTATTTTTAATCGCTCTTATCATATGTGAGCGGGGGGTTCATGGACGTTGTGGTATGACATATATATGTGTACATTAAATGATATTGTCACATGTTGAACCCTCCCCTTCACATATACTAAAGGCATTAACACAAATAACCCACTTCATAGAGGTTCTTCACGGAACAAGATGGACATGCTACTACCTAGACACCACTCGTACCACACCTTAGTATATTATAATAATATACCTATATATAGCTATATCTATATTATATATATATTATATATGAATACAAGATTACTAATTGAAAATAAAAAGATGTTTACACTTGAATAGGACTCATCAGGAGAGAAGTGTGAAAACCGTTCTCGGGGCCAAATTTACTCGACGGTTTTGGCCCCTTTTGGTCTTTTTTTTTTCTCATTATCTTATTCAATTTACTGTCGGCATTTAATTTCCATTTTATTTCATATTAATATATTATATTATAATATATATAATATATATTATTATATATATAATTTATGGGTAATAGGGGAAATTGTACTAGAAAACATAAACAATGATGCGATAAGTGGGACCTAGTATAGTAATAATTCTAAATTAGATCGATGGAAATACCGGAATATATTATAATATATTGAGAAATAATGATGATCAGTGCCATTACCGATTCAATTGATATAAGACGGCACAAGTAATCGTAACTGAATACGAATCTATCTTTGCTGCGATGTCTACTGCAAAATGCCAAGGGCTATTTATAAGGACTCTGAACTCATAGAAAACAGCAGCAAATCAGGATCAAGGATGAAACTCACCAAAATCGAGATGGACATTTCGTGATTTCCACCAAGAGTGCCTGTTGCTTATGCACTGTTTTCCCTTGTTGCTTAGCCAGGTTGCTGTTCAATCCACAGCTTACACTACTCCTTAACAAGCGCTATGTGCATGTAGATGGCCCGTCTAGGATTTGAACTTCGGGTCGACGGGGTCCATTTTCCTACGACTCTAACCACTTACACCACGCGCCTCCATGTATGCATGTTTTGTATGTTAAATTATATTTATATGTACGTTTGAGTCCTCTATTTGTTTGATACTATACGGGAATATTAAATTAATATACTAGCAATTATATGCACCCTCGGGTGCAAGTATAAGTTAAATGTAAAGGGAAATATCGTATTAAATTAGAAAGTCTATAAGAGCAGATAAAGAATGTAACAGAGTTGGGGTATAATAGGAAAATAGAATGAAATTACTTCTTCCATCACTCCCGTCTTTCACTGCTGAATTTAATTAGTTAACAATTTAGTTAAAGTTATGGAAATAAAGAATAAAAATGACAGTATTTTTTTTTTTTAATTGGATTTATTTTAAGATATGATGAAGAGATTTTGCTTATTTCATAAATAAAACCAAACAGTTAGAAATCAATTACTAAGCATACCATATTTAATAAAATCAACATTTTTAATATCAATATGCAAATAAGCCTTCCCAATTACTTGTAAAGCGCTATTTTTTGTATAGCTCCAAATACAATTGCATGTTATTTGTATTGATATGGACACCACTAATAAAAGGTTGATAGCAATTTTATTAATAACTTGAAGGTTTAAATATAAATAAAATCATGCGAGAATGTGTTATGTTCAGTAATACGAGGGAATTTGTGACATTGAGTAGTAATATAAGATTCGGTTAGACAGAAAAACACAAAATCTTTCATGTATAATAACTAGCAATAATCGCCCCTCCGGGTGCAAGTATTTAAGTTTAATGTAATAAATAATGTATTATAATTAGAAAGGCTAATGACCTAAATAAGGAATACAATTAAAAGATTTGAAATCAGAGGGAGTATAATTTAAAAGATTCCTGACAGAGGAGAGTCATAATAACAAATTGGACACAACTAAACTTATGCATCACTCTGTCTTCAGTTATTTTTTTAATTTAAGTTATTTAGTTGAAAACAGAGGAAGTAAAGAATACAAATACGCATTATTTTTACTTACTTTAATGGATTTTTCATTTAAGATTTCCATTGAAGACAATTTTTGCTTATATTCATTTTAAAATAAAACCAACAAGTTAGAAATCAATAATACTAAGCCAACAATTATTAAATTCATTTTTTAAGCTCATATTGCACATTTAGCCTTGCCGCTTTCCACTGTAAACGCTATTTTTGTATTGTATATATAAATCATAATGCATGTTGTCAGCATATTCGTAGACATAGTTAACAAGTATTAATATAATGTACAGAACAATTTTATTAATAATTGAGCCGGTTTAGCATACAAAATAAAATCACTGGTAGATGTGATGTCAATAACTAACGTGAAATTGGACTTCGAGTAGGAATTATAGTTCGGTTACAGGACAGAAAAACACCACATTATTAACAATTTATAATACGATAAAATATTTGTCGGATATTTAAAACAACGCAGCATAACCCGGTAGAAATTGGTAGTGGGAGGTAGTAGGAATTTCGGTGAGTGGGAGTAGTAAGAATTGTAGTGGGAGGTAGTAGGACTTGGTAGTGGGAGGATGGAGAATTGCGAGTGGGACGGTAGTCAGAATGTGAGTGGGAGTAGTAGGAATTTGGTGTGGGAGGGTAGTAGGAATTGGGTTAAGTAAGTCAAACACATGTTCAGAGTAGAGATTTTTGTAGGTGGGTCACAGTTCTGTCAGAATGTGGAAAAAACGACAGACACCTGAAACCTCCCATCAGTTCACCTGAAGATGGCAGATTGGACATTGCGTAAGCGCTCGTGAGAAACTTGGTAGATTGTTACACCGTTCCGCCCTGACATTAAAAGATTTGGCCAGATAAAATTCGAATAGGACTCGAACAAACTCGTTCCCGACAAGATGCGGTCAGTACAATTTAACGAAACATGTTTGAAAAAAATGCTGCCCAAATACCCTTAGTGTATACTATATATTATATATGGGAGAATATGTGCTCTAAATGAAGTCGAACCCTAATTTTTTTGAACGTTAAGTTCATTACATGATTAATTAGGCAGATTACATATAATGAATTAACTTTTCAAAAAAACTTAGGTCTGGACTTCATTTAAGCACTATTCTCCCAAATACTGTCGACACAGAGAATAGCTAAGATTTGTTTAGATATTCAATATATATTTGTATATATATTATATATTAGAGAGGAGAGAGAAGAGAGAGAGAGACAGACAGACGACAGAGAAGAGAAGAGAATATTGAATATGAGATAATATGAGATAGATAAGTTTACACGAAATTCACAAAAGGTCTACGATAATCTTACTGAATGTAAAGGACGAGACAGAGAGAAGAAAGAGAAGACTGAGAGAGAAGAGAGAGAGGGGGGGGAAGAAAAAGAAAGAAAAATGGAAAAGAGGTATGAGCAATAAAAGAAAACGAGGAGAGGCGGTTTATTGTTGAATAGATTGAGCACAACGAGATAGATATGATAGATAGATAGATGAGATGGTAGAATAGGAATATGATTGATAGATAGTAGATTAAATAAATTGATTCACGTAGATATAAACCGGTCAGAGATACAAATACATAGGATAGATTGGAGAATACGACAGAGAGTAGACCGGACAGACATACAGACAGACAGACGAGAGCAAGAGAGAGATGAGAGCAGGACGGAGAGAGAGGAGAGAAGAGGCAGAGAATAGAGAACAGAGACAGGATAAGGCAGGTAGAAGCGATAACTTGATAAGATAGGGATTAAACGCTATAGACAGTAGACAAATAGCATAGTGATGATAAAAGAAATAGAATAGCATAGATAGAAGATAGATAAAGAGGAGAGATAAAATTGAATATATATAAGTAATATATATTCATTATAATATATACTTATATATATAATACTATAGAGAAGAGAGAAGCAGAAGAAGAGAGCGATAGGCAGATACGACAGACAGCGCATCAGCCAAACAATAGACGGAAAGTAATATACAGAGACATTAATCAAGAGCAGAGAAGAGGAGAGAGAGAGAAGAGAGAGAGGGGAGACGGAGAGCGAGGAGAGAAGAGAGAGAGAGAGGAGGGAATACAGAGGAGGGGAGTATGTGTGAGTGTATGTGTGGAGTGTATGTGTTGGCGTGTCGGGAGAGTGAAAGCAGAGAAAAGAATATGTGTGTGGTGCAAGAGAGAAGAGAGATCGAGAGAGAGAGAGAGAGAGAGAGAGAGAGGAGAGACGAAATAAAAGTGATGAGAGACAGAGATAGAGAGAGAAGGAGATTGTGTGAGAGAGTGTTGTGTGGGACATTGGAGAGAGGAGACGGAAGAGCGAGAGAGGTCAAGAGTAGAGACGGAGAGGGAGAGTGTATGTGAGAAGAGGGGTCGAGAGAAATATGTGTGTAATAGAGTTCAAAGCATGGGAGAGAAAGACAGAGAGAGTGAGAAGTGGAGAGAGGAATATGTTTCTAAGAGTTAAGAGAGAGAGAGGGGGGGAGAAAGAACGAGAGTGTGAGAGAGAGAATCAAAGTTGATAGAGAAATAATATGTGCGTGTGAACTGTGATGTGCGAGAGACGATGAGGGAGAGATGAGAAAGAAAGAAGAGAGAGTGAGATCAGTTGATAGAGAATATATATTGCGGTTGGAGAGAGAGAGAGAGAGAGTGAAAGAAAGAAGAGAGAGTGAGAGAGCGAGAGATCAAACTTTGATAGAGAATATATATTGCGTGTGAGGAAGAGAGAGAGAGAAGAAAGAGATAGAGAGAGAGAGAGAGAGAGAAGAAAGAGGAGTGAGAAGAGAGAGATCAAGTTAGATAGAGATATATGTGCGTGTAAGTGAAGTGTGAGAGAGAGACGAGAAGAGAGAAAGAAAGAGAGGTGACGAGAGAGAGAGATCAGCTATAGGAATTATGGCGTGTAGTGAGCTTGTGGAGAAGAGAGAGAGAGAGAGAAAGAACAGACGAGATGAGAGGGAGAATCAAGTTGATTACGAGAATATATGTGCGTCGTAAGGAGTGTGCGAGAGAGACGAGAGAGAGGAAAGAAAGAGAGAGTGAGAGAGAGAGAGATCAAGTTGATAGAGAATATATGTGCGTGTAAGTGAGTGTGGAGAGAGAGAGGGGAGAAAGAAAGGGAGAGTGAGCGCGAGAGAGATCACGTTATAGAGATATATGTGCGTGTCGAGTGAGTGTGCGAGAGAGAGAGAGAGAGATAGGGAGAGAGCGGAAGAAAGAGGAGAGAGAAAGAAACGAAAGAGATAGAGGCAGAAAGAAAGAAAGAGAGAACGAGCAAAGATGATAGAGCAGAGGTAGAGAGTGAGGAGTGAGAGAGCTGTGGATTCGCACCTCCTCAAAATGCCGTCTAATGATAGTCAATGCTGGTTCGTGTCCAAGTCTTCAACAATTTGGCTGGGGGATGACCAGGACGGGGTGGTTGGCGGGGTTGTATGTTAAATTGGCGGTTTTGCCGATGTGTGTATCGGGTGGGGGTGAGCCACCCTCACCCGCCCTCCTCAATTCATTCACGTCGATCTACAGTGGCTTCATCTCTCCACAAATGGCGATTGACTTGTAGGCAATTCTGACAAAAACCGGCCTCGGCTTGTTTGTCTGTCCAGGACTTCAAAGAGGGGCCCGAACAATGCACGTGGGGTCGGGATAGGTGAGGGGCGGTCAAGTCAGCGGAGCGCTCCCTCTCTCCTCGGCCCCCACCCCGCGTGTTACCCACCTTGAAATGTTGCCGGGGGACATAAAAATAAGCGGGCAAAAACCAACACAGATTCGATTGGATTCGGGACCAATAAATTCGCAGCTGATCTTCATGTGAAAGTGAGTGTGTGTTTGTGTGTGAAGAAGAGAGAGAGAGGAGAGAGAGAGGAGCGGGAGGGAGGGAGGGGGAGGATGTTGTGTGTGAGAGAGAGTAAGAGACCAGAGAGAGAGAGAGAGAGAAAGAGTGAGAGGAAAGAGAGAGAGAAAGAGAGTGGAGAGAGTGAGATAGAGACAGAGATTGTGTGTGTCGAGAGATGATAGTAAGAGACAGAGTGATTGAGTGGGAGAGAGGTCGGGAGTCAGAGAGGGAGAGTGAGAGAGCCTGTGATGTGTGTGAGAGAAGGAGACAGAGAGAGACAAGAGAGAGTAAGAGACAGAGGTCAGTGACGAGAGAAGAGAAGAGAGAGAGAGAGAAAGAGAATGAAGAGAGTGAGTCAAGAGAGAGAGAGACGAGACCGAGAGTGAGATGAGTGAAAAGAGGGTCTGAGAGATTAGAGAGGTGTGTCTGAGATACTGAGTGTATGGAGGAGAGAGAGGCATAGAGAGAGAGAGACGGTCAGATTCAGAAAGAGGGAGAAGAGAGAGAGTGGTGAGAGAGAGAGAGACACTGAGTGAGGAGACAGTGAGACGTGAGGGAGAGTAGAAGAAAGAGTGAGAAGAAAGAGCGAGAGAGAGATAGCGGAGAGACGTGAAGAGGAGTTGTTGAGAGGAGAGCAGAGAGAGAAGAGAGAGAGAGAGTCACAATCGACGAGCATATGGTGTTGTACAATGGGTGGAAGAGGCCGAGATGGGCCAGCAGACGATTTATTTGTAACTTGTTTCTCTCTCTCCTCTCTCTTCTCTCTCTCTCTCTTCTCTTAATCTACCTGACTCTCTAACTCAGTACTCCCACCACTCTCTCTCTCTTTCTCTTCACCACAACACACACTCTCTCTCTCTCTCTCTCTCTCTTTTTCTCCTCTCAGGAGGAGATAAATAAATATAAAATCGCTTGATGTTGTTTTAAACGTTTCGTCTATTAAAAACAAGACTTTAAGCCTCATTTCTCTCTCTCTCTCTCTCTCTCTCTCTCTTCTTCTTACTTTTTCTCTCACTCTTTCTTTCACTCTCACTACTCTCTCACCGTCTCTCACTCACCTCTCACTTTCGCTCACTCACTCACTCTCTTCTCTCTCTCTCTCACAAACTCCTCTCTCTCTCTCTCTTTCTAACTTTGATCCTCTCTCACTCATACACTCGAACTCAGTTATCTCCACCTCACACACCTTCATCACTCACTTTCTCCTCTCTTTCACTCACTTCCTGTCTCTCTCTCTGTTTTTATATATACTATATATTATACTTCAAGAATGAAAAGACCACTATTCCACGAAACTTACTGGGGAACCCACCTAAAATCATGGTAAATGTTGTACCGGCCGTTCGTACAGTGGAGGATATTTACACCGGTTCTCACTATAAATAGTGAGACACCGAGTGAAAAGGTTGGCTACTGTTACCGTTAACGGCAATGCTAGCCGTCTTCCCTGTACCATTATTGTAAATTACACTTGTCTTATTACCCTACCTCGACTTGACTTCTTTTTTACTGTTGATTAAATCACAACAGTAAATAACATCAAAAAGATCATAGATCGACCAACTAGACATAAAATGGGGGGATTTACACAGAAGAACTCAAATGAAGTCTTAAAGAAAACAAAGGTAGAAAAGCCAGGCAAGGTCTCGACGACAAATACCCCCGGAGGTATGAAAACTGGGAAAAGTCACATGAATTCTGCTTAGGCATGCATGCAGCTATATAGACAAAATAGAATAGAATAAATGGAAAAAGACTGCATCCTCCCATTCCCAAAAAAAGGAAGACTCGGAGTCGCTAAAAACCACAGAGGTTATAAACTCTTACTGCTATTGTAGCTGAAATATATAAACCCTTCTTGTAATCGCATCCGACCCGACAAATAGAGAAAATTCTTAGGAAAAACCAAAACGGATTCGTAGAAACCGATCCACAAACCTCTTCAGATCCTGGACTATCGACGCGATCAATAGAAGGATTCGAGCAAAGAATCTAGAGGCACATGCTACTATTCGTAGCTTTTATCCAGGCATTTTGATTCCAACACGGGGGAAAACTGAACAAACTACACTCAGCATAAACGGGCTTTCAAAGAAAACGGTTGCCGCTATAATGATGCTCTTACAAAGGACACTAACACAATGGTAGCTCACGAATCGGTTTGACACAGATTTCTTTGACATCGGGCTGGAGTCCTACTAGGAGATACATTAGCACCATATATATTTACTATATGCTGGACTATGTACTCCGAACCAATTTAGCTACCATAAAGAAGAGGGCTTCACACTAAAGGCAAGAAGCAGCGACATACCCGCACAGACTATACAGATAGCGACTATGGTGAATGACCTTGCACTCTTGCAGATACACAGCCACAGGCTGAGTCACTACTACTGCCATAGCCTAGAGAAGGCAGCAAAGAAATAATTGCCTTTATGTGAACTCAGCTAAAACGAGTTCATAAATTGTTCAAAAGAAAAAGGAAGACATATCTACACTCAACCGGTAAGCCCCCTTAAGCCAGCTGGAACAATTCCACATACCTAGGGTAGTAATTCTTCATCCACGAAAGCGACATAATAAGCGAATAGGAACAGCAGTGGGTCAGGCCACAAACACAAATTATCGTTAATTATGAAATCGCGATTCTCACTGACAGTTAAAGCGAACAATTCTTCCAGGCTGTGGTTATATCGGTGCTGCTGTATGCTGCACCACCTGACGCCTACGAGGGCCTTGAGAATAAGGCTGGATGGAAGCTGCACAAGATGTGTGTTGCAGTCTTGAACAAAATCGTTGAAAGCAGACCCACGAGGAAACAGCTATATGCCAGCCCTCCCATCTCACAAAACCATCGGAACGTGGAGAACAGACACAAGGTCATTGCCGGGACACTGCTGGAGAAGCAAGGGATGAGCTCATAAGTGACGTTCTCCTGTGGAAGCAAACAGAACAGTTAGTGTTGGGACCATCAACGACCTCATGACCAGCTATGCAAAAGATGTTGGATATATGGAGGTTGGCTGAGATTTCTGGATACCGTGCTAATTGCGCGACATGATGATGATGAATGATATATATATCACTCACTTATTTCAGGAGGAGATAAATAATATAAAGAATATTGTTGTTTTTTAAACGTTTCGGTATAAACAAATTTAAGTTCTCCCCCCCCCTCTCTCTCTCTCTCTCTCTCTCTCTTGTGTGCGTTGCGTGCGTATAATATTATATATATATATTATATATATATATATATATATATATATATAGGGTGTTCGGAGAATATATATAAATGTATATAATATATATATACATATTATATATGTAATATCCATATTCTATTATTCTATTCTATCTATATATACATTATGTTATATATACTATATATACATGGTGTGGTGTATGTTATATTATATATATACTATATATACATATATATATATATACATATACATTAACACGCTCTACAAGGCACACACACACACACACTATAATATATATTATATATATGTGTGTAAATATTCCATATCTATTTTTCTATCTATCTATTTAAACATATGTATATACAAAATATATATTATTATATCATATGTTGTATATATATATGTGTATATCATATGTATGTATATATATATATTATATTATATATAATATATATACATGTGTGTTAATATGTGTATATATATGTATGTATATATATTATATATATATATATATATTTATATATATTATATATTATATATATAATATACATACAGCACCCACACACCTCACACACACACACACACACCACACACAACCACACATATCATATATATAACTATTATATATATATAATTATATATATATTGTCGAATCTATGACATCTGCGTCATCGCATCCATAATTCTTGGGTAAACCATTGAATTAAATTTATAGCCATATCCAAGCATAAAATCCTTTTCTGTTTATAGGACATTATTTTGTTTGTCTTTTGCTTTTTACTATTTTGTTTTCATCTTTATTTTACAAGCTGTCACAATTTCGCTTTCAAGAATATTAAATATTTTGAATTATCATTGTGTTTCAAATTTGTTTTATGGAGCGAAGACATTTTTTTTTTTCATTTTTATTTATATGAATTCTTGATATTGTTGTCATTTCTGTTGTAAAGATATTTATTGAAGTCTTCATCCCCAGCTTAGACTGATCGTCTCCACGTTAGGGCGGAGAAAACCTACATACATTTTATTCTGTTCCACATTGGGAATATCTTGGATTTGAAATAATAAAATGTCGTCTCTTTTTTGGGAATGAGTGGAATGGAAATCTAACAATAATTTATACTTTTTGCGTTATATATAATATATATATATATATTATATATATATATTAATTTCCACTGAATTAATATATTGATTAACAGTTCCCCGGTGTTGGGTATAGTACGCAATAAGCATATATTATTTTGGTTTAAAATAATAATAAATAGAATATATTGTGTACAAGGACATTCTCTCGGCCGAAACACGTGTCGGCACTACATTTAAACATTTTTTATCCATTCACATTTTCTTTCCTTAACTGATTCATTTTTTACAACACACACACAACCACCACACACACCACACACACCACACAACATTATATTATATATATATATAATTTATATATATACTATATATATACAGTCTAGAGAGGGATAAACTCTGAATTCAAAATTCCTGAGGTCGGTCGTTGATTGGGTTGTGGCAACCCTTGATGCACCATTCCTTTCCTTATCGACTGTGTCAAAAAGTGTGGATGGTCCAAGACTAGTTACCTACCCAAGGCTGAAGGGCCCAGTCTTGCCTACTATTTACCCATAGCTGGAGGGGAAATATATGGATTCATACCTTTTCCGAGGGTATTAGCGCTTATGTGAAATGCAACAGCTTCGTCTAGGAATTGAACTCGAATCGACTTCAGCCACTAAACGACTGGTATGATTTCTGTCTCGTTCTTTAACGAGATACGGTAGTAGAAGGAATTAGAGGTGTGGGTAATAACCATGTTAGTGGAGGTTGAGGAATGGTAGTGGTTCGAGCGAGCGTTGCGGTTATATACCTAACTACTCGTTCTCCGTTAAAAAGAACACAAATCATACCATCGTTTCCTACCTGAGGATGGCAAATTGTATTGCCGAAAGCGCTCCGTTTTTGAAACCTTTGGTTAACTGTTATAACCAGTTACACCCGACACCAGAAAGATGCCAAAAATTGGAACGGATCAACGAAAACTTGTCCGACGGAATTGTCTGTACAGTTCAACAAAAACTTGTATAAAGAAAAAATGCTGCCAAAATACATTATTTTAATATATATATTATATATATATTAATATTTAACAATGAAAAGGAGTAACCTACTCGAGTTTCACTCGATTGATTCTTCAGGGTTACTTTAAATTAATCGAGTTTTAAAGTAACCCTGAGAAATCAATCGATGAAACTCGAGTAGGTTACTCCTTTCCATTGTTAAAATAAATTTATGTCTACTTGTATTGGGCACTTTGTATTTGTTTTTCTCAACCTAACCTCTGGATATTGTGCGCTTCCAGCGATCGATTCTTATACCACCGTAAGTTAATACTTATACATATACCAATATATATATAATATATATTAATATATATATATATATATATATTATATTATAATGATTTAAGATTAAACATGATTTAATGATTTTAAACATGATTTAAAACGATTTAATGATTTAAAATTTATATGAAATGCAGAAATAAGGACAACAGTTTTTCCGTTAAGATAGAGACAATAATACGCAACTTGGTAACTCTCAGAATTAGAGAAAGTTTATTAATAGCTAAATTAGGTCCTAATATAAACAATAGATTATAATTAAACACGGATACATAGTTAACTAAATTACACGTCCAATATATGCTTATAGTTTATTTTAGTATACATATTTTACACATATATATGTTAATTTTCCCTTCACAAATTTAAACCTACTAACAATCAACTATTTGCATATTTTTTACTTTGCTCCCTCAAGAAATAAGTCCAAGGTGGACACTTGAAATAACGGATTTGAATTATGTAATACATCTATATAGATATCTATTAGCACATACAATTGATCCTTAACATTTCATGCACTTCAAAATAAAAAAAATAAAAAAATAGAAATTAGATTTTTTTTAATTTAAAAAAATATTACGGTTATTATTTGACATACTTATTAACTTCTTACATGACATTATTTCTGTAAACCATGACGTCAATTTCTTTAAACCATAATACCCTCTTAAGATACGGTCAGTCTAGAACTATTAATATATAAAAAAACAAAAAAAAAAATAAAACAACAAAAAAAAAAAAAAAAAAAAATAATAAACACTATGCCATTTTATTTAAATATTTGATTTATAATATTTAATCTATTTGAAATTTAAAGAAAATTCTCATAAATACATAGTTTCTTTAAATTTTGCATCAATCCTAATATATAATTAATGTATATAATACTAGCAAATATATGCCCCGTCCGGGTGCAAGATTTTATTTAATATAATAAAATATCACATTAAATTAGAAAGGCTAATGACTGAATAAGAATGCGGAAA
>CM042175.1:39348520-39356020 GCA_023376005.1 Doryteuthis pealeii
ACAACACATAAAAATTACATATTTAGAAAGATTATTTCATTTCTTTTGACCATATAAATCTTTTAAAAGTTGGATCAGAAATACCAGAGTAATTATTTTTCTAAGCCGATAAGCCAGAATTACGAGAGATTGTTTACATTTGAAAATCGAGTAAATGTGACGGTTTCCTTTTCAAAATTAAACTTTGAGCAAAATCTCTGACGATATACAAACGTTTATATTTCACACATTATATATTGAAATATGTAACTGAATTTCACTTAGCGCTTACCTTTGGGAAAGGTATGAATCCTACTCTCCCTCCAGCTATGGTAAATAGTAGGGTAGACTGGGCTCTTAAGGCATGAGGACCTCTGGAGAACAGGAAACTCATGCGAATTTCCTTACCAACACATACATCAGTGTGGCGCCCGCAAGGAAATTACATTGACCGTTGCGAAGATGCTGCTGCTCGCAGAGGAGGCTTCCAGGTGTATGGGAGTGATAGGAGGGTTGGCGAAGATTGTCATGGATGCCGTGCTACATGCGCGACATGATATGACAACTGGTCTAGGAGAAGGAAAACTCTTGATTCAAACCGTTAAAACTCCGCTAGAAATTGACCATGTGTCGCACTCCTGACTCGTCGCGAGGCGGTTGCGTAAATATATATATGGAAATAAATTCTGAGTCATGTCGTATATTACTGGTACAGTTGCTTTTTGTCTTGAGGATTGGAACCAGTGTTGCAGTGAGGTTATGCTAGGTTTAACAGGAGTGGCGAAATACGATGTGCTCATCTAAGCCGGACTCAAATAAAATCTGTCTCCACCAATAAAATGTATCAGTTGAAAATCAAGGGTTGCTAGACGCATCTATACATACATAAAGGGCAGTTGTATGAATCTGTATGTCCAGAGGAAACTTAGAAAATAAAACAATTAACGAACAAAGTAAAATATATTACACGATAAATATCACCAGGGCTTGGTTTTCTATCTATCTTATACATATATAAAGGGCAGTTGTTGTGAACTGTATGTCCGGAGGAAACTTCGAAAATAAAACAATTGACGACAAAGTAAATATATGTTACATAATTATTAGATTCTTAATATTTATGTACAGTAGTGTAGAAATCAAAATGGCTGTTATAAGTTGCAGCCCACGGCTTGAAGACGAGTGACAAGGCTTGACCTCATCCTGATCCTTTCCGTGGATACCGTGAGAATCGGGGAGGAGACCCTCCTCCGGTTTAGATTAGAAATAGATTTTAGTCAGTCGGCCAAAACCCACGACGTGGTAAGTCGTGTTATGCACGCTCCGACTCGATCTGCGCAGGAAGTCTGGTGGGTTCTGAATAAAGTATGATCTAAGTTAAATCGAAGTTCTTGTGTTATTATCTAAAAACTACCAATGACACAGGGGGTTCTGATAAAGAAAATCCCCAATGGAAGACCAGACAGAAGTCCCCAAGAGAAGTCCAGACGCTAGAAGAGAATAAGAAGAACTTAAGATATCACAGACGCTAGAAGAAGACCTAAGATAGAAGATGAACAGAAGAAGAAAGAGAAGTAAGAAGTAAAGGGTATACACCATATATATATACACATTAAATATTATCAGGGCTGGTTTTTGAGCAAAAATAATAAAGATTTGATTTTATTTGTGAAAAGGATTAAAAAAGATACTTAAAAAAATAAAATTTAAATGATAACAGAATGGAATATTTTTTTTTCATTTGGTATTTTGGATAGTAGACACGTTTATTTCAGAGTGGGCTGGATGAATGCAAGGTCCACGTTTTTTTAATGGGGCATCTTAGGAGGATCTAACTCACGATTGAGTAATAATGGATCCGTGCGACTAACTTTAAAAAAAAAATCCCCCTTTAAGCCTGGCGTTGCCGGGTGGCCACTTCTAGTTACTGTAAAAATCTAATTCCTTCCCGCCCAAACTTGATACGTGACTTTCAGATTTAATTGGAAGTGACAATCAACCGACCAATTTGGATAAAAAATCAGATTTTTTTTTTCGATTTCATAGCCCCCACCCACCGCGAAATAAATAAATAAATGAAATGAAATAAAATCATGAATTTGTAGAAAACATAACAATCTAATCCCGTTGACTTAATTTAGAAAAAAAAGAGAAAAAAAAAGAAAAAAAAAGAGAGCTTTTCTCTGGGAGAGATATTTACTGTCTCGCCAACAGAAACTGAAATTTTTTTTTCATATGATAGAAAAAAACCCGACACCCACTAAAAAAAAACAAAACAAACAAAAATAACCTATGTTGTTTTTCTAGATAAACTGATATCATTAGGTTCAATTTTTTTTGGCTTTTTTACTCCTTTACTTACTTATTGATACAAACATCTCTGACATACTGAATTTTTAAAAAAATTCTACCCAACTCAGGCAATATTTTTCAACAAAAAAAATCTTACACTGCCCTAAGGGCGTTCTTTTTGCTAGTATAGATAATAATAACCATTTCGTAAAAATTATAGTTCAAGTAAGATATCTTATCTCTCTCTCTCTCTCTCTCTCTCTCTCTCTCTCTCAGTCTCTCTCTCAGTCTCTCCTAATCGCTCTCTCTCAGTCTCTCAGTCTCTCTCTCTCGTCTCTCTCTCTCAGTCTCTCAGTCTCTCTCTCGGTCTCTCTCTCCGGTCTCTCTCTCTCAGTCTCTCTCCCTCTCAGTCTCTCTCAGTCTCTCTCCCTCTCAGTCTCTCTCAGTCTCTCTCTCACTCGGTCTCTCTCTCAGTCTCTCAGTCTCTCTCTCGGTCTCTCTCTGTCTCTCTCTCAGTCTTCTCAGTCTCTCTCAGTCTCTCTCTCAGTCTCTCTCTCAGTTCTCTCAGTCTCTCTCAGTCTTCTCTCTCAGTTCTCAGTCATTCACTCTGTCTCTCAGTCTCTCTCTCAGTCTCTCTCTCTCTCGGTCTCTTCGTCTCTCATCCCTCTCCTCTCAGTCTCCTCTCCTCTCTCGTTCCTCTCAGTCTCTCTCTCTCTCCTCTCTCTCTCTCAGTCTCTGTCTCTCAGTCTCTCAGACTCTCTCAGTCTCTCAGTCTCTCAGTCTCTCTCTCTGTCTCTCAGTCTCTCTCAGTCTTCTCTCTCTCTCTCTCTCTCTCTTCTCTCTCTTCTCTTCTCTCTCTCTCTCTTGTGCGGCGTGTGCGTGGGTATAAAAAAAGTCTTGCCTTTCTTGCCGCGATTACAAATCAGATAAGATCTTGTAGACATGGCAAAAGTTCTTAAGTGTCGAGACATTACAATATAACACATTACCTACTTCTGACCCCCATCACCCCCAAAACATTTCGTTCAACCCGCTCCTCTCCTTCCATTTGTTTTCGCCGCAAATAAAATGCGACATGTCAATAAATAAATAAATAAATAAACGTAAATAAACAAATTAATAAATAAACAAAATGTTTCTTTGTGAAATAGTAAATAAAGAGTGCCTTTGCCATCTGTAGAGTAACTTTTACGAATTCATTTCCAATGCATTTTTATTGAAGATCATTTTCCAATGCATTTTATACTAAAAATCATTTCCAATGCTTTTTATAGTGAAAACATTCCAATGCCATTTTTATAGTAAAAACCATTTCCAATGCATTTTTTATAGCTGCAAAATCATTTCCAATGCCATCTTTTTTATGTAAAAAATCCATTTTCCATGCATTTTTATAGGTGAAAATATAATTTCCAATGCATTTTTATATGGTAAAAATCATTTCCATGCATTTTTATTAGTAAAAATCATTTCCAATGCATTTTTATAGTAAAATCATTCCAATGCATTTTATATAAAAATCATTTCCAATGCATTTTTTATAGTAAATCATTTCCAATGCATTTTTATAGTAAAAAATCGATTTCCAATGCATTTTATAGAAAAAATTCATGCATTTTTATAGTAAAAATCATTCAACAATGCATTTCATCATTATAGTAAAAATCATTTCCAATACATTTTTATACTAAAAATTCAATTTCCAACATTATAGTAAAAATCATTTTCCAATGCATTTATAGTAAAATCATTTCCAATGCATTTTTTATAGTAAAAATCATTTCCAATGCATTTTTATATAAAAATCATTTCAATGCATTTTTATAGTGAAAATCATTCCAATGCATTTTTATAGTAAAATCATTTCCAATGATTTTTATACTTAAAAATCATTTCCAATGCATTTTTATAGTGAAAATCATTTCCAATGCATTTTTATAGTAAAAAATCATTTCCAATGCCTTTTTATAGTAAAAATCATTTCCAATGCATTTTTATAGTAAAAATCAATTTCCAATGCCTTTTTATAGTTAAAATCATTTCAATGAATTTTATAGTAAAAAATCATTTCAATGAATTTTTATAGTAAAAACATTTCAATGCATTTTTAAGTAAAATCATTGCATACATTTTATAGTAAAATCATTCAATTGAATTTTTATAGTAAAAATATTTGCAATACATTTTTATAGTAAAAATCATTTCCATGAATTGTATAGTAAAAATCAGTTCAATGAATTTTTATTAGTTAAAAATTCATTTTCTAAGCATTTTTATAAAAAATCATTTCCAATGCATTTTATAGAAAAAATTATTTCTCATACATTTTTATAGTAAAAAATAATTTCCAATGCATTTTTATGGTAAAATCTTTTCCAATGAATTTCTAGAAAATTCATTTCCAATGCATTTTATAGTAAAAATCCATTTCCAATGATTTTTATAGTAAAAATAATTTCCAATACATTTTTATAGTAAAAATAATTTCCAATGAATTTTTTTATATTAAAAATCATTTCTAATGCATTTTTATGTTCCTCAATACTCATGTTCCTTAAAAGTTCGACCATTATCATCTTGCAAATCCCTCTGGTTAAAAAATGGGACCGTCTAAATCGTCCAAGATTAAAATCAAAAAGATGTAAAATCCTGATTATCTGGTGTTGCTTATGCTCCATGAGTGTCATCGCCTCAGCTAAATAATGAACTATTCCGTTTATTATAAAGAAGAAAGGGAGAAAAGAACAAGTTAGACAAAAAATATAAGAAGAACGAGAGAGAGAAAATAGATAGAGGGTGCGCGTATGGAAGCGATAACGCTAATCTATTTCAATTAAACATGATGAAAAAGATGAAAAGAAGGAAAGAAAAAAGAAAGAAATAGAGAAAAGAGAGTTAAATCAAGATTATAATACTTTTTACATATTTGAACTCTTGTAGAACAGCTCTTAAGTAAACACATTTCTAAAATTCTAAATCTAAAGCAGTTTGTCATAGATATTTTTAAAAAAGTCTTATCTGCCAAATTGATATTCACATTCTTAATTATACGACCGTTAATCATCTTGCAACACCCTCTAGTTAAAAATGAGACAGTCCAATTCATCCAAGATGGAATGCATCTATATATTAATACTCAAGTTCCTTAATTCCAAGATAAAATAAAAATGTAAATCCTGGTGTGCTTATCCGCCAAATTTATTTCTTTGTTAGTGTCATCACCTCAGATGCAAAAATGTAAATCTTGATTATTTAGGGTTGTTTATCTGCCAAATTCTTATTTCTAATGAGCTTCGTCACCTCAGCTAAATAATGGACCATTCCGTTTTTATATATAAAAAAAAAAGAAAGCGAAAGAAAAAAGACATGTTACACAGAAAAATATAAGAAAGAAAAAAGTAGGGAAAGATAGAGAGGAGGGTTAAGCGCGCCAGAAGCAATAATGTTAATTTGTTCCAATTGAACAAATGAAAAGATGAAAAGGAAAGAAAGCAAAGAACAGAGTTAAATCAATATTATTATACTTTTTACATATTTGAACTATTTGGTAAACAGCTCTTAAGTAAACATATCAAACGTTTGTAAAATTAATATATCATACTGAGGTATATCAACAGGTCCTGCTAATATGATTGATATTCGAATAATCTAATATCGACCTGGAAATTATAAATTTTGATACAATATATTACCACGTCTCGCACAAGCAAGATGTAACACAAGGTCAATTTTCTCAAGCGAGATTTACGAGGTTTGAATTCAGAGTTTTCCTTCTCCTAGACTGGTTACCTAGCCATGGTTAAAAAGCCCAGTCTACGCTGTTATTTACCCATTAGCTGAGAGGAAAATTGGATTCATACTTTACCCAAGGGTAAGTAAGTAAAGTCGTCGGGTGCCTGATGTCGGATCCAAGCCAAACAGCGAGGGAGTCGTATCCCATTTTCATTGCGCTAGACTTTTGTATTTTAGCGTTTGAGCTGGGCGCCACACCTACCATTAACTCCTCACTTTACCGCACAGAAGCCTTGTGCTACTCATAAGCTGAGTGGCGAGGGCCGGTATCGAACCAGGAACCTTGGGATTCCCACCGAAACGCTCTCGACTGAGCTAAACCGGCCACATTTAGCGCCATATGAAATGTAAACAACTTCGTACAGGAGTGTAACTCGGGTTTGAGAGTCCATTTCCCATGACTCTAACCATTAAGACCACCATTTTGATATAAACCTGCAACATGCCCACTCGTTTCCCGCCAAAAATATCGGGCATCAGAGAATTTGTCTGTGTAAACAAAATGGGAAATTTAGCGGAAATTGTTTCGCAGAGACAAACTATTTTCCCAAATATAAACAAACATAGAGAAAAAGTAAACAGACTTCAGATTACAGAGCGTGAGACCCCGTGGAGCAGTGGTTACGTGGAGGACTGTGACCTAGTAGTAAGAGGGTTCGAATTCCAGTTGTGCTATCACGTTCACTTTCAAACTAATACCCCTGGAAAGTAGGAACCGCTTAATCCACCTCAGCTAAAGCTTTGATAGTACAACTACTGTTCTCTACAAGGATGGATTTGGCCATATAAAAAAACTACAGCAATATATATATATATATATATGAAAAATAGATGGAAATTAATCCGACAGTATGAAATTTAACATTATGAAAAAACATAGATGTTTGTTATGTAATTGCTGACAGTACTGTTCGACCAAATCGATAAGTTGTCTTCATCAAAGAGCACATAGATGGAAAGAAACGAAAAGATGAAGAAAGAAGAGCTTTTACACCTTGAAGACCTTTCATCTATAACTCTACGGACTTATCAACGCCACAAGTAAATTTTGGAACTCTAACATCTTTTTTCAAATTACCATATGACTTGTATATCTTTTTTTAACAGCTGAAAAATATATACTATACTATTTTGATACCCACTTTACATTTTTTCTAATAAAACTTTTACAAAAACTCTTTTGAGTTTTTCTATAAACTATAATGCTCTGATTTTTTTTTTAAATTAAAAAATAAAATTAATTATTATTTTTTAAAAAGAACATGCATTTTTTCAAAATTTCAGCGGTTGAACTCAAAGCGGTTCGTTTACTGTAAACAGTCTTTTTAACGGATATCTTCTACTTCCCATCTATGTCGCTCTTTGATGAAGACAACATCTCTCTTATGTGTGTGGTGTGATGTGTTGTGTGCATCCTAAATCTTTATACGTAATTGT
>CM042175.1:39358520-39370728 GCA_023376005.1 Doryteuthis pealeii
ACCACTCTCTCTCTCTCTCTCTCTCTCTCTCTCTCTCTCTCTCTCTCTCTTCTCTCTCTCTCTTTTTACCCACGGTTATTTTATGACTTGATGTTAAGTTGGTTGGTTGATTTATTTCACGGTCTCTCTTTTGCTCTTTTTCTCTCTCTTTTCTTCTCTCTATCTCTCACCATCTCTCTCTCTCTCTCTCTCTCTCTCTCTCTCTCTCTCTCTCTCTCTCAGCCAATACTACTAAAATGTATCTCCCTCCTGAAAACTATATGTACTAAATATATTTTTAAAAACGTTTTCCATATCTCATTATTTTACATAAATACTAAGCTACAATTCTATGGTGGAAGACAAATGAGTTTGATTCTTGTTTTAATTCAAATTTTCACAGCAAATCCCTGACGGTATACAATCGTTTTTATTTCACACATTATATATGAAAATAATCCTAAGGATATCTCCTATTAGGCATATAGTGCTTCTTTTTTTTCTTTTTCTTTTTTTTTTTTTTTGCTTACCTTATATTTTGAATAAATTGTATTTAACTTTGGTCTATTGTAGTTTCACTCCCAAAGGTCGGAAAGGAAAACAAATTCTGCTTGTAGTTAAAACTGTCTCCTATTTAAGTGTAAATTTCAAGAATATTGATAAAGATTAACCACTTTGATTTTACAAAAAAAAATTTTTTTTTTTAATTACACAGAAAATCTGACCGCGGAACAAAATTTGTATCTAGCGTTTTTGGCCGCTTGAAGCCAAAATACCGTTTTAACTCACTGTAAAAAAATAATTCAATGGATAAAACACATAAAAATTACAGGTATTTGCCTCATACCCAACTTGTATGGGCTGGGCACAAGGCCTGGTTTTAACGTGGGCCCACCCACAAGCCGAAGCTCATGGGTGGGAAAGAACAAAAAATTGCGTCGATCCCTTCGGTATTCCCCTCAAGGGGGCGCCTCAGGCGCTGGGCACATAAACCCAGCCCTGCCCCTTTAAGTCAAGGGGGCAGGTATTGCCTGGGGGGATAGCCCCCTGGGATCGACGCTATTAACTTGTAAAGATCCAGGGCCGAAGCCACTGGACCCCCCTCCCCGAGGGTTGGTTTACATACTTATACTTACAACACATAAAAATTACATATTTAGAAAGATTATTTCATTTCCTTTTGACCATATAAATCTTTTAAAAATTGGATCAGAAATACCAGAGTAATTATTTTTCTAGGCCGATAATGCCAGAATTACGAGAGATTGTTTACATTTGAAAATCGAGTAAATGTGACGGTTTCCTTTTCAAAATTAAAACTTTGAGCAAAATCTCTGACGATATACAAACGTTTATATTTCACACATTATATATGGAAATATGATAACTGAATTTCACTTAGCGCTAATACATTTGGGAAAGGTATGAATCCTACTCTCCCTCCAGCTATGGTTAAATAGTAGGGTAGACTGGGCTCTTTAACCTTGGTTAGGCAACCGGTCTAGGAGAAGGAAAACTCTGAATTCAAACCCGTTAAACTCCGCTTAAGAAATTGACCATGTGTCGCACTCCTGCTCGTGCGGAGGGGTTGGTAAATATATATATGGAAATAATTCTGAGTCTGTCGTATATTACTGGTATAGTGCTTTTTGTCTTAGGATGGAACCCAGTGTTGCAGTGAGGTTATGCTAGGTTTAACAGCAGTGGGAAAACGATGTGCTCATCTTAAGCCTGATTGTGTCTCACCAATAAAATGTATCAGTTGAAAACAAGGTGCTAGACGCTATCTATACATACATAAAAGGCAGTTGTGTGAATCTGTATGTCCAGAGGAAACTTCGAAAATAAAACGCCATGTCCAGAGGGCTATCTATACATATATAAAGGGCAGTTGTATGAATCTGTATGTCCAGAGGAAACTTCGAAAATAAAACAATTAACGACAAAGTAAATATATATACACATTAAATATCACCATCTATCTATACATATATAAAGGCATGTCCGGAGAAAATAAAACAATTAACGACAAAGTAAATATATATACACATTAAATATCACCAGGGCTTGGTTTTCTATCTATCTATACATATATAAAGGGCAGTTGTGTGAATCTGTATGTCCGGAGGAAACTTCGAAAATAAAACAATTGACGACAAAGTAAATATATGTTACATAATTATTAGATTCTTAATATTTATGTACAGTAGTGTAGAAATCAAAATGGCTGTTATAAGTTGCAGCCCATGGCCTTGAAGACGAGTGACAAGGCTTGACCTCATCCTGATCCTTTCAGTGGATACCGTGAGAATCGGTGGAGGAGACCCTCCTCCGGTTTAGATTAGAAATAGATTTTAGTCAGTCGGCCAAAACCCACGACAGTGGTAAGTCGTGTTATGCACGCTCCGACTCGATCTGCGCAGGAAGTCTGGTGGGGATTTCCGAATAAAGTATGATCTAAGTTAAATCGAAGTCTTGTGTTATTATCTAAAAACTACCAATGACACAGGGTTTCTGATAAAGAGAAATCCCCAATGGAAGACCAGACACGAAGTCCCCAAGAGAAGTCCAGACGCTAGAAGAGATATAGAAGAACTTAAGATATCACAGACGCTAGAAGAAGAACCTAAGATAGAAGATGAACAGAAGAAGAATAGAAGAAGTAAGAAGTAAAGGGGTATACACCATATATATATACACATTAAATATTATCAGGGCTTGGTTTTTGAGCAAAAATAATAAAGATTTGATTTATATTTGTGAAAAGGATTAAAAAAGATACTTAAAAAAATAAAATTTAAATGATAACAGAATGGAATATTTTTTTTCATTTGGTATTTTGTATAGTAGACACGTTTATTTTCAGAGTGGCTGGATGAATGCAAGGTCCACGTTTTTAATGGGGCATCTTAGGAGGATCTAACTCACGATTGAGTAATAATGGATCCGTGCGACTAACTTTTAAAAAAAAAATCCCCCTTTAAGCCTGGCGTTGCCGGGTGGCCACTTCTAGTTACTGTAAAAATCTAATTCCTTCCCGCCCAAACTTGATACGTGACTTTCAGATTTAATTGGAAGTGACAATCAACCGACCAATTTGGATAAAAAATCAGATTTTTTTTTTCGATTTCATAGCCCCCACCCACCGCGAAATAAATAAATAAATGAAATGAAATAAAATCATGAATTTGTAGAAAACATAACAATCTAATCCCGTTGACTTAATTTAGAAAAAAAGAGAAAAAAGAAAAAAAAAAGAGAGCTTTTCTCTTGGGAGAGATATTTACTGTCTCGCCAACAGAAACTGAATTTTTTTTTTTCATATGATAGAAAAAAACCCGACACCCACTAAAAAAAAACAAAACAAACAAAAAATAACCTATGTTGTTTTTCTAGATAAACTGATATCATTAGGTTCAATTTTTTTTGGCTTTTTTACTCCTTTACTTACTTATGATACAAACATCTCTGACACTGAATTTTTAAAAAAATCTACCCAACTCAGGCAATATTTTTCAACAAAAAAATCTTACACTGCCCTAAGGGCGTTCTTTTTGCTAGTATAGATAATAATAACCATTTCGTAAAAATTATAGTTTCAAGTAAGTATTCTTATCTCTCTCTCTCTCTCTCTCTCTCTCTCTCTCTCTCTCAGTCTCTCTCTCAGTCTCTCTATCGGTCTCTCTCTCAGTCTCTCAGTCTCTCTCTCTCGGTCTCTCTCTCTCAGTCTCTCAGTCTCTCTCTCGGTCTCTCTCTCTCGGTCTCTCTCTCTCAGTCTCTCTCCCTCTCAGTCTCTCTCAGTCTCTCTCCCTCTCAGTCTCTCTCAGTCTCTCTCTCTCACTCGGTCTCTCTCTCTCAGTCTCTCAGTCTCTCTCTCGGTCTCTCTCTGTCTCTCTCTCAGTCTCTCAGTCTCTCTCAGTCTCTCTCTCAGTCTCTCTCTCAGTCTCTCAGTCTCTCAGTCTCTCTCTCAGTCTCTCAGTCATTCACTCTGTCTCTCTCTCTCTCTCAGTCTCTCTCTCTCTCTCTCGGTCTCTCAGTCTCTCTCCCTCTCTCTCAGTCTCTCTCTCTCAGTCTCTCTCTCTCAGTCTCTCAGTCTCTCTCTCTCTCTCTCTCAGTCTCTGTCTCTCAGTCTCTCAGACTCTCTCAGTCTCTCAGTCTCTCAGTCTCTCTCTCTGTCTCTCAGTCTCTCTCTCCTCTCTCTCTCTCTCTCTCTCTCTCTCTCTCTCTCTCTCTCTCTCTCTCTCTGTGTGCGTGCGTGTGCGTGTGTATAAAAAAAGTCTTGCCTTTCTTGCCGCGATTTACAAATCAGATAAGATCTTGTAGACATGGCAAAAGTTCTATAAGTGTCGAGACATTACCAATATAACACATTACCTACTTCTGACCCCCCATTCACCCCCCAAAAACATTTCGCTTCAACCCCTCCTCTCCTTCATTTGTTTTCTGTCCGCAAAATAAAATGCGACATGTCAATAAATAAATAAATAAATAAACGTAAATAAACAAATTAATAAATAAACAAAATGTTTCTTTGTGAAATAGTAAATAAAGAGCGCCATTTGCGCATCCTGTAGAGTAACTTTTGAATGTCCAATGATAATGCATTTTTATAGTGAAAATCATTTCCAATGCATTTTTATAGTAAAAATCATTTCCAATGCATTTTTATAGTAAAATCATTTCCAATGCCAATGCATTTTTATAGTAAAAATCATTTCAATGCATTTTTATAGTAAAAATCATTTCCAATGCATTTTTATAGTAAAAATCATTTCCAATGCATTTTTATAGTAAAAATCATTTCCAATGCATTTTTATAGTAAAAATCATTTCCAATGCATTTTTATAGTAAAAATCATTTCCAATGCATTTTTATAGTAAAAATCATTTCCAATGCATTTTTATAGTAAAATCATTTCCAATGCATTTTTTATAGTGAAAATCATTTCCAATGCATTTTTATAGTAAAAATCATTTCCAATGCATTTTTATACTAAAAATCATTTCCAATGCATTTTTATAGTGAAAATCATTTCCAATGCATTTTTATAGTAAAAATCATTTCCAATGCCTTTTTATAGTAAAAATCATTTCCAATGCATTTTTATAGTAAAAATCAATTCCAATGCCTTTTTATAGTAAAAATCATTTCCAATGAATTTTTATAGTAAAAATCATTTTCAATGAATTTTTATAGTAAAAATCATTTTCAATGAATTTTTATAGTAAAAATCATTTGCAATACATTTTTATAGTAAAAATCATTTCAATTGAATTTTTATAGTAAAAATCATTTGCAATACATTTTTATAGTAAAAATCATTTCAATTGAATTTGTATAGTAAAAAATCATTGTCCAATGAATTTTTATAGTAAAAATCATTTTCTAATGCATTTTTATAGAAAAATCATTTCCAATGCATTTTTATAGAAAAAATTATTTCTCATACATTTTTATAGTAAAAAATAATTTCCAATGCATTTTTATGGTAAAATCTTTTCCAATGAATTTTCTAGAAAATTCATTTCCAATGCATTTTTATAGTAAAAATCATTTCCAATGAATTTTTATAGTAAAAATAATTTCCAATACATTTTTATAGTAAAAATAATTTCCAATGAATTTTTTATATTAAAAATCATTTCTAATGCATTTTTATGTTCCTCAAATACTCATGTTCCTTAAAAGTTCGACCATTATCATCTTGCAAATCCCTCTGGTTAAAAATGGGACCGTCTAAATCGTCCAAGATAAAATCAAAAAGATGTAAATCCTGATTATCTGGTGTTGCTTATGCTCCATGAGTGTCATCGCCTCAGCTAAATAATGAACTATTCCGTTTTATTATAAAGAAGAAAGGGAAGAAAAGAACATGTTAGACAGAAAAATATAAGAAGAACGAGAGCAAGAGAAAGATAGATAGAGGGGTGCGCGTATGGAAGCGATAACGCTAATCTATTTCAATTAAACATGATGAAAAGATGAAAAGAAGGAAAGAAAAAAAGAAAGAAATAGAGAAAGAGAGTTAAATCAAGATTATAATACTTTTTACATATTGAACTCTTTCGCAACAGCTCTTAAGTAAACACATTTTCTAAAATTCTAAATTCTAAAAGCAGTTTGTCATAGATATTTAAAAAAGTCTTATCTGCAAATTGATATTCACATTCCTTAATTATACGACCGTTAATCATCTTGCAACACCCTCTAGTTAAAAATGAGACAGTCCAATTCATCCAAGATGGAATGCCATCTATATATTAATACTCAAGTTCCTTAATTCCAAGATAAAATTTAAAAAATGTAAATCCTGGTGTTGCTTATCCGCCAAATTTTTATTTCTTGTTAGTGTCATCACCTCAGATGCAAAAATGTAAATCTTGATTATTTAGGGTTGTTTATCTGCCAAATTCTTATTTCTAATGAGCTTCGTCACCTCAGCTAAATAATGGACCATTCCGTTTTTTATAATAAAAAAAAAGAAAGCGAAGAAAAAAGACATGTTACACAGAAAAATATAAGAAAGAAAAAAGTAGGGGAAAGATAGAGAGGAGGGGTTAAGCGCCCAGAAGCAATAATGTTAATTTGTTCCACTTGAACACAATGAAAAGATGAAAAGGAAAGAAAGCAAAAGAACAGAGAGTTAAATCAATATTATTATACTTTTTACATATTGAACTATTTGGTAACAGCTCTTAAGTAAACATATCAAACGTTGTAACAATTAGATTATCATACTGAGGTATATCAACAGGTCCTGCTAATATGATTGATATTTCGAATAATAATAATCGACCTGAATTATAAATTTTGATATATGTATATATATTTACCACGTCTCCGCACAAGCAAGATGTAACACAAGGTCAATTTCTCAAGCAGAGATTTACGAGGTTTGAATTCAGAGTTTTCCTTCTCCTAGACTGGTTACCTAGCCATGGTTAAAGAGCCCAGTCTACGCTGTTATTTACCCATAGCTGGAGGGAGAATTGGATTCATACCTTTCCCAAGGGTAAGTAAGTAAAGTCGTCGGGGTGGCCTGATGTCGGTATCAGCCAAACAGCGAGGGAGTCTATCCCATTTTCACTTGCGCTAGACTTTTTGTATTTTAGCGTTTGAGCTGGAACGCCACACCTACCATTAACTCCTCACTTTACCGCACAGAGCCTTGTGCTACTCATAACGCTGAGTTGGCGAGGGCCGGTATCGAACCAGGAACCTTGGGATTCCCATCCGAACGCTCTGCCGACTGAGCTAAACCGGCCACATTTAGCGCCATATGAAATGTAAACAACTTCGTACAGGAGTTGAACTCGGGTTTGACGAGTCCATTTCCCATGACTCTAACCATTAGACCACCATTTTGATATAAACCTGCAACATTGCCCACTCGTTTCCCGCCAAAAATATCGGGCATCAGAGAATTTGTCTGTGTAAACAAAATGGGAAATTTTAGCGGAAATGTTTCGCAGAGACAAACTATTTTCCCCCAAATATAAACAAACATAGAGAAAAAGTAAACAGACTTCAGATTACAGAGCGTGAGACCCCGTGGAGCAGTGGTTAACGTGGAGGACTGTGACCTAGTAGTAAGAGGGTTCGAATTCCAGTTGTGCTATCACGTTCACTTTCAAACTAATACCCCTGGGAAAAGTAGGAACCGCTTCATCCACCTCAGCTAAGGGCTTGATAGTACAACTACTGTTCTTCTACAAGGATGGATTTGGCATTAAAAAAACTACAGCAAATATATATATATATATATATATATATATATATATATATATATATATATGAAAAATAGATGGAAATTAATCCGACAGTATGAAATTTAACATTATGAAAAAACATATGATGTTTGTTATGTAATTGCTGACAGTACTGTTTCGACCAAATCGATAAGTTAGTCTTCATCAAAGAGCGACATAGATGGGAAGAAAGAACTTTTACACCTTGAAGACTTTCATCTATAACTCTACGGACTTATCAACGCCACAAGTAAATTTTGGAACTCTAACATCTTTTTTCAAATTACCATGTGGACTTGTATATCTTTTTTTAACAGCTGAAAAATATATACTATACTATTTTGATACCCACTTTACATTTTTATATAAACTTTTACAAGAAACTCTTTTGAGTTTTTCTATAAGTTTATAGAAATATTAAGAATAAATCATAGTTTAACAAACAACACCATAGTTACCTCATTTTTCTTTACACTTGCGTTGTGATAGCTTTCAAAACCAACCATCAAACCAATATAAACATAATGCTTCAAGCAAATTATGAAACCCGTTTCACTCGGATGGTTTGTGGGATGGAGGGCAGGTGGCCATACAGCTGCTTTCTTGTGGGGGTGCTGTTTCCACGACTTGTTCAAGACTGCACGCAGCATTCTTGTGCAGCTCCCATCAAGTTTATTGCTCCCATCTAGCTCAATGCGCCTCGTTAGGGTCCAAGTGGTGCAGCCATACAGCAGTACTGATATAATCACAGCCTGGAAGAATTGTTGCTTTAGCTTGTCAGTGAGATCGGATTTCTATATGATAATTTATTTTTGGCCGACCATGCCTTTCCTATTCGTGTATTAACATCTCTTTCGATATATATATATATATATACTAGCAAATATATGCACCCTCCGGGTGCAAATATTTAAGTTTTAATGTAATGAAATATCGTATTAAATTAGAAAGTCTAATAAGAAAGCAGATAAAAAGATATATAACAGAGTGGGGGTATAATCGAAAAATAGAAATGAAACTTACTCTTCCATCACTGCCGTCTTTTATTGCTGAATTTTACTTATTTAACTATTCAGTTAAATTAGGAAATAAAGAATAAAATGACAGTTATTTTTTTTGTTAATGGATTTCATTTAAGATTCATTGAAGAGATTTTTGCTTATATTCATTAAAATAAAACCAAACAATTAGAAATCAATAATACTAAGCACATATTTAATAAAATCACATTTTTAATATCAATATGCAAATTAGCCTTCCCATTCACACTGCAAACCGCTATTTTTTGTATATATAAATACAATTGCATGTTATTTGTATGTAGATATGGACAACACTAATAAAAAGGTGAAGCAATTTTATTAATAATTGAGGTTTAAATATAAATAAAATCATGGAGAATGTGATGCAAATAACTATGTTAATTGTGACTCGATTAGTAATATAGTTTCGGTTACAGACAGAAAAACACACAATCTCCATTATAATAAGATATATGGGACCAGACATCATAGACACGCGTTCAGTTTTACTGGCACTGACGTCATTCTCTAGAATCTTATCATCCATTGCATCAATCTCTCCTGTTCGTACGAATAAAACTCGCCATTTTTTAAAACAACTCTTTTTCGTTCCGCGCTCCGTGGGTGGTAGGTGTCTGACTGACGATGACAAATGAAATATCCAAGTCCTGCCTGCATTTTGGACCTTATCACACGATCTATGGGTCCACTTGATTGATATTAAGGACTCCTTGAATGAAAAAAAAAAGAAAGAAAGAAAAGGAAAGAAGAAAAAAGAAAAAGAGAAAAAAGAAAGAAAGAAGAAAAAGAATGAATAAAAGAAAGAAAATGGTGTACACTGGAAGGTTATAATACAGACATTAATACAAGCACAGATATTCGTAAAACCGGCCACTGATTATATATATATATATATATATATATATATATATATATATATAATATATATATATATATATATTACATAGATATTTATCAAAACTTGAATACTCATGCCCGGAGTGTTCATGTTCTTGTTAGTATATATATATATAATATATATATATATATAATATATATATATATATCATTGGCAATTCATCATATATACTAGCAAATATATGCACCCTCCGGGTGCAAGTATTTTAGTTAAATTTTATAATAAAATATTATATTAAATTAGAAAGTCTAAGGAAACTGAATAAGAATACAGATAAAAAGATTTGGAACAGAGGGTATGATTGAAAATAGAACAACTTTGAAACACTTCATCATTTTCCGTTACCCGTCTTCATTGGTAAATTTTCCTAATTAAACTGTTTAGTTAAAATAGGAAGTAAAGAATAATATTACAGTTATTTCTTCTTGTTAAGGGATTTCTTCTAAGATTTATCCCCGAGATGTTTGCTCATATTCAATAAGATAAAACCAAACAATTAGAAATCAATAATACTAAGCATATATTTATTAAAATCACATTTTTAATATCAATATGCAATTAGGCTTCCGTTCACACTGTAAACCGCTATTTTGTTGTATATATAAATACAATTGCATGTTATTCGTATGTAGATATGATTAACAGTATTAATAATGTAAAAATAATTTTATTAATAATTGAGGTTAAAATAAGGATAAATTCATGGTGAATGTGATATCAATTACTAAGGGAATTGTGACTTGGGTAGGGATTTAGTTTCGGTTACAGACAGAAAAACACACAATCTCCATTATAATAAGATATATATATATATATATATGTATATATATATCATTGGCATTCATCATATATATATATATATATATATGTGTGTGTGTGTGTGTGTGTGTGTGTTATACAGTGTTGTCATAATCTATGCTACTTCATACTGTCGTGCCATAAGTCACCCAAAAAGTGCGATATACATATCAGTTTAAAATGAACGAGAAATCCAGGGGAAGCCAGCTAGTGTAATGGTTAGAATGTCGCCTGTCAGCCTGACAGGTAGGGTTCGAATCGCGCATAAAGCACTGCCCTGTCTATAGCTCTGCCGATGAGGCCTAATAGGCTGAAATGTACATACAGGGATGACTTTTTCTCGATTTGTTTACGCTTTACATCTAAACCGATAGGCACGCCTAATTCATTTAGTTATAATTAATTAACAAAATTAGTTATGACTTTAATTAAGCACATAATCTCCCACAAATTGTCGGCCTTCGCCATTTCAAACACATTGTTTGACTACTTCATACTGTCGTGCCATAAGTCACCCAAAAAGTGCGATATACATTTCCCAAGATTATTAGCGCTATGTGAAATGCAAACAGTCCCCCCCAATATATATTATATATATATATATATATATATATATATATACACTTAGCGCTAATACCCTTGGGAAAGGTATGAATCCTACTCTCCCTCCAGCTATGGGTAAATAGCAGGGCAGACTGGGCTCTTTAACCATGGCTAGGTAACCAATCTAGGAGAAGGAAAATTCTGAATTCAAACCTGCTGAACCCCGCTTAATAAATTGACCTTGTGTCGTATCCTGCTCGTGCGGGGGAGTTGGTAAATATATATATATATACAAATGTGTGATGAGTGCACCCACCAACTACCACAATATTACCAAGCACAGCGGGTACCAATCACGGCTTATGAACTGCTTATATCACGTGATATACGTGTCGCAAACTAGCACGTACCAAAAATATTGCAAAACACTTGACTCACCCAAGGAATGTAATACGATCTGTTGGTGACGGTGCGGCCGTTGCAATACCGCCATTAAAATGTCACATGTCCGTCACGTGATGCCCTCATGTCGTGCAGCAGTTTAATATAACATTTTAAAACAGTTGCAGTGAATCTGATCACGTGTTTATATATTTACCAACCTCTCCGCACGAGTGGGATGTGACACAAGGTCAATTTCTTAAGCGGAGTTGACCCGGTTTTGATTTAGAATTTTCCTTCTCCTAGACTGGTCGCCATAACAAGGTTATAGCCAAATCCGCCCTACTATTTACCTCATAGCCGGTAGGAGAGTAGTTGGATTTATACCTTTCCCAAGTTTATCAGCGCTATGCGAAATGCAAAACAGTCTCTGTTGGAATATTTGGTATATAAGTAAAAGTAGAGTCGAGGAGTGTATCCCCTTTTTACTAGTGCTAGACCAAGGAGATTATTTTAGCGTCAGAGGTGGAGCGCCACACCTACCGTCAGCTCCTCACTTTACCGCATAGATCCCTGTGCTTCTCATACGCTGAGTTGGCGAGGGCCGGTTTCGAACTAGGAACCTTGTGGTTTCTAGCTGAACGCTCTACCGACTGGGCTAACCCGGCCCCATATAAATTTATAGACTGGGCGAGGTCACGTGGTTTATTCCTCCAGCCAGTCAACAGGCATAATGAATGGCCGATTCACTACTTAAACACCGATACTTTCATGGTCCATTTGCAAACCATTGACGAAGGAACTTACAGACGACACA
>CM042175.1:39370828-39375828 GCA_023376005.1 Doryteuthis pealeii
CACCTCCATCACTCTATTCTTTCATTGCTAAAATTTTCCTAAGTTTAACTATTTAGCTTATAATAGGAAATGTTAAGAATATAATTACCCGTTATTGTTGATTATTACATCGATTCTTCTTCATGAGTCTTATCTCGAAAACTTTTGCTCCAGTATTTATCAAAAATAAAACCAGAACAACCATTACCAATCAATAATACTAAGCGATTATTTTATCAAAATCAATTTTTTAATATCAATATTGCAAATTAAGCCTTACGTTCACACAATAAACCCGCCATTTTGTTGTATATATAACACAATTGTATATGTATTATGGTGTAAATAAAGGCCAACCAGTGATTAATCACCTTATAAAAGCAATTTATTAATAATGAATTGTAAATAAAATACTGAATATCATGGAGAATTGTGACGTAAAAACCTAGGGAATGATGACTGAAATAGTATATAGTGTCGGCTTAACAGACGGAAAAAAAGCACACAATCTCCATGTATTAATAGAATACCTATACATTATAATATGTTATATATGTGTGTCGAGGGTTGCGTGTACCATATAATAATACTAATCATACCCACTTAACTATCATATTATATATATATTATTATAATGGTACACAGTAAAAACCTACTCGAGTTTCACCATGAGTTCTTCAGGCGTTAAATCCACTGAATTAATCAAGAAATTGATTAATTACATCCGATTGCAATGACGGTTAGACTAACCGTCATGTGCAAAAATACACATGTGCAACGGATGTCATTAATCAATTTCTTAATTAATTCAGTGGATTTAACCCTGAAGATCCTTATGGTGAAACTCGAGTAGATTATTACTGTGTACATCTATATTTTGGGGCCGGGTTAGCTCAGTCGGTAGAGCATTCGGCTAGAAACCACAAGGTTCCTAGTTCGATACCGGTCCCCGCCAATGAGTAGCACAGGGATCTGTGCGGTAAAGTAAGGAGCTGATGGAAGGTGTGGCGCTCTACCTCAGATGCTAAAAACAATCTCCTTGGTCTAGCGCTATTGAAAAGGGGATAGACTCCCTCGCTGGCTGGCAGATACCGACTTTAGTCCGCCCCGTCGACTTTTACTTTACTTTTTACATCTATAATAGTAAATTTGCTCTACTTACGTATTGAGAACTTTATATTTGTTATATCGCTGTCTTATCATTGTGAAACTTGCATCAAGTAACCCATTGTGACCATTTTCACCGGTAAGTCAACTTTTTCATATAAAATCATATATATATATATATATAATGAAAAAATACAAGTTCATAAAAGGAGTGATGTTTACTTCGTCAACGCTGCAGTGTTTCGATCTGTTTCAATAGATCTTCATCAGGGCTTTCGCTGATATGAGGAAAAATAGATTTATTACAGAGAATAAGAAGACTGTGAGAGAGTATTTTGTTTTGTTGGTCAGTCTATTCAAAAATTGTTGAATGAAAAACGAGAGTTCTTTGGATGTTTAAAAAAATATGACAAACGCTGAACAATGGTTCTAAAAAGTAAACAGACACAGACGCTCATTTACGTTGTGTGTGTCTGTGTGTGTCTGTGTGTGTGTGTGTGTGTGTGTGTGTGAGTGTGTATGAAAATGTAAAACGGACGCCCACTTTCGCTGGGTGTGTGAGTGTGTATGTATACAAAAGCCCTGATGAAAATCTATTGAAACAGATCGAAACACTGCAGTGTTGACGAAATAAACACCACTCGTTTTATGAACTTGTGTTTTTACAATTTTTCATTATATTACATACTGTCGGATTCACTTCCACTTTCTCTTCATATATATATATATATATATATATATATATATATATATATATATATGTGTGTGTGTGTGTATGTGTGTGCGTGTGTGTGTGTGTGTGTGAGAAAAAGTGGAAATGAACCCGAAAGTATGTAATATTGTAAAAAAAATTACCGAATAAACGAATAAACGAATAATGTCTACTTTGCCGACGCTGCAATGTTTCGATCTGTTTCGGTAGATCTTCATCAGGGCTTTCGTTAATTTGAAAAAAAAAAATATTACTGAAAATAAGAAGTCTGCGAGCCTCTGTTTTTAGTCGATTGAACCGTTACGGCGTTTTTTTCAAAAATCTAAGAACGCTGCATTCGTCAACAATTTTAAATAGATTTTTTGGACCACGTGATCTTTAGGCACCCCTTTGGCGATCTCGATTCATAAGAACATTTTTATTCATTTACACCGTCAAAATCCGGATGTTTGTTAACAGACGAATTTTAGAGTTTTTGTTTAAATTATAAAACTAACCTCTAACCCTATTCCCTAACCCTAACCCCCCTAACAAACAACCGGACTTTGACGGTGTAAATGAAAAAAAAAAGTTCTTATAAATCGAGATCGCAAAAGGGGTGCCTAAAGGTCATAGGGTCCGATTTTTTCTCCCTCACATTTCAAAATCGACTTTACAATATTAATCAATTTTACAATATTACACACACACACACACACACACACACACACACAAACACACACCCACACACACATATATATATATTTCGTATTTGGCCTCCCTTAATTATCGACATGGTTTTTTCAATATATCTCCGTTTTTAGCTAAAATAGTGTTAAATAATTACAAAATACCAGGCTTCATTTAATTATTTATTTAGTTATCATTCCCACTTTGTTCCCTTAATAACCGACATGTATTATTTATTATATCTCCGTTTCTAGTTAAATAGTGTTAAATAATTACTAAATACCAGGCTTCATTTAATTATTTATTTAGTTATCATTCCCCACTTTGTTCCCTTAATAACCGACATGTATTATTTATTATATCTCCGTTTCTAGTTAAATAGTGTTAAATAATTACAAAATACCAGGCTTCATTTAATTATTTATTTAGTTATCATTCCCACTTGTTCCCTTAATAACCGACATGTATTATTATTATATCTCCGTTTCTAGTTAAATAGTGTTAATAATTACTAAATACCAGGCTTCATTTAATTATTTATTAGTTATCATTCCCACTTTGTTCCCTTAATAACCGACATGTATTTATTTATATCTCCGTTTCTAGTTAAATAGTGTTAAATAATTACAAAATACCAGGCTTCATTTAATTATTTATTTAGTTATCATTCCCACTTTGTTCCCTTAATAACGACATGTATTTATTTATTATATCTCCGTTTCTAGTTAAATAGTGTTAAATAATTACTAAATACCAGGCTTCATTTAATTATTTATTTAGTTATCATTCCCACTTTGTTTCCCTATGTTCTCTTAAAAATAATCAGTCCATTAATACTTTTTCTCGTCTTTTGCATTTCTTCGAGTGGCGTCACGCGTCATAACATCTTCGCGTGAGTAGATCGCGACTTGCCTTTCAAAAATAAAACGCTGATCAAATACAGTTACATAACTAAAAAGATTTTCATCTCCTGTCACATATAAAAACATCCATCATTTTCTTCACCCCAAGAGACATCCTGATGAAGGTTCAATGTAACCGAAATGTTTTAAACATCGATAATTAAATTCATCCCATTTTCGGAACACTTGTTTTTTCAAATTTTCTTTATATATATATATATATATTATATATATATATATATACACACTCATATATGTATGTATGTATACACGTACTTACATACATATATATATATATATGTGTGTGTGTGTGTGTGAGGTGGAATGTATATACATATATATACATATATACATACATATAGTCTATATATCGTGGGAACAACACCCCACGAAAACAAATGGTACGCCCACCTGCCCCATATACCCCAAACCCTCCGAATAAGACGGACAAGACACACGGGACACTGTTGGAGAAGCAAGGACGGACTCGTAAGCGACGTCCTCCTGTGGAAGCCAGCACATGGGCACGCCAGTGTTGGCCGACCAGCAAAGACGTACATTGACCAGCTCTGTGCGGATACTGGATACTGCGTAGAGGACCTCCCAAAGAAAGATGAGTGATAGGAACGGTTGGAGAGAGATTGTCATGGATATCTGTGCTAATCGTGCGACCTGATGACATGATATATATATATATATATATATATATATATATATATATATATATATATATATATATATATAAATTCATTTAAAAAGAAATTCAACAACTAGACTATTTCAGTTCCAGTGATCTTTTGAAAAAGAGATTTTATCTCGAAAATTCAAGAATTAAATACAGGTTAACACACAACACCATTGTTACCGTATTATTATTTTTCTTTACACCTGCATTGTGATAGCCTTCTAAATCAACCTCCTAACCAATATATATATATATATATATATATATAATATATATATATATATATATTTGGGAGAATATGTGCTTTGAATTTTAGTCAGACCTAATTTTTTGAAAGTTAATTCATTTATGGTTAATTAGGCGGGATTTAACTACTTAAATGTAAGGCTAAACAAATCGAGAAAAATCAATCTCTGAATAGATACGAAGATCGACCCGCGTGTTTGGCGTGATGGTAAGAAGCTGGCGTGCCGTTTCGACACAAAGGGTTCGAGTCACGCGCGGGGCGATCTTCGTATCTATAGCTCTGCTGATGAGACCTAATAGCTCGAAATATATATATTATATATATTGTATGTATGTGTATGTCCGGAGGAAACTTCGAAAATACAACAATTAATGACAAAGTAAATATATATACACATTAATTATCACCAAGGCTTGGTTTTTGAGCAAAAATAATGAAGGTTTGATTTATATTCATGAAGATACTTAAAAAAGTAAAATTTAAATGATAATAGCATATATTTATTTTTTTTTGCATTTAATATTTTAAATAGTAGACATTCATTTTTATTAACAGAGTGGCTGGGATTTTACGAGGATCCAACTAAATAATAATGGATTTATGAAAGTATTTTTTTTTACCCTCCTACTGCCCCGACAATGCCGGGTAGCCAGTTCTACTACATATATAAAGGGCAGTTGTGTGTATGTATGTCCGAAT
>CM042175.1:39380828-39393690 GCA_023376005.1 Doryteuthis pealeii
TTCTGAGGGCGCGTGGGAAGAGAATCTCAACGCACAGAGTCGGTGTGTCAATAAAAAGTGCCGACATTTTTTTTTTTATGCTACGATAAACAGAAATTTAATCAAGCAATTTTCTTCGTTTATCCAGGACATTTGGTTCTTTTATTTATTCTTTTTTTTTTTCTTTTAGGTGAGAGTTTTTATTTGTTCATTCATCTACTGTGTCTGGCAAGGGCTATGACTCTGAATGGGCGATTGGCATTGGATTGGTTGGTTGGTTGGTTAGTTAGCTGTTGGGTTTATTGGCGTTTAAACCATAATACCAAATCTTCGTTTTTGTTAATACGTACAAGCAGGACGCGTGGATATACTTAGTTACTAAGCTTAGCTTAGGTGTGACACAAGGCCAGAAGTATGGGGCACCCGGTGAGAATCTAACTCACTAAAGCCTGCTAATCTAATTTGCTAACCATTACACCACGCGAGGTGACTTTCGATATATCTATTTACTAAGCTTAGCTTAGATGTGACACAAGGCCAGAAGTATGGGGCACCCGGTGAGAATCGAACTCACTAACAATAGCCTGCTAATCTAATTTGCTAACCATTACACCACGCGAGGTGACTTTCGATATATCTATTTACTAAGCTTAGCTTAGATGTGACACAAGGCCAGAAGTATGGGGCACCGGTGAGAATCTAACTCACTAATAGCCTGCTAATCTAATTTGCTAACCATTACACCACGCGAGGTGACTTTCGATATATCTATTTACTAAGCTTAGCTTAGATGTGACACAAGGCCAGAAGTATGGGGCACCCGGTGAGAATCGAACTCACTAACAATAGCCTGCTAATCTAATTTGCTAACCATTACACCACGCGAGGTGACTTTCGATATATCTATTTACTAAGCTTAGCTTAGATGTGACACAAGGCCAGAAGTATGGGGCACCCGGTGAGAATCTAACTCACTAACAATAGCCTGCTAATCTAATTTGCTAACCATTACACCACGCGAGGTGACTTTCGATATATCTATTTACTAAGCTTAGCTTAGATGTGACACAAGGCCAGAAGTATGGGGCACCCGGTGAGAATCGAACTCACTAACAATAGCCTGCTAATCTAATTTGCTAACCATTACACCACGCGAGGTGACTTTCGATATATCTATTTACTAAGCTTAGCTTAGATGTGACACAAGGCCAGAAGTATGGGGCACCCGGTGAGAATCTAACTCACTAACAATAGCCTGCTAATCTAATTTGCTAACCATTACACCACGCGAGGTGACTTTCGATATATCTATTTACTAAGCTTAGCTTAGATGTGACACAAGGCCAGAAGTATGGGGCACCCGGTGAGAATCTAACTCACTAACAATAGCCTGCTAATCTAATTTGCTAACCATTACACCACGCGAGGTGACTTTCGATATATCTATTTACTAAGCTTAGCTTAGATGTGACACAAGGCCAGAAGTATGGGGCACCCGGTGAGAATCGAACTCACTAACAATAGCCTGCTAATCTAATTTGCTAACCATTACACCACGCGAGGTGACTTTCGATATATCTATTTACTAAGCTTAGCTTAGATGTGACACAAGGCCAGAAGTATGGGGCACCCGGTGAGAATCGAACTCACTAACAATAGCCTGCTAATCTAATTTGCTAACCATTACACCACGCGAGGTGACTTTCGATATATCTATTTACTAAGCTTAGCTTAGATGTGACACAAGGCCAGAAGTATGGGGCACCCGGTGAGAATCGAACTCACTAACAATAGCCTGCTAATCTAATTTGCTAACCATTACACCACGCGAGGTGACTTTCGATATATCTATTTACTAAGCTTAGCTTAGATGTGACACAAGGCCAGAAGTATGGGGCACCCGGTGAGAATCGAACTCACTAACAATAGCCTGCTAATCTAATTTGCTAACCATTACACCACGCGAGGTGACTTTCGATATATCTATTTACTAAGCTTAGCTTAGATGTGACACAAGGCCAGAAGTATGGGGCACCCGGTGAGAATCTAACTCACTAACAATAGCCTGCTAATCTAATTTGCTAACCATTACACCACGCGAGGTGACTTTCGATATATCTATTTACTAAGCTTAGCTTAGATGTGACACAAGGCCAGAAGTATGGGGCACCCGGTGAGAATCTAACTCACTAACAATAGCCTGCTAATCTAATTTGCTAACCATTACACCACGCGAGGTGACTTTCGATATATCTATTTACTAAGCTTAGCTTAGATGTGACACAAGGCCAGAAGTATGGGGCACCCGGTGAGAATCGAACTCACTAACAATAGCCTGCTAATCTAATTTGCTAACCATTACACCACGCGAGGTGACTTTCGATATATCTATTTACTAAGCTTAGCTTAGATGTGACACAAGGCCAGAAGTATGGGGCACCCGGTGAGAATCGAACTCACTAACAATAGCCTGCTAATCTAATTTGCTAACCATTACACCACGCGAGGTGACTTTCGATATATCTATTTACTAAGCTTAGCTTAGATGTGACACAAGGCCAGAAGTATGGGGCACCCGGTGAGAATCGAACTCACTAACAATAGCCTGCTAATCTAATTTGCTAACCATTACACCACGCGAGGTGACTTTCGATATATCTATTTACTAAGCTTAGCTTAGATGTGACACAAGGCCAGAAGTATGGGGCACCCGGTGAGAATCGAACTCACTAACAATAGCCTGCTAATCTAATTTGCTAACCATTACACCACGCGAGGTGACTTTCGATATATCTATTTACTAAGCTTAGCTTAGATGTGACACAAGGCCAGAAGTATGGGGCACCCGGTGAGAATCGAACTCACTAACAATAGCCTGCTAATCTAATTTGCTAACCATTACACCACGCGAGGTGACTTTCGATATATCTATTTACTAAGCTTAGCTTAGATGTGACACAAGGCCAGAAGTATGGGGCACCCGGTGAGAATCGAACTCACTAACAATAGCCTGCTAATCTAATTTGCTAACCATTACACCACGCGAGGTGACTTTCGATATATCTATTTACTAAGCTTAGCTTAGATGTGACACAAGGCCAGAAGTATGGGGCACCCGGTGAGAATCGAACTCACTAACAATAGCCTGCTAATCTAATTTGCTAACCATTACACCACGCGAGGTGACTTTCGATATATCTATTTACTAAGCTTAGCTTAGATGTGACACAAGGCCAGAAGTATGGGGCACCCGGTGAGAATCGAACTCACTAACAATAGCCTGCTAATCTAATTTGCTAACCATTACACCACGCGAGGTGACTTTCGATATATCTATTTACTAAGCTTAGCTTAGATGTGACACAAGGCCAGAAGTATGGGGCACCCGGTGAGAATCGAACTCACTAACAATAGCCTGCTAATCTAATTTGCTAACCATTACACCACGCGAGGTGACTTTCGATATATCTATTTACTAAGCTTAGCTTAGATGTGACACAAGGCCAGAAGTATGGGGCACCCGGTGAGAATCGAACTCACTAACAATAGCCTGCTAATCTAATTTGCTAACCATTACACCACGCGAGGTGACTTTCGATATATCTATTTACTAAGCTTAGCTTAGATGTGACACAAGGCCAGAAGTATGGGGCACCCGGTGAGAATCGAACTCACTAACAATAGCCTGCTAATCTAATTTGCTAACCATTACACCACGCGAGGTGACTTTCGATATATCTATTTACTAAGCTTAGCTTAGATGTGACACAAGGCCAGAAGTATGGGGCACCCGGTGAGAATCGAACTCACTAACAATAGCCTGCTAATCTAATTTGCTAACCATTACACCACGCGAGGTGACTTTCGATATATCTATTTACTAAGCTTAGCTTAGATGACACAAGGCCAGAAGTATGGGGCACCCGGTGAGAATCGAACTCACTAACAATAGCCTGCTAATCTAATTTGCTAACCATTACACCACGCGAGGTGACTTTCGATATATCTATTTACTAAGCTTAGCTTAGATGTGACACAAGGCCAGAAGTATGGGGCACCCGGTGAGAATCGAACTCACTAACAATAGCCTGCTAATCTAATTTGCTAACCATTACACCACGCGAGGTGACTTTCGATATATCTATTTACTAAGCTTAGCTTAGATGTGACACAAGGCCAGAAGTATGGGGCACCCGGTGAGAATCGAACTCACTAACAATAGCCTGCTAATCTAATTTGCTAACCATTACACCACGTGAGGTGACTTTCGATATATCTATTTACTAAGCTTAGCTTAGATGTGACACAAGGCCAGAAGTATGGGGCGCCCTGTGCGAATCGAACTCACTAACAATTGTCCGCGAATCTAGCTTGCTTACTATTACACAATATGAGATGCCCTTGGATATGTTTATTTACTACGCTTAGCTTAAATCAGGCACAAGGCCAAAAATATGGGTCGCCCAGTGAGAATCTAACTCACTAACAATGGTCAGCAAATCTAGCTTGATAACCATTACACTATGTGAGGTGCCCACTTCTTATATATATTGTTATTTACTAAGCTTAGCTTAGATGTGACACAAGGCCAGAAGTATGGGGCGCCCAGTGCGAATCGAACTCACTAACAATTGTCTGCGAATCGAGCTGGCTAACTATTACACCATATGTGGTGCCCTTGGATATAGTTATGTACCAAGCTTATCTTATATGTGGCACAAGGCCAGAAGTATGGAGCACCCAATGAGAATCGATAACACTAACAATGCTCTGCAAATGTAGCTTGCTAATTATTGCACGACGTGAGGTGCCCGTGTGAATTATATTATATATATATAATATATATATATATATATATATATATATCATATTTCTTATACCTAAGGATAATTCTGACCCAGTATTATCCTGATGATCCGTTAGGAGAAACTAGGTTGATATTCTCCGACTCATTAGGTTTACTTTATTATATATACTAGCAAATATATGCACCCTCCGGGTGCAAGTATTTAAGTTTTAATGTAATGAAATACCATATTAAATTAGAAAGTCCAATAAGAAGTCAGATAAAAAGATTTGAAACAGAGTGGGGGTATAATAGAAAAATAGAAATGAAACTTACTCTTCTATCTCTCCCGTCTTTCATTGCTGAATTTTACTTATTTAACTATTTAGTTAAATTAAGAAATAAAGAAATAAAATGACAGTTATCTTTTCTTGTTAATGGATTTCATTTAAGATTCATTGGAGAGATTTTGCTTATATTCATTAAAATAAAACCAAACAGTTAGAAATCAATAATACTAAGCACATATTTAATAAAATCACATTTTTAATATCAATATGCAAATTAGCCTTCCCATTCACACTGTAAACCGCTATTTTTTGTATATATAAATACAATTGCATGTTATTAGCCGCCACCCGGTTTCGACCGGGGGTCCGGTTCTGTTATAATAATAGCGTCGATCCCAGAGGGCCATCCCTCCAGGCAATACCTGCCCCCCTTTGGGGACAGGGCTGGGTTTATTGCCGAGCGCCTGAAGCGCCCCCCCCTTGAGGGGGAATGCCGACGGGATCGACGCAATTTTTGTTCTCTCGCACCCATTAGCTTCGGCTTGTGGGTGGGTCCACGTTAAAACGGAGCCTTGTGCCCAGTCCATACAGGTGGGGTATGAGACAAATAAATGCAGCCCCCGCCCGGTTTCGACCGGGGGTCCGGCGAGCTTCGGCCGCTGGACCGGTGATGGTATATTAATAGCGTCGATCCCAGAGGGCCATCCCTCCAGGCAATACCTGCCCCCTTTGGGGACAGGGCTGGGTTTATTGCCCAGCGCCTGAGGCGCCCCCCTTGAGGGGGAATGCCGACGGGATCGACGCAATTTTTGTTCTCTCGCACCCATTAGCTTCGGCTTGTGGGTGGGTCCACGTTAAAACGGAGCCTTGTGCCCAGTCCATACAGGTGGGGTATGAGACAAATAAATGTAGCCCCGCCCAACGGGTGGGGAGTGCTATAATTAACGGCGTCGATCCCAGGGGGCCATCCCCCCAGGCAACACCTGCCCCCTCAATTTAAAGGGGCAGGGCTGGGTATTGCCCAGTGCCTGAGGCGCCCTCTTGAGAGGGAATGCCGACGGGATCGACGCAATTTTTCACCTGCCACTCCATGAGCTTCGGCTTGTGGGTGGTCCCACGTTAATAGGGACTTTGTGCCTGACCCGTACAAGTGGGGTACGCGGTAAATACAATGTAGACCTGGTCAACACCGGGGTCCAGTGGCTTCGCCCTGGATCTTTACAAGTTAATAGCGTCGATCCCAGGGGGCCATCCCCCAGGCAACACCTGCCCCTCGATTTAAAGGGGCAGGGCTGGGTTTATTGCCCAGCGCCTGAGGCGCCCCCTTGAGGGGGAATGCCGACGGGATCAACGCAATTTTTCACCTGCCACTCCATGGGCTTCGGCTCGTGGGTGGTCCCACGTTAATAGGGACTTTGTGCCTGTCCCGTACAAGTGGGGTACGCGGTAAATATCATGTAGATATGGTCAACAGTGGCTTCGGCCTCTGGACCATTGATATAATTAACGGCGGCGATCCCAGGGGGCCATCCCCCCAGGCAACAGCTGCCCCCTTGATTTAAAGGGGCAGGGCTTGGTTTATTGCCCGGTGCCTGAGGCGCCTCCCTTGAGGGGGGATCGACGGAATTTTTCACCTGCCACCCCATGAGTCTCGGCTTGTGGGTGGTCCCACATAAATAGGGCCTTGTGCCTAACCCGTACAAGTGGGGTACGTGGAAAATATCATGTAGATATGGTTAACAGTATTAATAATGTAAAACAATTTTATTAATTATTAAAAAGGTTAAAATAAAATCATGGAGGATGTGATGTCAATAACTAAAGGAATTGTGATTTGAGTAGTAATATAGTTTCGGTTACAGATAGAAAACCCCACAATCTCCATTATAATAAGATATATGTGTGCGTGTGTGTGTGTGTGTGTGTGTGTGTGTTAGTTACACTCCCACGTGAGCTATACTGCATCCCATCACCACCTCAACCACTTACATAATTCCTACAATTCGTGTTATAGAAAATGTTCAATAATTAAAAAATGTATTTACTTATGCGTGCATTAACAGTAGGAAGCGCGTGGTGTAATGGTTAAAGTCATGGGAAATGGACTCGTCGCCCCGAGTTCAAATCCTGGACATGATAATTGCATTTCACTTAGCGCTAATACCCTTGGGAAAGGTATGAATCCTACTCTCCCTTTCCAGCTATGGATAAATAGTAGGGCAGACTGGGCTCTTTAACCTTGTTTAGGCAACCGGTCTAGGAGAAGGAAAACTCTGAATTCAAACCTGCTGAATTCCGCTTAAGAAATTGACCTTGTGTCGCATCCTGCTCGTTCGGAGGGGTTGGTAAATATATATGCGTGCATTAACATCGCTTTCTGTGGATGAGATATTACTGCCTAGGTACTTAAATTGTTCTACCGAGTTTAGGAGTTTGCCTTCGAGAGTTGAGACGTATGGGAAAGGCATGGACCGCTATAAATAAATTATCAGTCATATAGAAATCCAAACTCACAGACAAGTTAAAGAAACAATTCTTCCAAGCCTTTGTCGTGTTGGTACTGCTGTATGGCTTCACTACCTAGACCCTAACGAATCGTCTAGAGAATAAACTAGATGGGAGCTGCACAGGAATGCTGCGTGTCGACTTAAACAGATCGTGGAAACGACATCCCACGAGAAAACAGCTGTACGTCCACCTATGCCATATCACCCAAACGAATCGGTCAAGACACACAGGACACTGCCGGAGAAGCAAGGACGAACATATAAGTGACGTTCTACTGTGGAAGCCAGCACATGGGCAACGCCAGTGTGGGCCGACCAGCAAAGACGTACATTGAACAGCTCTGTGTGGATACTGGATACTGCGTAGAGGACCTCCCAAGAACGATGAGTGATAGGGACGGCTGGAGAGAGATGGTCATGGATATCCGCGCTGATAGGTGCGACATGATGATGATGATGATTTATTTAGAATAGTTTCTAAAAGTTTAATTGCAATTGCCTCAGAAATTGCTACCCGGTGACTATTAAAATAACGTCCCCAGCTATGTCGTTTCGGCAGTGTTACTTGAAAGAAAACAACCAACTTAGAGCGTTAAATGTATTTTAGAGGGGGGGGGGTCACTTTTTTATATGAACAAATGGAGATGGGTGGATATATATATATAAACAAAGTAAAAAATGAACAAATTGAGATAGATAGATAGATAGATAGATAGATAGATAGATATCCATCTTCATTTCTAAACAAGAATTACGACAAATTTCTATAAATAAACAAGAATTACGACACATTTCTATAAATAAATTTCTAAACAAATTACGATAAATAAATAAGAATTACAACAAAAAAAGAGAAGCCTCCCCCCCCTCTAAAATACATTTAACGCCCTAAGTTGGTTGTTTTCTTTCAAGTAACACCACCGAGACGACATAGCTGGGGACGTTATTTTAATAGTCACCGGGTAGCAATTTCTGAGGCAGGAGACTGGGACGCACTTCCTCATAAATTACCGAAATCGGACTAAAAATAGCACAATTTTAGCTGTACGGACAGACAGATATTTAGTGAATCATAGGGTATATAGATTGTTTAATTTGAAATTGTAAAAAAAAAAGACGATTGTAGGGTTTTTGAGATATCTAGTAATTATAAAGAATTTTGATATTGTATAAAGTTCATAGAATCACAGAGAATCCTCATCTTTGTTGTTTTTATTTATTATTTTTTTGGTAAATGTGTTCTTCAGTCTTTTTTGTGATTCAAATTCCATCTTGAAAAGGCCAAAGAAAATAAATAAATAAATAAAATAAATAAAATAAAAAAGACTACAAAAACAACAAAAAACAACAACAAAAAAAAAAAAATAACGTTTTATTAAAAAATAACAAGAGGGTTTAAATTTCATTTTTCTTTAATTATTTTTGATTTTTGATTTTTTACTTTTTTACTTTGTCCTTTTCAAATCTTTTTTTTTTAATGCAACGATTTAAGTGACAAGAGCAATTCCCCGCGTTTTTGGCTTTTGTTCTGTTTTTTTAAATTTTTTTTAATGTACCGATGTATTTGTATTTGAAGTTCATTAGAGCTTCATTTTTTTTTTCTTTGAAGAACTTTCCACTTCAAATTTCACTGTGAAGAGGAAAAAAAAAGAAGATTTTTGAAGAACGACCAATAAAGGAATATTTTTCAAGAGAATTCAGGAATCTTTTCTGGTTTTGATCCTAAATTCTTCAACAATTTCAACTGGAAATCATTTTCTATTGTCTCTTATCTTGGCAGCGTTGTTTTTTGGTTTTTCTTTTTTTTTTATTTTTTTAGTTTCTGTCCTTTGTTTTACCATTCTTTCCATTCTTTCTTTCTTTCTTTCTTTCTTTTTCGTTTCGTTTCTTTCTTTCTTTCTTTTCTTCGTTTCGTATCTTTCTTCTTTCTTTCTTTCTTTCTTTCTTTGCTTTTACCAGTGCTTTATTTCTTTCTTATTCCTTTTTTGTTGCATCCTACTTTTCTTCTTTCTTTCTTCTTTTTTCTTTCGTCCATTTTTCTTTCTTTCTTTCTTTCTTCTTTCTTTCTTGTTTCTTTTTATTCCTTTGTTGGTCTTTCTTTCTATACTTTCTCTTTCGACGTTTTTTCTCTTTGTTTTTCTTTCTTTCTTTCTCCGTGTCATATTCTTCTTCTTTCTTTCTTTCTTCTTTCTTTTTTTTCTTCGTTTCGTATCTCTTCTTTTTCTTTCTTTCTTCGTTTCGTTCTCTTCTTTCTTTCTTTCTTTCTTCTTTCTTCTTTCTTTCTTCTTCTTCTTTCTTTCTTCTTCTTTCTTTCTTTCTTTCTTTCTTTCTTTCGTTTCTTCTTTCTTTCTATCTTTCTTTCTTTCTTTTTCCTTCTTCTTCTTTCTTCTTTCTTTCTTTTCTTTCTTTCTTCGTTTCGTATCTTTCTTCTTTCTTTTCTTTCTTTCTTTCTTTCTTCCTTCTTTCTTCTTCTTTCTTTCTTTCTTTCTTTCTTTCTTTCTTCGTTTCGTATCTTTCTTTCTTTCTTTCTTTCTTTCTTTCTTTTCGTATCTCTTCTTTCTTTCTTTCTTTCTTTCTTCTTTCTTTCTTTCTTCTTTCTTTCGTATCTCTTCTTTCTTTCTATCTTTCTTTCTTCTTTCTTCTTCTTTCTTCTTCGTCTCTTCTTTCTTTCCTTCTTTCTTTCTTCGTTCGTCTTCTTATCTTTCTTTCTTTCTTTCTTTCTTTCTTTCTTTCTTTCTTCTTTCTATTCTTCTTTCTTCTTTCTTTCTTTCTTCTTTCTTTCTTTCTTTCTTCGTTTTCGTTCTCTTCTTTCTTTCTTTCTTTCTTTCTTTCTTTCTTTTTTCGTTTCGTATCTCTTCTTTCTTCTTTCTTCTTTCTTTCTTCGTTTCGTTCTCTTCTTCTTTCTTTCTTTCTTTCTTTCTTTCTTTATTCGTTTCTATCTTTCTTTCTTTCTTTCTTTCTTTCTTTCTTCGTTTCGTATCTCTTCTTTCTTTTTCTTTCTTTCTTTCTTTCTTTCTTTCTTTCTTTCTTTCTTTCGTTTCGTATCTCTTTCTTTTCTTTCTTTCTTTCTTTCTTCGTTCGTATCTTCTTTCTTCTTTCTTTCTTTCTTTCTTTCTTTCTTTCTTCTTTCTTCTTTCTTCTTTCTTTCTTTCTTTCTCTTCTTCGTTCTCTTCTTTCTTTCTTTCTTTCTTTCTTTCGTATCTCTTCTTCTTCTTTTTCTTTCTTCTTCGTTTCGTATCTCTTCTTTCTTTCTTTCTTTCTTCGTTTCGTATCTCTTCTTTCTTCTTCTTTCTTCGTTTCATATCTCCTCTTTCTCTTTCTTTCTTTCTTTCTTTATTTCGTATCTCTTCTTTCTTTCTTTCTTTCTTTCTTCGTTTCGTATCTCTTCTTTCATTCTTTCTTTCGTATCTCTTCTTTCTTTCTTTCTTCGTCTTCGTATCTCTTCTCTTCTTTTTTCTTTCTTTCTTTCTTCTTCGTATCTCTTCTTCTTCTTTCTTTCTTCTTTCGTTCTCTTCTCTTCTTTCTTTCTTTCTTTTTCTTTCTTCGTTTCGTATCTCTTCTTTCTTTCTTCTTTCTTTCTTCTTTCTCGTTTCGTATCTTCTTTCTTTTCTTTCTTCTTTCTTTCTTCGTTTCGTATCTCTTCTTCTTCTTTCTTTCTTTCTTCTTTCGTTCTCTTTCTTTCTTTCTTTCTTTCTTTCTTTCTTTCTTTCTTCGATTCTCTTTCTTTCTTTCTTTCTTTCTTCTTTCGTATCTTCTTCTTTCTCTTTCTTTCTTTTCTTCGTTTCGTATCTCTTCTTCTTCTTCTTTTTTCTTCTTCGTTTCGTATCTCTTCTTTCTTTCTTTCTTCTTTCTTCGTTCTCTTCTTTTCTTTCTTTCTTTCTTTCTTTCTTTCTTTCTTTCTTCTTTTTTTCTTTGCTTTACCTGTGCTTTATTTCTTTCTTATTCCTTCTTTGTTCATCCTTTTTTCTTCTTTTTCTTTCTTTCTATGCTATTATTATTTTCTTTTTTTCTTTCTTTCACATTTTCATTCATTTATTCTAGATTTACTCTTTTTCATTCATTTTTTCATTCAGTTTTTTTTCATTCACTCTTTTATTTATTCTATCATTCCCAATCTTATTCACTCATTTTTTACTTCATTCGTTTTACATTCACTCTTTCTATTATTCATTTTTTCATTCAAACATTTTCATGCACTCTTTTTTTCATTCTATAATTCCTATTCTTATTCGCTCATTTTTTTTCTTCTTTCATTTTAGATTCACTATTTCATTCATTCATTTTTCATTCAATCTTTTCCGTTCACTCTTTCATTCCTAATTTATTTCTATCATTTTTAAAATCCTATCCTTCTATTCACTTTTAATTCCTTGTATTTCATTCCTTACCTCATTCTCACTTGTATTTTGCCTTTTCTCATTCATTCTATCATTCGCTTTTATTCAGTATTTTTCATTTCTTCATTCAGTCTATTCTCTTATTCATTTTTAATCGTTTTATTATATTTTCCTTCCTATCGAACTTTCATTCTTTAAAAAAAAATCAAAACCTTTTATTCTACTTCTTTTTTCATTATTTTTTTCATCCATTTTTCATTCATTCATTTTTACTTTATTCTTTATTTCATTCCTGTCTTTTTATCTATTTCTCTTTCATTCTATTATTCACTCATTATTTTATTCTTTTATTTACTTGTTCTTTTATTTACTTTTTCTTTCATTAATTTTTCATTTAATGTTTTTTTATTCATTTTTCATATATTCATTTGCAATTTTCAGTATTTATAATTTGTCCATCTAATCTATTTTTTATTCATTTTTATTACGTTGTTTTATTCTGTTTTCCCTTCATTTCGGGCTTTCGTTCTTTAGAAAACTTTCATTATTTTTCATTCATTTTAATTCATTCATTCATTTATTAAAATACTTTATTTTTCTATCATTTATTTTTTCATTCAAACATTTTCATTCACTTTTTCTTTTATTCTATCATTCCTTTTTATTCACTCATTTTTCATTCATTAATTTTAGATTTTAGATTCATTAATTTCTTGATTCATTTTTTCATTCAATCTTTTTCATTCACTCTTTCTTTATACTATAATTCCTTTTTTATTCAGTCATTTTTTCATTCATTAATTTTAGATTCACTCTTTGTTATTCATTTTTTTCATTCAATCTTTCTGATTCACGCTTCTTTTATTATATCATTCCTTTTTTATTCACTCATTTTTCATTCATTAATTTTAGATTTTAGATTCACTCTTTTGTTCTCTTTCAATATTTTAATTCACTCTTTCT
>CM042175.1:39393790-39413790 GCA_023376005.1 Doryteuthis pealeii
ACCCTAATGATGGCATTTCGAAAGTGCCGGAAGTACTTGGGACATGCCACATTGGTGGACTAATCCGAATTCCACCCAAAATATTAAAAAAGTTAGCCAGAAACAGAAAAAAAATCACAAATGAAAATGTGTTAAACAGGCAGATGTGTCTTTTGTTTAATCAACATGGTATAATGAAAAGAATGTCTGCCCAAATACACCACACCACACACAGAGACACACACACACACAACACACCACACACACATTGATATATATATATAATAGTATGTATAGTATGGATATGTGGTGTGTGTGTTGTGTGTTTGAAATAGATTGTGTACGAGCAAAAGTTTGAAAATGGTTTTAAAAAGCGTGTGCATTCTGAGATGTTATAATAAATACAATCTTCACAAATTTTGTTTTCTTCTGAAGAAAGAATCTTTTTTCGGTCACGTCTCAATCAAGAAGGCATTACCGTACACTAAGGTTTTGTGGACGAGGAATACAAGTAAAAAAATAAATAAAATAAATATATAGAGTTATATATATATATATATATTGATATAGTATATGTAGCCAAAGTATGTTGAGAACAGGCAGAGATTATGAAACAACCATTATGGTTGGAGGAGTGGTTGTTGGATCCGAATAAACAAAGTAAATTGAAGATTGTTTTTGTATACAGGTTCAGGACGGAATTTGCTGATCAATAAGGATTCAAGGAATTGAAAGGACGTTAATTCGTTGGTCAGCGGCCTCTATATAGTGACACACTTGAATGAATTATAAGACGCTGCGCATGCCAGGATTATCACATTGACGTGTGATAGCAGAAGTGGAGGTTTATTTGGTAGTTAATTAGTGGAATAGTCCATAATATGCTTGCCGTAAGGGATGTGGGTATGTGCTGAGTTGATTCTGATTTCAATCTCGAGTAGTTGCGTCCGATGTAGCAAATATCACATTTGCAAAGACATTTGTATATTAAAATGTTCTTTGTGGTAGGGGGTACACTGTCCTTGAAAGATTTGGGGAAAGGTGTATTAATTTTAAAAATAATACGTAGTTGACGGCATTGAAAGCAATGGTGACTGATCGGTACAATGCGTTCAATTGTGTTCATGTAGGAGCTTGCCAGTCCAGGGTAATTTTAGGTATACGTGGGCATTTTTGCAGGTCCAGACTGGGGGTCGTGGGAGAACTGTGCGCATTTGTGTTTAATTGTGGTGGTGATCTATATCTTTCTGGATAACCCATTCTTTCATTAGAGTGGTTTTAATATAATGAAGTTCGGCTTTAGGTTTAGTTTGGAAATAGATCATCAACGTGCGTATGCCACTAGAGTTTTAATTAGATTGAGTTTGCGTTTTAGTGAACATAATAAACTCCAGCGTTGTAAGAGCCAGTGGAAAGTGTTTTACGATAGGAAAGGTTTAATGCTATTGTTACACGCCTCAACTAGACAATCGAGGAAAGGGTAGTGTTATTGTGTTCAAATTTCACAAGTGAATAAGTGCGTCTTCATTCTTGAATAGCTCTTATGCATCGCAGGCATAGAATTCCACGCCGAACTGCTGAACTATGTAACAAAAACAATCTTCAATTTACTGTTGTTTATTTCGCGAACTTCCACACACTCGCCCCACGTGCCCTCCACTACACTATGATATATATCGACAGGATCGATAACGTAATCAGTTTCACAAAATTTGCTACGTAACTATATATATGTTATATACTAATTAGCAATCTGATCAGTTAGTATACTTTATATATATTTAGCTACACGTATATCTCGCAGTTTATCCAATTGTTTGTGTCCCTTCTTTAATTCCTTAGTCACGAAGTGGCAATATGCAGATTCTCTGTAACTACGTCCTTTTCGCGTAAGGCCTTGCCCCTACCCCTAAAGTGTCACGTCGAGCGCTATGTATATATTCAAAAAAAAGGATATATCTTTTTTCAGAAGAAAAACAAAATTTGTTGAATTGTATTTGTATAACATCTCACAATGCACACGCTTTTTAAAACCATTTTCAAAAAAACCGCATATTGACTATATAATAGAAAGTAGTCATAAGTAAGTCACGCCTCATCCTGATACCCTCGGCTTTATATAATATATTTTGGCTGCGATATGATTTACTAACGGCGTATGTTTAATTTTAATATCAGCGTTTAAAAAATTCGGTTAATTCCTATAAGTCAACAAGTAAACCCAGAAGAGGTAGCACTCTCCCCTAGCCCACTGCGATATCTCCTTTGAGTGTCACTCTCACAATGTGGAGTGTGTGACTGTGAGTGTCATCTTCAAAACGCTCACTGAGGAAAAGTAAAGGCTCTGCGCGCTTGAAATGGTAGGTCTCACGAGGTCGATTTACTGTGGTATTTAAGTTGGTTCACGGGTAGAACGGTTAGTATTGACATTGGGGATTGTGCATCCATTGTGAAAGGTGACACAGGCTGCGCCAGTTTTGGACCGATAGTCCCAGTCTAGTGAGCTCTCTCTGTGTGTGTTGTCCTTCTTTCTTCATTCGGAGTAACTATATTATTATCCTGTATTATCATGCTTAAAATAATATTCATCTATTTCTTCTGATGGAAATAGAGCGGACTAAAATTCAGTATATGGCTTGTGAGAATTCTCACACTCGGAATGCAATGGAAGAAAAACACGAAATTATTCAAAAACCTAATCAAAACACATTCTATCTCTACTAAATTCTCCACGAAAGTCTGAAGTTACACCATATTAATAATGAAAGATGGTCGGGGGGGGCACGTTAATTTTTTTTTTTTCGCTTTTATCCCCCCCCGCCCCCCCACTCACTCCCCCCCCCACACACACAGCCACGTGGCGGAACCCACCTCGGAGCGTGCGCGCCACCCGGAGATAATTCTTGCAACACTACCGCAAGTGGGTAAAGACTAAGCTCTTCCTCCCCATACTGAAACATGTGTTGCCGATTTTACGGAGCTATTAATTACAATGTTCCCATTTTATCAGAGCTTCCGACCCAGACAATATCCAGATAATTACTATAAATTGCTCCATAAGGATACATAGTGGAACACAATGAAATCTCCTGGTCCCGTCGGAGCAATGAAAAAATCCGAATTTCAAGATTACTGAAATATGCTAAGGAGTTTAGAATTTGAACATATAAATATGAATTTTAATATTCTGACCACACATTACACACACTAATAAAATCACATAATACAGACATACATAGCAAGGCATAACAATAGCATAATCATTTACGATCCCACTACTGTCCACAGAAAAACAAAAATTGGAATTAAAATAAGTTGGTAATTTGCTTGAAGCATTGTTTTAAGTATGTTATAAAATAATAAAATTCGAAGGCAATTACAATGCGGTAAAAATAAAGACAAGAAAGATGTTTTATATTGTCTAAGTCGGAATTATCAAAGCAAGCTTATCATCAGAGTGACTTTCAGAAAAAATACACTACTGAGTGTATTTTCTGAAAATAACACTCTGATGAGAAGGCTTTGCTTTGAAAATCGATTAAGAGCATATAAAACATCTTTTTCTTATTTTTTACGCATGATTGCCTTCGAATTTTATTATTATGACAATTGGAATTATTTAAATATAGTCATCCGGAGCTCAAATTTCGGATGTAAAAAGTATCCCGGACTCTGCGAGTTTATCATCATGTCAGATTCCTGTTGTTGGACTTGTTATATTTTTTTAAATTTTCTTTGGTAACCGAAACATTTTCCTGAAACTTTTGATGATTTCATATACACTTTTACGGCAAACTCTTTTGAGATTTTTAATGATTAAATGCTTATAATTTAAAAAAATAAAATTTATCTATTTTTAACAATTAAAAATACGTATTAAAAAAAATTGGATTAATTAAAGTTGCTCGATTACTCTTGTTAAGGATCGTATCTATCATATAGTGTACAATATAATTTCTGTGCCCAAATTGTTTACCTTTGGTTTCCAGGCAGCATGCTGCCTTACTACCCCTTATCACGACAAAGCGCTTGATTTAAAAAAAATACGTGGAAGTTCCAGTTATTTCATTACGAGGCGCTTTGTCGTGATGAAAGAGCAAGCATGTGCTGGGAAGACCAAAAGGTAACAATGTGCACAGTAAAATGTATTTGTACACTATAATAAATAGATACAGCTCTTACAAAGAATGAAGCACCATAATAAATTATATATATAGTAAAATATATAATAAGTATATATATATAATATTATATAAAAGATAAACCTAATTATTTGCTCTACTTAGTATTTGAACACTTTTTACCAATTATTAGCTTTAGTTTCCGGAGTTTTGTATAATATATATGATATAATATATATAATATATATATATATATGATATATAAATTGTTTTTTCTTTTTGGCCAAATTTGTACCAATAGATATTTTTGGTTGGGTTATTTACTTGGTCTTTTTCTCCCCGGGTTGATGTTTGCGTAGTATACTTTTACAATCAAACTATTGGCTGATTTTTTCTCACCGCGAGGATTTACCAACACGGGCTTGGTATATTAAATTATATATAGTATATTATATATATATATAATATATATATTTATATATAAGAATGGAAATGAGGTAACCTACTCGTAGTTCACGATAATTCTTCAGGGTTACTTTAAAACTTAATCACTATATATATATATATCACCGACCTCTTCTCGCTATCCTCTTCCGTTGTATACACAACAATAATATAAACAACAGTCTAAATTAGATATGAAAACCGGGAATTATTACTGGACACGCATTGCCAGACAGCTGACCTCGTTCCTAAGTGATGGTCTCGTGTAGTCGCGAGTACTTCCGGTGAGGCCCATCTACTTGATGAAGCTCCTGTCTGTCGACTCCAAAACCAGGATCGAATTGGAGAGATACGGAAAAACGTTTCCTCCCACACCAGACTGGAGTTTTATAATGTTCCGACCATTTATTCAAATTCTTGGCTTTAATATTGCAGTGGCCAAGGGAAGAAAGGTCATCCCCCCCCCCCCCACCCCCCCCCCCCCCCCCCCCCCCCCCCCCCCCCCCCCCCCCCCCCCCCCCCCCCCCCCCCCCCCCCCCCCCCCCCCCCCCCCCCCCCCCCCCCCCCCCCCCCCCCCCCCCCCCCCCCCCCCCCCCCCCCCCCCCCCCCCCCCCCCCCCCCCCCCCCCCCCCCTCCCTCCCCCCCCCCCCCCCCCCCCCCCCCCCCCCCCCCCCCCCCCCCCCCCCCCCCCCCCCCCCCCCCCCCCCCCCCCCCCCCCCCCCCCCCCCCGCCCCCCCCCCCCCCCCCCCCCCCCCCCCGGGTCAAATAGACTGCGTAAGTTACTCTCAATACAGACATTAACTTAAATCTTGGCATTATATTTTAATGCAATCACATCGAGTTACACAGATTTCAATAGAATATATAATAATATAGTATATATATTATATACTAGCAAGATATATGCACCCTCCGGTTGCAAGTATTTAAGTTTTAATATAATAAAATATATCATGTTAAATTAAAAGGCGTAATGAAAACTGAATAAGAATTCAGATAAAAATATTTGGAACAGAGGGGGTGATTAATCAGAAAAGGCTAGAACGAACTGAACTAACTCTTTCCATCATTTCCTACTCCCGTTCTATTCAGTGGTAAATTCTCCGTAATGTTAACTATTTAGTTAAAATTGGAAGAAAGAATAATATTACAGTTATTTCTTTTTGGTTAAGATTTTCTTTGTAAGAATATCCCCGAGATATTGCTCATATTCAATAAGATGAAAAACCAAAACAATTAGCGAAATGGTCAATAATACGTAAGCCTATGATTATGTAAAATCAATTTTTAAGATCAATACTGCAAATTAGCCTTCCCATTCACAAAAACTGTGAAACGGCGTGACAGAACATCGATCTTGTATGTATAGTCCGAAATGGGCTCACACAACACACCGATTATGGCCATTATGTATGTAGATATGGTGAACAGTCTAATATTAACACAAAAATCTGTGTGTGTGTTACAGAGATGAGAGCTTTGACATCGTGAATATACTTCACACTATAAAACATTGTGAAAGAGTGAGGTATATATTGTTGAGAATATATGACTCTGAGAATATACGTTACCATAGGCAATTGTTGACCTTGAGTATGTGACTAAGTTTTTGGCTTACAGACAGACAAAACGTATTCATAGTATATATATAGTATATAATATAATATATATATATTATATTATAATGGAGATTGTGGGTTTGTCTGTCTGTAACCAAAACTATATCACTACTCAAGTCACAATTCCCTTTAGTTATTTACATCACATTCTCCATGATTTTATTTTTTATTTAAACCTCAATTATTAGTAAAATTGTGTTACATCATTAAGACTGTTCACCATATCTACATACTAATAACATGCAACTGTATTTATATATACAACAAAATAGCGGTTCACAGTGTGAATGGGAAGGCTAATTTGCATATTGATCTTAAAAATTTGATTTTAAATAAATATAGGCTTAGTATTATTGATTTCTACTTGTTTGGTTTTATCTTATTGAATATGAGGGGATAAATCTTAAAAGAAATCCATTAACAAGAAGAAATAACTGTAATATTATTCTTTACTTCCTATTTTAACTAAATAGTTAAATTAGGAAAATTTACCAATGAAATACGGGAGTAATGGAAAATGATGGAAGAGTTAGTTTCAAAGTTGTTCTATTTTCCGATTATACCCCCTCTGTTCCAAATATTTTTATTTGAATTCTTAGTCAGTTTCATTAGCCTTTCTAATTTAACATGATATTTTATTATATTAAAACTTAAATACTTGCACCCGGAGGGTGCATATATTTGCTAATATATATATATATATATATATATATATATATATATATATATATGAAATCTGTGTAAACTCGATGTGATTAAGCATTAAAAATATAAATGCCAAGATTTAAGTTAACTGTCTGTATTGAGACGTAACTTACGCAGTCATATTTGACCCTGGTGACCTTTCTTCCCTTGGCCACTGCAATATTAAAAGCCAAGAATCTTGAAGAACATTATAAACTCCAGTCTGGTGTGGAGGAAACGTTTTCTGTATTCTCTCCAATTCATGTCGGCTTTGGAGTCGACAGACAGGAGCTGTCATCAAGTAGATGGGCCTCACTCGGAAGTCTCGCGACCTACAAGAGACCATACACTTAGGACGAGGTCAGCTGTCTGGCAAATGGTGTCCGAGTAATAAGTTACCCGGTTATATCTAACTTTTAGACTGTTTTATATATTCATTGCGGGTATACAAACAGGAGAGGATAGAGAGAAGAGGTCGGTATATATATTTATATAGGATTAATTTAAAAGTAACCCTGAAGAATCTATCGATGAAACTCGAGTAGGTTACTCATTTCCATTCTTATATAATATATATATATATATATATATATATATATATATATATAATTTAATATACCAAGCGTGTTGGTAAATCCTCGCGGTGAGAAAAAAATCAGCAAATAGTTTGATTGTAAAAGTATACTACCAAACATCACCCGGGGAGAAAAAAGACCAAGATAAAATAACCAACCAAAAATAATCTATTGGTACATATTTGGCCAAAAGAAAAAACAATTTATATATATATATATATATATATATATATATATATATATATATATATATACAAATCCACTAGGACACTAAAGCTAATAAGTAAAAAGTGCTCAATACCTAAGTAGAGCAAATAATTAGGTTTATCTTTATATATATATATATATATATATATATATATATATATATCATTTATTATGGTGCTTCATTACTCTTGTAAGAGCGTGTATCTATTCATTATAGTGTACAATACATTTACTGTGCAATTGTTACCTTTGGTTTCCAGGCCACATGCTTGCTACCTTTCATCACGACAAAGCGCCTGGTAAGAAATACATGGAATTCCACGTATTTTTAAATGTATTGTACACTATAATGAATAGATATAATTCTTACAAGAGTAATCGAGCACTTTATTATCCAATTTTTTTTAATACGTATTTACTGTTAAAAATAAAAAATTTTATTTTTTAAATTATAAGCATTTTATCATTAAAAAATCTCAAAAGAGTTTGCAGTAAAAGTGTATATGAATATCAAAAAGTTCATGGAAATGTTTCGGTCACAAATGAAAATTTAAAAAATATAACAAGTCCAACAACAGGAATCTGCAATGATGATAAACTCGCAGAGTCGGGATTCTTATTACATCCGAAATTTGAGCCTCCGGTGATATAATTTAAATAATTCCAATTTTATAAAATAATAAAATTCGAAGGCAATACAATGCGTAAAAAATAAAGACAAAAAGATGTTTTATATGTCTAATCGATTTCAAAGCAAAGCTTCATCATCAGAGTGTATTTTCAGAAAATAATTTTTCTGAAAATACACTCTGATGATGAAGCTTTGCTTTGAAATCGATTAGACATATAAAACATCTTTTTGTCTTTATTTTTTACGCATTGTATTGCCTTCGAATTTTATTATTTTATAACATACTTAACAATGCTTCAAGCAAATTACCAATTACTTTTAATTCCAATTTTGTTTCTTCTGTGGACAGTATGGGACTGTAAAGATTATGGTATTGCTATGTATGTATGTTTATTTGTGTGTGTATGTGTGGTCAAATATTAAAATTCATATTTATATTGTTCAATTCTAAATCTTAGCATATTTCAGTATCTTTGAAAATTCGGATTTTTTCATTGCTCCGACGGGACCACAAAAATTCAATTGTACCACTATTTTTACTGGAGCAATTCTATATCAATTTGATATTTCTGGGTCGGAAGTTGTAAAAGGGGACATTGTAATTATTAGCTCGTAAATCGGAACAATGTCTTCAGTAGGGGAGGGGATAGTTCCATGCTGGTTTGTTGACAGAATTATGCCGGGTGGCGGGAGTCAGTGCGACGTGCTGTGTGTGGGGACAGGGGGCGGAATTGCTTAATTAACGATTTGAAGCTTCCGATTTGGAATTTTTGTGAGGAATGTTTGATTTTTTGATAGTTTCAGTTTTTCTCTTCGTGATTATTCACATATATGAATGACACACCTCTTTAACCGAAAATAATAATAATAATAATAATAATAATAATAATAATAATAATAATAAGAAGAAGAAGAAGAAGAAGAAGAAGAAGGAGCCACTATTCTCTGTGGTACTTTCCAAACTGATCCCATTAAACTAACCCTAACCCTTAACCCTAACTCTAACCCATACCGCGCCTTTTTTCCTAGTAGATCAATGAATAAATAGATAATTTATCAGTCGAGAGTGGTTCCCCTTTGTTTATGTTAGACTTATCGGAAATAACCAGACATTTTATTTAAAACAGTGATATAAAAATTAAACATAAATAGTAATATATATATATATATATATATATATATATATATATATATATAATATTATATATATCTTTTTTTTCGGTCACGTCTCATCAGAGAAGCATACCGTGACACTAATGTTTGTACGAGGAATAATGTGTAAATCAGCAGATGTGAAGTTAATATATATAATATATATATATATATATATATATATATATATATATTACGTAGCAAAGTTGTGAGAACAAGCAGAGTTATTATCAACAATATTATTGTTGGAGGAGTGGTTGTTGGATCCGAATACAGTAAATTGAAGGATTGTTTTTGTATACAGAATTCAGAGTTCAGGGTGGAATTTGCTGATCAATAAGGATTCAAGAATTGAAAGACGCACTTAAATTCACTTGTGAATTTGAACACAATAACACTCTACCCTTTCTCGATGTCCTAGTTGAGCGTAGTAACAATAGCATTCAAACCTCTGTCTATCGTAAACCCACTTTCACTGGCTCTTACACACGCTGGAGTTCATTCTGTTCCACTAAACGCAAAATCAATCTAATTAAAACTCTAGTGAATCGCGCGTTGATGATATGCTCCCAAACTAAACTCAAAGCCGAACTTCATTATATTAAAACCAATCTAATGAAGAATGGTTATCCAGAAGATATAATCACCACCACAATTAAACACAAATGCGCACAGTTCTCCGCCGACCCCAAATTTGGACCGCAAAAATGCCCAGTATACCTAAAATTACCCTGGACTGGCAACTCCTACATGCAACAAATTGAACGCATTGTACGATCAGTCCACCATTGCTTTAATGCCGTCAACTTACGTATTATTTTAAAATCTAATACACTCTTTCCCCCAAATCTCAAGGACAGTGTACCCCCTCACCACAAAAACTATTTAATATACAAATGTCTTTGCAAATGTGATATTTGCTACATCGGACGCACTACTCAGAGATTGGAAATTAGAATCAACCAGCACATACCCACATCCCTACGCAGCAATAATTTGGACCATTCCACTAAACTACCAAGTCAAACCTCCACTTCCGCTATCACACGTCAACTTGATAATCCTGCATGCGCAGCGTCTTATAATCATTCAATGTTCACTATATTAGAGGCCGCTGACAACGAATTACGTCTTTCAATTCTTGAATCCTTATTGATCAGCAAATTCCGTCCTGAACTCTGTATACAAAAACAATCCTTCAATTTACTGTTATTCGGATCCAACAACCACTCCTCCAACAATAATATTGTTGATAATAACTCTGCCTGTTCTCACAACTTTGCTACGTATATATATATATATATATATATATATATATATATATATATATATATATATATATATATTACTTCCACATCTGCGGATTTTACACATTATTCCTCGTACAAACATTAGTGTCACGGTATGCTTCTCTGATGAGACGTGACCGAAAAAAAGATATCTTTTTCAGAAGAAAAACAAAATTTATGAAATTATATTTATTATAACATCTCACAATGCACACGCTTTTTAAAACCATTTTCAAATTTTGCTCGTACCACAATCTATTCACACACACACACACACACACACACACACATATATATATATATATATATGTGTGTGTGTGTGTGTGTGTGTGTGTGTGTGTGTGTGTGTATTTGGGCAGCATTCTCTCATTTATACACGTTGAATTAAACAAAAGACACATCTCCTGTTTAACAATTTTATTTGTGATTTTTTCATGTTTACTGGCTAACTTTTTAATATTTGGGTGGAATTCGTGGATTAGTCCACCAAAGTGCATGTCCCAAGTACTTCCGGCACTTCGAAATGCCATCATTAGGGGTGATATGTTCCAGTTTTTCAAATTATATTAATGGATGTGGAGGCTGGAAAGAGGAGAATTGATGAGAAAGGTGTTATAGGCATTTTAAAATGTATGTACTGCATTGGAAATTAATTTTGTTTAAGGATTGTTTGTATTGTTTTATGTATAAAGCTTCTAGTATTTGGAGTTTTTGTTTATTTTTGTCTATGTGCAGAATGTGTTTATTTTCCGTTAGGATATTTCGGTCATTAGAGTGGGGGCATGCATGGGATTTTAGATGTTGTGAAATGGAGCTATTATCTGTCATATGGAGAGTTAAACGGCGTGATAAAGTCGTTGAGGTAAAACCGATGTAGGTATTTTCATTTTTTGGGGAGACAACAATCTCCTAAGGGACATTTAAATTTGTATACTACATTGGTATCATTAAGCCGACTTGTCTGGGGAGAGGAGTTGTTGCGGACGACGAGGTTAGTTGTTTTGAATTTTGTATAATAAATAATCAATTTTACCTTACTGCGTAGTTGCAGTAACATTATTCCGAATTAGTTTTTTAGTGCTTTGTGCAGAATGTACGTATTTTCCGTTAGGATATTTCGGTCATTAGAGTGGGAGCAGGCATGTAATTTTAGATTTTGTGAAATGGAGTTATTATCTGTCATATGGAGAGTTAAACGGCGTGATAAAGTCGTTGAGGTAAAACCGATGTAGGTATTTTCATTTTTTGGGGAGACAACAATCTCCTAAGGGACATTTAAATTTGTATACTACATTGGTATCATTAAGCCGACTTGTCTGGGGAGAGGAGTTGTTGCGGACGACGAGGTTAGTTGTTTTGAATTTTGTATAATAAATAATCAATTTTACCTTACTGCGTAGTTGCAGTAACATTATTCCGAATTAGTTTTTTAGTGCTTTGTGCAGAATGTACGTATTTTCCGTTAGGATATTTCGGTCATTAGAGTGGGAGCAGGCATGTAATTTTAGATGTTGTGAAATGGAGTTATTATCTGTCATATGAAGTGTTAAACGGCGTGGCAAAGTCGTTGAGGTAAAACCGATGTATGTATTTTCATTTTTTGGGGAGACAACAATCTCCTAAGGGACATTTAAATTTGTATACTACATTGGTCTCATTAAGCCGACTTTCTGGAGAGAGGAGTTGTTGTGAATAACGGGGTTTGTTTTAAATTTTGTGTAATAAATAATCAATTTTACCTTATTATCAGGCGTGGTTCTTCCGAATTAATTTTTTTAGTGCTATTTCATCAAGTTTGTAATTCCTGTGCATCTGGTTGCGATAGTAAATGTTATTTGAAGAAGTATTTGCTGTAGTAAGTTTTTCCTTTTGGCTAGCATCTATATTTTGGATGGTCTGTTCGTCAATGACGTGATTAGGAAATCCGTTATTAGCCAGCGTCTGTTTGATGTTTTTGAGTTCAGAGTAGAATATCGGCTTTGAGGAAAAAATGAGCTTTGCACGATATATTAGTTTTTTTTTTTAATTATAGCTTTGTTGTACGTTTCAGGGCACTCACTATTAAAAATTTAAAGCAAAAAAATAAAACAAAAACTCCAAATACTAACAAATAAAATTGTTAAACTGAAGATGTGTCTTTTGTTTAATTCAACACACACACACACGCACACACACACACACACACACACACATATATATATATATATATATATATATATATATGAGAAGTAAATACACATTAGCGATGTGTTTATGATATGGCTTTTTTTAGCCGACAATTTTGGGGAGAATATGTGCTTAATTGAAGTCGTACCTAATTTTGAAAGTTAATTAATAAATAATTTAATTAATTAGACGGGCATACCTATTTAAATGTAAGGCTAAACAAATCGAGAAAAATCAATCTCTGTATGTACATTTCGGCCTATTAGGCCTCATCAGCAGCGGTCTTTCTATCTATAGCTCTGCTGATGATGCCTAATAGGCCGAAATGTACATACAGAGATTGATTTTTCTCGATTTGTTTAGCCATACATTTGAATAGGTATGCCCGCCTAATTAATTAATTATTTATTAATTAACTGTCAAAATTAGGTATGACTTCAATTAAGCACATATTCTACCAAAAGTATATATATATATGTGTGTGTGTGTGTGTGTGTGTGTGTCTGTGTCTGTGTGTGTGTCTGTGTGTCTGTGTGTGTGTATGGTTCGCACTATTTCACTTGAAGAGGCAGTAGTGAGCCAACGTACAATATTATCATGTGAGGAGGAAGGCTGATGGTAGGTGTGGCGCTTTACCTCAGACGCCAAAAATAGTCTTCCTGGTGTAGTGCATGTAAAAAAAAGAAGATAGACAAACATCTATATGTTTGTCCCAACCCTTTTTTCAATTATGTGCTAGAATTCTTAGTGTCCTAGGTATGACGTTAAACTGCATCTAGTGGTGAGGTTCCGGTTCTGAAGCTCTGGGGAGTGTGGAGCACCTCTTCATCGCCATTACCTCCACGACCACTCTGACCCAGAGTGGTAGTACCTTTTAAGGTCCCAGCTATGGGATGAATAGATTAAAAGGAATTATAAAAATGAATTTAAAAAGAGTTTAAAAGTAAAATTAATATCTAACAAATATTTTTCATATGCTGAGTCGGTGAGGTTCGGAATCGATCGGCTGTTCCGAGGCGGATTGCGTACAACAGCATCGGACTTAGATATGACCAAACGATCTCCGATATTTGTCAATCATAATCTTCTATTAATAATGGAGATTGTCTGTATTTCTATCTGTAACAAAAACTACGTCATAGCTCTACGTCACATCTTACGTCACAATATTCTTATGCTATATACATCCAAAATTTGAGTAAGCAATTTTAAAAATTGTTTTTTACTCTCGTCCCTTTTTTTTTCACAGTAACAAGAAGTTAACTAAAAAGTTTACAAATAAATAAATACCTACGATTTTGTGTAAAATTGATGTGGAAAATATTCAAAATAATTGTTTGATTATTACATGCACGCAACATTTTATTTGAGAGGGACGGGGCTCAGTTTTCATTTCAAATTGTTTTATTTTTTTTACTCCTTTAATAAATATGAGGATTTGTCTTACTTATGATACAAACCCTCTGACATTGAATTTTTAACTCCCACCCTCTCAGACAATGTCTTTCAAAAATTAATTTTTACGACGCCCGGAGAGTGTTTTCTGTTGCTAGTTATACTAATACAGGGTGATCCAAAAACGCAAATTATAATATAACATTTTTAATTCTCAACATTTTTAACCACACTGGGTGCCAAATTACAGAAAACAAACTGAATGACAAGAATATGTACATATTTTACAGACTAGATTCATTCTGCTTTGGTTTGGTTTGGTTGGTTGGGTTTTACGGCATGTCAACCCCTTGGGTTATTTTATGCCGAATAATTCTATTTGTAATTAGGTATTCAAAAATGTATAGGGGTTTATTTGCTGTAATCAAGTTTTCTGTTGAGAATTTTAGCATCAACAGAGTGAGTGGGTGATTTTTGTAGGTCTATGAACTTACATCCTTGATAGGAGGCCGGTTCTTTTCAAAAAGTTTATTACCCTCTTGGGATCTATTTTTCCAAATAGTTTGTCCATGCTGTTAACATTGTAGAACTTTCTTCGAGCGTGGGAGAGGTGTGTGCACTCACTCAGATTATGTTTTATTGTATACCGGTTTCCACATGAACATTTAGGTGGAGGTTCTTTTTTTTTAGAATAAAGGAATGGGTTATATATATATATATATATATATATATATGTATATATATATATATATATATGTACCATCAACTCTCCACCCCACTTTATCGCAGAGATTCAAGCTGTACTTTTCCTACACTGATTTGGCGAAGATCGGAATCGAACCCGGTGCCGTTCCAAGGGTGTTTTTACATACAACAGGCTATGACTTAAATATGACCTAACGATCTCCGATATTTGTCAATGCTAATTTTTATACTCCCGCTGCATAAAAAATGACCCATAATGCACTTGTCACTGAATGAGATGATTGATATTCTAATAAATCGCTTAGAGTCTGATTGGCCCGCTCGGATAATCCACTGTCACGCATGCGCAGTGTGGTACGTGTATAGACCGTAATGCCGCCATAATTATTTTCTGCTTAGATACATCTTCTTTTTCTTTTCCAAAAAGGATTGGATGTACGCAAAGAGGATTTGACGGAATGAAGCAGACGGCAAAGTAGACTGACTGTCTGACAGGCGGGAAGACGCTAAAGATAATATACGAGAATTGATCGGCGAATAAAAGTCTTTCCGATCCAATAAAAACAAGGATATAGTCTAAATAGAAATGGCGGAATTTATATCAAAATGAAATAAACGTATTTCGCTGGAATAATGACGGAATTTGATTGATAAATAAGGTCTCCTAGCCTGTAACGGAAGTTTTCGAATAGACAGGACAAAGAAATTGTCTTTAAACGTTTATTTCTTCTCGAAATTACGAGGTTTGATTAATAAATCTATTCATTATATTCGATTTTACAACCCATGTTATTAATGCGTTTAAAAACCTGCAATGTGTCTTATATATCGCTAAGAAATAAAGGTTTACATAATAGATGGTATGGTTAATTTGCATACTGGTTTTAACAAAACCTGGTTTAATAAATAATTACTTGTAAATAATTATATATCTATTGTAAATAATTATACAGCCCATGTTATTAGGGTATTTGCCACTAATTATACATCCCACTTATGCAGGTGTGACACAAGGACATTTTTATGTGGGCCCATCCGCGAGCCGAGTGGGAGGTACAACAAATGCGTTGATCCCATCGGCATTACCCCTCAAGGAGGGCGCCTCAGGCACTGTGCAATAAACCCAGCCCTGTCCCTTTAAATCAATGGGGCAGGTGTTGCCTGGGGGGATAGCCTTCTGGGATCAACGCTGTTAATTTACATTAACAAACAGAGGCCCCAAAGGGCCCGTGTTATTACTGTTTAAGATCTTGCCACGTGTCTTATATATCGCTAAGAAATAAAGGTTTACATAATAGATGGTGCGGTTAATTTGCATACTGGTTTTAACAAAACCTGGTTTAATAAATAACTAGCAGCGGCTACCCGGCGTCGCCTGAGTAGAGGGGTAAGCCTAAGCCTACAACCCGTCCTTCGGGACGGGGGTCCAGTGAGCTTCGGCCACTGGACCGGTGAGATGGTAAATTAATAGCGTCGATCCCAGAGGGCCATCCCTCCAGGCAATACCTGCCCCCTTGACTTAAAGGGGCAGGGCTGGGTTTATTGCCCAGCGCCTGAGGCGCCCCCTTGAGGGGGAATGCTGACGGGATCGACGCAATTTTTCAACCTGCCACCCATGAGTCTCGGCTTGTGGGTGGTCCCACGTAAATAGGGCCTTCGTGCCTGACCCGGTACGCGTGGGGTACTGGGAAAATAAAGTCTGGGTAGAGGGGTATTTTTTAAAATTTAGTCCCGCAGATCCATTATTACTGAATCGTGAGTTGAATCCTCGTGAGATGCCCCATTTAAATCCTTATGTAAAAAAAAAAAAAAAAAAAAAAAGACCTTGCATTGATCCAGCTACTCTGAAAGAAATATTAACGTCTACTATCTAAAATATTAAATGAAAAAAAAAACAAAACATGCGGTTACCATTTAAATTTTATTCTTTAATTATCTTCACGAATATAATCTTCACGATACCGGCCCTCGCCCACTCAGCAGATGAGTAGCACAGGGATCTGTACGGTAAAGTAAGGAGCTGATATTAGTTGTTGCGCTCCACCTCAGACGCCAAAACAATCTCCTTGGTCTAGCGCTAGTGAAAAGGGGATAGACTCCCTCGCTGATTGGCTGATACCGACATTAGGCCGCCCCCACGCCTTTTATTTAAAATATTAAATGCAAATCATTTAAATTTTATCTTTTAAAGTATTTTCATTAATATAAATCAAACCTTCATTATTTTTGCTCAAAAACCAAGAACCGGTGATGTTTAATGTGTATATATATTTAATTTGTGATTAATTGTATTATTTTCGAAGTTTCCTCCGGACATATACATACATACAACTGCCCTTTATATATGTATAGATATATAGATTAGAAAAACCACCGAAATTAAATAAGAACCCATATAAAAAGTTTACACTAATTTGAATTATATTTCAATTAGTTGATATATAAATTCCTTCATAGTATTGGAGAATAAACCAAGGATATTACAGATCAATAAAACCAAGTAATCTATACATATATAAAGGGCAGTTGTGTATATGTGTATGTCCCGAGGAAACTTCGAAAATAAAACAATTACCGACAAAGTAAATATATATACACATTAAATATCACCAGGGCTTGGTTTTCTATCTATCTATACATATATAAAGGGTAGTTGTGTGTATATGTATGTCGGAGGAAACTTCGAAAATAAAACAATTAATGACAAAGTAAATATATATACACATTAAATATCACCAGGGCTTGGTCTTCTATCTATCTATACATATATAAAGGGCAGTTGTGTGTATATGTATGTCCGGAGGAAACTTCGAAAATAAAACAATTACCGACAAAGTAAATATATATACACATTAAATATTACCAGGGCTGGGTTTTCTGTCTATCTATACATATATAAAGGGCAGTTGTGTGTATATGTATGTCCGGAGGAAACTTCGAAAATAAAACAATTAATGACAAAGTAAATATATATACACATTAAATATCACCAGGGCTTGGTCTTCTATCTATCTATACATATATAAAGGGCAGTTGTGTGTATATGTATGTCCGGCGGAAACTTCGAAAATAAAACAATTAATGACAAAGTAAATATATATACACATTAAATATCACCAGGGCTTGGTCTTCTATCTATCTATACATATATAAAGGGCAGTTGTGTGTATATGTATGTCCGGAGGAAACTTCGAAAATAAAACAATTACCGACAAAGTAAATATATATATACACATTAAACATCACCGGTTCTTGGTTTTTGAGCAAAAATAATGAAGGTTTGATTTATATTAATGAAAATACTTTAAAAGATAAAATTTAAATGATTTGCATTTAATATTTTAAATAATTATTTTTGCTAATGTCCTTGGTTTATTCTCCAATACTATGAAGGAATTTATATATCAACCAATTGAAATATGATTCAAATTAGTGTAAACTTTTTATATGGGTTCTTATTTCATTTCGGTGGTTTTTCTAATCTGTAGGGACCCGGTTTGTTTGGGGAGTGTATGGTTGAGGAGTTGATCCGAGTTATGGGTCCCTACAATTTATATGTATAAGGTCTACGGAAATGTAGTTTCCATAGGTAACAAAAGAAGAAGACATTGATAAAGGAAACAAACTTTATATACATAAATACAATTAATATAGTTTCATTGTTCTTTCAGTGGTGTTGCAGTCTGATTGTGTCTGTGTATAGTTGTGTGTGACAACTGTGACATGGTGTTTATATTAGTGTGATTGCTTGTGTCAACAGGATAGTAGTTTTGTCTGTGATTGGAACTTGTGATTGAAAGTTGTTGTTGTTGAGCGAGAGAGAGAGAGAGAGAGAGAGAAAAATAGGAGACGAAAAGATAGACGGACCTGTTGAGTCATATTTGATGTTTTCAGACGTTCCCACTGTCGAGTTAGGAGCATCCTCTCCAACTCTGTTGAGTCAGGAAGAGCGAAAGCTCCTCACTGTCTCTGTGTCTCCATCTCTCTTTCAGCTAAATGGGCCTTTTTATAATTTTCTTTTTGTCATTGTCTATTGTGATCATTAAGCTAAAATATTCCTCAAATATCAGGTGATTTGCAATGATGCAATATCGAATGATTTTGGTATCTTTGGAATTCTGGTGATATAAATTATCGGATGAATTTAAACAATTGTTTCTATTGTTTCTAAAATATTTCTAAACTAATATTCATTCGATTCTCTTTTGTTTACCTAATTCTAAACTCATGACATACCATTGTAACTAGTTATTTAAGAAAACTTAATTATTTTAATTTGGTTAATTCCACATGCCGTAAAAATATAGGGGCCAATCCCTATAAATCTATACATATATAAAGGGCAGTTGTGTGTATGTATATGTCCGGAGGAAACTTCGAAAATAATACAATTAATCACAAATTAAATATATATACACATTAAACATCACCGGTTCTTGGTTTTTGAGCAAAAATAATGAAGGTTTGATTTATATTAATGAAAATAGACCAAGGAGATTGTTTTGGCGTCTGAGGTGGAGCGCCACACCTAATATCAGCTCCTTACTTTACCGTATAGATCCCTGGGCTACTCATACGCTGAGTGGGCGAGGGCCGGTATCGTACTAGGAACCTTGTGGTTTCTAGCCGAACGCTCTACCGACTGAGCTATTTTAAATAGGAGACATTAATTTTTCTTTTCAGAGTGGCTGGATCAACGCAACATCTTTTGTTTTTACATAGGGATTTTAATGGGGCATGCTGCGAGGGTCCAACTCGCGATTCAATAATAATGGATTTGTGGGACTCATTTCTTTTTACCCCCCCCCCTTTACCAGGCAACGCCGGGTGGCCGCTTCTGGTTTAATATATGTCATTACATTAAAACTTAAATACTTACGCCCGAAGGATGCTTGTTCTTGCTAGTAAAGGTAATAAACTTTTGGGGCCATATGACCTTTAGGCACCCCTTTTTGATCTCGATTAAGAAAGGACATGTTTTTCATTTACACCGTCAATATCCGGTTGTTTAAAAATGAAGTAAGTATATTTCT
>CM042175.1:39418790-39421290 GCA_023376005.1 Doryteuthis pealeii
ACCTGTTAAACTCCGCTTAAGAAATTGACCTTGTGTCGTATCCTACTCGTGCGGAGGGGTTGGTAAATATCTATATATCTCAAAGAAATAAAGGTTTTCATGATATATGATGTGATTAATTTGTATACTGGTTTTAACAAAACTGGGTTTAACAAATAATTACTTGGTGTTATTGATCTCTGATATTATTGTTTTATTCTCCAATGTATTAAAATCAGTCGTATGAATGATTTTATATAGAAACCAATAAAAAATATAATTGAGATAAGTGTAATACGAACATTGGACATCACAGGCGGCTCTATAACTTCAGAGGCACAAGAAATATATAGTCTTCCGAGACTGCAATGCCAATGACAATCTTTTTATATGCGTTCTTATCTAATTTCTAAAGTCTTTTTGTTTTGTTTTGTTTGTTTTGTTTTAAGGCATATCAACCTCAGTGGGTCATTTAATGCCGATAAAGTTTTGAAATAAATCAATTCTTAATGGATAATACAATTTTTTACAAATACATTTTTCTATTTAACCCATAGATGGGACCCTAACATGTACTACCACTCCGGGTCAGAGTGGACCAGGGAGCAATGGTGATGAAGGGGTGCTCCACATTCCCCAAACCTCCAGAACTGGAACCTCACCATCAGATAGAGTTTAACGTCATTCCCAGGACATGTAGACCCGCAGCCACCGCCTTCTAGCGCCCATATGATAAAAAGGGATTGGGGCTTGCCATAAGGGCAATAGGGTTGGGACAATCATATAGGTACTAGGGCTTGACATGACCAGCCGATTGATCGGAGGGGCCTCTCCGACCGCCCTTCTAGCCCAAGATAGGGCCAAAGTGGAGTATTGCAAGTCCTGAACTGCTCATCCACCAGGGTTCTATCCTTAAGCATCATGGGTCGCCACCCACGGCCAACAGGTGGCCCCATTGGGGGAGTCTTACCCCTCTGCAGAGGTGCAGTCGGTGCATTCTAACGCCCCAGCCGACAGGGCGTCTAAAGTCTTTCTAATGTAATATATTTCATTACATTTAAACTTAAATGCTTACACCCGTCGGAGATTATATATTCTTGCTAGTCTTCTATTAATAATGGAGATTCGCTTCCGGTCTTTGTTTGTACCAAAAATTACGTCACTGCTTACGTCACATTACCCAAAATCGTCATAACATAGAATAAATACACTCAAAATTTGAACATGCAGCATTAGACAGTCCTCATTGTTTTTTAAAACAAGTTTTAATAAATACATGACTGGTATTATATATCTATATATAGTTTGTTTTATTTTAATACATATTTAAAGTTTACATTTCAAATTGTTTTATTTTCTAATCCTTTAATGAATTTAATGATTTTACTTACTTAGGGTACAAACTCGCTGACATTGAATTTTTTACTCACGCCCCTTAGGCAATATGTTTCAAAAATCTATTTTTACATCGCCCGGAGGGTGTTTTTTTATTTTGTACTAGTTCAATGAAATAACAAACTAAACAAAATCTTTAGAAATAAATTAGAAAAAGCAATGCCCATAAAATTAATTTTCCGTCTATATTTGGAAAAACGGCATCGCATTCGAATTCTTTAAATGTCAACGATACATAATTCGCAAACGACATCTTGAGGAGGCAGATGTTTAATTTAACGCTTGCTTCATTGCCTGGACGATGTCCTCTTCAGTCTATCCGGCTCTTCCCGCCAAACCTAACCCTAGCTCCCATCTCCTTCAATAACCAGCGTATCTTTAAAAACGCCGGCACAAAACTCGCTCCACACCAGATTCTTGAAACGTAAAGTTAGCGAACCCACGCCATTATAGATCAAAGGAATCGTCTATTTGCCGCCTCTGCACTTCGGTTCTACGGAACTCCTCGCAGACAACACGCCTTGCATCTTCCGTTTTTACCATTCCACGTAAGACTTGAAGAGTCTCTTGACATTTTCAAATATTTTCAAGAACAATGCGCCGTACATGTGTACAGTTTCAGAAGCGAAGCGGAAGCAGCAAACCGAAAATGTTCACTGTTCTTATATATCAGGAATTTTGAAGCTAATTTCTTGGGAAACGGTAAAAGGGTGTATCAAGCAGAAAACAAGGACATTTCCTCCGTTAAGTAGACAGATAATAATAATAATAATAATACTTAATATAATGAAGATTGTGTGTCTGTCTGTAAACCTTACTGCTTACGTGACGTAGTTTATATACCCTCAGGAATTACGTAAGTTTATCAATGAATATTTAATTTATTTTCAAAATCATTAATATAAATACATAGAATAAATCATATTTATTAGTTACTAGCAGCGGCTATCCGGCGTCACCTGTGTAGAGAGGGATATTTTAAAAGTTAGTCCCGCAGATCCATTATTACTGAATCATGAGTTGAATCCTCGTGGGATGCCCCATTTAAATCCTTATGTAAAAAAAAATAGACCCTGCATTGATCCAGCTACTCTGAAAAGAAATGTTAATGTCTACTATCTAAAAT
>CM042175.1:39426290-39441290 GCA_023376005.1 Doryteuthis pealeii
GAAGGTTACAGAGTCCGAGAAGGTACCCGAGTCTGAAAAGAAGGTTACAGAGTCCGAAAAGGTACCCGAGTCTGAAAAGAAGGTTACAGAGTCCGAGAAGGTACCCGAGTCTGAAAAGAAGGTTACAGAGTCCGAAAAGGTACCCGAGTCTGAAAAGAAGGTTACAGAGTCCGAGAAGGTACCCGAGTCTGAAAAGAAGGTTACAGAGTCCGAAAAGGTACCCGAGTCTGAAAAGAAGGTTACAGAGTCCGAGAAGGTACCCGAGTCTGAAAAGAAGGTTACAGAGTCCGAAAAAGTACCCGAGTCTGAAAAGAAGGTTACAGAGTCCAAGAAGGTACCCGAGTCCGACAATAAATACCTGAAGAATGCCGGAGATTATAATGAAGATGAGGACAATAGTCCGAATAATCCAAATAATACTAAAACAAAACAAAACCAACAAAACGTCTTTGGCATAAGATAAGCCAACAAGGGTTGACATCCGTAAAATTCAACCAACCAACCAGCCAGACCAAGGGTGTTTGGGCTATGTGAAATGTAACCAGCTTCGTCCAGGATTTAAATTCATATCCCCGTGTCCATTTCCTAAGACTATTACCATTAAACAACGGGTGCTCCCATAACCATTACGCAGCGGGCGCTTCCTGTATTTTTGTGTGAATATTTCCATGTGTCTGCTCTAAAAATTGACTTTTAAGACATAATGCATACTATATATATATATATATATATATATATATATATATATATATTATATATATATAGAGAGAGAGAGAGAGAGAGGGGGTGAGAGAGAAAGAGAGTGAGAGAGAGAGAGAGCGAAAGAGAGAGAGAGAGAGGGGGAGGAGGACATTAAATCCGTCTAAATTATATTAATATAGTGGAATGATTCAAAATATATGAACAGGCTGAGATGGATAGATAGATAGATATTGATATAGATATAGACAGACAGATAGATAGATAGATAGATAGATAGAGAGAGAGAGAGAGAGAGAGAGAGAGAGAGAGAGAGAGAGAGAGATGGAGAGGGGTAGAGAGAAAGAGAAGAAAAAGATACATACATATATATATATATAGAGAGAGAGAGAGAAAGAGAGAGAGATAAGGAGGAGAGGGAGAGAGAGTGAGAGAAAGAGAAAGAGAAAGAGAGATAAGGAGGAGAGGGAGAGAGAGTGAAACAGACTTAATTAGTTATAACATAGAGGTATGATTCAAAATATATGAACATAGGTAAATTGAGAGAGAGAGACAGAGACAGAGAGACAGAGATAGAGAGATAGAGGGGGGATAAAGATATATGTATTAAAACAAACATATAAGAAGTTTAACAAATGCTACATTTAGGTTGAATTCATCTGTTACATATTCCCAGACATTTTTTCTTTCCAGAATCACGTAGCCGAAAGTCAGGTTTTGATTTAGTTAATGTAATATTAGGAGTGACATAGTTTTGGTTGGTTGGTTGGTTGGATTTTACATCTCAACTCTTGTTGACTTGAAACCTAAAATTAATAGATTCCTTCATACAAAATGGCGCAACAACGCTGGAATAACAACATCCACACTAAACTCTTCCTAATCAAATCCACTTTGGAAGACTGGAGACCAACTTTAAGGAAGTCTAGAAAGGAACAAGTCATTGTGCTCCGATTACGCATTGGTCACACAAGACTAACGCACTCCCATATACTCCAACAAAAACAACAACCACAGTGTGAAGCATGTCAAACACCTTTGACAGTTAAACACTTATTCATGGAATGTAGGTTTTTTGCTTAAATCAGAAATCGTTATTTTAATGCAAACAATATGAAAGATCTATTTGAAAATGTAGCAATCTATGAGGAAGTGCGTCCCGGTCTCCTGCCTCAGAAATTGCTACCCGGTGACTATTAAAATAACGTCCCCAGCTATGTCGTCTCGGCCGTGTTACTTGAAAGAAAACAACTAACTTAGGGCGTTAAATGTATTTTAGAGGGGGGGATTCTCTTTTGATGGAGATGGGTGGGTAGATATATATAAACAAAGTAAAAAATGAACAAATTGAGATATATATATATAGATAGATAGATAGATATCCATCTTCATATCTAAACAAGAATTACGACAAATTTCTATAAATAAACAAGAATTACGACAAATTTCTATAAATAAACAAGAATTACGACAAATTTCTATAAATAAATTTCTAAACAAATTATGATAAATAAATAAGAATTACGAGAAAATTACGTAGCAATTTCTGAGGCAGGAGACCGGGACGCACTTCCTCATAAATTACCGAAAATGTCAACATGGAGGACATTCTGTCCTTTTGGGGGAAATAAAATTAAACCATACAGTATAGACATGAAACTAATCAGTACCATACAACATGATCCCAATGGGGCTAACGCATTGTTAAAACCAATTACTAAAAAAGTATAAATATAAATACACAATATGTATTACTTCCTAACCGTTAGGCATGAGATAACCCCAGACGAGTTGATATGCCGTTAAAATCAATAAACCAAACAAATAAATTTAGGTTGAGTTTTGCTGCTACATACTCCCACGTGTTTTTCTTTTTCTTCAGAAGCAAGTTGCCGAAAGTTAGGTTTTGATTTTGGTTGTTGTGACATAGTTTTGGTTGGTTCGCTGGATTTTACGACATGTCAACTCTTGTTGGGTTATTTTATGCCGAAGATCTTTTGTTCTATTCAGGTTTATGGTAAATATATCTTGATCAGTGATGCTGATAGCTTTTTGATTCAGTGCGTCCTGGGACGCACATATTTGCTTTGAATGAGTCCCTAGGAAAATTTATGGGTCCTAACTAAATCCATCTAACTCCTACCTTGTAACCTATCCTGAGTAATTTGTTTCTAAGAAACTATTGAAATGTATTTACAGTTAACTTGAAATGGTGAGGGAAGAAAAAAAAGAAAAACACTCAATTTTTTTTCAGCGCATTTTTTAAAACTCATTCAGAAAAAGAAAACAGAAAAAATGTAAAAAGAATGGAACAAAAGTTAAAATAAAAAAGAAAGAAAAAACTGAAAGAGAAGAAAAAAGTTTATTATTTGGACTAGCAAATATATGCACCCTCCGGGTGCAAGTATTTAAGTTTTAATATAATAAAATATCATATTAAATTAGAAAGGCTAAAGAAACTGAATAAGAATGCAGATATAAAGATTTGGAACAGAGGGGTATGATTGAAAAATAGAACAACTTTGAAATAAACTCTTCCATCATTTTCCATTACTCCCGTCTTTCATTGGTAAATTTTCCTAATTTAACTATTTAGTTAAAATAGGAATTAAAGAATAATATTACAGTTATTTCTTCTTGTTAATGCATTTCTTTTAAGATTTACCCCCGAGATTTTTGCTCATATTCAATAAGATAAAACCAAACAATTAGAAATCAATAATACTAAGCATATATTTATTAAAATCAAATTTTAAGATCAATATGCAAATTAGCCTTCCCATTCACAATGTAAACCGCTATTTTGTTGTATATATAAATACAATTGCATTTTATTAGCATGTGGATATAGTCAATAGTCTTAATGATGTAAATCAATTTTATTAATAATTGAGGTTTAAATAAAAATAAAATCATGGAGAATGTGACATAAATAACAAAGGGAATTGTGAGTTGAGTAGTGATATAGTTTCGGTTACAGACAGACAAACCCACAATCTCCATTATTATAAGATTATTCGGACTATTGTCCTCATCTTTATTGTTATCTGTACAACGGTTCGGCCGATGTACCCTCTTCAGGTATTTCTTGTCGATTGATTTCGATGCGTAGAAATTATTGCGACCAAAGAAAGCGGTCAATTCTAAGAATTGGCAGAGAAATGAGAACTATAATCACATATTATAGTGTTAAAAATCTACATTGTTGTTCAAATTTTAGGTGTGGATTTAATTGGCTTTTTAAAATATATTTCGATGCTTAGAATTCATTGATTTTAAAAGAAAGATAACTTCGAAGGATTGGCAGTGACATGAACACTTAAAAAAAACACTTTATAGTTCCTCAAAATCCCAAGTTTCATGAAAATTGTCGGTGGCGGTTTTATTGAATTTCCGTAATAAATCACCTATTTTTGAAAGTATTTAAAGTTTCGATATGTTTGGTTTTTCTGGTTGATTTCGATGCGTAGAAATCATTGGGACAAAAATATATTGAGAAAAATATATTAAATAATACAAAGTAATGAATAGGTAATTGGAATTACACTATGAAATTTTCAATATTTTTAGATTTAAATTTAGTATTCATAGTTGTTCACTGTCCTATTTAAAATTAATAACTATTCCCAAAAATATTGAAAATTTCATAGTGTAATTCCAATTACCTATTCATTACTTTGTATTATTTAATATATTTTTCTCAATATATTTTTGTCTCAATGATTTCTACGCATCGAAATCAACCAGAAAAAACAAACATATCGAAACTTTAAATACTTTCAAAAATAGGTGATTTATTACGGAAATTCAATAAAACCGCCACCGACAATTTTCGTGAAATTTGGGATTTTGAGGCACTATAAAGTGTTTTTTTAAGTGTTCGTATCACTGCCAATCCTTCGAAGTTATCTTTCTTTTAAAATCAATGAATTCTAAGCATCGAAATATATTTTAAAAAGCCAATTAAATCCACACCTAAAATTTTAACAACAATGTAGATTTTTAACACTATAATATGTGATTATAGTTCTCATTTCTCTGCCAATTCTTAGAATTGACCGCTTTCTTTGGTCGCAATAATTTCTACGCATCGAAATCAATCGACAAGAAATACCTGAAGAGGGTACATCGGCCGAACCGTTGTACAGATAACAATAAAGATGAGGACAATAGTCCGAATAATCTTATATAATGGAGATTGTGGGTTTGTCTGTCTGTAACCGAAACTATATCACTACTCAACTCACAATTCCCTTTGTTATTTATGTCACATTCTCCATGATTTTATTTTTATTTAAACCTCAATTATTAATAAAATTGTTTTACATCATTAAGACTATTGACTATATCCACATGCTAATAACATGCAATTGTATTTATATATACAACAAAATAGCGGTTTACAGTGTGAATGGGAAGGCTAATTTGCATATTGATCTTAAAATTTGATTTTAATAAATATATGCTTAGTATTATTAATTTCTAATTGTTTGGTTTTATCTTATTGAATATGAGCAAAAATCTCGGGGGTAAATCTTAAAAGAAATGCATTAACAAGAAGAAATAACTGTAATATTATTCTTTAATTCCTATTTTAACTAAATAGTTAAATTAGGAAAATTTTACCAATGAAAGACGGAGTAATGGAAAATGATGGAGAGTTTATTTCAAAGTTGTTCTATTTTTTTCAATCATACCCCCTGTTCAAATCTTTATATCTGCATTCTTATTCGTTTCTTTAGCCTTTCTAATTTAATATGATATTTTATTATATTAAAACTTAAATACTTGCACCCGGAGGGTGCATATATTTGCTAGTCCAAATAATAAACTTTTTTTCTCTTTCAGTTTTTTCTTTCTTTTTATTTTAACTTTTGTTCCATTCTTTTTACATTTTTTCTTTTCTTTTTTCTGAATGAGTTTTAAAAAATGCGCTGAAAAAAAATTTGAGTGTTTTTCTTTTTTTCTTCCCTCACCATTTCAAGTTAACTGTAAATACATTTCAATAGTTTCTTAGAAACAAATTACTCAGGATAGGTTTACAAGGTAGGAGTTAGATCGATTTAGTTAGGACCATAAATTTCCTAGGGACTCATTCAAAGCAAATATGTGCGTCCCAGGACGCACTGAATCAAAAAGCTATCAGCATCACTGATCAAGATATATTTTACCATAAACCTGATAGAACAAAAGATCTTCGGCATAAAATAACCCAACAAGATTGACATGTCGTAAAATCCAGCGAACCAACCAAAACTATGTCACAACAACCAAAATCAAAAACCTAACTTTCGGCAACTTGCTTCTGAAGAAAAAGAAAAACACGTGGGAGTATGTAGCAGCAAAACTCAAACTAAATTTATTGTTTTGGTTTATTGATTTTAACGGCATATCAACTCGTCTGGGGTTATCTCATGCCTAACGGTTAGGAAGTAATACATATTGTGTATTTATATTTATACTTTTTTAGTAATTGGTTTTAACAATGCGTTAGCCCCATTGGGATCATGTTGTATGGTACTGATTAGTTTCATGTCTATACTGTATGGTTTAATTTTATTTCCCCAAAAGGACAGAATGTCCTCCATGTTGACATTTTCGGTAATTATGAGGAAGTGCGTCCCGGTCTCCTGCCTCAGAAATTGCTACGTAATTTTCTCGTAATTCTTATTTATTTATTCATAATTGTTTAAGAAATTTATTTATAGAAATTTGTCGTAATTTCTTGTTTATTTATAGAAATTTGTCGTAATTCTTGTTTATTTATAGAAATTTGTCGTATTCTTGTTTAGATATGAGATGGATATCTATCTAATCTATCTATATATATATATCTCAATTGTTCATTTTTACTTTGTTTATATATATCTACCCACCCATCTCCATCAAAAGAGAATCCCCCCTCTAAAATACATTTAACGCCCTAAGTTAGTTGTTTTCTTTCAAGTAACACGGGCCGAGACGACATAGCTGGGACGTTAATAGTCACCGGGGTAGCAATTTCTGAGGCAGGAGACCGGGACGCACTTCCTCATAGATTGCTACATTTTCAAATAGATCTTTCATATTTGTTTGCATTAAAATAACGATTTCTGATTTAAGCAAAAAACCTACATTCATGAATAAGTGTTTAACTGTCAAAGGTGTTTGACATGCTTCACACTGTGGTTGTGTTTTGTTGGAGTATATGGGAGTGCGTTAGTCTTGTGTGACCAATGCGTAATGGAGCACAATGACTTGTTCCTTTCTAGACTTCCTTAAAGTTGGTCTCCAGTCTTCCAAAGTGGATTTGATTAGGAAGAGTTTAGTGTGGATGTTGTTATTCCAGCGTTGTTGCGCCATTTTGTATGAAGGAATCTATTAATTTAGGTTTTCAAGTCAAACAAGAGTTGAGATGTAAAATCCAACCAACCAACCAACCAAAACTATGTCACTCCTAATATTACATTAACTAAATCAAAAACCTGACTTTCGGCTACGTGATTCTGGAAGAAAAATGTCTGGGAATATGTTAACAGATGAATTCAACCTAAATGTAGCATTTGTTAAACTTCTTATATGTTTGTTTAATACATATATCTTTATCCCCCCTCTATCTCTCTATCTCTGTCTCTCTGTCTCTGTCTCTCTCTCTCAATTTACCTATGTTCATATATTTTGAATCATACCTCTATGTTATAACTAATTAAGTCTGTTTCACTCTCTCTCCCTCTCCTCCTTATCTCTCTTTCTCTTTCTCTTTCTCTCACTCTCTCTCCCTCTCCTCCTTATCTCTCTCTCTTTCTCTCTCTCTCTCTATATATATATATATGTTTTGTATGTTATCTTTTTCTTCTCTTTCTCTCTACCCTCTCCATCTCTCTCTCTCTCTCTCTCTCTCTCTCTCTCTCTCTCTCTCTCTTATCTATCTATCTATCTATCTATCTGTCTGTCTATATCTATATCAATATCTATCTATCTATCCATCTCAGCCTGTTCATATATTTTGAATCATTCCACTATATTAATATAATTAGACGGATTTAATGTCCTTCCCCCCCTCTCTCTCTCTCTCTTTCGTCTCTCTCTCTCTCTCACTCTCTTTCTCTCCCCCCCCTCTCTCTCTCTCTCTCTATATATATATATATATATATATATATATATATATATATATAATATATATATAGTATGCATTATGTCTTAAAAGTCAATTTTTAGAGCAGACACATGGAAATATTCACACAAAAATACAGGAAGCGCCCGCTTGCGTAATGGTTATGGGAGCACCCGTTGTTTAATGGTAATAGTCTTAGGAAATGGACACGGGGATATGAATTTAAATCCTGGACGAAGCTGGTTACATTTCACATAGCCCAAACACCTTGGTCTGGCTGGGTGGTTGGTTGAATTTTACGGGGATGTCAAACCTTGTTGGCTTATCTTATGCCAAAGACGTTTTGTTGGTTTTGTTTTGTTTTAGTATTATTTGGATTATTCGACTATTGTCCTCATCTTCATTATAATCTCCGGCATTCTTCAGGTATTTATTGTCGGACTCGGGTACCTTCTTGGACTCTGTAACCTTCTTTTCAGACTCGGGGTACTTTTTCGGCGACTTCGTGTAACCTCTTTTTCAGACTCGGGGTACGGACCTGTAACCTTCTTTTCAGACTCGGGTACCTTTTCGGACTCTGTAACCTTCTTTTCAGACTCGGGTACCTTCGGACTCTGTAACCTTCTTTTCAGACTCGCGGTACCTTCTCGGACTCTGTAACCTTCTTTTCAGACTCGGGTACCTTTTGGACTCTGTAACCTTTCTTTTCAGACTCGGGTACCTTCTTCGGACTCTGTAACCTTCTTTTTCAGACTCGGGTACCTTTTCGGACTCTTAACCTTCTTTTTCAGACTCGGGTACCTTTCGGACTCTGTAACCTTCTTTTCAGACTCGGTACCCTTTTCGGACGCTGTAACCTTCTTTTCAGGACTCGGGGTACCTTCTCGGACTCTGTAACCTTCTTTTCAGACTCGGGTACCTTTTTCGGACTCTGTAACCTTCTTTTCAGATCGGGTACCTTTTCAGACTCGGCAACCTTTTCGGACTTGGAACCTTCTTGTCGTAATCGGGAGCCATCACGGAACTTTTGAACCTAAACCTTTTATTCAGTCTACGGGGGTATCCTGTTCTAATAAAAAAAATTCTCGTTTAAGTTAAGACAGTTCTAAGTGATAGTTATCTCTGGAGTGCAGGTTCAATCCTGATCAAGGGCAGCAGTTACATAGAAAAATAATTAACACAGCTTAACGCCTTTTCCCAGCTAAGATTAGCGAATAAGAACATGATACCCCGTAGACTGAATAAAGGGTTAGGATTCAAAGTTCCGTGATGGCTCTCCGATTACGACAAGAAGGTTTTCCGAATTCGAAAAGAAGGTTCCAGAGTCCGAGAAGTTTTCAGAGTCCGATAATAAATACCTGAAGAATGCCGGATATTTATAATGAAGATGAGGACAATAGTCCGAATAATCCAAATAATACTAAAACAAAACAAGACCAACAAATATCTTTGGCATAGGATAAGCCAACAAGGGTTGACATCCCATAAAATTCAATCAACCAGCCAGCCCAAGGTGGTTGCACTATATGAAATGTAACCAGCTTCGTCCAGGATTTAAATTCATATCACCGTGTCTGAAACGTTGTACAGATAACAATGAAGATGAGGACAATAGTCCGAATAATCCAAATAATACTAATTATTAAAGCCTCATCTCAAGAGCATCTTTTGTTTGTTTTACGGTGTATCAACCTCGGTGGTCATTTTGATGCCGACAAAGTTTTGAAATAAATCCATTCTTAATAGAAATTCAGTTTTTTTTAATAAAACATTTTACTATTTAAACCCATGGATTGGAAAGACATTTCATTTTATAAATTAATTTGGGGTACTAAATTGTTTTCAAACTCAGTTTTTTTTCAAACACATTTTTTTATTCATTTAACACATAGCTGGGACCCAAACAGGTACTACCACTCCGGGTCAGAGTGGACCCGGGAGTAATGGTGATAAAGGGATACTCCATATTCCTCATTGCTAGTTACAGTTTAGTCATACGCAGGACAATAAGAACCTCAGTCACCGCTTTCTAGCATACGTATGATAAAAAGGGTTGGGACTTGCCCTAGGGGCAATAGATTTGGAACAATCATATAGGTGCTAGGCTTGACGTAACCAGCTAATTGATTGCAGGGGGACTCTCCGACTAAACGTTCTTTCTTTCATTCTTAGTTCGTTTTCTTTCTTTTATCTTTCTTTCTTTCTTTATTTTTTGTTCATTTTTTCTTCTTTCTTTTTCTTTCTTTCCTTATACTCACATTCTGAATTCTTTCTTTCTTTCTCTCTTTCTTAGTTCGTTTCTTCTTCTTTCTTCTTTCTCTTCTTTCTTCCATTTTTCTTTCAATCTTTCTTTTCACAACCGAATTCTTTCTTTCTTTCTCTTCTTTTCTTTCATCTTTCTTTCTTTCTTCCATTTTACTTTTTTCTTTCAATCTTTCTTTTCCCTCTATTCACACCCGATTTCTTTCTTTCCTCTTTCTTTCTTCTTTCTTTCTTTCTCTTTCTTCTTTCTTTCTTTTCTTCTTAGTTCTGTTCTTTTTTCTCCCTCTACTCACATAATGATTCTTTCTTTCTTTCTTCTTTCTTTCTTTCCATTTCTTCTTTTTCTTTCTATATTTATTTTCCCCTCAATTCACATCCGAATTCTTTATTTTCTTCTCTCTCTTTCTTTATTTTTCTTTCTTTCTTTTAGTTCGGTCCCTTTCTCTCCTTCTCTCTTTCTTTCTTATCTTTTTTCCATTCTTTCTTTCTTCTTGTTCCGTTTCTTCTTTTTTTTCTTTCACCTCTACTCACATAATGATTCTATCTTTCTTTCTTTCTTACTTTTTCTTAGTTAGGTTCATCTCTCTCTCTCCTCTCCTCTTCTCTCTCTCTTCTCTCTCTCTTCTCTCTTCTCTCTCTCTCTCTCTCTTCTCGGCTCTTTCTCTCTCTCTATCTCTTTCTTTCTTTTTTTCTTATTTCGGTTCCTTTCTCTCTTTATTTCTTCGTTTCTTTCTTTCTTTATTTCTTTCTTAGTTTTCGTCTTTCTTTTTTCTTTCTTCTCCTTCTACCCACATAACGATTCTGTCTTTCTTTATTCTCTTTCTTTTTTCTTTCTTTCTTTCTTCTCTCTTCTTCTTTCTTTCTTTCTTCTCCTTTCTACTCATATAACGATCTTCTGTTGTCTTTCTTTCTTTCTTTTCCTTCTACTCACATAACGATTCTGTCTTTCTTTCTTTCTTTCTTTCTTTCTTTCTTTCTTTCTTCTTCTTCTACTCACATAACGATTTCTGTCTTTCTTTCTTTCTTTCTTTTCTTTTTTCTTTCTTTCCTTTTCCCTACTCACATAACTTCTGTTCTTTCTTTTTTCTTTCTTTTCTTCTTCTTTCTTTTTTCTTTCTTTCTTTTCCTTCTACTCACATAATGATTCTGTCTTTCTTTTCTTTCTTTCTTTCTTTCTTTTCTTTTCTTTTTCTTTTGGTTTATTCAAAACTCTCTGTACTATATTTCATTCATCCTTCATTTCTTCTGTCTTTCCTTTATTGTCTTTGTTTTTCTTTGTTTTTCTTTTCTTCTTTTCTATTTTTATTTATTTATTTATTTATTCATTTATCTATTTATTTATCTTTTGATTTATTTATCTTTTCAACTTCTTTAATGTTTTTTATTATTTTTTCGTTCAATTCTAATTGATTTTAATCAACTAGTTTCGCCCAAATTCATCCTCCCTTACAAATCGCTAGAACTAGCAATTGTGATCAATCGTCAGATCTTTAATAGGAAGTACAGGAATCCGTTCTTATCAGTCAAAATCCCCCACCCACGCGCCATCGCCCACGCCCAGCACTTCGCCTAATTCGCATCAAACGATTTCGCTGCATGTTGATTAATTCCGAGCGTGGATACAGAAAAATATTGACTTCATTCTTATTGACGCGATTGCATATTATATATATATATATATATATATATATTAATATATATATATATACTATATATATATGTATATTATATATATTATATATAAATTATATGTATATATATGTATATATATATATATATATAGTTATATATATATATATATTATGTATATAATATATGTATATATATATATATAATATATATATATATATATATATATATATATGCACATTATATATATATATATATATATATATTATATATGATGGAGATAGATTGATAGATATAAAGAAACTAAGAAAAGATAGATAAATACACAGAAAGAGATGAACATACTGATATATTATATATATATAATAAAGAGACACATATATATATATATATATATAGTATATATATATATATATATATATATATATATATATACTATATATATATATATAATATATATATATATATGAACGGAGATAGATTGGATAGATATAACAAAACTAAGAAAAGATAGAAAATACACAGAAAGAGATGAACATACTGATATATATATATATATATATAAAGAGACACACATATAAAATGTTATATATATATAGTATATATATATATATATATATATATATATATGGTATAGAAATGTGAGGAGGTTAATCCGACATATGTGGAGAAAAGTAGGACAAACACGGGATGTTATAAACATAAAGTTTCCATAACATCCCGTGTTTGTCTACTTTTCTCCACACATATATATATAATTATATATATATTATGTGCTGTGTGTGTGTGTGTGTATGTGTGTGTATGTGTGTGTGCGTGTGTGTGTGTGTGTGTGTGTGTGTGTGTGTGTGTGTATAAATCTCTATATAATGTAGATTGATAGATAGATAGAACAGAGTGAGATAGAAAAGACCATGATTGAGATAGAAAAGACCAAGTTAGATGAGAAATGAGTAAGAGATAGATATATAGACTGAAATTATATATATATATATATATATATATATATTATATATATATATTATATATATATATATATTAAGTGGTCAACAATCTGTTTGAAATGGCGAAGGCCGACAATTTTTGGGGAGATTATGTGCTTAAATTAAAGCTAATTAAATAATTAATGAATTAGGCATATATCGGTTTACGCTTTACATTTAACGATATGCACGCCTAATTGATTTAATTATAATGATTAATTAACAAATTAGGTATGACTTTAATTTAAGCACATAATATCCCTAAATATATATATATATATATAAATATATATATGTGTGTGTGTGTGTGTGTGTGTTGTAATGAAATATATTAAATTAGAAAGATTAACTAAATCAAATAGAACGCATATAAAAAGATTATTAAAAATATTATTATATTTTAAATGGTTTCTATTTTTAAAATTCAGTCACAAGATTGATTTTAATACGTTGGAGTATAAACAATAATATAGAGATCAATAATACCAAGTAATTATTTTTATAAACCCATTTGTTAAAACCAGTACGCAAATTAACCAACACCATATAAATTATTTAATCTTTATTTTCTTTAGTGATATATAAGACAATTGAAGATCTTAAACACATTAATAACATGGGATTTGAAGGCAAATCTCAGATTTTGAGCATAGACATCTATCTGTTCTATACATATATAAAAAGGCAGCGCTGTGTGCATATGTATGTCCGGAGGAAACTTCGAAAATTAAAACAATTAACGACAAGTATAAATATATCTTTACACATAAATATCACCAGCGCTGAGCAAAAATAATAGAGATTTGATTTATATTCATGAAGATAATTAAAAAATAAAATTAAATGATAACAGCATGTTTGATTTTTTTTCAATAATATTTTAGATAGTAGACATTAAACATTTCTTTCAGAGTAGCTGGATTCAATGCAAGGTCTATTTTTTTACATAAGGATTTAAATGGGGCATCCCACGAGGATTAAACTCATGATTCAGTAATAATGGATCTGCGGGACTAACTTTTTAAAATATCCCTCTCTTACACAGGTGACGCCGGATAGCCGCTGCTAGTAACTAATAAATATGATTTATTCTATGTATTTATATTAATGATTTTGAAAATAAATTAAATATTCATTGATAAACTTACGTAATTCCTGAGGGTATATAAACTACGTCACGTAAGCAGTAAGGTTTACAGACAGACACACAATCTTCATTATATTAAGTATTATTATTATTATTATTATCTGTCTACTTAACGGAGGAAATGTCCTTGTTTTCTGCTTGATACACCCTTTTACCGTTTCCCAAGAAATTAGCTTCAAAATTCCTGATAATATAAGAACAGTGACATTTTCGGTTTGCTGCTTCCGCTTCGCTTCTGAAACTGTACACATGTACGGCGCATTGTTCTTGAAAATATTTGAAAATGTCAAGAGACTCTTCAAGTCTTACGTGGAATGGTAAAAACGGAAGATGCAAGGCGTGTTGTCTGCGAGGAGTTCCGTAGAACCGAAGTGCAGAGGCGGCAAATAGACGATTCCTTTGATCTATAATGGCGTGGGTTCGCTAACTTTACGTTTCAAGAATCTGGTGTGGAGCGAGTTTTGTGCCGGCGTTTTTAAAGATACGCTGGTTATTGAAGGAGATGGGAGCTAGGGTTAGGTTTGGCGGGAAGAGCCGGATAGACTGAAGAGGACATCGTCCAGGCAATGAAGCAAGCGTTAAATTAAACATCTGCCTCCTCAAGATGTCGTTTGCGAATTATGTATCGTTGACATTTTTAAAGAATTCGATGCGATGCCGTTTTTCAAAATATAGCCGGAAAATTAATTTTATGGGCATTGATTTTTCTAATTTATTTCTAAAGATTTTGTTTAGTTTGTTATTTCATTGAACTAGTACAAAATAAAAAAACACCCTCCGGGCGATGTAAAAATAGATTTTTGAAACATATTGCCTAAGGGGCGTGAGAAAAAATTCAATGTCAGCGAGTTTGTACCCTAAGTAAGTAAAATCACTAAATTCATTAAAGGATTAGAAAATAAAACAATTTGAAATGTAAACTTTAAATATGTATTAAAATAAAACAAACTATATATAGATATATAATACCAGTCATGTATTTATTAAAACTTGTTTTAAAAAAACAATGAGGACTGTCTAATGCTGCATGTTCAAATTTTGAGTGTATTTATTCTATGTTATGACGATTTTGGGCAATGGGACGTAAGCAGTGACGTAATTTTTGGTACAAACAAAGACCGGAAGCGAATCTCCATTATTAATAGAAGACTAGCAAGAATATATCATCTCCGACGGGTGTAAGTATT
>CM042175.1:39446290-39449133 GCA_023376005.1 Doryteuthis pealeii
TCGAACTCGGAGGGTATATCGGCCGAAACGTTGTACAAATAACAATGAAGATGGGGACAATAGTCCGAATAACGCAGATAATACTAATCTTCAAGCCTCATCTCAAACATTCAGAGAAACATTTTACAGTATATAATTTTCCAACAGAATCACCTGAACAAATATTCCAATGTACTTTTAGAGTAACATTTACATAGGAAAAGTACATGATATAATCTAATTGATATATATCAATGATAAAATTGAATTAATTATAAAAAGCAAAGTAGAATTAAGAATTCATTTTTCATAAAAGGTGTGACAGATCTAATATTTGTTCTTACAACTGTTCGTAAAGACATCTCAAACATTCAGAGAAATACTCCTACGTTTTATTAATATTCATATTTTTACTAGCAAGTGGACGTATTTAAATTTTAATGTAATTAAATATATTAAATAAGAAAGACTAACGAAATTAAAAATATTAATGGTAGACAGTAAACACGCGTGCACCGAGGGCTTCGTTATAATCAACGTTTATCTTCTTGTTACGAAAAACCAAAATGAAGGGGTTAAACTTGCAAATTTTATTTTTTTAGCCCATGTTCTTCCGTGCGGGAGGACAGCAACTCTAGCAAAGAGAGGTACGTGCTCTCTGCTTCAATGTCAGGTTGAAACTGATTATCTAACTAAATAATCACGTGACGCGCGAGATTCGCAACTCTGGGGTCAGAGTCACCAACAGTCCTGGTATTTTTCCACTGGCTGATCTGAAAGCCAATGGCCCCTTATTCACCACAGGGTTTGTTAATGATTCATGAATTATAACAGTAGGCGAAAGTGAGAGAGAGATAGAGAGAGAGAGAGAGAGAGAGAGAGAGAGAGAGAGAGAGAGAGAGTGTGTGTGTGTGTGCGGAAGCCATAACGCTAATCTGTTTCAATAGAACACAATGAAAATGAAAAGAAGAAAGAAAAAAAAAGAGTGAGAGAGAGAGAAGAGAGAGAGAGAGAGAGAAAGAAAGAGAGAGAGAGAGTGAGTGTGCGGAAGCCATAACGCTAATCTGTTTCAATAGAACACAATGAAAAGATGAAAAGAAGAAAAGAAAAAAAAAGAGTGAGAGAGAGAGAGAGAGAGAGAAAGAGAGAGAGAGAGTGAGTGTGCGGAAGCCATAACGCTAATCTGTTTCAATAGAACACAATGAAAAGATGAAAAGAAGAAAAGAAAAAAAAAAGAGTGTGAGAGAGAGAGAGAGAGAGAGAGAGAGAGAGAGAGAGAGAGAGAGAAAATCAAGGTTATGATAGTTTTTACCTATCGAACTATTTAACAATAGCCCTTAAGTAAATATACAAAAAAAGTCTGATAATTTGACAGTTACAATATGTTTAGTTAACTTTACTTAACAAACCCAGCAAGCTCTTCACCGCCCCCCCAATCTTAAAGATAGTGTGACCCCTCACCAAAAAAGTCTAATTTATAAATTTAAATACAAATGCGATTTCTCTGAATGTTTGAGATGAGGCTTGAAGATTAGTATTATCTGCGTTATTCGGACTATTGTCCCCATCTTCATTGTTATTTGTACAACGTTTCGGCCGATATGTCCTCCGGCCTTCTTCAGGTATTTCTTGTCGGACTCGGGAACCTTTTTGGACTCGGGAACCTTCTTTTCGAACTCGGGAACTTTCTTGTCGTAATCGGGAGCCATCACGGGACTTTGAACCTAAACCTTTATTTAGTCTACGAGGGTATCCTGTTCTCATTCCGCTAACCATAGCTGGGGTAGGAGTTGTGTTAATTAATTATTTTTCTAACTGCTTTCACTCAGGATTGAACTCGGGTTCCAGAGATAACTGTCACTTAGAACTGTCTTAACCTAACTACCTTATCCACTCGGCCATGTGTCCAATTGAAGGTTCCCGAGTCTGACAAGAAATACCTGAAGAAAGCCGGAGGGCATATCGGCCGAAACGTTGTACAAGTAACAATGAAGATGGGGACAATAGTCCGAATAACGCAGATAATACTACAAATGCGATGTTTGCTACATTGGGTGCACTAACCAAAGATTGGAGGTTAGAATAAACCAGCATATTCCATCTGTTAACCGTAACAATAACTTTGACCGCTCTTCTCCAATAAGCAATTCAAATTCACTTTCCACCATTGGGCGACATCTTTTGGATAATCCTGATTTGGCTTGTTTTACCACCTCATGGTGGTAAAAGATACACAGAGAAATAGTGTGCTTAATATATTTTTTATTCAGCAGTTGTATCAGGTGCTAACAGATATTTATTACATTTCGAATGCATTTTTATAGTAAAGTCATTTCTAATGCATTTTTATAGTAAAAATCATTTCCAATGCATTTTTATAGTAAAAGTAAAATTTTATGTAATTTCCATATTTTCCAATGCATTTTTATAGTAGAAATCATTTCCAATGCATTTTTATAGAAAATGATATGCATTTTATAGTAAAAAATTTCCAATGCATTTTATTAGTAAAAATATTTCAATGCATTTTTATAGTAAAAATCATTTCCAATTGCATTTTTATAGTAAAAATTATTTTCCAATGCATTTTTCATAGTAAAAAACCATTTCCAATGCATTTTTATAGTTTAAAAATTATTTCCAATGCATTTTCATAGAAAAAATCATTTCCAATGCATTTTTATAGTAAAAATTTATTTCCAATGCATTTTATAGTAAAAATCACTTCCAATGCATTTTTATAGTAGAAATCAAAATGCATTTTTATAGTAAAAATCATTTCCAATGCATTTTTATAGTTAAAACATTTCCGAATGCATTTTTATAGTAAAAACTCATTTCCCATCTCTAACTCTTTTTTTTTT
>CM042175.1:39449233-39454233 GCA_023376005.1 Doryteuthis pealeii
GAAAAAAAAGCGCCCCCATAGCGGGTGTTGGGAAAGAAAAAGAATAGTAGAGAAAAGAGAAAGATAGATAAATATAAATAGGAGAGCAGAGAGAGACAGAGAGAGACAGAGAGAGAAAGGAAAGAAAAGCGCATAGTGGATGTAAAAAAAAAGGTAGATAGATAGAATAGATAGATAGATAAGAGAGAGAGAGGAGAGAGAGAAGAGAGAGAGAGAGAGAGAGAGAGAGAGGAAGAAAGGAGCGCCATAGCGTTGTGGAAGAAAAAGATAGATAGATAGATAGATAGATAGAGTGAAGAGAGGAGAGAGAGAGAGAGAGAGAGAGAGAGAGAGAGGAAAGAGGAGAATGAGAGAAAATTGCATAGCGGGTAGAAAGGAAAGATAGATAGGATAGATAGTAGAGAGAGAGAGAGATGAGAGAGAGAGAGAGAGAGAGAGAGAGAGAGAGCCGAGAGAGAAGGGAAAGAAAGAAGTAAAGAAAGAAAGAAAGAAAAGAAAGCGCGTAGTGGGTGGAAAAAAAAAAGATAGATAGATGGATATATATATATATATATATATATATATTATATATAATATATATATATAGAGAGAGAGAGAAGAGAGAGAGAGAGAGAGAGAGAGAGAGAGAGCAAGAAAGAATGAAGAAGAAATAAAGAGTATTTTAAACCTAACTATAAAAGATTAGTGGCTAAAAGGCTTATCCCCACCACCCCACCTACCACCCCAAAAAAATGCTATTAAAAATTGGTAAAACTTTAATATAAGAATACAGATAATGAAGTGATTAGGTCTCTACGGAGAGTTCTTCCTCTACGGCCAATGACGGTGAGTTGATTTGGTGCGAGTCTTTTGTGACAAAAAGGACCCACGATGAATAACGTCATTATTAAAGAAAGACAGAATTTGAAACAAAATGGAAAGTCAATTATGGAAAAGATCCCAACGCTATTTTAGGCTCGCGAGAAGAAAAAAAACGCGAGAGATAATATTATATATATTATATATATTATATATCTTATTATAATGGAGATTGTAGGTTTGTCTGTCTGTAACCGAAACTATATTACTATACAAGTCACAATTCCCTTACATTCTCCATGATTATTTTTTATTAAACCTCAATTATTAATAAAATTGTTTTACATTATTAATACTGCTGACCATATCTACATTCTAAGAATATACAATTGTATTTATATACACAACAAAATAGCGGTTTACAGTGTGAACGGGAAAGGCTAATTTGCATATTGACCTTAAAAATTGATTTTTAATAAATATCTGCTTAGTATTATTGATTTCTAATTGTTTGGTTTTATCTTATTGAATATGAACAAAAATCTCGGCGATAAAATCTTAAAGAAATCCCTTAACAAGAAGAAATAACTGTAATATTATTCTTTTACTTCCTATTAAACTAAATAGTTAAATTATGAGAATTACCAATGAAAGACGGAGTAAGGGAAAATGATGGAAGAGTTTAGTTTTCAAAAGCTGTTCTATTTTTTAAATCATACCCCCTCTGTTCCAAATCTTTTTATCTGCATTCTTATTCAGTTTCATAGTCTTTCTAATTGATTAATATTTTATTATATTAAAACTTAAATACTTGCACCCGGAGGGTGCATATATTTGCTAGTACATTTAAAGGCTGATTCAACACCGTCGGTTTTCAAAGCATTATATGCGTATCTTGAGACATCCTGGTGTTGACTACATGTCCACGCTACCTCAATTTCAATTCAAGTCACATCAAGTCAAATATATAATATATATATATAATATATAATATTATATATATATATAAAGTCGACGGGGCGGCCTAAAGACGGCATCAGCCAGTCAGCGAGGGAGTCTATCCCCTTTTCAATAGTGCTAGACCGAGGAGAATGTTTCTAGCATCTGAGGTGGAGCGCCACACTTACCATCAGCTCCTTACTTTACAGCACATATCCCTGTGCTACTCATACGCTGAGTTGGCGGGAACCGGTATCGAACTAGGAATAATAAGAATATTAATAATAATATATGAATCGAATCATTTATAGAACATAGGTTAATTTCGAGGAATTTAACCACATGATTATTTTTTCTATTTCTTATTTTCAAGGTTATATATATATATATATATATATATATATATATATATATATATATTAAAAAACCTCGATTAAAACCTGTATGTTCTATAAATGATTCGATTCATATATTATTATTAATATTATTATTATTATTATTATTATATATTATTATTATTATATTATTACTCCTTTTGAGTTTTCACATCAGTGTTAGCTGATGGTATTTCACTGGAGTCTGAGTGACAGCAAGTCTCCTCGGGTCTCCAGGACTCTTCTGGTATTCGGGCAGATTGCAGCAGTGCAGTGTTCTGAATGGTTTCAATCCTTCCTCTGATATCCAAACTTTCCAAACCCTTTTCCAATCCTTTTGGGGCTGTTCCAAGTGCATCAACTACAATTGGTATCACTTTGACTTTCATATTCCATAACTTTTTCAGTTCTCTGGCAAGGTCCAGATATTTGCCATTTTTTCATTTTCCTTTAGCTTCACCCTGTGATCTGCTGGCACTGCAAAATCCACCAGTTGACAAATTCTTTCTTTTTTGTTTATCAACACTAGGTCTGGCCTTCTTGCTGGGATAAGGTGATCCGTTTTAATTTCAATGTCCAAGAGAATTTTATGCGTTTCGTTTCTCAAGAACAGATTCTGGTTTATGCATATACCATGTTTTTGCATGGTTCAAAATTACATTTTTTTTGCATAATTCCCAGTGGATAACCTTCCCACCCAACCCCAGTTCGTGTCTAGTTTTGTATCTCGTTGTGCTAGTTTGCTACATTCAACTTTTCAACAAATACCACACACACACACACACACACACACACACCACACAATATATATATATATATATATATATATTATATATATATATATATATATATATATAATATATATCAGCTCCGGTAGTTTTCTGAAGTTTACGTAATTATACACACACACACACACACACACACACACATATATATATATATATATATATATTATATATATATATATATATATATATCTTATTATAATGGAGATTGTAGGTTTGTCTGTCTGTAACCGAAACTATATTACTATACAAGTCACATTACCCTTTGTTATTTACATCACATTCTCCATGATTTATTTTTATTTAAACCTCAATTATATAAAATTGTTTTACATTATTAAATACTGTTGACCATATCTACATGATATTTACCGCGTTACCCCACTTGTAAGGGTCAGGCACAAAGTCCCTATTAACGTGGGACCACCCCCAAGCCGAAGCTCATGGGTGGCAGGTGAAAAAAATTGCGTCGATCCCGTCGGCATTCCCCCTCAAGGGGGCACCTCAGGCACTGAGCAATAAAACCCAGCCCTGCCCCTTTAAATCGAGGGGGCAGGTGTTGCCTGGGGGGATGGCCCCCTGCGGGATTCGACGCTGTTAATTATAGCAATTGGTCCAGAGGCCGAAGCCACTGTTGGACCATATTATACATACTAATAACATGCAATTGTATTTATATATACAACAAAATAGCAGTTTACAGTGTGAACGGGAAGGCTAATTTGCATATTGATCTTAAAAATTTGATTGTAATAAATATGTACTTAGTATTATTGATTTCTAATTGTTTGGTTTTATCTTATTGAATATGAACAAAAATCTCGGCGATAAATCTTAAAAGAAATCTCTGAACAAGAAGAAATAACTGTAATATTATTCTTTACTTCCTATTTTAACTAAAGAGTTAAATTAGGAAAATTTACCAATGAAAGACGGGAGTAACGGAAAATGATGGAAGAGTTAGTTTCAAAGTTGTTCTATTTTTCAATCATACCCCCTCTGTTCCAAATCTTTTTATCTGCATTCTTATTCAGTTTCATTAGCCTTTCTAATTTGATATAATATTTTATTATATTAAAACTTAAATACTTGCACCCGGAGGGTGCATATATATGCTAGTATATATAATTATGCAAGCTTCAGAAATCTACAAGCTTTGCTGAAAGGGTATCTAACAAATCTTAATTAATTAAAAAACGAACCCCCCTTAAAAAAAAACCCCGCAATCTACCTTCTGACTTTCTTGGAGTCAACCTTTTTTCCCGCCACTAGTCTAATTCCCTGACTACTTTCGTGTCATCCTTACTCTATCAACGTCATCAGATGGATTCGTCTCCATGACAAATGTTTAGTCAGAGGCCCGATCAATATCATTTTCGTTGTCGGAGATTAAAGGGATCAATCTAATCCCTTTTAATCCGATAAGTTTCACATAATCGTTCGAAGACAGAAGAGAAATTATTTTTAATCAATGGAGTTAGAAAAGTTAGCTTGGGAAATATGGTGACGATGACGCAAACTGCCGAGAGGGACCAGGAAACGTTTTGTAATCAAATCTGACGAGGCCAACCAGCCGCTATTTTCATTTACTTAATACTAGTAGCGGCTACCCGGCGTCGACTGGGTAGAGGATTTTTTTAAACTTAGTCCCGCAGATCCATTATTACTTATCACAAGTTATATCCTCACTGAATGCCCCATAAAATATCCACGTTAATATATAACAATATAGTAAGAAATTTTAATTCAATAATTTACAATCTAAAAAAAAAATACAATATAAATGAGGCGATTAATTCAATCAATCAACATCATATTTCAATTACCTTCTGTTACTATACAAATTTTAATTTTTAAATATCTTCCCAAATATATATAAAATCTTCATTATTTTTGCTCAAAAACCAAGCCCTGTTGATAGTAAATGTGTATATATATTTACTTTGTCGTTAATTGTTTTTTTTTCAAGTTTCCTCAGGACATACACATAAACACAACTGCCCTTTATATATGTATAGATTTATTGAGGTTAGCAAAGTTTAGCACAAATATAAACAAAAGAACTCAGATAGATTTTCCAAAAGACAAGAAAATTAATGACAAT
>CM042175.1:39461733-39466733 GCA_023376005.1 Doryteuthis pealeii
CCTCAGGAATTTTGAATTCAGAGTTATCCATCTCCTAGACTGGTTACCTACCCAAGGTTAAAGAGCCCAGTCTGCTCTATTATTTAAGCCATAGCTGGAGGGAGAATATATGGATTCATATCTTTCCCAAGGGTATTATCGCTATGTGAAATGCCAACAGCTTCGTCTAGGAATTGAACTCGAACCGACGAGACCATTTTCCACGACTCTAACCACTAGCCCACGCGCCGCCATATCGACTCTAACCACTAGCTCACGTGCCTCCGGAAATTTGATCTCTCAAGTGACCGTAAAATACATACATTCCTATGTATTTAATAGTTAAAAAAAAAAAAACACCAGTCCTCGCATTAGCGAGGGGGATAAGATATCGGACTACCATGCGGTCAGTCTGAGTTCGACCCTACCCAAGGATAGTTGTGTCTAGCCACACAGAAGAGGCATGAAATGCCGAAACACGTGTCTGTGGATGACTTATTATATATATATATATATATATATATATATATATGTATATATATAATGCCGTCAATATGACCTACCGGGGGTGATAGCAGGTCGAGATGGAGAAAAGAGAATTTGCGTTGTCAACACGTCTTGATGAAGATACTGATTTCTTTCTTTCATTCTTTCTTTCTTTCATTCTTTCTTTCTTTCTTTATTTTGTTCTTATTCCTTCCTCCTTCGGTACCTCTGCTCTTCACCTTCATCATTCTTTCCTCTAAAATTCAACTCGCCAGCATATATAGATTGTGACTAATACATTCTCTGGTATTTTCAAAGTATTTCTTGGACCCAGCAAATATTAATTATTGAATCATATTATTCAATCAGTAAAAAGCAAAAACTAAATGTGTATTTTTCCTTATGATAAACATATTAAAGTGTATGCGCGATTTTAATGCTCAATGATATCCCTTTACTGATTTATAAGTCGACGCCTACATTCTAAAACAGATATGATTCCTTTATATGTCTTTTGGCTTCCGTCCATCTATTAAAGACAATGGCGTAGAGTCCACTTTTTTTATCTACAGCTACGTGAATGGCTGAACAGACCAATTTTTGAATGGCAATCTCTGGTGCAGTAATTTCAATCAAACGGTGATGCTTTCTGGAGATGTTGTTGTCTCTCCTTCCTTTTAGCTCTCTTTTCTGTCGCGGCTTCTTTCCTCTCTTTTTCATTCCTTTTCGTTCCTTGTTTGACGAGGAGACGCCAGGTCGTACGGTCTTTTGCACAAGCCTCCCATGTGTTTATGTCGATGTGGCATGTCTTCATGTCCCTCTTGCAGACATCTTTAAAGCGTAGGCGTGGTCTCCCTACTGGCCGAGTGCCCTCTGTTAATTCGCCATACAGTAGGTCTTTGGGGATGCGGCCTTTGTCCATCCTCCTGGCATGGCCAAGCCAACACAGGCGTCTCTCGCAGATGATGGCGGGCATGCTGTTTAAGTTTTCTCGTTCCAGCATGTCTGTGTTGGGCACTTTTTTTCTGCCAGAGAATGCGTAGAATGCGGCGTAGGCGTCTGAGGTGGAAGCTGTCCAGTTTCCTCACGTGGCGCGAGTATGTGATCCAAGCTTCGCTATTGTATAGGAGAGTACTGAGAACATAAGAATATATATATATATATAATGGAATCATATCTGACTGTTCCTTTGTTATCAAACAAATAGATATGTAAAACCTTTATATATTTATTTTATTATATTATATTATATATATATATATATATATATATATATATATATATATATATATATATATTATATTGAGCACTCTACCAATAATATTGCACTTTGGCACACCGTTCCAGTAAAAGCTGAAACAGTCACAATCCCACACACACACACTATATATATATATATATATATATATATATATATATATATATATATACATATATATATGTATATATATATGTGTGTGTGTGTGTGTGTGTGTGTGTGTGCGTGTGCATGTGTGGGTGTGTGAGTTTTTTTTTATACAATTTTTTCATTGGTTTACGTGACTGTGATTAGCTAAACTAATTCAAATTATAATAAATATATCAAAGTATATGCGTGATTTTAATGCTCAATGCCATTGATTTTCCGAGTCGACACGCACATAGCAAAACTGATACGGCCAACTCAGCGTATGAGTAGCACAGGGATCTGTGCGGTAAAGTAAGGAGCTGATGGTAGGTGTGGCGCTCCACCTCAGATGCAAATCTCCTTGGTCTAGCGCTATTGAAAAGGGGATAGAATCCCTCGCTGATTGGCTGATGCCGACTTTAGGCCACCCCGTCGACTTTACTTACTTACTTACACACACACACACACACACACACACACACACACATATATATATATATATATATATATATATATATATATATAGAGAGAGAGAGAGAGAGAGATAGTTAAAAAAAATGTACATTTTCTGGCGCATGAGTCGTCGGGCGGCCTAATGTTGGTATTAGCCAATCAGCGAGGGAGTTTATCCCCTTTTCAATAGCGCTAGACCAAGGAGATTGTTTTAGCATCTGAGGTGGAGCGCCACACCTACCATCAGCTCCCTACTTTACCGCACAGATCCCTGTGCTACTCATACGCTTATTTGGCGAGGGCCGGTATCGAACTAGGAACCTTGTGATTTCTAGCCGAACGCTCTACCTATTGAGCTAACCCGGCCCCAATATATATTATTGTTTTTACTTCTAAACTCTACCGGTGTGAAAAAGCTCAGTTTTCAAAATTAAAAAAAAAAATTAAAACAGATATCTGTGTAAATTGTTTTTAAAAGAAAAGACCGGCAAATCTGTACTTTATGAAAATAATAATCAGTATCGTATGCAGTGGCCAAAAGAAAAAACACCAGAGAAGTTTAATAAGTTATATATGTAAAAGGTGCTCAATACGCTAAGTAGAACATAATCAAAAGGACCTACATGTGTTACATAATCTATGCGGTTGCATAAGATTATTGTCAATCCCCTGTATTTCTAGAGGGATGACCCTTTTCATATCACGGGCGGGACTTTCCATGGAATAGTACAGAAAGCCCCCGAAATACGCGAAGTCACGTGGGACCTGGTTAGATCCTCAGTTTCAGTTTAGACGCCGGGCAGAGAAGATGTCCTGCCTTAACTGGAACTCACCTGCATACGCGCGCTATGTTTAGTTACATGAAATGTTTAGTTAAGTAAATAAAAGCTTAAGAAAATAACACGGTTTTGTGGTTGGTGAATGTCTTGGTAACAAGACTGATCTAGAAGAAGAAATGAGTTAAGTGCGACCGACCACCAAGACGAAGTCCAGACGCTAGAAGAGACGCTAGAAGAAGAACCTAAGATAGAAAAGATGACCTAGAAGAAGAATAGAAGAAAGAAAGGAAAGAGCCAGACACTATCTACCGAGGTTTCACACGAATGGTTCTTCAGGATAATTCTGACTGAAGTAGGCTGTTACAAACGTCTTTTATAACGGCATTAGGTATCTAAGTGGTTAAAATTTAGCATAAAATGTTGAAAATTAAAAATTCGTAAAAAGGTTGTGTTATAATTATTATTTAATTTTTTTAATTGCTAAGAAGCCATTATATATATATATATATATATATATATATATATATATATATATATATATATGGTATTTGTGGAAAAAGTGAATTGCCGGTGAAAATGGTCACAAAAAAATACACACGTGCAATCAACTGCAATTAATCAATATCTTGATTAATCCAATGGATTTAACCCTGAAGATCCTTATGGTGAAACTCGAGTAGGTTATTACCGTGTACCTTTTGATAATATATATATATATATATATATATATATATATATATATATATCCTATTAGTAAACAAAAAAAAAACAGTAAATAGTTTCTTAGTAAATATATACTACCAAACTTCACCTGGGCAGAAAATGAAAAAAAAAAAAAAGACCAAGAGCGTCGCACCATCCGAAAATAATCGATTAACACTATAATACTTGGCCAAATAAAATAAAATAAAATTTATCTATCTATCTATCTATCTATCTATCTATATATATATATATATATATATATATATATATATATATATATATATAAACCGCTAGGAGTGTCTAAGGCTAAAATCTAAAGACTGTTGGATGCCTAAGTAGAGCAAATGGTCAAGTTAATCCTAATGAGTCAGATATATCTACGAATAGTTTCGCTTAGTAGCTCATCAGGACAAGAATCTTAAGAATCAGATTCTTGTCCTGGTGAGCTATTAAGCAAAACTATTAGTAGGTATATCTGACTCATTAGGTTTAACTTTATATATACACACACACACTCCCGGATTAGCTCAGTCGGTATAGCGTTCGGCTAGGAACCACAGGGTTCAACTCAACTTCAACTGATGACTAGCACATGAATATGTGCAGTAAAGTGAGGAACTGATGGTAGGAGTGGCGCTCCGTCTAAGACGCCCAAACAATCTCCTTGGTCTAGCGCTAGTGAAAAGGGTATAGACTCCCTCGCTGATTGGCTGATACCGATATTAGGCCGCTTCGACAACTTTACTTTACTTTATATATATATATATATATATATATATATATATATATATATATATATATATATATATATATTTGGGAGAATATGTGCTTAATTGAAGTCGTACCTAATTTTTGAAAGTTAATTAATTCGTAATTAATTAATTAATTAGGCGGGCATACCTATTTAAATGTAAGGCTAAACAAATCGAGAAAAATCAATCTCTGTATGTACATTTCGGCCTATTATGCCTCATCAGCAGGAATAGGAACAAAAAAAGGAATTCTAAACAAAACGGAAGATCTAAGAGGGTCCGGTTGGTGTAGGGGTTACGGTCTGCGCTTGTCAGCTTGACAGTCGGGTTTCGAATCACGCACAAGACGGTCTTTCTATCTGTAGCTCTGCTGATGAGGCCTAATAGGCCGAAATGTACATACAGAGATTTATTTTTCTCGGATTGTTTAGCCTTAAATTTAAATAGGTATGCCCGCCT
>CM042175.1:39471733-39474233 GCA_023376005.1 Doryteuthis pealeii
TATTTATTATTTCACATATCCAGTAAGTCGACGGGGTGGCCTTAAGTCGGTATCAGCCAGTTAGCGAGGGAGTCTATCCGCTTTTCAATAGCGCTAGACCAAGGAGATTGTTCTTAGCATCTGAGGTGGAGTGCCACACCTACCATCAGCTCCTTACTTTACCACACAGATCCCTGTGCTACTCATACGCTGAGTTGGCGAGGACCGGTATCGAACTAGGAACCTTGTGGTTTCTAGCCGAACGCTCTACCGACTGAGCTAACCCGGCCCATATATTGAACATTATTTGCGCCAAAATGGAAGTTTGGTGTTTTTCCAGAACATCAGTTAAAATTTTGCAAATCAAAAATCATGAATAATTTAAAATTGGTTAACTTTCAGACTTTCGTGATAGCATTCTTGAATTCCCTGGGCAAAAATACTTTTATAAATCAATTTTTAGGAGGGGGGAAGCTCTAGAACTCATTTTACAGACAAACATAGATTACAAAAAGTTGCCATTTTTTGCGACCGACCACCCAAATGTGGAATTTTAAAAATCGACATAACTCTGCCTATTTTTGGAATTGGAAGCTCAAATTTTGGAGATTGTCTAACTTTAAAATAGTCCACTCATGTACAGACTTTCAGAAAAATTGAAGGGGGTGGGTGACATGGCCTGTGTGATTTGTCATGGAATTACCCATATATATATATATATATATATATATATATATATACAACTTTTAACTATTTTCAGCCGACAGTATATTTGGGAGAATATGTGCTTTTTAATTTTAGTCAGACCTAGAATTTTTTTGAAATTTAATTAATTTATGTTTAATTAGGCGGGGTTTAACTACTTAAATGTGAGGCTAAACAAATCGAGAAAAATCAATCTCTGAATATATATTTCGACCTATTACGGCATCTTACCATCACGCCAAACAGAAATCGCAATTTGTCTCGCTTTGTTTAGGTATTAGTAGCATTCTATGTTCCACTTTGGAGACTTTATCGCACGACGCAAATGTAAACAACTTTTAGCTATTTTCAGCCGACAGTATATTTGGGGGCGTGATGGTAAGCTGCCGGCGTGCCGTTTCGGCACAAAGAGTTCGAGTCACACGCTAGGCGGTCCTCGTATCTATAGCTCTGCTGAAGAGACCTAATAGGTCGAAATATATATTCAGAGATTGATTTTTCTCGATTTGTTTAGCCTCACATTTAAGTAGTTAAACCCCGCCTAATTAAACATAAATGAATTAACTTTCAAAAAAAAAATTAGGTCTGATTAAAATTAAAAAGCACATATTCTCCAAATATATATATATATATATATATATAATATATATAATATATATATATGAGAAGTAAACAACAGACGATATGTTTATGATATGGCTTTTTTTAGCCGACAATATTTGGAAGAATATGTGCTTAATTGAAGTCGTACATAATTTTTGAAAATTAATTAATTAATAATTAAAAGGTATTCCGCCTAATTCATTAATTATTAATTAATTAATTAATTTTCAAAAATTAGGTACGACTTCAATTAAGAACATATTCTCCTCAATATATATATATATATATATATATATATATATAATAAATAAGTAATCCACAGACACGTGTTTCGAAGTATCACTTCTCATCAGTGTGGTTATACAATTAACAGCTACCCCTGGCTGGGTTTGAGACCCGAATGAACTTTCGTTCACCGAGCCTCTTACCCGTACGGCCAGAAGCAGCTGTCAAATATAGGAGAATATTTAATCGCTACATTTCTAAGCGGAAATGAATTCACTAGAGGCCTCAAACATTTGTAAACAAAGCGAGGTTTAGCTACACGCCAGATACGGTGAATCCGCAATTAAATCCCTCTTTAAAGTGCTCGACCAAAGTGGGAGCATATGTATAATAAATAAGTAATCCACAGACACGTGTTTCGAAGTATCACTTCTCATCAGTGTGGTTATACAATCACCGTGTGTGTATATATATATATATATATATATATAATATATATATATATATATATAAACACGGTTTTGTTTGGAATGGCTTTTTTGCCGTCAATTTTTGGGAGAATAAGTGCTTAATTGGAGTCGTACCTAATTTTGAAAATTAATTAATTAATAATGAATTAGGCGGGAATACCTATTTAAATGTATGGCTAAACAAATCGAGAAAAATCAATCTCTGTATGTACATTTCAGCCTATTAGGCCTCATCAGCAGAGCTATATATACGGTGATTGTAAAGTAACTCCCTTCGTCCTTCAAGATTTGTAAAATAGGGAAGGGAGTTACTTTGCAATCATCCTGTAGAGGAAAAGCAAACACCTAACATCGTTGATAGAGGACATACAGACAGACACTTCCCAATTATTGATATATATCTTAGACTGTAATTTTTGATATTCTTTATCATGTAAACTCGTGGGAATTTCAAAATCGAGTTTTTATTTTTCCTTTTTATTCTTATTTATTCTTGTGCATTAACATTCAAGAAGGAA
>CM042175.1:39484233-39491733 GCA_023376005.1 Doryteuthis pealeii
CTATTTTAGCTAGAAACGGAGATATAATAAATAATACATGTCGGTTATTAAGGGGACAAAGTGGGAATGATAACTAAATATGTATATATATATATATATATATATATATATATGTATATATATATATATATTTATGTTTGTATATTTTTTTAATACAACTTTAGCGCTATAACATTCTATCGCGTGAACACGCTTCACGATCGTGGAACTTGCAGTCGTGAGTTATTACCCTTCCTGAGCCGGGTTAGCTCAGTTGGTAGAGCGTTCGGCTAGAAACCACAAGGTTCCTAGTTCGATATCGGTCCTCGCCAACTCAGCGTATGAGTAGCACAGGGATCTGTGCGGTAAAGTAAGGAGCTGACGGTAGGTGTGGCGCTTCACCTCAGACGCTAAAATAATCTCCTTGGTCTAGCGCAAGTGAAAAGGGGATAGACTCCCTCGCTGATTGGCTGATACCGACATTCGGCCGCCCCGACGACTTTACTTTATTACTGTAATTGTTAGTATATTGTGCACACACACACACACACACACGCACATACACATACGTACACACACACACACGCACACGCATATATATATATATTTATGTTTATATATTTTTTAATACAACTTTAGCGCTATAACATTCTATCGCGTGAACACGCTTCACGTTTATATAAATGCTAAACAAGCTTCCGTTTTTTTTAATAATCTCAACCTTTTGAGAGTCTCGTCTGAGGATTGCAGTATGCACGAATCTAATAGTAACGAGATATTAATATCCATATTATAAGATATTATTGATTGTAAAACTGCTCTGCTATTTTAGCATTGAGCACCTTTATATGCCAATACTTTTCTCATTCATTCTCTATTCATTCTATTATATATATATATATATATATATCGGTATGTATGAATATTGTTTTGTATGCGTGCCTATGTCGTGCCTATGTGTAACCGCGTGCAGCAACGTCCAGTTGACATCGCTACACATCGTATTAGCCACCCCCACCCGCCCATAATATACAACATTTGCAATCTTATAGTTAATATTATTCATCCGCACTCCTCAACTAACACAACCCAGCTATATACAACATACATAACCTACACATCCGACAGAAAAAAAAAACATACACACACACATAACATGCACAGGCACACGGCGTATCGCACGTAAGCACTGTTAAAATTACCACACTCACAGATCAACGTCTTATGTGTGTGACCAGTTACTAAGCGTACGCAACCTTTTATGCAGCCATAAACACTCTTACACATTCAATTCACCTTCACATACATACACACACATCATTTTATCCAATCATACGCATCCCATGTCTATTGAATTTTTTGAAATTTTTTGTAATTTTTTCGATTTTCCTTACATTTGAAACATCTTCACCTGATAATTGCATCGCATGAAACCAATATGGTTGTGATTGTTCCTTTGTCACCTAATAAATAGATATGTAAAACCTTTATATATTTATCTTATTATATATATATATATATATATATATATATATATATACACGCACATAAACACACACCAACACACAGAGAATTTGGATGATGTAAGACACAAAGGAAAATGGACGATTACTAACAACAGCCTCAGTTTCACAAATCTTCCGTCGAAGAGATTTTTATCTCGAAATATTTAGAATAAATCACAGGTTAAAAACAACACCATAGTTACCTTGTTTTTATTTACACTTGCATTGTGATAGCCTTCAAAACCAACCACCAAACCAATATAAACACAATGCTTTAAGCAAATTACAAAACCCTTATATATATATATATATATATAATATATATATTATATATATATATATAGTCACACACACACACACACACACACACACATATATATATATATATATATATAAACAATGCCCGCTTTAACTTTTCCGTTGCAGTGGCATTAGTTTGGTATGTTTTTGGTTTGGTTTGTTTTACGGCATATCAACCTCAATGGGTCATCTAATGCCGATAAAGTTTTGAAAAGATTCATTCTTAATTGATACTCAATTTTTTATAAACTTTGTTTTTCTATACAACCCATAGATGGGGCCCTAGCAAGTATCCGGGTCAGAGTGGACCAGGGAGCAATGCGGTATGAAGGGGTGTTCCACATTCCCCAAACCTCCAAAACTGGAACCTCACCATCAGATAGAGTTTACATCAATCCCAGGACATGTAGGTCCTCAGCGACCGCCTTCTAGCACCCATATGATAAAAAGGGTTGGGGCTTGCCGTAAGGGCAATAGGGTTAGGACAATCATATAGATGCTAGGTTTGACATGACCAGCCGATTGATCGGAGGGAGCCTCTCCGCCCGCCCGTCTAGCCTAAGTAAGGGTCTTAGTGGAGTATTGCATGCCATCTATGAATTAACATTTTGCGAATTGGGTTACGGTTTTAGGGGATTAAGGTTGTTTTTAATTACGTATTGCTTTAAAAAATAACAACAAAAAACAATTACTATAAATTTAATTAACCATTGAAATTGATTATTGAATCTATTATTGAGACAGTTGTTTGTGTTAGTATTGCAGTTCATTTATTTCAATTAAACTTAGTTTAAAACATATTTACGTAATTAAAAGACCAAAGACAGAGTTTTATTTTCTAAAGCCATACGTAATTAAAAACAACCTTAATCCCCTAAACCGTAACCCAATTCGCAAAATGTTAATTCATAGACTGTAGTTAAACTGTCATTGGAGACCACCCAAAAACTTTTCGTTTTAATTTTCCGACTAAATCAGAAGTCAGCCACATATTCTACATTGATTCATAGGCGGACCTGAACTTTCAGCCCCCCCCCCCCCCGCCAAAAATTAAAAACAAAAATTTTAGATGGGGGGGGGGATCTAAAATTTTTGTTTTTAATTTTTTTTTTTCTTTCAATGGATTATTATCGATTGCACACCAATCTATCATGACGTGAAAAATAAATTCAAAAAAGTTATTTATTTTTCGAGTTTTCAGGGGTGCTCAGTTCTCCGTATAAGTTTATTCGTAAATCGATCCCCTTATCGAACTGCTAAAAAACCTTTTTTATTTATCTATTTATTTATTTTTCCTTCAATGGATTATTATCGATTACACCAATCTATCAGATTTTAAAAAATTCTTGAAAGTTCGATTATATTATAAACTTATACGGGAAAATGAGCACCCCTGAAAACTAAAAAAATAGAGTTTTCAGGGGTGCTCATTTCCCGTATAAGTTTATAGTAAATCGATCCCCATATCGGAACCGCTCGAAAGGAAACTGGCGCAAAGGTGTCAAATTATTTATTTATTTTCCCATTAAACTAACCTTAAACCCCAACACCAACCCAGCCCTAACCCCAAACGCTAACCCCCTAGTTAAAATTAACAGTTTTATTACAAAATTTGTGGGTTCTGTTTTTTTCTGTGTCACTTAATTTTGACACCTTAGTGCAAATTCAGCCAACTGTTAAGATAGAGCGGTTCGATAGTGGGGAACTGAGCACCTCTGAAACTCGAAAAATAAATAACTTTAAAATTTTTTTTTTTACAATCGGATAGATTGGGTGTGCAATCGATAAATAATCCGCTGAAAGAAGAAAAAAAAATTAAAAACGAAAATTTTAGATGGGGGATGGGGGGGGGGTTCTGTAACGTTGTCGTATATGTTCACCGTACCCAAAGCGTATATATTCACCGTACTAAAAATGTCTTCGCAGGCGTGGTGGTCATCTTGTTGATAAAAATTACAACGCGAGAAATATGTAGTCACAACTGCTAGCCTTTATTATCGTGCTCGTCTTGTGGGTTCGTATCAGACAGGAGGAAAGTGCAGAGAGACAGGAGGAGAGAGAACTATTAAACTACCGTCATCTCACACGGGACTAAGGGCAGGTCTTAACCTACGCTGTCCCAAATCGAAAAGGGCCGGTACCTTTTTCGTTGTTCCACGTCACACGTGACCCAGTTCCGGTCAACACCCGAACTTCCGGTGACACACAATTCTCCGTTCGGGGGGTCACGCTACGGTCAAATCATCGTTCATCCTGTTTTGGGTCATCACTATTTTTTTAAACTTTATCATCTCTTATTTATTTATTTCTTCCTCCCTTCCATTACCCAAAATATAATAAAATATCATGTTAAATTAGAAAGGCTAATGAAACGGAATAAGAATTCAGATAAAAATATTTGGAACAGAGGGGTATAATCGGAAAATAGAATAACTTTGAAACTAACTCTTCCATATTTTCATTACTCCCGTCTTTCAGTGGTAAATTTTCCTAATTTAACTATTTAGTAAAATAGGAAGTAAAGAATAATATTACAGTTAGTTCTTCTTGTTAATGGATTTCTTTTAAGATTTATCCCGAGATTTTTACTGATATTCAATAAGATAAAACCAAACAATTAGAAATCAATAATACTAAGCACATACTTATATCTTGCCAAATTCAATCTTGCTACAGTTCTGAAAGTTCAGGTTCGCCGATTCATATACGTTTGGCATTGCTCTGTACGGTAAATTTAGTTTTAATTGTTATTCGCTTATTGGCAACTATTAAGTTCAGAGGTGAGTCCACTACTATTAATAAGAATTTTAATTATTGTGATAAAAAGGCTGGAAAAAAGTCGTAATGTGTTATTGTATCAAGTCATCTAATGTTTTTTTGCGGTTATTCTCACCGAAAGAAATTCATTGTGTTATTAATTTACAAATAGATAAATTAATGAGAATTAGCACCGGAAATTCTAATTTTCATAAAACAATCAAATTAAATGGATTAATGCACACGGATAACAATGGACATTACAAACATTTTGGGTTTGGTTGGACTAACAAAAAGGTTTTCTTTTCATTTCTATCTATCTATCTATCTATCTGTCTATCTGTCTATATATGAGGTTAAGTAAACAAACAATGTGTTTTTATTTTTATATGGCTTTAAGCCGACAATTTTTGGAGGATATGTGCTTAATTGAAGTCATACCTAATTTTGAAAATTAATTAGTTAATAATTCATGCAATTTAGGCGGGCATATATGTTCAAATGTAAGGCTAAACAAATCGAGAAAATGTCAATCCCTGAATGTACATTCGATCTATTAGGTCTCATCAGCAGGTTATAGACATTTGATGAGACCTCATAGGTCGAAATGTACATTCAGGGATTGATTTTCTCGATTTGTTTAGCCTTACATTTGAACATATATGCCCGCCTAAATTCATTAATTTTTAACTAATTAATGTTTTCAAAATTAGGTATGATTCAATTAAGCACATATCCTCCAATATATATATAGTATATTATATATATATATATTATATATATATATATATATATATATTGAAATGGAAGTGAATCCGACGTTATGTTGAAAAGAGAATAAAGGAAAGAATATGTAGAATGGATAAAATAGGAATTTTATTTGATTTTAAAAATAAAATTTAATTTAATTCAAAAAATGAAATTTCAATTTAATTAAAATAATCCTGTTTTATCCATTCTATACTTTCTTTCCTTTTTTCTCTTTTAACACACAACCACACACACACATATATATATATATAATATAATATATATATATATATATATATATATATAAAATGTGAAACATATATATATATATATATATCATATATATTATTATAGATATAGATACATACATAGATAGAGGATAGAGATATATGAACTGAATGAGATAAATAGGGGTAAATAGATAGATAGATAGATATGAACTGAATGAGATAGATAGATAGATAGATAGCTATGAATATAGATAGATAGATAGATAGATAGATATGAATATAGATAGATTGATAGATGTGAACAGATTATATATAGTATATATGAATATAGATAGATTGATAGATGTGAACATATATATATATATATATATATATTATATATATATATATATATATATATATCAGTTCACATCTATCTATCTATCTATATTCATAATCTATCTATTCTATATCTATCTATCTATATATGTGTTATATACATATATGTATATGAACAAGGCACACACGCAAACAGAACACACACCCATAAATAACACACACATAAATAACACTAAAATAACACACACACACACAACACACAACACAATAATGTTTGAACTTAACAAATACACACACACACACAGTATAACGGCCCACTGATAGACAGTAAACTCACACACCCGCACCCATAAACAATCAAGCAATATCTGGAATTTTGAAGGCAAAATCCGATAATGTAATACAATATATTAAAACAAAAATAAGTTTTTGTTCACAAAATTGTTGTACCGAACATAATTATATATACAGTAGTGCTTGATTAACGAGATTTCATTTACTCGTAACTCAATTCCCTCTTATATCAAATCAATCTTCTCCATTGAAATAAACTGAAATGCTATTAATCCATCTCAATACCCAAAAGGACACATTTTTGTTATATCTTTTAAATATAAAAAATAGCAATGTATTGTTGTGGGGTTTTAAGGGGTCAAAATAAGAACAAAACGACGGGTAACAAATGTAGGAAATGTATTAACAAAAGAGTAGACAATTACAGTACAGAGAAGTGGGAATTATGTCCGACAAATAGAGTTATGAGCTGACTCACATTGGCTTACTCTTCAAGCCATAATTGTCCTGTTACTTATAGTAACAGTCGGCGCATTCCATTAGTCTATAGGGTATATCACCTATAACAATTGTACAAAAACAGAATAACGTAGATGGTAATTAATTATGTAATGTAATATGTTTTATGTTAATTTTGTATAATCTCAAAACACATATAAAAAAAAAACTTACTTAGAGGCAAATCAAATCTGGAATAATAATTAAAGTAAAATAAAAAGAAATGATCAGAACACAGACATAAGCACTCATGCATACGCACACACACACACACAGCCACACACACACACACAACACAACACACACAACACACACATAACAAGCACCCCAACCACACACACACACACAGAATTTGGAAGACCCAGACAGAAAAATTGAGCAACTGCTAGGACCACTTCAGTTCGAGTATTCTTCTGATGATGGGATTTTTTAATCCCGAAATTTAAAAGAATAAAGTACACAGGTTAACAAACATATCATAGTTACCTTCTTTTTTCTTTACATTTGCATTGTGACAGCCTTCAAAACCAACCAACAAACCAATATATCTATCTATCTATCTATCTATCTATCTGTCTGTCTGTCTGTCTATGAATGTAAAAACTATTATGGGACAGGGGTAGTACTCTCATTCCAGTTCTGGATAAAGATTTTTCTGTATGGTTATTTGCCCTCTCTCTCTCTCTCTCTCTCTCTCTCTCTATATATATATATATATATATATATATATATATATATATATATATATATATATATATATATATTCTGTATTATTATCCTAATTCTCAAGTCTCTATGGATATGGCCTTGAAATCGGCGTAAATTACGATGCCCAGCCGAAAATAAGCCTCCCGTGGCGCGGCTCTAAA
>CM042175.1:39496733-39499233 GCA_023376005.1 Doryteuthis pealeii
AAGATATCACTTTACGTACGGCCGTCGCGTGCCCTTCGTTACGGCCAATTTGACTTGTTGACAAGTATACACGCTAATGGCTTTCATTCATGAGTACGATTTCTTTGGCGTGTAGTAAATAAAGATGTGGACAGTATTTCTTGCTTTACGTAAATTTATTTTCTCAATGAAAGTTATTAAGAGAGAGAGATTGTCGGCTTCCTTAAATGTTTTTAGTGATGCTCTTAACTTCGTTCCAATTATCAGGCTTCACACTTAAAATATGTTTTCAACTTCGTCCAGTGTAAAATATTACATCTCAGGTTTAGTATTTAGCGACATCAGTTCATCAACTGCCAACTGCCACGCACGGCCTCCTGGCTCCAACTGCCTCTGACTCTCGGACCCTCACTGCTCTGATCGCAGACTCCAACCGATCGTGATTCTATTCACGGGTCTCTTAAATAGCATTTCTAAATAATCTTCCAGAAGCTTCCTTCTCTAGAACTTTCGACCTCCTTCTGGACTAAATCGAATATTCGATTCGTTCTATTCTCACTGGTCAACCAGAGTTCACTAACCTAAGATCAAAGACTTCTCTGTAGCCCAAAAGACTGGGTTTTTCCTAATCATAGACTTATCGTTTCGTTTCTCTCGTTAAAAAGATATTATCTTTCCTAACTACTTTTTCGGTGATTCCACAAAGACCACCCACTAATATAAGATAATCGGTAGTACATTTTTCTAAAGTTCTTTTCCAAGTCTGGCACAAGGCCACAAATATGGGTGCTGGGCGGCGATTACATAACATTGAGACCATAACAGACTATTGCATTGCTGCAATCGGCTATGTAGAATAATAATACTAAGTCAAATTACCGTCGAATTGGAAAGACAAGACAGCAAACAGTCTTAACCCAATACGATTCTGGTTTGCTGCATAGGCTACTGCAAAATGGTAGGATATTTATATAACCTCAGAGGATCATACAAACCAAGCAGCCAATCAGGACTCAGGGAATGGAATCACCCAAATGCATGAGTGGACTGTTCTGAATTCCCATAAGTACCAGTTGTCTTGACACTGGTTCAGTTGTTCTTGACCAGTCACATTGTACAAACCAATTGTTGACTCACTGACTCACTGACTTCAATAGGCTAGAATACTCAGAAGAGTCGTGGAGATCTGAGGAGACTTGTTGTCACTTAGACTCCAGTAAAATCCCATCAGCTAACGTGAGTGAAAAAACTCAAAAATAGTGAAGATAATAATCGGCTAGAATACTTAGGAGAGTCCTGGAGACATGAGTAGACCTGCTGTCACTCAGCCTCCAATGAACCACCGGCTACTGTGGTTGGGAAAAAGTCGAATTGGGTGAAATAATAATAAGGTATTGGTGAAATCTGCTACAATATTCAGAAGTGGCCTGGAGACCTGAGTAGACATCTATTGTCTCTCAGATTCCAGTGAAAGACGATCAGCTGGTGTGAAAAACTAATACCGGTTGAAACCTGATTGTTTTTTTTTTGTTTTTTTTTTGGGGGGGGGCTTGCTTTGTTTTGTGGCATATTAACCTCAGCGGGTCATTTAATGCCGAAAAACTTTTGAAATAATTCAATTCTTAATGGATAATCAATTTTGTTAATGAACTCATGTTTTTCTGTTTAACCCATACATGGGACCCTAACAGGTACTACCACTCCGGGTCAGAGTAGACCTAGGAGAATGATGAAGGGGGCGCTCCACATACTCCTTAGAATGATAAATTAGAGGTTAAAAAACAACACCATAGTTACCTTGTTTTTATTTACACTTGCATTGTGATGGCCTTCAAAACCAACCACCAAACCAATATAGACACAATGCTTCAAGCAAATTATAAAACCCTTATATATATATATAATATATATATATATATATATATCACACACACACACACACACACACATATATATATATATATAAACAATACCCGCTTTAAACTTTTCTGTTGTAATGGCATTAGTTTGGTATGTCTTGGTTTGGTTTGGTTTGTTTTATGGCATATCAACCTCAATGGGTCATTTAATGCCGATAAAGTTTGAAAAGATTCATTCTTAATTGATACTCAATTTTTATAAACTCTTGTTTTTCTATATAACCCATAGATGGGGCCCTAACAGGTACTGCCACTCCGGGTCAGAGTATACCAGGAAGCAATGGTGATGAAGGGGTGATTCTACATTCCCCAAACTTCCAAAACTGGAACCTCACCATCAGATAGAGTTTAACGTCATTCCCAGGTCATTAAGACCCTCAGCCACTGCCTTTTAGCACATATATGATAAAAAGGGTTGGGGGCTTGCCATAAGGGCAATAGGGTTAGAACAATCATATAGGTGCTAGGGCTTGAATAGAAACCACCTTATTATTATTATTATTATTATTATTATTATTGAACAGTTCGTTCCATCGTCGCGATATTCTTAATCCCGAGAATACGTGACGTAATATTTGACCTTGCACGAGAACTGTGGAACA
>CM042175.1:39504233-39509233 GCA_023376005.1 Doryteuthis pealeii
TATTGTTGTATACCCTTCTTTACTTTCTTCTATTCTTCTGCTGTTCATCTTTTCTATCTTAGGATCTTCTTCTAGCGTCTGTGATATCTTAAGTTCTTCTATGTCCCTTCTAGCGTCTGGACTTCTCTTGGGGTCTTCGTGTCTGGTTTCCATTGGGGATTTCTCTTTATCAGAAGCCCTGTGTCATTGGTAGTTTTTAGATAATAACACAAGACTTCAATTTACTTAGATCATATTTTATTTCGAAATCCCCACCAGACTACCTGCGCAGATCGAGTCGGAGCGTGCATAACACGATAACCACCGTCGTGGTTTCTGGCTGACTGACTAAAATCTATTTCTAATCTAAACCGGAAGAGGGTTTTCTCCACCGATTCTCACGGTATCCACCGGAAGGTTAGGACTGAGGTTAAGCCTTGTCATTCAACCTTCAATGCCGTGGGCTGCAACTTATAACAGCCATTTTGATTTCTACACTACTGCACATAAATATTAGGAATCTAATAATTATGTAACAATATTTCAGACGTGTGCAGAATTAAACCGGATATGCAATTGGATACAAAAAAATATCATAAAATTTAAGGCATGTGAAGGTTAAGGTGAAATTTCTTAGTTTTCTCTGCGTATAATTCCCAGTGGATCACCTTTCCAACCCAGTCGTGCCTAGTTTTATACTCCCGTTTTGCTAGTTTGCAACATTCGCATAGTACATGGTTTACAGTCTCATCTCTGTCACCGCAAAGTCTACATTTACTATTTTGTTGGGTCTTATCAATTTTTGCTTTGATATAATTTGTCCTTAAGGCATTATTCTGTGCAGCAATTATTAGTGATTCAGTTTCTCTTTTGAGGCTTCCTTTTCTTAACCATGTTTTTTCATGTGTAACCTCTCCGATTTGTCGTTTGAAGCGTCCATATAATTGTTTTTCTAAAATAATCTTTCGTTGTTCTTTTTTGTGTACTCTTCGAGTCCTTGGATTGTTGCCTCTACACAGTCCTCTATGTTGGCAAGCGCACCAACATTAGCTGATCACTGGAGTCTGAGTGACAACAAATCTCCTCAGGTCTCCAGGACTCTTCTGAGTATACTAGCCAATTCCAGTATTCTAAATGGTCTCAATTATTCCTCTTATTTCAAGATCCTCCAGTCATTTTTCCATTAATTTTTCATGATTTCAATATTTCAAGATCCTCCAGTCATTTTTCTAGTGCAGTGTTCTGGATGGTATCAATTCTTCCTCTGGAAGAATTGATACCATCCAGAACACTGCACTGCTGCAATCTGCCAGAATACTCAGAAGAGTCTTGGAGATCTGAGGAGACTTGTTGTCACCCAGACTCCAGTGAAAGACCACCAGATAACACTGATGTGAAAACTCTAAAGGAGTAAATAATAATAATAATAATAATAATAATAATAATAGTAATAATAATAATAGGATTAACACGAAGGTCATGAATACATGGATAAAGAAATGCTAAAAAAATTATTCATTGCATTGGTAAGACCTCATTTGGAATGTGGTCTGGAGTCCAAGACTAATCAAAGACATAAAACTCATTGAGGGAATTCAAAGGAGAACTACTAAAGTAATGAATGATTTAAAAACCTTTCATATGAAGAAAGAATTATGAAGATTGGAACTTTACCAAGTTTGGTTTATAACGTACAAGATATATTGATTGAAGTCTACAAATATACCCATGGATTTTATTCAACGAACTTTGACCTACTAAACATTGCTCAAAATATCAATACCAGGGGTCATAATTAAACTCTTAAAGTATTTTGTAAAGCAAATGCAAGACAAATTATTTTAGTAACAGTGGTGAATACATGGAATAAACTACCATCATCAATAGTGAATGCCCCACTCTAACTCCTTTAAGGCAAGGTTAGATAATCTGTGGAAAGATTATAAATATTCTGTTGAATTAAGATGAATGTTTATAAGGACAGTATTTATTATTATTATTATCTATTATTATTATTATATATTATTATTATTATTTTATCTTTTTGAGTTTCACATCAGCATTAGCTGATGGTCTTTCACTGGAGTCTAAGTGACAGCAAGTCTTCTCAGGTCTCCAGGACTCTTCTGAGTATTCTGGCAGATTTCAGCAGTGCAGTGTTCTGAATGGTTTCAATCCTTCCTCTGATTTCCAGACTTTCCAAACCCTTTTCTAATCCTTTTGGGACTATTCAAGTGCCAATTACATTGGTAGCACTTTCACTTTCATGTTCCATAACTTTTTCAGTTCTCTGGCAAGATCCAGATATTTGTCAATTTCATTTTCCTTTAGCTTCACCCTGTGATCTGCTGGCACTGCAAATCCACCAGTTGACGTTCTTTCTTTTTTGTTTATCCAACTAGATTGGTCTTCTTGTGGTAGGTGATCCGTTTTTATTTCAAAGTCCCAGAGAATTTTATGCGTTTCGTTCTCAAGACAGATTCTGGTTTATGAATATACCATTTTGTTGTATGGTTAAAATTTAATTTTTTGCATAACTCCCAGTGTGGACCTCTTCCAACCCGTCGTGTCTAGTTTTGTATTCTCGTTGTGCTAGTTTGCTACATTCGCAGAGTATATGGTTACAGTCTCATCTCTATTCCGCAAAGTCTACATTTACTATTATGTTGGGTCTTATCAATTTTCGCTTGTATAGTTCGTCGTTATGGCATTATTTTGTGCAGCAATTATAAGTAATTCAGTTTCTCTTTGGTTTATTATTATTATTATTTATTATTTATTATTATTTATTATTTATTATTATTTGCTGTTAATTACTGTAGCTTTCTAATATGTCTTTTTTCTTTTTCTCATTTTTTAAATCGTTTTCCTGTTTATTGCATTAATTTACTCGGTTTGTTCATCCGTTTAAATAGGTGTCTGCTCGAAATTGACAAAAGAAAGAAAGCAAGCAAAAGACAAAACACACACAACAAAAAACATGGCCGCCGTCAAATGGACCCAGGATAAAACGATCATTGAATCCATTTTGTTAAGCGATTTCATGCAAATTAAAAAAATCCGTTTATTTACCCACCCTCTCCACGTCCCCACGTCCCCACGGCCTCCCACCCGCCACCACCGAAAATTGAAAAATGAACTTTCGTAAAATAATCCACCTGTCCAATAATCTGCATTCTACTTATATGAAGAATGACGTAAGTTCACGACGATTGTTTTTGCGCACTGCTTCATACAATAAACTTTTTTTCTTTCAATTTTACTTCGAAGCCAAGATCAATATATTATATATCACACACACAAACAAACAGGACACACACACACACACACACACACACACACACACATATATTATATATATTATATTATTATATTATTATAAATACATTAGAGATTACTACAATTTTAATAATATATATATATATATGAATTCAATTCATGGAAATTATTGATGAGGATAATAGCTAATTTCTTTGATAGTATTAATTAACGTAGTATCGTTAATTTTAATTGGTGTGATATAATAATAATAATAATAATAATAATATAATAATAATAATAATAATAATATAATTAATAATGTGCTAGCTAGTAATGAAAGAGTGAAAGAAAATTAATGAATGGAATACTAAAATTATACAATATAAATTAATAAAATTAATACTTACTAATTAATCATGGAATACTAAAATTATACATGGAATACAAATATAATATATGTGCTATGCTAGTAATGAAACAGGGTGAAAGAAAATTTATGAATGGAATACAACTACCAATCAGGACACTATAAAATCACTTGATGAAAATGAAAGTTACAATACTTAGGAATTTTAGAAGCGGACATATTAAGCAATCCGAATGAAAGGAAAAGTTTAAAAAAGAATATTCAGGAGAACTAGAAAACTTCTAGAAACAAAACTTAACAGCAGAATCTGATCAAAGGAATCAATACCTAGGCCGTCCCCATTATAAGATACTCAGGACCATTCTTAAATGGACAAAAGAGAAAGACAGATAGACAAAGAACGAGAAAGTTATGACCTGCACAAGGCTCTTCACCATAGAGATGATAGAGATAGATTATATGTCAAGAAAGGAAGAGGTCTTGCCAACATAGAGGACTGCGTAGAGCCACTATCCAACAACTTGAAGATTACACAAGAAAAAGCAAAGACAAATTACTTATGGCGGCCAACAATAGTAGAAGTGACAGATGGACAAACAGAAAAACAACAAAGACTAGAAACAAAATGGGAAGAAAAACAATTATATGGACACTTCAAACGACAAACCGAAGAGGTTGCACATGGAAGACTTGGACATGGTTAAGAAAAGGAAACTCAAAAGAGAAACAGAATCTTATAAATTGTTTGCACAAATAATGCCATAATGACAAACTATATCAAAGCGAAAATCGATAGGACCCAACAAATAGTAAATGTAGACTTCGCGGTAATAGAGATGAGACTGATTTTGACCATACAACAAATGGTGAAGCTAAAGGAAATGAAAAAATGGACATATCTGGATCTTGCAGAGAACTGAAAAAGTTATGGAATATGAAAGTGATACCAATTGTAGTTGGTGCACTTGGAACGGTCCCAAAATGATTGGAAAAGGGTTTGGAAAGTTTGGAAATCAGAGGAAGGATTGAAACCATTCAGAACACAGAAGTCCTGGAGAACTGAGTAGACTTGCTGGTCACTCAGACTCTAGTGAAAGGCCATCAGCTAATGCTGATGTGAAAACTCAAAAGAATAATAATATAATATATTATAATAAATAATAATAATATAATATAATAATAATAATGTAGTTGGGTGCACTTGGAACGGTCCCAAAATGATTGGAAAAGGATTGAAAAATCTAGAAATCAGAGGAAAGATTGAGACCATCCAGATACTGCACTGCTGCAATCTGCCAGAATACTCAGAAGAGTCCTGGAGACCTGAGGAGACTTGCTGTCACTTGACTCCAGTGAAAGACCATCAGCTAACGCTGATGTGAAAAACTTATGA
>CM042175.1:39516733-39534233 GCA_023376005.1 Doryteuthis pealeii
GATTTTAATAAATATATGCTAGGTATTATTGATTTCTAATTGTTTGGTTTTATCTTATTGAATATGAGCAAAAATCCCAGGGATAAATCTTAAAAGAAATCCATTAACAAGAAGAAATAACTGTAATATTATTCTTTACTTCCTATTTTAACTAAATAGTTAAATTAGGAAAATGTACCAATGAAAGACGGGGGTAATGTAAAATGATGGAAGAGTTATTTTCAAAGTTGTTCTATACCCCTCTGTTCCAAATCTTTTTATCTGCATTCTTATTCAGTTTCATTAGCCTTTCTAATTTAATATGATATTTCATTATATTAAAACTTAAATACTTGCACCCGGAGGGTGCATATATTTGCTAGTTTCTTTAATATTCTTAAACTTGTTGATGATTGAATGAGGCGTGTTTTCCATTTGTTATTGTTTGGAAAATATATATGTTTAATAAATATATATGTTTAATAAATATATCATCTTATTATAATGGAGATTGTGTGTTTTTCTGTCTGTAACCGAAACTATATTACTACTCAAGTCACAATCACAATTCCCTTAATTATTTACGTCAAATTCTCCATGATTTCATTCTTTTAAACCTTCAGTTATTAATAAAAATTGTTTTAAATTATTAAGACTGTTGACCATATCTACGTACTAATAACATACAATTGTATTTATATATACAACAAAATAGCGGTTTATAGTGTGAATGGGAGGGCTAATTTGCATATTGATATTTAAAATTTTATTCTAATAAATATGTGCTTGGTATTATTGATTTCTAATTGTTTGGTTTTATCTTAAGAAATATAAACAAAAATCTCGTGGATAAATCTTAAAAGAAATTTATTTACAAGAAGAAATAACTGTAATATTATCCTTTACTTCCTATTTTATCTAAATAGTTATATTAGGAAAATTTACAACTGAAAGAGGGGAGTAATGGAAAATGATGGAATAGTTAGTTTCAAAGTTGTTCTATTTTTCGATTATGCCCCCTCTGTTGCAGATCTTTTTATCTGCATTCTTAGTTTCATTAGCCTTTCTAATTTAATATGATATTTTATTATATCAAAACTTAAATACTTGCACCCGGAGGGTGCATATATTTGCTAGTATGTTTAATAAATAAATATATATATATATATGTGTGTGTGTGTGTGTGTGTGTGTGTGTGTGTATGTGTGTGTGTGATGGTGTATGTGTGTGTGTATGTGTGTGTGTGTGCGCGTGCGTGTGTGTATATCTGTGTATTTATCAGTTTAAATTCTCTCCCGCTATTGGGTGTTCTACATACCGTCAGATTTATTCCCTATTTTACCCCCCCCCCTCCGCCGCCGGAGTCAAATATGTCATATAAGCGCGGGATTTTTGGGGGGTGGCCCGAGGTGCGGTGGGTGGGGTGTCCTATGATATGTTGATACGTTTCGTGAAAGTTAAATTGATCACACATGTCAAAACGCTTTGACAATACACCACCAGCATTCAACTATGTTCTAATCTTTGGTAACCAAAACCTCCCTGGAACCATTTCTTGAGGAGTGCCAAGAATCCGCTCTGCCTCTCGTCGTTTGGCATTCTGGTTGTTCCAACCCCTCCCCCCATTGTCTGCCCCCTCCCTCCCACTCACCACACTCAGAGTTCTTCTTTAGACAAGCAAAAAAAAAAAAAGAAATGTATTTGTGAATCGGTAATCGAAGAAGGACAAAAAAGGCCGCATTTTTATTGTAATGGAAAGTGGCTTTTAGTGAGCGTAATCTGAATGGAGTGTTTTGGCATGTGCGTCTATGTGAAGAATGCAAGTGAGCTTAAGTGAGGATAACCCTTCTATCTATCTATCTATTTATCTATCTATCTATCTATCTATTTCTCTCTCTCTCTCCCTCTCTCTCCCTCTGTCTCTATCTCTGTCTCTGTCTCTCTCTCTTTGAATAAAGAAAGTGATCTGAAGAAACTGGTAGGGTCTCAGATACCCACGGGAGGAAATAGACCATAATCACTGAATTTTTTCTTTACAAATATATGTTTGTGTGTGTGCGTGCGAGCGTGCGCGTGTGTGTGTGTGTGAGAGAGAGGTATCCAAATGACTGATGTGTGTGTGTGTGTGTGTGTGTGTGTGTGTGTGTGTGTGTGTGTGAGGTATCCAACTGACTGGTGTGTGTGTGTGTGTGTGTGACTGGTGGAAATTATTGATATGAATAATAGCTGATTTCTTTGATGGTATTAATTATACGATAATAATATTGTTAATTTTAATTGGTTGGTATAATTATTATAATTATTTTAATAATAATAATAATAATAATAATAATCTCTCTCTCTCTCTCTCTCTCTCTCTCTCTCTCTCTCTCTCTATAATATATATATATATATATATATATATATATATATATATATATATATTCAACAAATGGATACAATATAAACCTACTCGAGTTTCATCGTTAGAATCATCAGAGTTAAATCCATTGAATTAATCGAGTTACCGATTAATTGCAGCTGATCACACGTATGTTCATTGAATAAGATTTTACGTTACTATCAATCGTTAACTCAATTAATCGGTAACTCGATTAATTCAATGGATCTAACCCTGATGATTCTAACGATGAAACTCGAGTAGGTTTCTATTGTATTGTATTCTAACGATGAAACTCGACTAGGTTTCTATTGTATCCATTTCTCGAATAAATTTGCTCTACTTTGTATTGAGCACTTTGTATTTGTTTTATCACGGACTTAACCACTGGATCCTGTGCACCCCCCCCCCAACGAACGTGCCCATATTCAACGGTAAGCCACCCTTGATATATATATATATATATATATATATATATATATATATATATATATATATATGTGTGTGTGTGTGGTATTTGTGGAAAAGGGGACTTACCGGTAAAAATGGTCACAATGGTTACTTGATGCAAGTTTCACAATGATAAGACAGCGATATAACAAATATAAAGTGCTCAATACGTGAGTAGAGCAAATTTATTATCATAAAGGTACACGGTAATAACCTAGATCCTGATGGTGAAACTCGAGTAGGTTATTACCGTTTACTTTTATGATAATATATATATATATATATATATATATATATAAAGACCATCTATCTATCTATCTATCTACATATATATATATCCATCTATATATATATGTATATATATATACACACACACACATATATATACACACACATATATATATATACACACACATGTATACATATATATATGTGTGCCTATCTACCTATCCGAGTTTTAGACTATCATTAAATCCTCTCTCACGTCTCTATTTTTCTGTCTCTGTCTCACTCTCTTTATATATATATATATATATATATATATATATATATATATATATATGTGTGTGTGTGTGTGTGTGTGTGTGTTTGGCATGTACGCTTATGTGAAGAATGCAAGAGAGTTTAAGAGGATAACCCTTCTATCTCTCTACCTCTCTATCTCCCCCCCTCTCTCACTCTCTCTCTCTCTCTCTCTGTATATATATATGTGTGTATATATCTATCTATTTTTCTCCTCTCTCTCTCTCCCTCTTTCTTTCTCTTCCCCCTCCCTCCCACCTCTCTCTCTCTCTCTCTCTCTCTCTCTATATATATATATATATATATATATATATATATATATATATAGTGAAAAAATTGAAAAAAAGTTCTTAAAACGAGTGATGTTTATTTTGCCAACGCTGCAGTGTATCGATCTGTTTCAATAGATCTTCAACAGAGTTTCCGCTAATTTGAGGAAAAATACATTTATCACAGAGAATAAGAAAAACTGCGAGAGTCTTTTGCTTTGTCGGTCAATCTATTTTTTTTTTAAATCTTGAATGAAAGACCATTTTTTAAAAATAGATTAACTATTTTTTTTAATGATTAATTGAAGGAATTGCCCACTACTCTCCCAAGATTTAGATATTTAAATCCTTGTCTTCTGTACAATTCCTTCAGCAATAACAATTTTGCTCGTGTCTGAAGATGCTGTGATTACTCAGTTGAAATGCCGCCCTGTCGGCTGGGGCGTTAGAATGCACCAACTGCACCTCTGCAGAGGGGTAAGACTCCCCCAATGGGGCCACCTGTGGGTGGCGACCCATGATGCTTAAGGATAGATCCCAAGTGGATGAGCAGTTCATGACGTGCAATAGTCCACTTTGGCCCAATCTTGGGCTAGACGGGCGGTCGGAGGGGCCCCCTCTGATCAATCGGCTGGTCACGTCAAGCTCTAGCACCTATATGATTTTCCCAACCCTATTGCCCTTATGGCAACCCCGAACCCCTTTTTATCATATGGGTGCTAGAAGACGGTGGCTGAGGGTCTACATCTCCTAGGAATGACGTTAAACTCTATCTGATGGTGAGGTTCCAGTTTTGGAGGTTTGGGGAATGTGGAGCACCTCTTCATCATTGCTCGCTGGTCCACTCTGACCCGGAGTGGTAGTACCTGTTATGGTTCCATCTATGGGTTAAATAGAAAAATGTATTTATAAAAAAATTGTATTATCCAATAAGAATTGATTTATTTCAGAACTTTATCGGCATTAAATGACCCACTGAGGTTGATATGCCGTAAAACTAAACGAACCAAACCAAACCAAATCAGTTGAAATGAAGCTAATTTATAGTTTTTTCCTTAATTTAAACCTGTAGGGGCCGAATTGCTCGGTGTTTGGTGATACAGATCCAAGTTTTGATCCCCACAATTTAAATGTATAAGCTCCCCACTGAAGTTTTTCAGCTAAAAGGGCCTTTTTATCATTTTCTTTTGTCATTGTCTATGTGAGCATTAAGTTGAATTAAATATTGGAATTTTTCAAATATCAGCTGTTTTCTAATGACGTAAATATCGAATGATTTTGTTACATTCCAATGGCGTACATATTTTCAATGGAATTTAAACCATTGTTTATATTCTGGCTAAAATATTTCTAAACTAATATTTATTCGATTATCTTTTGTTTACATATTTTTAAACTTAACTTATACAATTGTAAAATTACTTGTTTCAGAAAACTTAATTATTTTAATGTATCCAATTCCACATGCACGTAAATAGGGACCAAAGTCCCCATAAACCTAAAACATGTAGGTGACTATGGGCGAGTGGTTAACAAGCCTGACTGATGATGAATCTATCGGGTTTCCATGCCAACTGGAGGTAGCCTGCAAATATCTAGTCACTCTAAAGAGACGTGATACGTCAAAACACGGTGTCTGTGATGACTATACACAAACACACATATACATACACACACAGATATATATATATATATATATATATATATATAATATATATATATATAAGTCAAGTTGTCGAGGTGGCCTAAAGTCAGTATCAGCAAATCAGCGAGGGAGTCCATCCCCTTTTCACTAGCGCTAGACAAAGGAGGTTGTTTTTTGCGTCTGAGGTGGAGCAACACGCCTACCAGCAGCTCCTTGATTTATCGCACAGACCCCTGTGTTACTCATACGCTGAATCGGTGAGGGCTGGTATCGAACTAGGAACCTTGTGGTTTCTAGCCGAACGCTTTATCGACTGAGCTAACCCAGCCCTCATGCTGACAGAACGTATTTCCATGACTCTCTAGCCAAAAGTCTCCTTCAGGGCATCGAGTATCCACACAGTTGACCAATGTTTTTGTTGGTCAGCCCATTCTGGTGTGTCCGTGTATATGTGGCCACAGGCGAACGTCACTTATGTGTTCGTCTTTACTTCTCCAGCTGTGTATTGTTCGTCTTACTTGGATTGTTTGGGTGATAGCAAGTAAGTAGTTGTACAGGTGCTTTTTGTGGAGTGCTGCTTCCCGGATTTGTTCAAGATTATTTTGTAATCTATTTTTGTCTGTAAAATGAGTTCTGGAGATTCCCTACTCCTCAGTATTGTTTTTTTTGTTGCCCAAGGAATCCAAAACTGCTATCATAAAATGTTAATGTCAACCAATTTTAAGTTATTAATGACTAGCAGCGGCTACCTGGCGTCTCCTGGGTAGAGGGGATTTTTTTAAAGTTAGTCCCGCAGATCCGTTATTACTGAATCGTGAGTTGAATCTTCGTGAGATTCCCCATTTAAATCCCTATGTAAAAAAATAGACCTTGCATTGATCCAGCTACTCTGAAAAGAAATGTTAATGTCTACTGTCTAAAATATTAAATGAAAAAAAAATTCCATGCTGTTATCATTTGAATTTTATTTTTTAATTATCTTAACGAAGCTAAATCAAATCTCTATTATTTTTGCTCAAAAACCAAACTCTGATGATATTTAATGTGTATATATATTTACTTAGTCGTTAATTGTTTTATTTTCGAAGTTTCCTCCGGACATACAGATTCATACAACTGCCCTTTATGTATATGTATAGATTTCTGATTTTTTCATAGCAAGATCAATATCCTGATGTGGCACTGCATCTATGACAATTTTTTCTTTCTATTATTATTTCACATACATTGAACATTATTTGTACAAAAAAGATAGTTTGATTTTTTCTCAGAACCGAAGCTACAACATCAGTTATAATTTTGCAAACCAGAAATCATTAAGCTGAAAGGTTTACCAAGTGATATAAATAAAGTTGTCAGGGTGGCCTAGAGTCAGTATTAGCCAGACAGCAAGGGAGTCTATCCTCTTTTCACTAGTGCTAGACCGGGGATATTGTTTTGCCGTCTGAGATGGAACTCCACACCTACCATCAGCTCTTCACTTTACCGCACAGATCTCTATTACTTATACGCAGAGTATTGAACCCGGAATCTTGTGGTTCCTAGTCAAATACTCACCGCCCTGTCGGTTGGGGCGTTTGAATGCACCGACTGCACCTCTGCAGAGGGGTAAGACTCCCCCAATGGGGCCACCTGTTGGCCGAGGGTGGCGACCCGTGATGCTTAAGGATAGAGCCCAAGTGGATGAGCAGTTCATGACATGCAATACTCCACTTTGGCCCTATCTTGGGCTAGACGGGCGGTCGGAGAGACACCCTCCGATCAATCGGCTGGTCACGAAAAGAAAAAAAAAGAAATCAAATACTCAGCACACTTCATTTAGGCCCCAGATTAAAGATAGTGTAGGTACAACAATCCGAGCACTTGAAGAATGCACTAATACAATACATTTGGTTTGGTTTGTTTTGTTTTACGGCATATCAACCTCAGTGGGTCATTTAATGACGATAAAGTTTTGAAATAAATCAATTCTTAATGGATAATACAATTTTTTTATAAATACATTTTTCTATTTAAACCATAGATGGGACCCTAACAGGTACTACCACTCCGGGTCAGAGTGGACCAGGGAGCAATGGTGATGAAGGGGTGCTCCACATTCCCCAAACCTCCAGAACTGGAACCTCACCATCAGATAGAGTTTAACGTCATTCCCAGGACATATAGGCCCGCAGCCACCGCCTTCTAGCACCCATATGATAAAAAGGGGTTGGGACTTGCCATAAGGGCAATAGGGTTGGGAAAATCATATAGGTGCTAGGGCTTGACGTGACCAGCCTATTGATCGGAGGGGGCCTCTTCGACCGCCCGTCTAGCCCAAGATAGGGCCAAATTGGAGTATTGCATGTCATGAACTGCTCATCCACCTGGGCTCTATCCTTAAGCATCACGGGTCGCTACCCACGGCCAACAGGTGGCCCCATTGGGGGAGTCTTACCCCTCTGCAGAGGTGCAGTCGGTGCATTCTAACGCCACAGACGACAGGGCGATAATACAATACAGCCAGGAAAAAAAACAATAGCAATATATTGACAAAAAGAAATACATAAAAAAAACTAGAAAACTGAAATGGGGGGAAAATCTGGGTATCTCAAGCGACAAACTGAATATATATCAGATCAGAAGACATGGACATAGTTAAGAAGAGGAAACATCAAGAGAGAAACTGAATCTCTGATAATCGCAACACAAGACATTGCCATAAGAACAAATTACATAAAGGCAAAAATCGATAAGACACAACTGAATAGCAAGTGTAGAATGTGTTGCGACACAGACAAAACAGTTAATTAGATAATAAGCGAATGCAGCAAACTAGCACAAAAAAGAGTACAAGAATAGTTACGACTGGGTGGGAAAGGTAATCCACTGGGAAATATGCAAATATACGAAAGAAAGGAGGTAGGACCCTAAAAGAAAGAAAGAAAGAAAGAAAGACAGACTCTAAAAGAGAAAGAAAAAATACAGATCTAGAAAAAAAGAAAGACGAATCCAAAAAAAGAAAAAATAGAAAGAAAAATGTGTTCAAAGAAAATACAAACAAAGATTGATCCAAAGAAGCAAAAACGAAAGAAAGGAAGAAAGAAAGAAAGAAAGAACAACAACAAAACGAGCAAACAAAGAAAGAATTTAAGAAAGAAAGAAAACAATAAAGAAATAAAGAAATAAAGAAAGAAAGAAAAAAAAAGAACAACATCAACAACAACAACAACAACAACAGCAATAACAACAATAACAACAACAACAACAACAAAACGGGCTCAAAGAAAGAAAGAAAGAAAGAAAGAAAGAATGAATGAAAGAAATCAATGAAGAAAGCAAGAAAGAAAGAAACAAACAGCAAAATAGTCCCAGAGAACGAAAGAAAGAAATTAATGAAGAAAGAAAGAAAGAAAGAAAGAAAGAAAGATAGAACAACAACAACAAAACGGGCCCAAAGAAAGAAATTAATGAAGAAAGAAAGAAACTAAGAAAAAAAAAGAAATCAATAAAGAAAGAAAGAAAGAAAGAAAGAAAGAAAAAAGCAAATTATAAAAGAATGAAAGAAAAAAAAATAATATAGAAAGAAAGAAAGAAAGAAAGCAATAAAGAAAGAAAAAAGGAAATTAAAAAAGAAAGAAAGAAAGAAATCAAGAAAGAAAGAAAGAACGAAAGAAAAAAGGAAATTATAAAAGAAAGAAAGAAAAAAAATAATAAAGAAAGAAAGAAAGAAAGAAAGAAAGAAGTAAATTAAAAAGAAAGAAAGAAAGAAACCAATAAATAAATAAAGAAAGAAGGAAATTTAAAAAGAAAGAAAGAACGAAATTAAGAAAGGAAGAAAGAAGGAAATTAAGAAAAAAAGAAAGAAAGAAGGAAATTAAGAAAGAAAGAAAGAGAAAAAGAAAGAAAGAAAGAAAGAGAGAAAGAAATTAAGGAAGAAAGAAAGAAAGAAAGAAAGTAAGGAAGAAGGAAATTAAGAAAGAAAGAAAGAAAGAGAGAAAGAAAGAAAGAAAGAAAGAAAGAAAGATACAAAAGAGAAATTAAAATAAGAAAGAAAGTACAAATAAATAGATAAAAAAAACAGAGAAATACATTAAGAAGAAGTAGAAGAAGAAAAACCCAGTCCTATTTGATTGCAACAAGAGGAAGTGAGACAGACAGACAGACAGACAAACAAGCAGTGAAATGAAATCAGTATGGCGTTCTTGTCTTAAATAATGGTGATTACTGCCAGCGAATATGATCTTCATTTTGGTTTTCACCAACAAAGAACTTCCAGAAGGAAGGAACCGACATTTACCAATCTAATGAAAACCTCTTGTAACACAAGTAGCCACTATCCGTGGTGCAGGAGGTAGATAGAATCGTTTCAACAACACCAACATTCTTGGAGAATGGTAAAAAGGATAGAATAAATTATTGTCCCTCGACAGAAACATCTTCTTCTTCTTCTTCTTCTTCTTCTTCTTCTTCTTCTTCTTCTTCTTCTTCTTCTTGTTATTCCTCTCTTCTTCTTCTTCTTCTTCTTCTTCTTCTTCTTCTTCTTCTTCTTCTTATTCCTCTTCATTTTATGTAATTTCTTCTTCTTCTTCTTCTTCTTCTTCTTCTTCTTCTTCTTCTTCTTATTCTCTTCTTCTTCTTCTTCTTCTTATTCTTCTTCTTCTTCTTCATTTATGTAATTTCTTCTTCTTCTTCTTCTTCTTCTTCTTCTTCTTCTTCTTCTTCTTCTTGTTATTCCTCTTCATTTTATGTAATTTCTTCTTCTTCTTCTTCTTCTTTTCTTCTTCTTCTTCTTCTTCTTCTTCTTCATTTTATGTAATTCTTCTTCTCTTCATTTATGTAATCTCTCTTCTTCTTCTACATTCATTCTTCTTCTTCTTCTTCTTCTTCTTCTTCATTTATTATTCTTCTTCTTCATTTATGTAATTTCTTCTTCTTCTTCTTCTCTTCTTCTTCTTCTTGTTATTCCTCTTCATTTTATGTAATTTCTTCTTCTTCTTCTTCTTCTTCTTATTCTTCTTATTCTTCTTATTCCTCTTCATTTTATATAATTTCTTCTTCTTCTTCTTCTTCTTCTTCTTCTTCTTCATTTTATGTAATTTCTTCTTCTTCTTCATTTAATGTAATCTCTTCTTCTTCTTCTACATTCATTCTTCTTCTTCTTCTTCTTCTTCATTTTATGTAATTTCTTCTTCTTCTACATTTAATGTAATTTCTTCTTCTTCTTCTTCTCTTCTTCTTCTTCTTCTTGTTATTCCTCTTCATTTTATGTAATCTCTTCTTCTTCATTTAATGTAATCTCTTCTTCTTCTACATTCATTCTTCTTCTTCTTCTTCTTCTTCTTCTTCTTCTTCTTCTACATTCGTTCCTCGTTCTTGTTCTTCCTCTTCATTTAATGTAATTCCCCAGAAAGTCATCTTCGTTATATATATATGTATATATACTTAAATAGATAGATAGGTAAATCGGAACATATTGACATATATAAATAGATTGATAGGAAGAACAGGCATATATATATATATATATATATATATATATATATATATATATATATATATATATATATATACAGATAGATAGATAGATAGATAGGTAGCTAGATAGAGATAGATGGATGGATATGAACACACTGTTATAGATAGAACCAATGTACATATATGTGAATATATATATATATATATATATATATATATCTATGCACATATATATGTTAATGGTCCAATGTATATATATATATATATATATATATATATACGTGTATATATACCTATATATAAATATGTATATGTGTATGTATGCCCGTCTATGTATTTGTGTATCTCCGTCTATGTGTGTGTGCTTTTGTGTGTATGTGTGTGTGTTGACAATTTTTATATATATATATATATATATATATATATATATATATATATATATATGTGTGTGTGTGTGTGTGTGTGTGTGTGTGTGTGTATACATACGAAATCAACATCCTGTTTCCTAAGGGCTAATCAGATAAGGTTTTCTTAGTGAGATAATCAAAAAATATGGGTATTTACTGGCAGGTTCAAATTAATGGCCTACACACGCGCGCGCGCACATACACACACACACACACACACACACCACGAACACACACGAACACACACAAGCGTGTGAGCTACCTCCCATAACCACACACACACATACACAAACACGCACATGCACTCTTGCAGACACATACCCATACACACACTTGTGAACGCCTTCTCTCTTCCACAATCATATACACAAACATACCACGAGGGCGCGCGTAGGGATATGAGCTCCAGGTACCAGAGTTCATATCCTGGACGAGGCTGTTTGCATTTCTGTAGCGTTGTTGCATAGCCATCAAATTCTTATTCTCATTCCCGCTGCTAAATCGTGTATGTTAGTAGTCGGGTTATATAGATCACAACCAGGCGTATGTAGTGGGACTTTGAACTTTTATTTCTTTAATTCCCTCGTGGTGCGTGTTGGTGGCGAGCTTGACAATGATTTGACCGAGGGTTGACGATGACTGGCCCAACTGTTGGGATGGTAGCGATAGTGAGGTGGGTTGCTAGGTGACGCCTGGCAGCCTGCAGCTGTGACCGTGAGCGGCTGTCACGCTCACTTGTTCCCTGTTCGCGTCTTCTCCTGACTATCCCTGACGACTCGACCCTCTGGCTTTTGTATTGACGACCGCCTACGCATCTTTTTCTTTTGATCTGATAACTATTTCCGAACTTATTGTTACCCATCCTTCTTTTGTTCGCTTTACCGGGAAAAAGTCCTTTGTTATTTTTGTCGTCTTTTCTTCGCTTTGTTTAATTTAACCGGAAATTCATATTTCCGTTTGTACAATATCCAACAGCGTTATTATGGTTTACGCAGAATTCGGATATTGACAGGGAAAGAGAGGAAAAAGAAATAAGAACAAACAAAGGTTAAAATTTTGAAGAGTATACACTAAGCAGGGTGCCAGTAATGTGAACATCAAATGACCCCGGAAATAGACTTAAAAATAAAAACGGAAGTTCCGGGTTTTGACTGTAAACGGATGTGATGCGGGAACGAGAAACGGGGGAGAAGAGAACTTGGCTCTTTTTCGGCTGGGCTCTGGTAAGAGCAGACGAGTCGGTCGATCCCTCGGATGGATGTGGGACAGCAGTACACAACATGATACTATGTTAGAAGATGGAATGATTTGACGATACTCCCTCTCTTTCTCTTTATCTTCCCTTTTCTCTGAAAAAGAACCCACGAGCCTAGAAATAAATACACATCCCCTTGTAGCTATACAACTTTAGTGTATGTTGTTTCTGAACTAACGACTATTACTACTACTAACGACGACTACTACTACAACTATGGTTAAATAGTAAGGGAGTGGGTTCTTTAACCTTGGCTAGAAAAACCCTCTCGGAGAAGGCAAATTCTGAATGCAAGCCTGTTAAACTCCACTTAAGAAATTGACCTAGTGTCAAATCCTGCTCGCGTGGAGGGGTTGGTAAATATATATATATACAGACATACCTTATGTGGTGTAATGGTTAGCAAACTAGATTTGTAAATGTTAATGAGTTCGATTATCACTGGGTGCCTCCTACTTCTGGCCTTGTGTCACATCTAAGCTAAGCTTAGTAAATAATTATATCTAAGGGCATCTCACGTTGTGTAATAGTTAGCAAGGTAGATTTGTAGACCATTGTTAATGAGTTTGATTCTCATTGGGCGCCCCATACTTCTAGCCTTGTGCCACATCTTAGCCAAGCTTAGTAAATAGGGCACCTCACGTTGTGTAATAGTTAGCAAGGTAGATTTGTAGACCATTGTTAATGAGTTTGATTCTCATTGGGCGCCTCATACTTCTGGCCTTGAGTCACATTTAAGCTAAGTGTATATACTATGGGCCCAAAGGCCAATATGGCTCTAGTTTTTGATTGTAATTTTGATGGTGGGAAAAAAAGGCGGCCAAATGAATGCCTATAGGCTCCTGAATATCATACTTTTTTTCCGAAGCGTAAATGTTGTCCATTTTGAATATTTCCGTGGGTACCACCAATTTTCCCCGACTCTGACCCGAAGTGGTAATACCTGTTAGGGTCCTATCTATGGGTTAAATAGAAAAACGAGTTTATAAACAAAATTTGATTATCCATTAAGAATTAATTTATTTCAAAACGTTGTCGGCATTAAATGACCCACTGAGATTGATATGCCGTAAAACAAGACAAACCAAACCAAACCAACCACACACACACACACAGACACACACACACACACACACACACGAGCAAACATGTTTTTGAAATATCTCTCGTGGCCACACACACATATACACATGCACACGTCGCCCCGAGTTCAAATCCTGGACGTGGTAATTGCATTTCACTTAGCGCTAATACCCTTGGGAAAGGTATGAATCCTACACCCCCTCCAGCAATGGGTAAATAGCAGGGCAGACTGGGTTCTTTAACCAGTCTAGGAGAAGGAAAACTCTGAATTCAAACCTGTTGAACTCCGCTTAAGAAATTGACCTTGTGTCACATCCTGCTCATGCGGAGGGGTTGGTAAATAGACATATACACATGCACAGAAGTACATGCACTCTCACAGGGGTTAGGGTTAGGGTTAGGATTAGGGTTAGGGTTAGGGGTTAAGGTTTAGGGTTTATGGTTTGATGTTAGGGTTATGGTTAGGTTTTAGGGTTAGGGTTAGTGTTTAGGGTTACTTTAATGGGAAAATAAATAAATAATTTATCAGTCAAGAGTGGTTCCCATTTGTCTACGTTAGACTCAAAGGAAATAACCGTTTCTTTTTAACATATACACAATCATACTCACGCACGCATTGTCACACACATATACACTAACACGAGGACACACTCCCATGTTCACACATACAGAGACACCATATCACAGATAAATACACATACGCACACACGTGCACTCTCTCTCTCTCTCTCGCTCTCTCTCTCTCTCTCTCTCTCTCTCTCTCTCTCTCTCTCTCTCTCTCTCTTACACACACACACACACACACACACTTACTGGTTTACTTTCTCTATATTTCTGTTTGTATTTCTTTCTCTCTCTCATTCGTTGTCTGTCAGTCTGTCTGTCTCTCTCTCTGGTTCTCTCTCTATCTCAGTCATTCTCTCTCTTCCCCCCCCCTCTCTCTCTCTCTCTCTCTCACACACACACACACACATACACACACACATACACAAACATACAGGCGCACGCACACATATGAGAGACACCCGGAGAAAACGGAAGGACATATTTAGTACTTTTTCCCAAAAGGCCCTTCAAAAATAATATACATATACATATACATATATATATATATATATATATATATAATATATATATATATATATATATATATATATTTATACGAAAGCAGTTTATCATTAAAATTTAAGATAAGAAAGATAGACTTAACTTATCTTTTTACTGCCATTAATTTTATTAACATAGGCAGAACTATATATACATACATACATACATACATATATACATATATATATATATATATATATATATATATATATATATATATATATATGTGTGTGTATTCTGTGTTTTGGCTGTGCGTCTATGATAATCGTTATAAACATGTATAGCTTGAAGTAACCATTCTTCATACTAATTATTTGAAATCAGCTATAGGGTTTCAAGTCGCTATCTCTATATATTAATACGCTTGTACCTCCGTGAGTCACGCCTTGTCGTCACCTTAGATAATAATTGGCCATTCCACTTCTGATTGAGAAAAGAAAAAGAAAAACTCGTAAAGTGCATGCAACATGCCGGAAATAGAAATAAAGAAACAAAGAAAGAGAAACGAGAAAAGAAAGAGGAAAAAGGTATATATATATATATATATATATATATATATATATATATATATATATACCAAGCGTGTTGGTAGATCCTTGCGGAGAGAAAAAACCCAGCAGAGAGTTTGATTGTAAAAATATACTACCAAACATCAACCAGGAAGAAAAAAATTTTTGAAAAAAAGAAAAGACCAAGATATTCGTACCAACAAAAAATAATCTATTGGTACATTATTTGGCCAAAAAAAAAACAATTTATATGTATATATATATGTATATAAGATATATATATATATTCATATAACCGCTAGGAGAAGCTAATCTGTAAAAAGTGCTCGATATCTAAGTAGAGCCAAGTCAGATTTTAGTCCTGAAGAGCTTTATGCGAAACTAATAGTAGGTTCGTCTGAATCAGTAGATTATCTTATATATATATATATATATATATATATATATATATATATATATATATATAGAGAGAGAGAGAGAGAGAGAGAGAGAGAGCGGAAGCAGTGCTAATCGGATATTTTAATGGATGAGAATGGAAAGCTGGAGGGAGTATAATTGGATTCTTACCTTTCCCAAGTGTAGTAGCGCAATGTGAAATTCAAACAACCTTGTCCAGGATTTGAACTCGGGTCGACGATTGCATTTTCTACGACTCTAAACATTATGCCACGCGCCTGCACGATCATATATTAATATTACGCTCTCATTTCTCGGAATAGAGAGATGGCGTGTCTACGTTCGTTACATTCTGGCTTTGAATGGAGTGATGATGAGTTGATAGAGAAATAGTTAGTTGATATAGAAATAATTATACATAAAACAATATAAACCATCGTTAAATAAAATTAATTTTCAATGCAGTACTCACATTTTAAAATGCCTATAACACTTTTCCTATCAATTCTCTTCCTTCCAGCCTTTACATCCATTAATATAATTTGAAAAACTGGAACACATCACCCCTGATGATGGCACTTCGAAGTGCCGAATGTACTCGGGACATGAACTTTGGTGGACTAATCCACGAATTCCACCCAAATATTAAAGAAGAAAAGAAAAAGAAAAAGAAAAAGAAATCGAGTAAAAGAGAGATTGGGAAAGAGGATGAGTGAGAGTGACAAATAGTGAGAGTGTGGGTGAGAGAGCGAGTTACAAAGAGTGAGAGTGAGATATAGAAAAATGGCGGACCTGAACTTTCAGACCCCCGCCCCCAATCTGAAATTTTTGTTTTTAATTTTTTCTTCTTCTTTCAATGAATTATTATCGATTGCACACCAATCTATCAGACTGTGAACAAAAAAAAAAAAAATTCAAAAAAGTTTCTGGGGTGCTCAGTACCCCGTATAAGTTTATCGTAAATCGAAAATTTTAGATGGGGGGGGGGTGTTCTGTAAGTTCAGGTCCGCCAGAAAAATTGAAATCATGGAGAATGTAACGTAAATAACTAAGGAAATTATGACTTGGGTACTGATCTAATTATATCTGGCGAAAATTGGCTGATATGTTTGTTTCCCGAGTACTTTCCGCCCTATCGTGGGCCATCTTCAGGGGTAGTTCAATGGGTTGTTCCATTCCGCTATTCTATTTATAGAAGGGTTGTGTTTATTTCATTTAATTCTAATTATTGTTGTTATTATTGTTATTATCATTGTTATTATTATCACTGTTTCCACTATTATTATTATTATTATTACTAGTACAAAATAAAAAATGCTCTCAAGGCGATGTAAAAATATATTTTTGAAACATATTGCCTGAGGGGTGGGAGTAAAAAATTCAATGTCAGCGAGTTTGTACCCTAAGTAAGTAAAATCATCAAATTCATTAAATTTGTTTTATTTAAAAAAAATAAAACAATTTGAAATATAAACTTTAAATATGTATTAAAATAAAACAAACTATATATAGATATATAATACCAGTCATGTATTTATTAAAACTTGTTTTAAAAAACAATGAGGACTGTCTAATGCTGCATGTTCAAATTTTGAGTGTATTTATTGAATAAATACACTCAAAATTCGAACATGCCAAAAATCGTAGAATAAGTTTTATTCTATGTTATGACCATTTTGGGTAATGTTACGTAAGCAGTGACGTAATTTTTGTTACAGACAAAAACCGGAAGCGAATCTCCATTATTAATAGATTATTATTATTATTGTATAAATTGTTAATGTAGTTACAGGCATTTTAGAACATTAATACTATTATCGAAGTTTATTTTGTTTAGTTTAGGATTTTTATATCTAATATGCACTCGGGAAATAAATTATGGCAAATACATCAGCCAATTTTCGCCAGATATTATTAGATCGACCCGGCAACTCGACAAGACAGAGAACAAGATTTGCAGAGTTGTTCAAAGAAATATGCATTAGGAAGAAATGCTGCCTAACTTTACACACACACACACACACACACACACACACACACA
>CM042175.1:39539233-39556733 GCA_023376005.1 Doryteuthis pealeii
ATTAGCTACATAAATGACAGTAACCTCCCTTTGTTTCTTTCACTTTGAGGAAGCCCTATGTTTTGGTTTGCCATTTTCATTTCAACGTAAATCTACACTAAAAACTACGAATTTGTTCGAATGAATACCACTGCATGTTTTAACACGAAAATATTATAAAATGTGTTCTTAATTGTGCTTGCGCGTTATTTGAAATGAACTTAATTGTTATTAAGACTTCCTCAAAGTGAAAGAAACAAGGGTAGATTAATCTCATTTATGTAGCTAATGTTCATATTCCCAAAAATGTTACACATCCATCAAGAATGAATAGAATTAAACATCTTCATCATATTTGAAATTGATATTGTTATCTACACAATGTTTCGGCCGATGAGCCCTCCGACCTTCTTCAGATATTTCTTGTCGGACTCGGGAAACTTCTTGAACTTAGGAACATTCCCTTCGAACCCAGGAACCTTCTTGTCGAAATCGGAAATCAGAACAGTCTACACCTGTGGATTAAATGAAGGGTTCGGTTCGAAGTTCCGTGAAGGCTCCCGATTACGACAGGATGGATACCGAGTTCGACAAGAAGGTTTCCGAGTTCGAAGGGTAGACTGGGCTCTTTAGACTTTGATGGTAACCAGTCTAGGACACGAAAAACTTTGAACTCAAATTAGTTAGACTTTTATATATTTTATAAATAGCCTTTTATATATATATATACTATAGTGTGAGATGGTCACTGTTTCAGCTTTTGCTGGAATGGTGTACCAAAGGCAGTATTATTGGTAGAGTGCTCAATATAAAATAGAGCTGTTATATCCGGTTGACATCGCTACACATCGTATTACCCACCCCCACCCGCCCATAATATACAACATTTGCAATCTTATAGTTAATATTATTCATCCGCACTCCTCAACTAACACAACCCAGCTATATACAACATACATAGCCTACACATCCGACAGAAGAAAACATACACACACACATACATGCACAGGCACAAGCGCTCGCACGTAAGCACTGTTAAAATAACACACACTCACAGATCAACGTATTATGCGTGTGACCAGTTACTACGCGTACGCAACCTTTATGCAGCCCATAAACACTCTCACACATTCAATTCACCTTCACATACATACACACATCATTTTATCCAATCATACGCATCCCATGTCTATTGAATTTTTTGAAATTTTTTGTATTTTTTTCGATTTTCCTTACATTTGAAACATCTTCACCTGATGATTGCATCGCATGAAACCAATATGGTTGTGATTGTTCCTTTGTCACCTAATAAATAGATATGTAAAACCTTTATATATTTATCTTATTATATTATATATATATATATATACTGACCTTTTACCATGTAAATATAGCTTTGAAAGTGCGATTTCTAAAAATTACTTTGTTCCTCGGGGAGTTTCGGGTCTTACAACATCATACTCCCCTCACCTCTCAAACTCTGATCCGCCCTTTTTGAACGCTAGAAAAATGTTTGGCGCTTATTGATATCGCTTTTTATCATATGGGTGGTGACTGAGAGTCTACATCTCCTGGGAATGACGTTAAACTACCTGATGGTGAGGTTCCAGTTTTGAAGGTTTTGGGTAATGTGGAGCACCCCTTCATCATCATTGCTCCCTGGTCCACTCTGTCCCAGAGTGGTAGTACCTGTTAGGGTCACATCTATGGGTTAAATAGAAAAACATGAGTTTATAAACAACATTTGATTATCCATTAAGAATGAATTTATTTCAAAACATTGTCGGCATTAAATGACCCACTGAGGTTGATATGCCGCAAAATAAAACAAGCCAAACCAAACCATGTGTTTTATACCCTTTTCATTACTTACTTCTATTCTTCTTCTAGTGTCTTCTTCTAACGTTTGGACTTCTAGCGTCTTGGTCGGTCGGTCGCACTTAACTCATTTCTTCTTCTAGATCAGTCTTGTTACCAAGACATTCACCAACCACAAAACCGTGTTATTTTTCTTAAGCTTTTATTTACTTAACTAAACATTTCATGTAACTAAACATAGAATAACATAGCACGCGTATGCAGTGAGTTCCAGTTAAGGCAGGACATCTTCACTGCCTGACGTCTAAACTGAAAACTGAGGACCCAACCAGGTCCCACGTGACTTCACGTATTTCGCGGGCTTTCTGTACTATTCCATGGAAAGTCCCGCCCGTGATATGAAAAGGGCCATCCCTTTAGAAATACAGGGGATTGACAATAATCTTATGCAACCGCATAGATTATGTAACATGTATGTGCCCGATGATAACGTTATATAAAAAGTACACTCAATTCGTTTCCTGTTACTTCATACTGTGTTGGTTTCCTTTCCGCTCGGTCTTCGTCCACTGCCCTTTCTTTCTCGCCCCCCCCTTCATACAATAATCTCTTCCTGATCCTTTTCCTCTATCCACCCTCCCCTTAAAATAGACTCCCCCCCACGATTACGGGCACAACCGCACGGCATGTCAGCATATCAGGATTCTTTTCCGCGCCAATCTTTCCACTGGCAGCAATGATAGCTATTTCTGGTGTTGGCTTCATCCTCTCTTACACCCCCTCTCACTCACTCTCTCTCTCTCTCTCTCTCTCTCTCTCTCTCTCTCTCTCTCTCTCTCTTTCTGTCTCTGTCTCTCTCTGTTATGTTTCTATCTATCTCCTATTTTTCTCTTTCTCTTCTCCCCCTCTCTCTCTCTTTCTTTCTTTCTTTCTTTCTTTCTTTCTGTCTCTCTCTCTCTCTCTGTTATTTATCTATCTATCTCCTATTTTCTCTTTCTCTTCCCCCTCTCTATCTCTTTCTTTCTTTCTTTCTGTCTCTCTCTGTCTCTCCGTCTCTCTTATTTATCTATCTATCTCCTATTTTTCTCTTTCTCTTCCCCCTCTCTCACTCTATTCTTTCTTTCTTTCTTTCTTTCTGTCTCTGTCTCTCTCTGTTATGTTTCTATCTATCTCCTATTTTTCTCTTTCTCTTCCCCCTCTCTATCTCTTTCTTTCTTTCTTTCTTTCTTTCTTTCTTTCTCTCTCTCTCTCTCTCTTTCTCTCTGTTATTTATCTATCTCCTATTTTTCTCTTTCCCCTCTATCTCCTTCTCTCTTTCTTTCTTTCTTTTCTTTCTGTCTGTCTGTCTGTCTCTCTCTCTGTTATTTATCTATCTATCTCCTATTGTTCTCTTTCTCTTCCCCTCTCTTTCTTTCTTTCTTTCTTCTTTTTTTCTTTCTTTCTTTCTTTCTTTCTTTCTTTCTGTCTCTGTCACTGTCTGTCTGTCTCTCTCTCTCTCTCTGTTATTTATCTATCTATCTCCTATTTTTCTCTTTCTCTCTCTTTCTTTCTTTCTTTCTTCCTTTCTTTCTTTCTGTCTCTCCCTGTCTCTCTCTGTCTCTCTGTTATTTCTCTCTCTCTTCTCCCTTTCTATCCCTTTCTTTTTCTGTTATCTTTCTCTCTCTGTATTCCTGTTGAGCTCTCTCTTTAGTTATCTTATTCTTCTCTCTCTCTCTCTCTCACTCTGTATCTGTTGATATATATATATATATATATATATAATATATATATATATATATATATATATATATAATCTCCTTAGTTCTCTCTCTCTCTCTCTCTCTCTCTCTCTCTCTCTCTCGATGTTTAATAAGCCGACGCTATATATATATATATATATATATGAAGGAGGAAAATATAGAAGAAGAAGAAGAAGAAGAAGAAGAAGAAGAAGATGAAGAAGTTAATCTCTTCTCTCCTTAGTTCTCTCTCTCTCTCTCTCTCTCTCTCTCTCTCTCTCTCCGATGTTTAATAAGCACGCTATATATAATATATATATATATGAAGGAGGAAAATATAGAAGAAAGAAGAAGAAGAAGAAGAAGAAGAAGTTAATCTCTTCTCTCCTTCTCTCTCTCTCTCTCTCTCTCTCTCTCTCTCTTTCTCTCCGATGTTTAATAAGCCGACGCTATATATATATATATATATATGAAGGAGGAAAATATAGAAGAAAAGAAGAAGAAGAAGAAGAAGAAGAAGAAGAGAAGAAGAAGAAGAAGAAGAAGAAGATGAAGAAGTTAATCTCTTCTCTCCTTAGTTCTCTCTCTCTCTCTCTCTCTCTCTCTCTCTCTCTCTCTCTCTGATGTTTAATAAACCGACGCTATATATATATATATATATATATATATATATATGAAGGAGGAAAATATAGAAGAAGAAGAAGAAGAAGAAGAAGAAGAAGAAGAAGAAGAAGTTAATCTCTTCCTGCCCCTCCCCTTCCTCTATCCACCCTCCTCTAAAAAAAAAGACCACCTCCCCCAGAATTACGAGCACTACCACAGCATAACAGCATATCATACTTTTTTTTCCACTGGCAGAAATGATAGAAAGTCATTGCAGTCGGATACAAAAACCTTCAACACGATATACGTTTCTTTTTTTTCTTTTTTCTTTCTTTTTTCTTTTTTTCTTTTCTTTTTTTAGCCCCCCCCCCCCCTCAGTCTTTCATTTTTAAAAAAATTCTTTTTTCCTTTCGCAGATGAAGCCAGATTGAAATTCGCTGCCAGACACGGAGACCCTAGGACGCCGAAATAAACGGTATCGCCCCCATAAGACGCACCTTGGGGTCTTGTGAGCGTTCCGATGTCAAATGCGCTTAATGTCTACCAGAGGGCGTCTTTAACATGTTTATTAGCAGTAACGATATGCGTTTGAGAAATCTGTAATTACAAACCCACATTCCTTACCTATACACCTATTTTGCTCGCATAAGAAACACACTATATATATATATATATATATATATATATATATATATCTTATTATAATGGAGATTGTGTGTTTTTCTGTCTGTAACCGAAACTATATTCCTACTCAAGTCACAATTCTCTTAGATATTGACATCACATTCTCCATGATTTTATTTTTATCTAAACCTCAATTATTAATAAAATTGTCTTACATTATTAATACTGTTAACTATGTCTACATACTAACAATATGCAATTATATTTATATATACAACAAAATAGTGGTTTACAGTGTGAACGGGAAGGCTAATTTGCATATTAATATTAAAAAAATCGAATTTAATAAATATGTGCTTAGTATTATTGATTTCTAATTGTTTGGTTTTATTTTAATGAATATAAGTAAAAATCTCTTCAATGAATCTTAAATGAAACCCATTAACAAGATAAAATAACTGTCATTTTATTTTTTACTTCCTTTTTAACTAAATACTTAAATTAGAAAAAATAACAATGAAAGATGAGAGTGATGGAAGAGTAAGTTTCAGTTGTTCCATTTTTTATTATACTCCCTCTGTTTCAAATCTTTTATTATACTCCCTCTGTTTCAAATCTTTTTATCTGTATTCTTATTTAGTTTCATTAGCGTTTCTAATTTAATACATATATATATATATATATATATATGTGTGTGTGTGTGTGTATTTTCGATTATTCTCATGATGTCAGCATAGTCTGAAATATATATATATATATATATATATATTAAATTTTTACTTGAAGGCACTTACAACGCATGTATCGCATAAAATTCGATACTTTTTCTTATAGAAAATGAAATTGACAAGTGTAATCCCGGCAAAGGATGGCCCGATGTGTAGAATGTCGTACAGACTGTTTCGACTTTATTAAGTCTCATCAGTGACATATACTAACGATTTCCCTCCGACAGAAATCGAAACCGGGACCTCAGCGAGCATAGTGAACCACTATATCGCCTCGACCACAGTACACAGCTAACAATCCTTAGCGAAATTAAGCTTGTCAAATGATACTACACGCCTCTACCATAATAGGTAAGGGAGCGTTTTTTGAGAGAATAATAATAATAATAATAATAATAATAATAATATATATATATATATATATATATATATAATATATATATATATATATATAATATATATATATAGTGTGTGTGGGATTGTCACTGTTTCAGCTTTTACTGGAACGGTGTGCCAAAATGCAGTATTATTGGTAGAGTGCTCAATATAGAATAGAGCTGTTATATAATATAATAAAATAAATATATAAAGGTTTTACATATCTATTTATTAGGTGACAAAGGAACAGTCACAACCATTATGGTTTCATGCATGCGTAATTGCAAACAATCTTCAGGTGACGTTGTTTCAAATGGTTGTGACTGTTCCTTTGTCATCAAATAAATAGATATGTAAAACCTTTATATATTATTATATTTATATTATATTATATTATATTATATATTATATATATATATATATATATATATATATATATATATATATATATTATATTATATTATATATATATATATATATATATATATATATATATATATATATATATACGTTTCTAAATAAACAAACATCCAAAAATCTTATTCACTTCGCCGAAGGGCATACGGTCTGTTTGTTGTTATTATTCTCTCAATAACGCCCCCTTATCTATTATGGTAGAGGCGTGTAGTATCATTTGACAAGCTTAATTTCGCTAGGATGGTCAGCTGTGTACTGTGGCCGAGGCGATAAAAGTGTTTCACTAGTCTTTCACTGTGTCTGCTGAAGTCCCGGTTTCGATTTCTGTCGGAGGAAATCGTTAGTATATACCGCTGATGAGACTTAATAAAGTTGAAACAGTCTGTACGGTATTCTACACATCGAGCCATCCTTTGCTGGGATTACACTTGTCAAGTTCATTTTCTATAAGAAAAAGTATCGAATTTTATGCGATACATGCGTTGTAAGTGCCTTCAAGTAAAAATTTAATATATATATATATATATATATATATATATATATATATATAATGTGAATGTATGTTTGTGTGTGTGTAAGTAACAAGATATGAAAAAATAAATATTCAGAGGGGTGTTTATCTATGAATAAATACACAGCTCTGCCTACGTTTGAATATTTCAGTTTCTTATGTATATATTAAATTTATTCACCTACATCAGGGCAATGTTAAGGAGCGATGTTATTAAGCCTGGTTACTAACTGTTTCCGGCTCAAAATCCCTCCCATTTCTCCGCATCCTCCTCCTCCCCTTTTTAATGGACCAAACCACGGTATATATAGCTCAAGCGCTGAATCATTTTTCCACTTGGTCTGAAAATAACATAGGTAACTAGTCAGTAACCAGTCACCGTTGACTCTATGTCCTCGCAACTTTAATTTAGATATAAACTAGAAGTGGCTACCCGGCGTCGACTGGGTAGAGGGGGACTTTTAAAAAGTTAATCTTGCAGATCCATTATTACTTATCATAAATTTGATCCTCACTGGATGCCCCATAAAATCCCCATGTAAATATATAATAATATAGTAAGAAATTTTAATTCAATAATTTACAATTAAAACAAACAACAATATAAATGAGACGATTAATTCAATCAATCAACATCATATTTCAATTACCTCCTGTTACTATACAAATTTGAATGTTTGAATATTTTCCCAAATATAAATAAAATCTTCATTATTTTTGCTCAAAAACCAAGCCCTGGCGATAGTGAATATATATATATATATATATATATATATATATATATATATATATAATATATATATTATATATTCCCACTTTGTTCCCTTAATAACCGACACGTATTATTTATTATATCTCCGTTTCTAGTTAAATAGTGTTAAATAATCACTAAATACCAGGCTTCATTTAATTATTTATTTAGTTATCATTCCCACTTTGTTTCCCTATGTTCTCTTAAAAATGATCAGTCCATTAATACTTTTTCTCGTCTTTTGCATTTCTTCGAGTTGCGTCACGCGTTATGACACCTTCGCGTGAGTAGATCGCGACTTGCCTTTCAAAAATAAAACGCTGATCAAATACAGTTACATAACTAAAAAGATTTTCATCTCCTGTCACATATAAAAACATCCATCATTTTCTTCACCCCAAGAGACATCCTGATGAAGGTTCAATGTAACCGAAATGTTTTAATCATCGATAATTAAATTCATCCCATTTTCGGAACACTTGTTTTTTTCAAATTTTCTTCATATTGTCGGATTTAATTTCCATATTTACTCCGATATATATATATAATATATATATATATATATATATATATATATTTACTTTGTCGTTTAATTGTTTTATTTGCTCCAAACATATACGTATACAAAACTGCAGTTTATATATGTATATATAGATGGACTCTCCATGATAGTGAGCACTGTGTACTTGTAAATAAAGCACCTAAATCATCTCTCTCTCTCTCTCTCTCTCTCTCTATATATATATATATATATATATATATATATATATATATGAAGTGGTCAAACAATGTGTTTGAAATGGCGAAGGCCGACAATTTTGGGGGAGATTATGTGCTTAATTAAAGTTATACCTAATTTGTTAATTGATTAATTATAATTAAATGAATTAGGCGTGCATATCGGTTTAAATGTAAAGCGTAAACAAATCGAGAAAAAGTCGATCTCTGTATGTACATTTCAGTCCATTAGGCCTCATCAGCAGAGCTATAGACAGGGCAGCGCTTTGTGCGCGATTCGTACCCTACCTGTCAGGCTGACAGGCCGACATTCTAACCACTACTTTCCTTGTAATGTAACCTTTCTAACCCTTTTCTTGTAAAGTGTGCAAAACTGCCTTTTCAGATCTTTCCACTTTGAGAAAACACATTCAAATTAATTAAATCGATTATTTAACGTCAAATTTTTGTCTAAGTGGAACGGTTGTAACATAATGAGCATCAGTAAAAAAAAAAAAAAAAAAGAAAAAAAGCAAAAGAAAAAAAAGAAAAATAATATTACATATGTAATTTATTTTTAATACATTTTAAGCAATTAGATTTTGCTAAAAAATGGCTAAGTGAAGATTTATGTCTTCCTTGTTAACAAAACAGGTGTTTAGCGAAATGCAAATCTCGTTTAACAAAGAAAGCAGGTGAACAATGAGTGATGACATATCACAAAAAGAAAGAAAAGAAAAATTATAAAAACCTGACGACAAAATCGGAGATTGATGGCTTCCAAAAGATACACACACATATACATACATACATCTCTATATTACTTGGAGAATTGTTTTAAGAGCATAATTATTTATAAATAATTGAGTTTGTTTGTTTGTTTGTTTTGTTTTACGGCATATCAACCTCAGTGGGTCATTTAATGCCGATAAAGTTTTGAAATAAATCAATTCTTAATGGATAATACAATATTTTATAAATACTTTTCTATTTAACCCATAGATGGGACCCTAACAGGTACTACCACTCCGGGTCAGATTGGACCAGGGAGCAATGGTGATGAAGGGGTGCTCCACATTCCCCAAACCTCCAGAACTGGAACCTCACCATCAGATAGAGTTTAACGTCATTCCCAGGACATGTAGACCCGCAGCCACCGTCTTCTAGCATCCATATGATAAAAAGGGGTTGGGGCTTGCCATAAGGGAAATAGGGTTGGGGAAATCATATAGGTGCTAGGGCTTGACGTGACCAGCCGATTGATCGGAGGGGGCATCTCAGACCGCCCGTCTAGCCCAAGATAGGGCCAAAGTGGAGTATTGCATGTCATGAATTGCTCATCCACCTGGGCTCTATCCTTAAGCATTACGAGTCGCCACCTACGGCCAACAGGTGGCCCCATTGGGGGAGTCTTACCCCTCTTCAGAGGTGCAGTCGGTGCATTCTAACGCCCCAGCCGACAGGGCGGATAAATAATTGATTAAATTCAACGGCATGTAAAACCATCTATTTTAGCCATAGGTGCTCCCACTCCCAGTCAGTTATACTTCAGAGTAATTGCAATTAAGGGGTATTCCGCATACCCCAAATCTCCACAATAGCCTCACCATCAGATGCAGTTTTATGCCATACGCTTTTGGGATGGTCTCTTACCCCAGTACCGAGTAACTGTAAATTATTTGTATTGATAATATTTATTGATGCTACAATTATTTACTCAGGATTATTATTTGTTACTTGAAACCATACTACTGTGTGAAAACAAAGCATATTTCGCGGCAGCGAGCCTCGTTTTCGTTGTAATGATCGCCATTTTTTTTAAGGCAGGAAAAAAGAGGAGTCATTTTTATTGATTCTTAGCAGCATTTCCCGAAATCTTATTATAATGGAGATTGTGTGTTTGTCTGTCTGTAACCGAAACTATATTACTACTCATTTCACAGTTCCCTTAGTTATTTACATCATATTCTCTATGATTTTATTTTTATTTAAACCTCAATGAATAATACACTTGTTTTACATTATCAAGACTGTTGGCCATATCTACATGATATTTTTCACGTACCCCACTTGTACGGGTCAGGCACAAAGGCCCTATTTATGTGGGACCACCCACAAGCCGAGACTCATGGAGTGGCAGGTGAAAGATTGCGTCGATCCCGTCGGCATTCCCCCTCAAGGGGGCGCCTCAGGCACTGGGCAATAAACCCAGCCCCTGCCCCTTTAAATCGAGTGGGCAGGTGTTGCCTGGGGGATAGCCCCCTGGGATCGACGCCGTTAATTATATCAATGGTCCAGAGGCCGAAGCCACTGTTGACCATATCAACATACTAATAATACGCAATTGTATTTATATATACAACAAAATACTGGTTTACAGTGTGAATGGGAAGGCTAATTTGCATATTGATCTTAAAAAATTGATTTTAATAAATATATGCTAAGTATTATTGATTTCTAATTGTTTGGTTTTATCTTATTGAATATGAGCAAAAATCTCTGGGATAAATCTTAAAAGAAATTCATTAAGAAGAAGAAATAACTGTAATATTATCCTTTACTTCCTATTTTAAGTTAAATTAGGAAAATTTAGCAATGAAAGACGGGAGTAATGGAAAGTGATGGAAGAGTTAGTTTCAAAGCTGTTCTATTTTTCGATAATACCCCCTCTGTTCCAAATCTTTTTATCTGCATTCTTATTTAGTGAGAAATTAAAATCAATTAAAAATAATAATACTAATAATAAAAATAATACTCAGAAGAGTCCTGGAGACCTGAGGAGACTTGCTGTCACTCAGACTCCAGTGAAAGACCATCAGCTAACACTGATGTGAAAACTCAAAAGGAGTAATAATAATTAAAAAAATGAAAAACTTGAAAAAATATATAAATTAAAAATGATCATAATAATGATAAAATAAATTATATATAAATGTTGAGAGAGAGAGAGAGAGAGAGAGAGAGAGAGAGAGAGTGAGTGAGAGAGATCCTTTTGAGTGCGTGTGAAACATATAATACGCACCCAATAGTATATACATGCCCCCACCCCGGCCATAATGGCCAGATCTTGCCCGTGTGCTTCATCTGCCATGGTGTCGCATGTAGATACATTTATTATTTATATCAGCTTTTGTCAGGCAAATTAATAGACATTGAAATAAGTAAGGAAGCAAGAGATACATTTATCTTGAGTCTTTATCTCTTCTGTCTCGGTTTGGGGGCCATGATCAAATTTCATCATGACTTAACGCAATCAGCAAGCTTAAAACTCACGAATCATAACCGGTCAGGAATAATGGTGGCGTTTTTTCTCTCCATCGGGTTGAAGAGGAGGGGGAGGAAGAGGAGGCGAAGTGGGAGGAAGGGGAGAGGATAAAGGAAGAGGAAAACACCGATATATTGGGTTACCAGAATAAGACTATGATTATCTATCTATCTATCTCTCTTATATATATATATATATATATATATATATAATATAATAAGATAATTATATAGGTTTTACATATCTATTTATTGGGTGACAAAGGAACATTCACAACCATATTGGTTTCATGCGATGCATTCATCAGGTGAAGATGTTTCAAATGTGAGGAAAATCGAAAAAATTTCAAAAAATTCAATAGACATGGGATGCGTATGATTGGATAAAATGATGTGTGTATGTATGTGAAGGTGAATTGAATGTATGAGGGTGTTTATGGGCAGTATAAAGGTTGCGTACGCGTAGTGACTGGTCACACACATAATACGTTGATCTGTTAGTGTGCGGTATTTTAATAGTGCTTACGTGCGAGCGCTCGTGTCTATACATGTATGTGTGTGTGTGCATACCAAACTACCTCATAGAGGTTCTTCACAACAAATGAACATGCTACTATCAAACACACTCGCCTACCCGGATTTTAACAGCATGTTAAACCCACTATAACACTTGAACATTTATAACTCTTCTATAATGCTCCCTTTCTAATAATGTATCAACAATTTCTTCAAATAATAAATTTTCTCCTGAAGATGACCGAAGGTCGAAACTAGTTGAGATTAAACAACAAACAAGAAATATTCCTGATTGTCTTAATAATAATTTTTGTTCACACTATATATATATATATATATATATATATATATAGAGAGAGAGAGAGAGAGAGATAGATAGATAGATAGATAGATGTGAGGTATCCAAAACTTGGTAGTAAGGGATGATTCTATATGTGATTTCTAAGACACACTGTATTATTATTGTATGTTCCAGTATGTATAAATACAGTGAATCTTTAAATCACAATAGAGAGCTCAATGTATAATAATTATCTTTTTAGATTATATACAGAGCAATATTTATCTTAGAAAGGAAGCAAAAACTCAACACCGTTATTCCATAATAAATTTATTTCGACCAAAAAGAAGAAAAATGTTTCAGTTATGCAATTCAAATTACCTTGATCTACCATCTGATGAGACGAAATTTTTGGGGAGCTATATTAAATCTACTTAGATTTATATAGACCCCAATTTTGGTCGAAATAAATTTATTATGGAATTACGGTGTTGAGTTTTTCCTTCCTTTCTAATATATATATATATATATATATATATATATATATCAGGAATTTCATTATCTATCTCAGTCCTTTCATATCTATCTATCTATCTATCAATCTATCTCTGTCCATTCATATCTATCTATCTATCTATCTATCTATCAGTCCTGCTTCAGTTCAATTCTTTTGATAAAGAGATATTACCTCGAAAATTCAAGAAAGAATAAAAATACAGGTCAACACACAACACCATTGTTACCGTATTATTATTTTTTATTTATTCCAAACTGCATTGTGATAACCTTCTAAATCAACCTCCTAACCAATACATACACAATGCTTCAAGCAAATTATGAAACTCTCTTATATATATATATATATATATATATATATATATATATTATATATATATATATATGAAAAGTTTATTGACAGTACAAAATGTAAATAGGACGCGTAAAAGCATATGCATGTTGATAAAAGGAATATTTTCTTAAAAAGGAAAGTGAGGGTACCCTTATTAGATTTAAAATCTAAAATAATATGTTCTTTTTTTTCGTCAATGCTCGTCAGAGAAAAGTACATTGATAAATGGTGTTTTGTTTGTTTGTTTTTTGTTTTTTGTTATAAACAAGATGGAATAGTTAGAGAGAAAGAAGAGAAAAGGATTTTTTTCATTTTTTTCTCAATATATATATATATATATAATATATATATATATATATATATAAAAGATAATCTAATGAGTCAGACGAACCTACTATTAGTTTCGCATAAAGCTCTTCAGGGCTAAAATCTGACTGTCAGATTTTAGCCCTGGAGAGCTTTATGCGAAACTAATAGTAGGTTCGTCTGACTCATTAGATTATCTTTATTATTGGCTCTACTTAGGTATCGAGCACTTTTTACTTATTAGCTTTCTCCTAGCGGTTATATGAACATATATATATCTTATATACATATATATACATATAAATTGTTTTTTCTTTTGGCCAAATACTGTACCAATAGATTATTTTTTGTTGGTACGATTATCTTGGTCTTTTCTTTTTTTCAAAAATTTTTTCTTCCTGGTTGATGTTTGGGAGTATATTTTTACAATCAAACTATTTGCTGGGTTTTTTCTCACCGCAAGGATTTACCAACACGCTTGGTATATTATATATATATATATATATATATATATATATATATATATATATATGATATAATAAGATAAATATATAAAGGTTTTACATATCTATTTATTAGGTGACGACATTTGAAACATCTTCACCTGATGATTGCATCGCATGAAACCAATATGGTTGTGATTGTTCCTTTGTCACCTAATAGATAGATATGTAAAACCTTTATATATTTATTTTATTATATTATATAACAGCTCTACTTTTATATTGAGCACTCTACCAATAATACTGCCTTTGGTACGCCATTCCAGCAAAAGCTGAAACAGTGACCATCTCACACTATAGTATATATATATATATATATATATATTGGTCTTAGGGGAAATCCAGGTTTATGTGTTTTAGGTAGTCCATAGTGAAGACCAGAAATTGTTAGTATTATTTACCAGTTTCTTGTGTGATTTGTTGAAAATGTTCGTGTCTTGTGTTAAAATAGGAAGTAAAGAATAAAATTACAGTTATTTTTCTTGTTAATGGATTCCTTTTAAGATTTATCCCCGAGATTTTTGCTCATATTTATTAAGATAAAACCAAACAATTAGAAATCAATAATACCTAACACATATCTATTAAAATCAAATCAATATGTAAAATAGCCTTCCCATTCATACTGTAAACCACTATTTTGTTGTATATATAAATACAATTGCATGTCATTAGTATATAGATAAGGCCAATAGTTTTAATAATGTAAAACAATTCTGTTAATAATTGAGGTTTAAATAAAAATAAAATCATGGAGAATATGATGTAAATAACTAAGGGAATTGTGACTTGGATACTGATATAGTTTTGGTTACAGACAAACTGACACACAATCTCCATTATAATAGATGTAATAGGTCTCCGGAAAGATCAGAGTTTGTCAATGTTGCAGAATATGCAGATTCTCTGGAGAAATAATTACTGGGAGATTAGGTGGCATGGTGTAGGTTTAAAGGAGTAACCAATATTGAAGGAGTAGCCGGGTAAAGGGGGTGTGAAATTAGAAGGATGAGCCAGAGTGTAGCAGTTGTTTGTAGAGAGATTTGTTCATAGCTATTTTGATCACTTAATAATTCGTACATTATAAACCTGCTCTGCTTTATTAGCATTGAGCACCTTTCCATGCAAATACTTTTCTCATTTTTTCATTCACTATTCATTAATATATATATATATATATATATATATATATATATATACTTTGGTGCGGTACCAAGTTTCTTGGTACAAGGTGATTCTAGGTGGGTCCTAATTCTCTACCCGTAGTTTGTTGTAGAGTTCAGGTTCCGTATGAGAGCTCAATGTTTAATTATTGTAAACAGAGAAAAGTTATTTGGGAATAAAAAGGCCTTAAATACCATGGGTATCGTGGTTATGGACCATTTCCACTCGCGAGTATGTTCACGAGCTTCTTCAGACCACTGATATATTTTATTTAGACAGTCTAAATAAAATATATCAGTGGTCTGAAGAAGCTTGTGAGCATACTCGCGAGTGGAAATGGTCCATAACCCACGATACCCATGGTATTTAAGGCCTTTTTATCCCAAATAAATATATATATATATATATATATATATATATATATATATATAGGCGTGGCATATGTAACACCCTTTTGTTTAAGTGGAACATAATTAAATCCATTTTGATTATCCTTTATTTTTTCGAACATGAATGTATTGCCACAGGTTAATGGATTAATATAATATATTAACAAAATTGATATAATGCTTATTCGGATTAATAATGTTCAATACAATTGAAATCAAACCATATTTAAGAAAAAAAGTTACAAAAGATATAAAGTTTTAGAATTTAGTCATTTATTTGAGATGTTCAAAATGTTCCTCTTCATGTTCCATACAATTCTGAACTCTACCAGCAACACTTTTACAAACTTTTGGACGCATGTGGAGTTCATGATGACGACATCTCCACTTTTATCTGATGATGTAATAAGGATCTTTTTGTTATTCGACAAATCTTTTAGAGAGGTAATATACCTCCGAGGTAGGACTGGATAATTATCCAGTCCTACCTCAGAGGTATATTATAATCATCGTCACAGGTAGTAGTTGCGGGATTAGTCCTTGCACGTGAAACAGACCGAAACACTGCAGCGTACGTGAAATAAATATTACACTTTAATGAACGTGTGTTTTTTTTCAATTTTTCATATTATTAAATACTGTCGGATTCACTTCCACTTTTTCTTCACACACACACACACACATGTTTACAAATATATATATGTTGAAAAAAGAAATAAAGAAAGAAAGTATAGAATGAATAAAATAGGATATTTTAATCAATTTTACTTACACGTGTTTCGGTGAGGAGTTTATCCATGTGTACATTATTCAAACTATTATAGATAAACTCCTGACCGAAACACGTGTAAGTAAAATTGATTAAAATATCCTGTTTTATCCATTCTATACTTTCTTTGCTTTATTTCTTTTTTCAACGTACCGTCGGATTCACTTCCATTTTCATTTTACATATATATATATATAATATATATATATATATATATATATATATATATCAGTAATTTCATATCTATCTATCTATCTATTCAATCCCTGTTTCTGTCCTTGTCTGTCTCTCTGTCTCTCTGTCATATATATATTATATATATATATATATATATATACTAGCAAATATATGCACCCTCCGGGTGCAAGTATTTAAGTTTTAATGCAATAAAATATTGTATTAAATTAGAAACGCTAATGAAACTAAATAAGAATGCAGATAAAAGATTTGAAACAGAGGGAGTATAATCAAAAATTAGAACAACTGAAACTTACTCTTCCATCACGCTCGTCTTTCATTGTTATTTTTTCTAATCTAAGTATTTAGTTAAAAGAGGAAGTAAAAAATAAAATGACAGTTATTTGTTCGTGTTAATGGATTTCATTTAAGATTCATTGAAGAGATGTTTGCTTATATTCATTAAAATAAAACCAAGCAATTAGAAATCAATAATACTAAGCATATATTTATTAAAATCAAATTTTAAATATCAATATGCAAATTAGCCTTCCTGTTCACACTGTAAACCGTTATTTTGTTGTATATATAAATATAATTGCATGTTATTAATATGTGGATATGGTCAACAGTATTAATAATGTTTAACACTTTTATTTAATAATTGAGGTTTAAATAAAAATAAAAACATGGAGAATGTAACATAAATAAGTAAGAGAATTGTGACTTGAGTAGTAATAGAGTTTCGATTACAGACAGAAAAACACACAATCTCCATTATAATAAGATATATATATATATATATATATATATATATCTGTAATTTCATATCTATCTATCTATCTATCTATCTATCTCAGTCCCTGTTTCTGTCCTTGTCTGTATGTCTGTCTGTCTGTCTCTTTCTTTCTCTCTCTCTGTCCAGGGAATCAAGATAAGCTGATCGATTACATTTGATCGGCATCCTGATATCCCAGTTTTTTCATATCTATCTATCTATCTATCTATCCCAGTCTTTTCATCTCTCTCTCTCTCTCT
>CM042175.1:39559233-39566733 GCA_023376005.1 Doryteuthis pealeii
GATGCCTAAAATAAGGTTTGCATTAAGTAGATATTTATTTTTAGAATCTAAAAATATAACATTTTAAACTTAACATCGGGATTTTAATATTTTAAATGAATTTTATATATTAATTTTTCAAATACTAAATCAACGTTTTGAAATAAAATAACTGATGCATTATAAAATTCATTAATTGTTAAATCAATACTGAAAATTTCATTAAAATCGAATAATTACCTGATTTTTGGTAAAATTTTTTGCAATCGCGAATGTTACAGTAAAATTGTAAACAAGCACTTAAAACCATCGAAAAAGAGGCTGAATGGCGGATATCGTCGAAATTGACCAAAACAAATAGTTTTAAATCTTTTTAAAATAAACTGCATATGTAATTATATTTTTCTTTTTTTTAATGTTGGTTATTATGCTACTACTTATCGATTTAGACAAAGTTTCACCTTAAATAATAGATTTAATTATTCTTAATTCGCTTTTAAAACTCGTAGTATCCGATTTCTTTTGCTACTCCCTAGTAAATAATTTTATAAGATCATTATTTAGGCTAATTATGATTTTAGCATTGGTGCGAGGCTACACATTTATTCAAAGATACGTTCACTTGTGTTTAAAGTTTGCGACTGGGAAAGGGTTTCTCACTTTTATACGGGACGATACATTCACAATAATATGAAAGGACATGGGTAGTTAGTTTTATTCTACTGTAATGCTCAATACATTGGGCCTTGTGTCTAACCCAGCTAAACATTAAATGATTTTATCACCACGCTGTGCTAACAGCAGGGATTTTCTTGACCCTCTCGTGCTATCCGGCCCTATCAATCACTGCACGTTGATCATAGCAGTTAATTATGATGTTAGCATTGCAAGTGATTTACTATAAAAATGCATTGTAAAAGATTTTCTATGAAGATGTATTGAAAATGATTTACTATAAAAATGCATTGGAAATGATTTACTATAAAAATGCATTGGAAATGATTTACTATAAAAATACATTGGAAATGAATTACTATAAAAATGCATTGGAAATGATTTACTATAAAAATGCATTGGAAATGAATTACTATAAAAATACATTGGAAATGATTTACTATAAAAATACATTGGAAATGAATTACTATAAAAATGCATTGGAAATGATTTACTATAAAAATGTATTAAAAATGATTTACTACTATAAAAATGCATTGGAAATGATTTACTATAAAAAATGCATTGCAAGTGATTTACTATAAAAATGCATTGTAAGTGATTTACTATAAAAATGCATTGTAAATGATTTACTATAAAAATGCATTGGAAATGATTTACTATAAAAGTGCATTGGAAATGATTTACTATAAAAATGCATTGCAAGTGATTTACTATAAAAATGCATTGTAAGTGATTTACTAAAAAATGCATTGTAAAAGATTTACTATAAAAATGCATTGGAAATGATTTACTATAAAAATGCATTGCGAATGATTTACTATAAAAATGTATTTTAAATGATTTACTATAAAAATACATTGGAAATGATTTACTATAAAAATGCATTGGAAATGATTTACTATAAAAATGCATAGTAAATGATTTACTATAAAAATGCATTGTAAGTGATTTACTATAAAAATGTATTAAAAATGATTTACTACTAAAATGCATTGCAAATGATTTACTATAAAAATGCATTGTAAAAGATTTACTATGAAGATGTATTGAAAATGATTTACTATAAAAATGCATTGTAAATGATTTACTATAAAAATGCATTGGAAATGATTTACTATAAAAATACATTGAAAATGATTTACTATAAAAATGCATTGGAAATGATTTACTATAAAGATGCATTGCGAATGATTTACTATAAAAATGTATTTTAAATGATTTACAATAAAAATACATTGGAAATGATTTACTATAAAAATGCATTGGAAATGATTTACTATAAAAATACATTGGAAATGAATTACTATAAAAATGCATAGTAAATGATTTACTATATAAATACATTGGAAAGGAATTACTATAAAAATGTATTGAAAATGATTTGCTATAAAAATGCATTGGAAATGATTTACTATAAAAATACATTGGAAATGAATTACTATAAAAATGCATTGGAAATGATTTACTATAAACATGCATTGTAAATGATTTACTATAAAAATGCATTGCAAGTGATTTACTATAAAAATGCATTGTAAGTGATTTACTATAAAAATGCATTGTAAATGATTTACTATAAAAATGCATTGGAAATGATTTACTATAAAAATGTATTGTAAATGATTTACTATAAAAATGCATTGGAAATGAATTACTATAAAAATGCATTGAAAATGATTTACTATAAAAATGCATAGTAAATGATTTACTATAAAAATGCATTGGAAATGATTTACTATAAAAATGTATTAAAAATGATTTACTACTAAAATGCATTGCAAATGATTTACTATAAAAATGCATTGTAAAAGATTTACTATGAAGATGTATTGAAAATGATTTACTATAAAAATGCATTGTAAAAGATTTACTATGAAGATGTATTGAAAATGATTTACTATAAAAATGCATTGTAAATGATTTACTATAAAAATGCATTGGAAATGATTTACTATAAAAATGCATTGTAAAAGATTTACTATGAAGATGTATTGAAAATGATTTACTATAAAAATGCATTGTAAAAGATTTAGTATGAAGATGTATTGAAAATGATTTACTATAAAAATGCATTGTAAATGATTTACTATAAAAATGCATTGGAAATGATTTACTATAAAAATACATTGAAAATGATTTACTACTAAAATGCATTAAAATGATTTACTATAAAAATGCATTGGAAATGATTTACTATAAGAATGCATTATTCAAAGAGACGTTCACTTGTTTAAAGTTTGCGACTGGGAAGGGGTTTCTCACTTTTATACGGTGCGATACATATACAATATGAAAGGAAGGGTTGTTTTTCTGTGTCAAGTAAGTAAGTGCTGTCTCTTCTCCGTCGAATAGAGATAAGGGTTCCGTGAAGGAATTTATGTAATTTATGCCCCGGTTAATTCGGAGATGGGTCAACGACCCCGATAATCCGAACGTCGTCATTCAGTCCGGTATTCCGAGTCTGTATCGTTGTGGGCGTTATATTTGCGGTGTGTCGCTGTCGAGTGAAAGGAGGGGGGGGGAGGCACCCAGATATTCGCCCGCGGGCATGGTGTGGCCCTCCTCGACATTCTGTTGATAAAGGAAGGAATCTAATTAGGACCGGGGAATCAGAGTAAAGGATGCTTATGTGTGTGTGGGGGGGGTAGGAGTTGTCGAGGCGGGGGAGGGGTGCGATGACTGGACTGGGCTGGACTGGATTGGATTGGAATAAACATGGTTGGTTAAAGATATTTATACTGATAGAATTACTTTCCTCGACAGTATGCACCACGAAATTTCCATTATAACCATACAAATATAGAATCAATTATATTATATATATATATAGTGTGTGTGTGTGTGTGTGTGTGTGGAGGCGCGTGGTCTAATGGTTAGACTCGTCGACCTGAGTTCAATTCCTTGACGAAGCCGTTTGAACTTCACATAGCGCTAATATCATTGGGAAAGGTATGAATCTCCCAGCAGCTACGGGTAAATAGCAGGGCAGACTGAGCTCTTTAACCTTGGCTAGGTAACCAGTCTAGGATAAGGAAAACTGAATTCAAACCTGTTAAGCTCCGCTTAATAAATTGACCTTATGCCATATCCTGCTTGTGCAGAGGGGTTGGTATATATATATATATATATATATATATATATATATATATATATATATATTATGTGTGTGTGTGTGTGTGTGTGTGTGGTTGTACATGTATACATATATGTAAAATATATACCTGTATCGGGCTAGCTCAGTCGGTAGAGCGTTCGGCTAGAAACCACATTATGATACTGGCCCTCACCAACTCAGCGTCTGAGTAGCACAGGGATCTGTGCGGTAAAGTAAGGAGCTGATGGTACGTGTGGCGCTGCACCTCAGATGCTAAAATAATCTCCTTAGTCTAGCGCTATTGAAAAGGGAATAGACTTCCTCGCTGACTGGCTGATACCGACTTTAGACCGCCCCGACGATTTTATTTAATATATATATATATATTATGGACTCTCTCGTCGATTTTCGACGTATGAGGGTTCACACACACAATGAACACCCACACAGTGATTTGTTTATAGTGGTGAAGGCTTGTGTTGGACCATCCACACTTTTTGGCACAGTCGATAGGAAAGAATTGGTGCATCAAGGGTTGCCACAAACCCAATCAACGACCGACCTCAGGAATTTTGAATTCAGAGTTATCCCTCTGCTAGACTGGTTACTTACCCAAGGCTGAAGGACCCAGTCTGCCCTACTATTTAACCCATAGCTGGAGGGAATTTTGAATTCAGAGTTATCCCTCTCCTAGACTGGTTACCAACCAAAAGCTGAAGGGCCCAGTCTGCCCTACTATTTAACCCATAGCTGGAGGGAGAATATACGGATTCATACCTTTCCCAAGGGTATTAGCGCTGTGTTGTTCTGGTTCCAGCGAGCGGGATACGACACAAGGTCAATTTCGTAAGTTCAACAGGTTTGAATTCAGAGTGTTCCTTCTCCTAGACCGGTTGCCTAACCAAGGTTAAAGAGTCCAGTCTTCCCTGCTATTTATCCATAGCTGGAAGGAGAGTAGGATTCATACCTTTCCTAAGGGTATTAGCGCTAAGTGAAATGCAATTACCACGTCCAGGATTTGAACTCGTGGCGACGAGTCCATTTCCCATGACTTTAACCATTACACCACGTGCTTCGTCATATATATATATATATGTAGTATAGTGAGAAATTTGAAAAAAAACAAAGGTTTAAATAAAATGAGTTGGTATTAGCCAACGCTGCAGTGTTTCAATCTGTTGAATAGATCTTCTTCAGGGCTTTTGTTTTAAGGAAAATAGATTTATCACAGATAATAAGGAGATTGTGAGAGTCTTTTGTTGATCAATCCACCTAAAAATACAGAGTGAAAAAATTAGCGTTCTTTGAAATTATGAAACGCAGAGACAATGGTTCTGAATCTGACACAAAACATTCTCTTAAATTGTGTGTGCGTGCGTGCGTGTGAGAGAGAGAGAAGATAGATAGATAGAGAGAGAGAGAGAGAGAGAGAGAGTATAAAAAAGTGAATATATAATATATATATTGTATTGTATTGTATTGGGTTGTATTGTATCGACATTGCAGTCTTGGAAGGTTATATAATTCTTGTACCCCTGAAATTACAGCGCCTCCTGTGACTGTGAAGTCCAATTTTCGACAAACAGTTTCGACCACAGATGCCGTATGGCTGTCCATGCAGATGTTGATGTGCCGGTGCTATGTTGCCATCGCTTTATTCTGGATCTCTTAGCTCCATGGTGTTGCATATATATATATATAATATATATATATATATATATATATATATATATATATGAGGAAAAATGAGTAAAGAAAAGAAAAGTAAATGGATAAAATGAATTTAATCGATATCACATTAATCGATATCACTTACACATGTGTTTCGGTCAGTTTATGTGTGTGAAAATATTTCGCACACATACAAGAATCGACCTTCATCAGAGTGAACATTTATTTTTTATGAAAAAAAAAAAAATGTTCACTCTGATGAAGGTCGATTCTTGTATGTGTGCGAAATATTTTCACACACATAAACTGACCGAAACACATGTGTAAGTGATATCGATTTATGTGATATCGATTAAATTCATTTTATCCATTTACTTTTCTTTTCTTTACTCATTTTTCCTCATATTGTCGGATTCAATTCTTTTCCATTTTTACATACATACATACATACATACATACATACATATATATATATATATATATATATATATATATATATATATATGATGACGAACAATCATCTAAAGGTGATGTTCCGAAACCATTGGTAAAACGGACTTTTAAATGTATTGTAAACTATATATATATATATATATATATATATATATATATATATATATATATATATGAAATGCAAAAATGTAAATCCTGATTATCAGGTGTTGCTCATCAACCGAATTCTTATTTCTCATGAGTGTCGTCAACTCAGCTAAATAATGGACCATTCAGTTTTTATTATGAATAAAAAAAGGACATGCTACACAGAAAATATATAATGAAAAAGAAAGATATTAGGAGAAAGATAGACAGAGGGGGTGAGCATGCGGAAGAAGAAAAGAAAGAAAAAAAGTGTGAGTTAGTTAAATTAAGATTATTATACCTTTTATGCTATTGAACTATTTCGTAATAGCTGTTAAGTAAACATATCAAACGTTGTGATAATTAGATTATCTTAATGTAGTATTTTTACATGTCCTGCTAGTAAGGAATGTTAAATCAAGATTATTATACTTTATACATATTGAACTATTTGGCAATAGCTCTTAAGTAAACATGTCAAACATTGTAATAATTAAATTATCATACTGTGGTATATTCACAGGTCCTGCTAGTAAAGAAAGTTAAATCAAGATTATTATACTTTATACATATTGAACTATTTGGCAATAGCTCTTAAGTAAACATATCAAACATTGTAATAATTAAATTATCATACTGTGCTATATCCACAGGTCCTGCTAGTAAAGAGTGTTAAATCAATATTATTATACTTTATACATATTAAACTATTTGGCAATAGCTCTTAAGTAAACATTTCAAACATTGTAATAATTAAATTATCATACTGTGGTATATTCACAAGTCCTGCTAGTAAAGAGAGTTAAATCAAGATTATATACTGTAATCTGTAATATATCCACAAATCCTGATAGTATTAAACTTTTTGCAAAAACTCTTAAATAAACATATCAAACTTTGTAATAATCAAATGTTCATACTGTGGTATATCCACAGGTGCTGCTAGTATTAAACAATTTGCCGTAGCTTTTAAGTAAACTTATCAAACGTTGTATTAATTGAATTATCATACTGTGGTATATCCACAAGTCCTGCTAGTATCAAACAATTTCGCAATAGCTCTTAATGTTACATAATTATTAGTAAACCTAATATTTATGTGCAATAGTGTAGAACTCAAAATGGCCCGCGGCCTTGAAGGATGAGTGACAAGGCTTGACCTTAGTCCTAACCTTCCGGTGGATACCGTGAGAATCGGTGGAGAAGACCCTCTTCCAGTTTAGATTAGAAATAGATTTTAGTCAGTCGGCGAGAAACCACGACGGTGGTAAATCGTGTTATACACGCTCCGACTCGATCTGCGCAGGTAGTCTGGTGGGGGTTTTCGAGAATAAAATATGATCAAAGTAAATCGAAGTCTTGTGTTATTATCTAAAAACTAACAATGACACAGGGATTCTGATAAAGAGAAATCCCCAATGGAAGACCAGACACGAAGTCCCCAAGAGAAGTCCAGACGCTAGAAGAGACCTAGAAGAACTTAAGATGTCAGAAGAACA
>CM042175.1:39571733-39586733 GCA_023376005.1 Doryteuthis pealeii
GAGGGGGCCTCTCCGACCGCCCGTCTAGCCCAAGATAGGGCCAAAGTGGAGTGTTGCATGTCATGAACTGCTCATCCACCTGGGCTCTATCCTTAAGCATCACGGGTCGCCACCCACGACCAACAGATGGCCCCATTGGGGGGAGTCTTACCCCTCTGCAGAGGTGCAGTCAGTGCATTCTAACACCCCAGACGACAGGGCGGAAAGAAGGGAGGGTCCTGGATATGACACTAAATTGCATCTGATGATTTTTTTAAAGTTAGTCCCGCAGATCCATTATTACTGAATCGTGAGTTGAATCCTCGTGGGATGCCCCATTTAAATCCCTATGTAAAAAAAAATAGACCTTGCATTGATCCGGCTACTCTGAAAATAAATGTTAATGTCTACTATCTAAAATATTAAATGAAAAAAAATCCATGCTGTTATCATTTAAATTTTATTTTTTAATTATTTTCACGAATATAAATCAAATCTATTATTTTTGTTCACAAACCAAGCCCTGGTGATATTTAATGTGTATATATATATATATTTTACTTTGTCGTTAATTGTTTTATTTTCAAAGTTTTCTCCGGACACACAGATACACACAGCTGCCCTTTATATATGTATAGATTAGATTCGGACATACATACACACAACTGCCCATTATATATGTATAGATTACATTTGGACATACATACACACAACTGCCCTTTATATATGTATAGATAGATGTCTCTTATTAAAGTCTAGCTGGGCTAGATTTGCCTCAAAACTGCCCATATTATTAATGCATTTAAAATACTGAAATATGTGTAATATATCTCTAATAAATAAAGATTTACATAGTATATTGTGTGAATAATTTGCATGAGGATTTTAACAAAACTGGGTTTATTATATAATTATTTGCTGTTACTGATTTCTAATACTATCATGTTATTCTCAAACGTATTAAAAGCAATCCTATATATAATTTTATATAGAAATCTTTGAGGCTATAGTCTGAAGCTCTGGAGAATTGTGGGGCACACCTTTATTACCATTAGTTATTTACTAAGCATTGCTTAGGTGTGGCACAAGGCCGGATGTATGGTGCACCAAGTGAGAATCGAACTCACAAATAATGGAAATGAAAGAGCTGACCCTGAAGCGGCTCTAGATTTGATCCGACAATTTCAAGATTCCATATACAATTTCAAGATTCCATATATTGACTTGAAACTTAAAATTAATTGATTCCTTCATACAAAATGGCAACAACACTGGAATAATTTTGTCATGGCCTTATGCCAGTCCATGTTGAATTTTATGAATACCAAAAAATGTTTTCATGTTCAGAGATTTTTTAAAAAAACAACTAGTTATTCGTTTGTTTAAAAATTGTTTATCATTTTCTAAAATCATTTTTTTAAATGTTATTAAAATCAAAAATTTAAAATTGTGTTTTTTTATATTTTGCTCTTTTCGTAAAGGCCGTAAAATTGAAATTAAACGATAAGAATCTTTTTTCTTCTCCGTCCGACAAAATCTTTTCTTTGATCCTAAATTGATCAAATCGATTTTTAAAAAAAAACATTTTTATTGGTTAATTTCGGCCATTTTGATTCCATTCAAGATTTATATTCATTTTTTTTTTAAATTGATTCTTCCAGAGATATTTTGGTCAATTTTGTCTTTTAATATTTAATGGAATAGTTCGATTTTTTTTTTTGGGGGGGGGGGGGTAAACGATTAGAATTCTCTCTTTCAATTTAGTGGGGATTTGAGTCTCCGTAGTTTCATAGATAACATACTGGTCTGCGACATCTTTTTATAATGGATATTCGGTGCCTGTCTCTTAAGTATCTGGCCGCCATCCTTGGCCAGTTGGAAAGAACTCAAAGTAAATAAGTAAGTAAGTCCCGAGTTATAGAATCCTTTGGTAAGTGTATAAGTCCTGTGATAGAGAATCCTTTGGTAAGTGAATAAGTCCTGTTATAGAGAATCCTTTGGTAAGTGAATAAGTCCTGTGATAGAGAATCCTTTGGTAAGTGAATAAGTCTCGTGATAGATAATCCTTTGGTAAGTGAATAAGTCCTGTGGTAGAGAATCCTTTAGGTCCGACGTCCAAGAAGATTCAAGTAGCAGTGAGCTAGGAATCAGCCAGTATAAATAACAACAGCAGCAGAGTACTGCCAGTGATTGGACCGTAGTGGTCACGTGCTTATCGGCGAGTCCATAAGTAGAAGTGACCATTTATCACACGCCTTATATCTTAAAACTCCAACACTGTCTGTAACCGAAACTACGTCAATTTTGTCTTTTAAAGTTTAATGGAATCGTTTTAATTTTTTTTTTTTTTTGTAAACGATTAAAATTCTCTCTTTCAATTGAGCGGGGATTTGAGACTCTGTTGTTTCATGGCTAACAGACTGGCCTGCGACATCTTATCATAATGGATATTCGGTGTCTGTCTCTAAATGAAACTACGTCAATTTTGTCTTTTAGTTTTTTTTTTAATCGTACTTCTTTTTTGGGGGTGGGTAAGCGATTAAAATTCTCTCTTTCAATTGAGTGGGGATTTCAGTCTCCGTGGGTAACACATTGATCTGTGATATATGGATATTTGGTGCCTGTCTGTAACCGAAACTACGTCAATTTTGTCTTTTAAAGTTTAATGGAATCGTTTTATTTTATTTTACTTTTTTGGTAAACGATTAGAATTCTCTCTTTCAATTGAGTGGGGATTTGAGTCTCCGTAGTTTCATGGCTAACGTACTGGTCTGCGACATCTTATTATAATAGATATTTGGTGTCTGTCTGTAACCAATACTACGTCAATTTTGTCTTTTAGATTTTAATGGAATCGTACTATTTTTTTTTGGGGGGGGGGCGTAAACGATTAGAATTCTTTCTTTCAATTGAGTGGGGATTTGAGTCTCCGTGGACGACATATTGGTCTGCGACATTATTAGTAATATTTACCGCGCACCCCACTTATGCGGGTATGACACAAGGTCATTTAATGTGGAACCACCCACGAACCGAAGCTCATGGGATGGTAGGCACAAAAAAGTATGGATCCCCTCGGTATTCCCCCTCAAGGTAATAGTGCCTCAGCAGAATTCCTAGAAAATCTACAGAAAAAGTGTTGGTAGACCCTCAGATGCCTACGTGCAGTTGCTAAACACTGTTGTCAAGCCCTGGATAACAAGGGTAGTCAATGGTAGGCCATATGTATGGCAGCAGGATTCGGCCCCCTGTCACACCTCTGGGAAAAGTCAAAAATGGTTGTCGGCGAATTTCTACGACTACACCAGTCCCAATGGTTGGTCTGCGAACTTAACCCAATGGATTATTATGTATGTGGCACTGTTGAGAAAGACACCAATCGCCGTGCCAATACTACAAAAGCCCAGTTAATCGACAGAATTAAAGTAGTTTTTGAGACCCTTCCTAGGGAAACTGCAACACCAGCTTGCTCCAGGTTTCGGAGCAGGATTGAGGCTGTGATCGACGCTAATGGCGATTATTTTGATTGAAACCTGTTGACAGTAGTGTATTTTCCGTGCCAGTTGACTTTCTTTACAATCCATTAAATTTTGTAGTTACCAAGCAATTTTTCTTTTTCCTTATAAAACTGTCAAATTTCTCCAGAACACCCTGTATATAACATACACTGCAGGATTTTAAATGCATTACTAACATGGGCTGTTTTGAGGCTACTCTAACAGTTAAAATTTAGTAGAGATATTATTAATAGAAAATATGCTTATTAAGATTAGATAGTGATTATTGAATATTAATTGAAAATATAATGTAAATAACTAAGGGAATTGTGATGTTGGTGGTGGTTTTTACTGACAGACACGTAATTTTCATTATAAAGTAAATAAATTAAGCGGAGTGGCCTTTATTGTCGGTATCAGCCAGATAGTAAGAGTCTATCTCCTTTTTGCTAGCGTTAGACGAGGGATATTGTTTTGTTTGCGTCCGAGGTGGAGCGCCACGCCAACCACACAGAATCTGTGCTACTCCTGTCAGTGAGTTGGTGAGTGAAGAGGCCTACTTTTTTTACTCATTTCAATAATTATTTAATTGGCTATTATCTTATAAAAGAAAATATATACATCAATATTTGTTCCGTTTAAAAGAGGGCGCTAAATTTCCAATACAGTTTTCGACAAAAAAATTATTAGTGATTGATACTAAAGTAAAGTAGTTATTAAAAATAAATGTTTTTAGAATTTGATAATATGCTGCTCATATCATCAGGGCTTGGTTTTTGATCAAAAATAATGAAGATTTGATTTAAATAATATAAAATATAATTAAAAGATAAAATTTAAATGATAAGAGCATGGATTTTTTTTCATTTTATATTTTAGATAGTAGACATTAACATTTCTTTTCAGAGTAGCTGGATCAATACAAGGTCTATCTTTACAGAGGGATTTAAATGGAACATCCCTCGAGGATTCAACTCATGATTCAGTAATAATGGATCTGCGAGACTAACTTTAAAAAATCCCCTCGACCCAGGCGATGCCGGGTAGCCGCTGCTAGTAACTAATTATATCAGAAAAGTTTGAAATAAAATAACTGATGCATTATAAAATTCATTCATTGATAAATCAATACTGAAAAATCCATAAAAATCGGATAATTCCCTGATTTTTGGTAGCTTTTTTTTTCAATCGCGTGTGTTAAATATATTTAGTTTGGTTTTGATTTGTTTTACGGCATATCAACCTCAGTGGGTCATTTAATGCCGATAAAGTTTTGAAATAAATCAATTCTTAATGGATAATACAATTATTTTATAAATACATTTTTCTATTTAACCCATAGAATGGACCCTAACAGGTATTACCACTCCGGGTCAGAGTGGACCAGGGAGCAATGGTGATGAAGGGGTGCTCCACATTCCCCAAACCTCCAAAACTGGAACCTCACCATCAGATAGAGTTTAACGTCATTCCCAGGACACGTAGACCCGCAGCCACCGCCTTCCAGCACCCATATGATAAAAAGGGGTTGGGTCTTGCCATAAGGGCAATAGGGTTGGGAAAATCATATAGGTGCTAGGGCTTGACGTGACCAGCCAACTTTAACTATACTAGCAAATATATGCACCCTCCGGGTGCAAGTATTTAAGTTTTAATGTAATAAAATATTGTATTAAATTAGAAAGGCTAATGAAACTAAATAAGAATACAGATAAAAAGATTTGAAACAGAAGGAGTATAATAAAAGATTAGAAACAGAGGGAGTATAATAAAAAATGGAACAACTGAAACTTACTCTTCCATCACTCTCGTCTTTCATTGTTATTTTTTCTAATTTAAGTATTTAGTTATAAGAGGAAGTAAAGAATAAAATGACAGTTATTTTATCTTGTTAATGGATTTCATTTAAGATTCATTGAAGAGATTTTTGCTTATATTCATTAAAAAAAAACCAAACAGTTAGAAATCAATAATACTAAGCACATATTTATTAAATTTGATTTTTTAATATTAATATGCAAATTGGCCTTCCCGTTCACACTGTAAACCGCTATTTTGTTGTATATATAAATATAATTGCATGTTGTCAGTATGTAGACATAGTTAACAGTATTAATAATGTAAGACAATTTTATTAATAATTGAGGTTTAGATAAAAATAAAATCATGGAGAATGTGATGTCAATAACTAAGAGAATTGTGACTTGAGTAGGAATATAGTTTCGGTTACAGACAGAAAAACACACAATCTCCATTATAATAAGATTTAGTAAACACGGATTTAAATCTGTTTGTCTCTGCAATTCCATGGTATTGGTTCATTTTCTAAAAGTACATATGAATATTGTATATTTTTGGTTAAAACACGGGCTACGACCCGTCGGGGTCTGGTATTACTTATAGAAGTGTAGGGTGTCATTTGAAACTTCTGTTGGTTCGGCAAACTAACAGAGGAGGGAAAGAGAGAGAGAGAGAGAGAGGGAGAGGTGGGAAGAGAGGGAAGTTAAAGTGAGATGAGAGAGAGAGAGAGAGAGAGAGAGAGAGAGAGAGAGAGAGAGGGGAGAGAGTAAAAGAGAGTAAGATAAAGAGTCAGAGAGTAGGAGAGAAAGTGTGTGAGAAAAATAGCGAGAGAGAGAGAGAGAGAGAGAGAGAGAGAGAGAGAGGGGGGAGAGGGAGAGAGAGAGGAGAGAGGGGTAGGGGGAAGTTAAAGTGAGATGGTAGAGAGAGAGAGAGAGTGAAAGAGAGAGGGGAGAGAGTAAAAGAGAGTAAGATAAAGAGTGAGAGAGTAGGAGAGAAAGTGTGTGAGAAAAATAGCGAGAGAGAGAGAGAGAGGGAAGAGAGGGGGAGGGGAAGAGAGGGAAGTTAAAGTGAAATGGTAGAGAGAGAGAGAGAGAGAGAGAGAGTGAATGAGAGAGGGGAGAGAGTGAGAGAGTAAGAGAGTAAAAGAGGGTACGATAGATAGTGAGAGAGTAGGAGAGAGACAGAAAGAGTGTGAGAAAAATAGCGCGCGCAAGAGAGAGAGAGAGAGAGGGGGAAGGGAGAGTTAGAGTGAGGGAGAGGGCAGAGAGAGGGGGAAAGAGAGTCAGAATGAAAAAGTGTGAAAGAGAGAGTGATAGAGAGAGAGAGAGAGAGAGAGAGAGAGAGAGAGAGAGAGAGAGTAATAGTGAGAGGGAGAGTAAGAAAGAGTGAGAGTAAGAGAGTATGAGAAAAAGAGAGAGTGAGAGAGAGAGAGAGAGAAAGAAAGAGAGATTGAGGGGAAGACAGATTGAGAGAAAGAAGGAGAGGGAATAGGGAGAGAGTGAAAAAGAGAGGAGAGAGAGTGAAAGATAGTGAGGGAGTAAGAAAGGGCGGGAAAGAGTGTGAGAAAAAGAGTGAAAGAGAGAAAGAGAGAGTAAGAGAGAAAGCAAGAAAGAGTGTGAGAAAGAGTGAGAGAGAAAAAGCAAGAGATATATAGAGGGAGAGGGAGTGAGAGAGAGAGAGAAGAGAGAGAGAGAGGGTGAGAGAGAGAGGAAACAGAGAGGGGGAAAGAGAGAGTCAGAATGAACGACAGAGGGAAGAGAGAGAGTAAGAGAGAGAAAGGGGGAGAGAGAGAGGGAGAGAGAAAGAAAAAGAGAGATGAGTAGAGAGGAATAGATCGAGGGGGGGAGAGAGAGGGGGGAGAGAGAAAGAAAGAAAGAAGAAGAGAGAGAGAGAGAAAGAAAAAGAAAGATGAGTAGAGAGGAATAGATCGAGGGAGAGAGAGAGAGAGGGGAGAGAGAAAAAGAAAGAAAGAAAGAAAGAGAGAGAGAAGAAGGAAAGAGAGATGAGTAGAGAGGAATAGATCGAGGGGGAGAGAGAGAGAGAGGGAGAGAGAAAGAAAGAAAGAGAGAGAGAAAGAAAAAGAGATGAGTAGGGAGGAATAGATCGAGGGGGAGGGAGAGAGAAAGCAAGAGGGAGGGAGGAAGCGAGAGAGAGAGAGAGAGGGGGGTGATAAGCAATAGATTTAAATGTCTGTTTGCTTATTACAAGGTTCAACTCTTAACGCTCTAAAGTTCTTTGTGGAAGTCATTTTTTCATGGGCGAACTCAGATTAGATTACATGGTCTGTTACCAAATAAGTCCATTGAAATACACACACACACAGACACGCACACAGACACGCACACATACGCGCACACACACACACACACATATATATATATATATATATATATATATATATATATATATATATGTATTAGTGTTATTTACTCCTTTTGAGTTTTCACATCAGCATTAGCTGATGGTCTTTCACTGGAGTTTGAGTGACAGCAAGTCTCCTCAGGCCTCCAGGACTCTTCTGAGTATTCTAGCAGATTGCAGCAGTGCAGTGTTCTGAATTGTTTCAACCCTTCCTCTTATTTCCAAACATTCCAGACCATTTTCTAATCCTTTTGGGACTGTTCCAAGTGCACGAACTACAATTGGTATCACTTTCACTTTCATATTCCATAACCTTTTTAGTTCTCTGGCAAGGTCCAGATATTTGTCCATTTTTTTCATTTTCCTTTAGCTTCACCCTGTGATCTGCTGGCACTCCAAAATCCACCAGTTGACAAGTTCTTTCTTTTTTGTTTATCAACACTAGGTCTGGTCTTTTTGCTGGGATAAGGTGATCCGTTTTTATTTCAAAGTCCCAGAGAATTTTATGCGTTTCGTTCTCAAGAACAGATTCTGGTTTATGCATATACCATTTTGTTGTATGGTCAAAATTATTATTTTTTTTTTGCATAATTCCCAGTGGTTCACCTTATTATTGTTATTATTACTAGCAATTATATGCACCCTCCGGGTGCAAGTATTTATGTTTTGATATAATAAAATATCATATTAAATTAGAAAGGTTAATGAAACTGACTAAGAATTCAGATAAAAATATTTTGTAACAGAGGGGGTATAATCGAAAAATAGAACAACTTTGGAACTATTCCATCATTTTCCATTACTCCCCTCTTTCATTGGTAAATTTTCCTAATTTAACTATTTAGTTAAAATAGGAAGTAAAGGATAATATTACAGTTATTTCTTCTTGTAAATAAATTTCTTTTAAGATTTATCCACGAGATTTTTGTTTATATTTCTTAAGATAAAACCAAACAATTAGAAATCAATAATATCAAGCACATATTTATTAAAATAAAATTTTAAATATCAATATGCAAATTAGCCTTCTCGTTCAAACTGTAAACCGCTATTTTGTTATATATATAAATACAATTGCATGTTATTAGTACGTAGATATGGTCAACAGTATTAATAATGTAAAACAATTTTTATTAATAACTGAAGGTTTAAAAGAATGAAATCATGGAGAATTTGACGTAAATAATTAAGGGAATTGTGACTTGAGTAGTAATATAGTTTCGGTTACAGACAGAAAAACACACAATCTCCATTATAATAAGATTACTACTTTTGCTATTAATAAAAATATATACATTGGTGTAACCACAACTACCCTTTCCAGACGGCTTACAATGCACCTTACAGACAATAGCTCAATAGCCCAACATCTAAAAACACACTCTTGTCCCAATAATAAATTCCGGAAAATACTTAATGATAACACTACCATTATAGAAACACAATCATGTAAACAACGATTAAAAATCTTAGAAGCACTGCATATTAGACATAAAAATCCAAACTAAACAAAATAAACTTTGATAATAGCACCAACATTCTAAAATGCCTGTAATTATTATAAAATTATAATAATAGTAAAAGTAATAATAATGACAATAATAATAATAACACATAATAATAAACACAACAATAATAAACACAATTATATATATATATATATATATATATATATATATATATATAATTTATATGTGTGTGTGTGTGTGTGTGTGTGTGTATGTGAGATGGCAATACTATAAATGTAATGTATGAATTTATTGAAATATATATAATTGAGTGCGATTTCCATATATGCATATATATATATATATAATATATATGTGTGTGTGTGTGTGTGTGTGTGTGTGTCTGTCTGTCTGTCTTAGTCTGTGTGTGCATATATATGGTATATATGTCTGTGTGTATGCGGTACATGCTGTATATATATATATATATATATATATATATATATATATATATATATATATATATATATGGGTGCTTATATTCGTTCTGCATTATTACTTTATGAGTTTGAAATCGTTATAAGATGTATATGATATATGTATTCATTCATTCTACAATATATATATATATATATATATATATATATATATATATATATATATATATATATATATATATATATGATAAGTTGTAAACACGGTGTGTTTGGAATGGCTTTTTGCCGACAATGTTTGGGAGAATATGTGCTTAATTGGAGTCGTACCTAATTTTGAAAATTAATTAATTAATAATGAATTAGGGTATTCCCGCCTAATTCATTATATATATATATATATAATATATATATATATATATATATATAGGGAACCTCACGTTGTATAATGGTTAGTAAGTGAAATTTGGAGACCATTGTGTGTGTGTGTGTGTGTGTGTGTGTCTGTGTGTGTCTGTGTCTGTGTGTGTCTGTGTCTGTTCAGCAGCAACGCAAGCGTTTTCAATATATTAGCATTAGTATTTAATCCAGAAATTGCTCAATATATTTTATAAAATACAGATCATCAATAGTTGTAGAAAAAGTTTTTCTCGTTAACGAGGTTTCGGTGTTCAAGACACACCTTCTTCATGTGTGTGTGTGTGTGTGTGTGTGTGTGTTGGTGTTTGTTATACGATTTATATATATATATATATATATATATACATATATATGTAAACAACTTTTAGCTATTTTCAGCCGACAGTATATTTGGGAGAATATGTGCTTTTTAATTTTAGTCAGACCTAATTTTTGAAAGTTAATTCATTTATGCTTAATTAGGCGGGATTTAAACTACTTAAATGTGAGGCTAAACAAATCGAGAAAAATCAATCTCTGAATATATATTTCGACCTATTAGGTCTCATCAGCAGAGTTATAGATACGAGGACCGCCTAGCGTGTGACTCGAACCCTTTGTGCCGAAACGCCACGCCGGTATCTTACCATCACGCCAAACAGAAATCGCAATTTGTCTCGCTTTGTTTAGGTATTAGTAGCATTCTATGTTCCACTTTGGAACATAGAATGCTACTAATACCCGCCTAATTAAACATAAATGAATTAACTTTCAAAAAATTAGGTCTGACTAAAATTAAAAAGCACATATTCTCCCAAATATACTGTCGGCTGAAAATAGCTAAAAGTTGTTTACATTTGCGTCGTGCGATAAAGTCTCCAAAGTGGAACATAGAATGCTACTAATACCTAAAACAAAGCGAGACAAATTGCGATTTCTGTTTGGCGTGATGGTAAGATACCGGCGTGGCGTTTCGGCACAAAGGGTTCGAGTCACACGCTAGGCGGTCCTCGTATCTATAACTCTGCTGATGAGACCTAATAGGTCGAAATATATATTCAGAGAGTGATTTTTCTCGATTGGTTTAGCCTCACATTTAAGTAGTTAAACCCCGCCTAATTGAACATAAATGAATTAACTTTCAAAAATTAGGTCTGACTAAAATTAAAAAGCACATATTCTCCCAAATATATATATATATGTACTCATATATACATATATATTTACGCGCATATATATATATATATATATATATATATATATGCGAGTATATATTGGTTCTACAATATACATATATGAAAGGGAATTATATATTTCGTAAAGAAAATGCTTAAACATCGGTAATTTTGCGGTTATCGATCTATTTCTACCCACTTGTATCAGTGTATACCTAGGAGTATCATAAGACCAGTGAATTTATTGAAAACGCTAAACAAAAAAAATCAGGAGGCGTAATTTACAATTTTTCTGGGCAATCCTGAAATGATTCGATACGAAAGAGCGAAAAACAAAAAGACTGAAACCTCACATATTGATTGAAATTCTATATTGTCCAATGAATAGACACTCTCCACACACACACTCACACTCACACGCACACACACACACACACACACACAAATATATATATATATATATATATATATATATATATCTTATTATAATGGAGATTGTAGGTTTTTCTGTCTGTAACCGAAACTATATTATTATACAAGTCACAATTCCCTTTAGTTATTTACGTCACATTCTCCATGATTTTATTTTTATTTAAACCTCAATTATTGATAAAATTGTTATACATTACTATTCAATGATGGTTTCGGGGCATCATTACCACTAACCCAGAGCACCCCAGCAGTATCTCACGATACCACCAGACTTTGTCGGTTTGATGTCATAATATAGGACTGCCATATCCACGCTGATGCGGTTAGAGCTTTCTCCTGAATCTTTTTCAAGTATTTCCTCTTGTCTGGTAGAGAAAGTCCAAGTTTAGACAAAAATGCCGAGGTTGAGTTGGCAATAAACCCCCGACATCCGACCTCAATGGGAAATACATCCGTTATCCATCCGTTTCTGACGCATTGCTCATGTAGGTCGATCATTACATGCACATATCATATGATTAACAGCGTTCTAAACATACACTCTATTAATCGCACAAAACATACGGAACCAAGGATTCCAAACACAAATAAGCATATTCATACGCACACACGCGCATGGATACGATCATAGCATCACAGTATATATGCATGTTCATGCGCACGCACATGACAACATACGCACAAAAAAAGCGCATTTGACATCACGTAAACACGTAAACATGCAACACTAGAATACAGTTAAAAAACGCACACATTTCACCATTTGTACCATTTCTTTCATTTTCAAAAAGCTATTTCGTTTTACCTGACGAATGCATTAGCATGAAACCGCTCGGTTGTAAAGATTGTTCCTATGAAAATAAATAAAAGCTAAACCTATTATTTTTTCATTTATCTATCTATATATAGAGAAAAATCAATCTCTGTATGTACATTTCCGAGATTGATTTTTTTTCGATTTGTTTAGCCTTACATTTAAATAGGTATGCCCGCCTAATTAATTGATTATTAATTAATTATCTTTCAAAATTAGGTACGACTTCAATTAAGCACATATTCTCCCAAAAGTTTCGGCTAAAAAAGAAACCATATCATAAACACACCGCGTGTGTATTTACTTCTCATATATATATATATATATATATATATATATATATATATATATATATATATATATTTACTTCTCATTTTACAGTATATAATTTTCCAACAAAATCACCTCAACAAATATTCCAATGTACTTTTAGAGTAACATTTACATAGGAAAAGTCCATGATATAATCTAATTGATATATATCAATGATAAAATTGAATTAATTATAAAAAGTAAAGTAGTATTAAGAATTCATTTTAATAAAAGGTGTGACAGATCTAATATTTGTTCTTACAACTGTTCGTAAAGACTATTCCTTCTTTTATTCAATTAGGAATCGTTCTTCGTTTTAAGGAGCGGACTTTACGGCTTCTTTATTGCCATATTTGAATTTCGAATAAAATTAATCTCAATTAATTATGTCAATTTCCTGATATATATATATAGGTATGTATATTTGCATATGTATACGTAAATATATTTACATATACTTAAAAATATGGGAGTAAAATGACGAAATTAATCTGACAGTATGTGCAGAATATATATACATGTGCATATACTTATGCATATATATGTGTATTTACATATATGCATTCATGTATGTATGCATGCATCTCTCTCTCTCTCTCTCTCTCTCTCTCTCTCTCTCTCTCTCTCTCTCTCTGTATATATATTATATATATATATATATATATTATATATATTGATACGATGGTTAGTAAGTGTAGAATTCAGAGGGGTAAGTCAGCGATATAAAAAATACAAAGTGCTCAATACTAAGTAGAGCAAATTTATTATAAATGGGTACAAGATATAACCTACTCGAGTTTCAGCATAAGGATCTTCAGGGTTAAATCCACTGAATTAATCGAGACACCGATTAATAGCAGTCGATCTCACGTGTGTGGTCAATGCATTAAAATGTTCGTTCGACTGCTATTAATCGGTGTCTCGATTAATTTAGTGGATTTAACCCTGAAGATCCTTATGGTGAAACTCGAGTAGGTTATCTCTTGTACCCATATATAATAAATTTGCTCTACTTAGTATTGAGCACTTTGTATTTTTTATATCGCTGACTTACCCCTCTGAATTCTACACTTACTAACCATCGTGACCAAATTCACCGGTAAGTCAACTTTTCCTTTATATATATATATATATATATATATATATATATATATATATATATATATATATATATATGTATGGTATGTCAGAAAATCTTAGCATAATTAATCCTATGTAAACTTTATTGTATATATATATATATATATATATATATATATATATATATATGACCCTATATATATATGTATATATGGTAAGTATGTAAACACGATGTGTTTGGATATGGCTTTTTGTCGACAATTTTTGGGAGAATATGTGCTTAATTGAAGTCGTACCTAGTTTTGAATATTAATTGATTAATAATTAATTAATTATTAATCAATTAATTTTCAAAATTAGGTACGACTTCAATTAAGCACATATTCTCCCAAAAATATGTATATATATGGATATATATATATATATATATATATATATATATATATGTGTGTGTGTGTGTGTGTGTGTGTGTGTGTACATATATATGCATATAAGTTGATATATATATATATATATGCATATACATTTATATTTTTATTTATATATGTATGGGTTAACTCAGTCGGTAGAGCGTTCGGCGAGAAACCACAAGGTTCCTAGTTCTATATCGGCCCTCGTCGATTCAACGTATGAGTAGCACAGGGATCTGTGTGGTAAAGTAAGGAGCTAGTGGTAGGGAAGGCGCTCCACCCCAGACGCAAAAACAATCTCCTTGGTCTAGTGCTAGTGAAAAGGGGATAGACTCCCTCGCTGATAGGCTGATACCGACTTTAGGCTACCCCGACGACTTTACTTACTTACTTATATATATATATATATATATATATATATATGTAAACGTAAACAAATATGCCTATTTTCAGCCGACAATATTTGGGAGAATATGTGCTTAATTGAAGTCAAACCTAATTTTTTGAAAGTTAATTCATTAATGATTAATTAGGCGGGATTTAACTACTTAAATGTAAGGCTAAACAAATCGAGAAAAATCAATCTCTGTGTGTACATTTCGGCCTATTAGGCCTCATCAGCAGAGCTATAGATACGAAGATCGCCTCGTGTGTGATTCGAAACCTGTATGTCGGATCGACAAAGCAAGCCTCTTACCTCTACACCAAACGGAACCTCGCAGTTTTTCATCGCTTTATTTAGGTAGTAGTAGTACTCATATTCCTCTTAAGAGACTTTGCACGAACTTACGTAAACGTAAACAAATATGGCTATTTTCAGCCGACAATATTTGGGAGAATATGTGCTTAATTGAAGTCA
>CM042175.1:39591453-39623953 GCA_023376005.1 Doryteuthis pealeii
GGGAGCATCAGCTCCAACTCTGTCGAGTCGGGAAGAGCGTAAGCTCCCACTCTATCTCTCTGTTGTTTTTCAGCTCTATGGCCTTTTTATAATTTTGTCATTGTCATTGTCTACGAGATCATTAAGCTAAAATATTCCTCAAATATCATGTGATTTGAAATGATGCAATATCGAATGATTTTGGTACATTCCGATGACGTACATATTTTCCCATGGAATTTAAAACCATTGTTTCTATTGCTGTTAAATATTTCCAAACTAATATTCATTCGATTCTCTTTTGTTTACCTAATTCTAAACTCATAACATACCATTGTAAAACTAGTTATTTAAGAAAACTTAATTATTTTAATTTAGTCAATTCCACATGCCGTAAAAATATAGGGCCAATCCCTATACTCTCTTGGATTTAGAGAATTAATTCCTGACTACTGACCATCCCTCAATTCCTGATTTCCACTTTCTATAGTAAAATTACAAATGCATTTCTATACTAAAACCGACAATGCATTTTCATGGTAAACTTGGCAATGTATTTCTATAGTAAAATTGGCAGTACATTTCTATAGTATTATTGACAATACGTTTCTGTAGTAATATTGAGAACGCGTTTCTGTAGTAATCTTGTCAATGCATTTATATAGTAATATTGACAGTACATTTCTATAGTAATATTGGCAATACGTTTCTGTAGTAATATTGAGAAACGCGTTTCTATTAGTAATATGGCAGTACATTTCTATAGTAATATTGGCAATGTATTTCAATAGTAAACTTAAAATTGAATACAATTTTACTGAATTTTAAGATAAAGATTGATAATTTGGATTATTTGAATGATTCGAACTATTGTCCCCATCTTTATTGTTATATACAGAAAGTTTCGGATGATGTGCCCTCTGGCCTTATTCAGGTGTTTTCATAAGAAATTTGAATACCCAACCGATCAATCGACTAGACTTAAAATCCAGCCAGCAGGGTTATTTTATTTTCTTCTCTGGCTTCCGCCATTTTTAAAAAATCACAATCCACCTCATCTTAACACATTCCCCCAAAAAATGGATATAAAAGAAAGTTCCCAATTGCGTATGATAGAGGAGTGTTTACTTTCTTTTAGATAATAAAATTACACTTCCAATGGTCAGAGACATTAGGTAAGTCCACCTTACCCGGCCAATCCTTGGTCAAATGATGGTGTTCCGCCAACAAATGCAGATATGAGAAGAAGCAGTCAACCACCAACACCTCGAATGCACACGCATCCTTACTCAAGTACTCAACAAATGCTAACATCTTATTTTCAGAATTATTTCCCCATTAAATATAAACTCTTTGTTGTTTAGAATTGGTTTATAGAAAAAAATATTTTAATCTTGCGAAAATATTTGTTTTGGGTTATTAAAAATGGCGGCAAATCAGACAGAGTGCTCCAGGCTTGAATTGAGGTTTATGATAAAATATTCAGTTGCTGAATATGTAAAATTTACAGAAGAATGTGTAACGTGTATAGACAAGCATGTTTTAATAAAAAGATATTTACAATTGTGTCGAACATGTGTTTTCACTGCGAGCAATATAAACAAAATGGATATGACATATATTTCTTTGTTGTATATTTTTAATTGTTCCCAACTAGTTTCGACCTTAGTCATCGTCTGACTTTCAAATGGATTCTTTTTGACAACGTATGTCTATTCTGTGTGAATAGCAGTTGCAAGGTGGTCAAAGTGTCTGAGTTCACACACAACAGCCGCTATAGCCACTTCCTCGCAGAGTCTGTTTAACACTTGTCAACTACCACTGCTGCTGCTATGCCTTCTTTCCTTCCTCTTTCTTTCTTTCCTTCTTCAAACAGAACGCCGTGTCACAAAAGCACGCAAAAATCGCTACCCTCTCTCTGCCCAAAATGGGCCACTTTTATAGTGAAAACAGGAGTTGCAATGCACCATGGGCCATTACCCATAGTGCCTTTCAATACCAATAAAAGTGTCTTCTCGGCCCCCCTTCCAGCTTTTCGACATTTCTCACTCCGACCGGACACCACGACACACCGCCCCGACCACTTTCCTTTCTTCTTCGCTACATCTCTCTTTGCAAGCCATGCACCGGAACCGTTTCGAGTCAGGCAAGTTTGCCTCGTCATTACACAACGTGTACAGTTTAGTGAATTAATTACCGTTTAGTTTCTGCACTTTTACACACACACACACACACACACACACATATATATATATATATATATATATGTGTGTGTGTGTGTGTGTGTGTGTGTGTGTGTGTGAGAGAGAGAGAGAGAGAGAAAGTGGAAGTGAATCCGACAGTATGTAATATAATGAAAACCGCAGCCAGTAGCAGACTCAGTATCACAAGTAAGTTTGTATATTTTTCTAGCTTTTAATGTTTATAGAGAGGAAATTCAGAATTTGTTTATAGAAATATTAAATCATGTATATATTTCATCATTTCATTTTTTAATTCCTACTTCAGAAATCCTTATAAAATGTGTACATCAAATATTTACAAACTAATTTCAGCATTTACTGACAGAATTAGTTACTGCTTGCAAACACAAATATATATTTGAATCTTGTTTGTACAACTTAAGATTGGTAATTGAAATGTATTTCAATTTTTGCTTTTAATGGATATTAAACATAATCCTCTTTCTATTATTACAACCCCCCCCCCAGTACAGCTCTTTTAGGCTAAATCCTGCTTATATATATTATACTAGCAAAAGTACCCGGTCCATGACCGGACTAAATTTTTTTTAGGAACACCAGTGAGAAAGGGAGAAAACAGGAGTAAGAGAGAGAATAAGAGGAAAATATTTTATTAAATTAATAAAAAATTCGCCGAGAATTCGTAAATTAAAATTAATTTGTTTTTTTAAGAAATATGTGTGTGTGATAAAGATAGAGAGAGAGAGAGAGAAAGAAAGAGAGAGAGAGAGAGTGAAAGAAAGAGAGAGAGAGAGGGGGGAGAAGGAAGACAGACAGATGCACACACATTTTTGTTTACATTTAGAATATTATTTAAAAAGATGTAATCCTAAACATTTTTGAAACATAATTTTATTCTAAATGTAAACAAAAATGTGTGTGCATCTGTCTGTCTTCCTTCTCCCCCCCTCTCTCTCTCTCTTTCTTTCACTCTCTCTCTCTCTTTCTTTCTCTCTCTCTCTCTCTCTATCTTTATCACACACACATATTTCTTAAAAAAACAAATTAATTTTAATTTACGAATTCTCGGCGAATTTTTTATTAATTTAATAAAATATTTTCCTCTTATTCTCTCTCTTACTCCTGTTTTCTCCCTTTCTCACTGGTGTTCCTAAAAAAAATTTAGTCCGGTCATGGACCGGGTACTTTTGCTAGTATAATATATATAAGCAGGATTTAGCCTAAAAAGAGCTGTACTGGGGGGGGGGGTTGTAATAATAGAAAGAGGATTATGTTTAATATCCATTAAAAGCAAAAATTGAAATACATTTCAATTTACCAATCTTAAGTTGTACAAACAAGATTCAATATATATTTGTGTTTGCAAGCAGTAACTAATTCTGTCAGTAAATGCTGAAATTAGTTTGTAAATATTTGATGTACACATTTTATAAGGATTTCTGAAGTAGGAATTAAAAAATGAAATGATGAAATATATACATGATTTAATATTTCTATAAACAAATTCTGAATTTCCTCTCTATAAACATTAAAAGCTAGAAAAATATACAAACTTACTTGTGATACTGAGTCTGCTACTGGCTGCGGTTTTCATTATATTACATACTGTCGGATTCACTTCCACTTTCTCTCTCTCTCTCTCTCTCACACACACACACACACACACACACACACACACACATATATATATATATATATATATATGTGTGTGTGTGTGTGTGTGTGTGTAAAAGTGCAGAAACTAAACGGTAATTAATTCACTAAACTGTACACGTTGTGTAATGACGAGGCAAACTTGCCTGACTCGAAACGGTTCCGGTGCATGGCTTGCAAAGAGAGATGTAGCGAAGAAGAAAGGAAAGTGGTCGGGGCGGTGTGTCGTGGTGTCCGGTCGGAGTGAGAAATGTCGAAAAGCTGGAAGGGGGGCCGAGAAGACACTTTTATTGGTATTGAAAGGCACTATGGGTAATGGCCCATGGTGCATTGCAACTCCTGTTTTCACTATAAAAGTGGCCCATTTTGGGCAGAGAGAGGGTAGCGATTTTTGCGTGCTTTTGTGACACGGCGTTCTGTTTGAAGAAGGAAAGAAAGAAAGAGGAAGGAAAGAAGGCATAGCAGCAGCAGTGGTAGTTGACAAGTGTTAAACAGACTCTGCGAGGAAGTGGCTATAGCGGCTGTTGTGTGTGAACTCAGACACTTTGACCACCTTGCAACTGCTATTCACACAGAATAGACATACGTTGTCAAAAAGAATCCATTTGAAAGTCAGACGATGACCTAAGGTCGAAACTAGTTGGGAACAATTAAAAATATACAACAAAGAAATATATGTCATATCCATTTTGTTTATATTGCTCGCAGTGAAAACACATGTTCGACACAATTGTAAATATCTTTTATTAAAACATGCTTGTCTATACACGTTACACATTCTTCTGTAAATTTTACATATTCAGCAACTGAATATTTTATCATAAACCTCAATTCAAGCCTGGAGCACTCTGTCTGATTTGCCGCCATTTTTAATAACCCCAAAACAAATATTTTCGCAAGATTAAAATATTTTTTTCTATAAACCAATTCTAAACAACAAAGAGTTTATATTTATGGGGAAATAATTCTGAAAATAAGATGTTAGCATTTGTTGAGTACTTGAGTAAGGATGCGTGTGCATTCGAGGTGTTGGTGGTTGACTGCTTCTTCTCATATCTGCATTTGTTGGCGGAACACCATCATTTGACCAAGGATTGGCCGGGTAAGGTGGACTTACCTAATGTCTCTGACCATTGGAAGTGTAATTTTATTATCTAAAAGAAAGTAAACACTCCTCTATCATACGCAATTGGGAACTTTCTTTTATATCCATTTTTTGGGGGAATGTGTTAAGATGAGGTGGATTGTGATTTTTTAAAAATGGCGGAAGCCAGAGAAGAAAATAAAATAAACCCTGCTGGCTGGATTTTAAGTCTAGTCGATTGATCGGTTGGGTATTCAAATTTCTTATGAAAAACACCTGAATAAGGCCAGAGGGCACATCATCCGAAACTTTCTGTATATAACAATAAAGATGGGGACAATAGTTCGAATCATTCAAATAATCCAAATTATCAATCTTTATCTTAAAAATTCAGTAAAATTGTATTCAATTTTAAGTTTACTATTGAAATACATTGCCAATATTACTATAGAAATGTACTGCCAATATTACTATAGAAACGCGTTCTCAATATTACTACAGAAACGTATTGCCAATATTACTATAGAAATGTACTGTCAATATTACTATATAAATGCATTGACAAGATTACTACAGAAACGCGTTCTCAATATTACTACAGAAACGTATTGTCAATAATACTATAGAAATGTACTGCCAATTTTACTATAGAAATACATTGCCAAGTTTACCATGAAAATGCATTGTCGGTTTTAGTATAGAAATGCATTTGTAATTTTACTATAGAAAGTGGAAATCAGGAATTGAGGGATGGTCAGTAGTCAGGAATTAATTCTCTAAATCCAAGAGAGTATAGGGATTGGCCCCTATATTTTTACGGCATGTGGAATTGACTAAATTAAAATAATTAAGTTTTCTTAAATAACTAGTTTTACAATGGTATGTTATGAGTTTAGAATTAGGTAAACAAAAGAGAATCGAATGAATATTAGTTTGGAAATATTTTAACAGCAATAGAAACAATGGTTTAAATTCCATGGGAAAATATGTACGTCATCGGAATGTACCAAAATCATTCGATATTGCATCATTTCAAATCACATGATATTTGAGGAATATTTTAGCTTAATGATCTCGTAGACAATGACAATGACAAAATTATAAAAAGGCCCATAGAGCTGAAAAACAACAGAGAGATAGAGTGGGAGCTTACGCTCTTCCCGACTCGACAGAGTTGGAGCTGATGCTCCCAACTCGACACAATGGGGAGAATACTCTGCCCGAAAACATAAAATACGACTCAACAGGTCCGTCTATTTTTTCGTTTTTTTTATTTTCTCTCTCTCTCTCTCTCTCTCTCTCTCTCTCTCTCTCTCTCTCTCTCAACAACAACACATTTCAATCACAATTTTCAATCACAGACAAAACTGCTACAATGTTGACACAACCAATCGCACAAATATAAACAATACATGTCACACTTGTCACACACAACTATGTACAGACACATACAGTCTGCAACACCGCTGAAAGAACAATTGAATATACCAATTGTAGATTAATGTATATAAAGTTTGTTTCTTTTATCAATTTTGTCTTCTTTTGTTTTCTATGGAAACTTACTTTCCGTAGTCTTATACATTTAAATTGTGGGGACCTATAACTCGGATATTCTTCAACTCCTCAACTAAACACTCACCAACCAACCACGGTCCCTACAAGCGACTACTTCTATTGCGTATAAAACAAAATGCATTGTTAATATTTTTTAAAACTTCGTTTCCATTCCATTTATTGTGAGTCTTCCATCTTCTTCCGTTTCTTCATTCTTTCTCGTGTGTCCTCTTGTCTTAGTGTCACTTATGAAAATAACACTTGTCAATTACTGAGGCTTCTTTTTTAATTAATTGGCAAGAATTCGTCAATAGATTGAAGAAGACTGAGATTTTCATGGAGCAGACATCTCGGCGAGATTTCAAATTATCCATTTTAATCAGCTCCGGTAATTTGAATTCCTAATCAAATCCCCCCCCCCAAAAAAATGTCGTTCCCACGGGACAGTCACCTCTAATTTAAAGTCACTCCAATAGTCTGTCAATAAATAGATTATATTAACAATACTCACCAACTCATTAACCTAAACAGATATATCACGAAACATAAAAATTATTTTTTGAAATATTCTTAGAGAAAGTATAGAGAGTATTTCCCTGGGGCCTGAGTGACAACAAGTCTACTCAGGTCTCCAGGACTCCTCTGAGTATTCTAGCTGATTTCAGCAATGCTATTTTCTGAATGGTATAATTTTTTCCTTTGTTTTCCAGTGCCTCCAGTCTTTTTTTTTCTAACGTTTTGGGACCCTTCCAAGTACACCAACTACAATTGGTATCACTTTGACCCTAATATTCCATAGCTTTTTCAATTCTCTGGCACGGTCCAGGTATTTGTCCATCTTTTCATTTTCCTTCCTCTTCTCATGTGATCTGCTGGAACTGCAAAGTCCACCAGTTGACAAGTTCTCTTTATTATTATTATTATTATTATTATTATTATTATTATTATTATTATTACTACTACAAGAGAAAACACCCTCTGGGCGTCGTTAAAATTAATTTTTGAAAGACATTGCCTGAGAGGGTGGGAGTTAAAAATTCAATGTCAGAGGGTTTGTATCATAAGTAAGCAAAATCCTCATATTTATTAAAGGGCTAAAAAAACAATTCGAAATGAAAACTGAGCCCGTCCTCTCAAATAAAATGTTGCGTGCATGTAACAATTATTTTGAATATTTTCCACATCAATTTTCCACAAAATCGTAGGTATTTATTTATTTGTAAACTTCTTAGTTAACTTCTTGTTACTGTAAAAAAACAAAAGGAAGAGAGTAAAAAACAATTTTTAAAATGGCTTACTTAAATTTTGGGTGTATATAGCATAAAAATATTGTGATATAATCTGTGACGTAAACTGTGACGTAGTTGTTGTTACAGACAGAAATACAGACAATCTCCATTATTAATAGATTATTATTATTATCATTATTATTATTAATTTTACAAACCAGCGTTATCTGAGAGTCTTTCCCTAGAGTCTGAGGACAACAAGTCTCCTCAGGTCTACAGGACTCTTCTATGTATTCTGGCCGATTGCAGCAATGTAGTTGTCTGGATGGTCTCAATTCTTCCTCTGATTTTCAGTTTCTCCAATCTTTATTCCAAGCTTTTTGGGACCGTTCCAAGTGCACAAACTACTATTGGTATCACCTTGACCCTAATATTCCATAGCTTTTTCAATTCTCCGGCAAGGTCTAGGTATTTGTCTATCTTTTCGTTTTCCTTCATCTTCACCCTGTGATCTGCTGGAACTGCAATGTCTACCATTTGACAAGTTCTATTTTTTGTTAATCAATACTAGGTCTGGTCTCCTGGCTGGGAGTTTTTTTCAACAGCCACCGGCTAGTGTTTTTTGAGGCAGGAGGCTCCGCGAAGAGTACCGTTGTTGTTTTTTAAAGAATTTGCTCGAGTAGTAAATAAGTACCGAAAATCGAAAAATAAAATGAAAATAAAAACAAAAAAATAATTTTTGGAGTATTATTTGGGTAATATTTGCGGAGTTCTATCCTGGAATCCTGCCTCAAAAGATGGTAGCCAGTAACTGCTGAAAAAAAACACCAGCTACGATTGAAGTCCGTAGCCGAAGCGGTGTAAAAAAATTAGAGTTAGGGTTTAGGGCTAGAGTTGGGGTTGGGGTTTGGGTTTAGGGTTAGTTTAATGGAAAATAAATAAATAATTTGGGTGACCCAAGAAAAACAGAATCACAAATTTTGTAATAAAACTTAATTTTAACTAGAGGGAGTTGGGGTTGGGTTTTCAGGAAAAACGCCCTAAGTTGTTGTTTTCTTCTTTTTTTCAAGTGATACCGCTTCGGCTACGGACTTCAATCGTAGCTGGTGTTGTTTTTTCAGCAGTCTGTGGCTAGCAGTTTTTGAGGCAGGAGGCCAGGGCGGAACTCTGCAAAGATTACCATTATTTGTATTATTCAGACTATTGTCCTCGTCTTCATTGTTATCTGTACAGCGTTTCGGTCGATGTGCCCTCCGGCCTTCCAGGTATTTCTTGTCGGACACAGGAACCTTTTTGTAATAAGGAGCCATTACGGAACTTTGAACCCAACCCTTTATTAGGTCCACGGGGGTATCCTGTTCTCATTCCACTAACCATAGCTGGGGTACAGGTTTTAAGCTGTGTTAATTATTATTCTATGTTACTGCTGGCCCTGACCAGGATTGAACCTGCAGTCTAGAGATAACTGTCATTTAGAACTGTCTTCACCTAACTCCTTCATCTACTAGGTTATGTGTTAAATTGGACAATCCAATGTGAATTTTTTTCAATCGCAAAAGTTACAATTTATTTTGTAAAAACGGATTTTAAGTAACGTCTTGGCAAGCATCTTGATCGAAATTGACCGAAAACATTGTTTTAAATGTATCAAAAATAAATTACATGTGTAATATTATTTTTCTTTTTTGCTGATGCTCATTATGTTACTTTTTCGACCTAGACAAAAATTTGACCTTAAATAATCGGTTTAATGAATTTTATTCGTTTTATAAATGAAAAGCAGACGATATTTTGGCAGATCCTACTCTTTTTCCTAATCCCAATCATCCAGCGAGAGATTAACGGGTGACCCAACGGGTCACTTTTTGTCTAGTATATATATATATATATATATATATATATATATATATATGTGTGTGTGTGTGTGTGTGTGTGTGTGTGTGTGTGTGTGTTTCAAGAACAGTACTCTAAAAATAAAAGCCAAAATTGACTCTTATCAAAGTTCCAGGACACAGCAGAAAACATTATTTTAGTTCCAGAGAAATCCTAAAATAAAAACCAGAAAAGACACAAGAGAATTGCTTCCAGTCTTATTCAAGACTAAATATATACATTGGTCGAACTAAAGTCGAAGAGAAAAATTGTCGCCAATTGATGTTGTTCAATCAGTAAATTTCCCGCCCTTTCTCTCTCACTCTTTTCCGCCATTTTGTTTTCTTTCTCTCTTTTCTGCCATCTTGTTTTCTTTCTCTCTTTTCCGCCATCTTGTTTGGAATACTTTCTTTGTATTTTGGGGTATTTCTTTTTCTTAGTGTCGGGCGCCGATTGAAGGTCTAATGATGGTAAAATTGTTTTGTCTCAATGTTAAAATATGTCTGGCCTCACAGATACTTTTCTTTTGTTTTTAAAAAAAAGTAAATAAGAAGAAAAAAATGGAGCCTTAAGAAAAAGGAAATGAAATGTCCTCATATTTACATTTGTCGATTTTTTAAGATTTCGAATTACTTTATTTCTATTTTTTAAGAACTGGTCTGGTCACGTTTGTAAATTTATCAATTACATTGTACAATCAAGAAAGTTTATATATACTAGCAAAGGTATTCACCCTCCGTAGGGTGCAAGTATTTAAGTTCTAATATAATAAAATATCATATTAAATTAGAAAGACTAATGACACTGAATAAGAATGTAGATAAAAAGATTTGGAACAGAGGGGTATGATTGAAAAATAGAACAACTTTGAAACTAACTCTTCCATCATTTTCCGTTACTCCAGTCTTTCATTGGTAAATTTTCCTAATTTAGCTGTTTAGTTAAAATAGGAAGTAAAGAATAATATTAGTTATTTCTTCTTGTTAGGGGATTTCTTTTAAGATTTATTGAAGATATTTTTGCACATATTAAGATAAAACCAAACAATTAGAAATCAATAATACTAAGCATATATTTATTAAAAGCAAATTTAGCCTTCCCATTCATACCGTAAACCACTATTTTGTTGTATATATAAATACAATTGCATGTTAGTAGTATGTAAATATGGTCAACAGTATAAGTAATGTAAAACAATTTTATTAATAATTGAGGTATAAATAAAAATAAAATCATGGTAAATGTGATGTAAATAACAAAGAGAATTTTGACTTGTATAGTAATATAGTTTCGGTTACAGACAGACAAACCCACAATCTCCATTATAATAAGATGATATATATATATATATATATATATATATATATACGCAACCACACACCTAAAAAAATGCACAATGTTTCCTTTCGATACACACAATTACACGGTAATAAAAAAAAAGAATATTCGACGTCATATTTCAAACCGTCTCCCCTTTTTTCAAACCTCACCATTTTTTTAAACAGACTGAATAACAAGGACTACCACTCGCCTTTCTCGTTATTCTGTGATAAAAATTTCTTATTACCTTCCATATACCAACAAATGCCCTGAAGATGATCTAATTAATAGATCGAAACACTGCAGCGTCGGCCAATAAACTCACCACTTAACTCATTTAAACTTGTGTTTTTTTCATTTTTCTTAATATACTACATACCGTCGGATTCACTTCCTTTCTTTCACACACACACACACACACACACACACACACACACACACACATATATATATATATATATATATATATATATATATCTTAGAAAGGAAGGAAAAACTCAACACCGTAATTCCATAATAAATTTATTTCGACCGAAATTGGGGCCTATATAAATCTAAGTTGATTTAATATAGCTCCCCAAAATCCAGTCTCATCAGATGGAAGATCAGGTTATTTGAATTGTATAACTGAAAAATTTTACATCTAAAAAAAAAATGAAATAAAAAAAATTAAAAATATATATATATATATATATATATATATATTATATATATATATATATATATGTGTGTGTGTGTGTGTGTGTGTGTGTGTGTGAAGAGAAAGTCGAAGTAAATACGACAGTATGTAATATAATGAAAATTTGAAAAAAAAACACAATTTATAAAACGAGTGATGTTTATTTCGCCTAAGCTGCAGTGTTTCGACCTGTTTCAATAGATCTTCATCAGAGCTTTTGTTAATTTGAGGAAAAATAAATTTATCACAGAGAATAAGAAAACTGTGAGAGTTTTTTTGCTTTGTCGGTCAGTCTATTTAAAAATTGTTGAATGGAAGACGAGCGGTTTTGGATTGTTTGAAAAATACAACGAACGCTGAACAAACGGTTGTAAGATGTAAATAGATGCTCACTTACGTTGTGTGTGTATGTATGTGTGTGTGTGTGTGTGTGTGTGTGTGTGTGTGTGTGTGTGAAATACAAAGGCAATGACTCGCCTGCATTTTACAGTAAAAATCATTTCCAATGCATTTTCATAGCATTTTTATCAATCATTTCAATGCATTTTCATAGTAAAAATCATTTCCAATGCATTTTCATAGTAAAAATCATTTCCAATGCATTTTCATAGTAAAAATCATTTCCAATGCATTTTTTATAGTAAAAATCATTTCCAATGCATTTTTATAGTAAAATCATTTCAATGCATTTTCATGGTAAAAATCATTTCCAATGCATTTTTTTATAGTAAAAATCATTTCCAATGCATTTTTATAGTAAAAATCATTTCCAATGCATTTTTATATTAAAAATCATTTGCAATGCATTTTTTATAGTAAAATCATTTCCAAAGCATTTTCATAGTAAATCATTTCCAATGCATTTTCATGGTAAAAATCATTTCCAATGCATTTTTATAGTAAAAATCATTTCAATGCATTTTATAGTCAAAAATCATTTCAATGCATTTTATTATAAAAATCATTTCCATGCATTTTCATGGTAAAAATCATTTCTAATGCATTTTTATAGCAAAAATCATTTCCAATGCATTTTTATAGTAAAAATCATTTCCAATGCATTTTTATAGTCAAAATCATTTCCAATGCATTTTTATTATAAAAATCATTTCCAATGCATTTTCATGGTAAAAATCATTTCTAATGCATTTTATAGTCAAAATCATTTCCATTTTTATAGTAAAATTGGAGAATGGTTTTGTGTAGCTCTTTTAGGCAGAGTAGTTGTAGAGCGTTCGGCTAGAAACTACAAGTTCCTTAGTTCAATACCGGCCTCGCCAACTCAGCGTATGAGTAGCAGCAGGATCTGTGCCGTAAAAAATAAGGAGATTTGCTTTTGCGTCTGAGGTGGGGGGCCATACTACCATCATCTCGCTTATTTTTACGGCAGCAGATCCCTGTGCTACTCATACGCTGAGTTGGCGAGGCCGGTATTGAACTAAGAACTTGTAGTTTTTGCCGAACGCTCTACCAACTATTCTGCCTAAAAGAGCTACACAAAACCATTCTCCAATTTTACTATAAAAATGAATTGGAAATGATTTTGACTATAAAAATGCATTAGAAATGATTTTTTACCATGAAAATGCATTGGAATGATTTTTATATAAAAATGCATTGGAAATGATTTTGACTATAAAATGCATTTGGAAATGATTTTTACTATAAAAATGCATTGGAAATGATTTTGCTATTATAAAATGCATTAGAAATGTTTTTACCATGAAAATGGCATTGGAAATGATTTTTAATAATTAAAAATACATTTGAAATGATTTTGACTAAAAAAGATGCATTGGAAATGATTTTTACTATAAAATGCATTGGAAATAATTTTTACCATGAAAATGCATTGGAAATGATTTTTACTATGAAAATGCTTTGGAAATGATTTTTACTATAAAAATGCATTGCAAATGATTTTTAATATAAAAATGCATTGGAAATGATTTTTACTATAAAAATGCATTGGAAATGATTTTGACTATAAAAATGTATTGGAAATGATTTTTACCATGAAAATGCATTGAAAATGATTTTTACTATAAAAATGCATTGGAAATGATTTTTACTATAAAATGCATTGGAAATGATTTTAACATGAAAAATGCATTGGAAATGATTTTTACTATGAAAATGCATTGGAAAATGATTTTTACTATGAAAATGCATTGGAATGATTTTTACTATAAAATGTATTCGAAATGATTTTTACAATAAAAATGCATTGGAATGATTTTTACCATGAAATACATTGGAAAATGATTTTTACTATGAAAATGCATTGGAAATGATTTTTTACTGTATAAATGCAGGCGAGTCATTGGCCTTTGTATTTCACACACACACACACACAACACACACACACACACACACACACATACATACACACAACAACGTAAGTGAGCATCTGTGTCTGTTTACATCTTACAACCGTTGTTCAGCATTCGTTGTATTTTTCAAACAATCCAAAACCGCTCGTCTTCTATTCAACAATTTTTAAAGACTGACCGACAAAGCAAAAAACTCTCACAGTTTTATTATTCTCTGTGATAAATTTATTTTTCCTCAAATTAACAAAAGCTCTGATGATGATCTATTGAAACAGGTCGAAACACTGCAGCTTAGGCGAAATAAACATCACTCGTTTTATAAACTTGTGTTTTTTTTTTTCAAATTTTCATTATATTACATACTGTCGGATTCACTTCCACTTTCTCTTTAACACACACACACACACACACACACACATATATATATATATTATATATATATATATATATATATATATTATATATATATATTTTAAAATTTTTATTTCATTTTTTTTTTTAGATGTAAAATTTTTCAGTTATGCAATTCAAATAACCTGATCATCCATCTGATGAGACTGGATTTTGGGGAGCTATATTAAATCAACTTGGATTTATATAGGCCCCAATTTCGGTCGAAATAAATTTATTATGGAATTACGGTGTTGAGTTTTTCCTTCCTTTCTAGATATATATATATATATTAATATTATATATATATATATATATATGTGTGTGTGTGTGTGTGTGTGTGTGGTGTGTGTGAAGAAAGGAAGTGAATCCGACGGTATGTAGTATATTAAGAAAGAATGAAAAAAGCACAGGTTTAAATGGGTTAAGTGTTGAGTTTATTGGCCGACGCTGCAGTGTTTCGATCTATTAATTAGATCATCTTCAGGGCATTTGTTGGTATATGGAAGGTAATAAGAAATTTTTATCACAGAATAACGAGAAAGGCGAGTGGTAGTCATTGTTATTCAGTCTGTTTAAAGAATATTTGAGGTTTGAAGAAAGGGGAGACGGTTTGAAATATGACGTCAAATATTCTTTTTTTTTATTACCGTGTAATTGTGTGTATCGAAAGGAAACATTGTGCATTTTTTTTAGTGTGTGGTTGCGTATATATATTACATATATATATATATATATATATATATATAATATATATATATATATCTTATTATAATGGAGATTGTGGGTTTGTCTGTCTGTAACCGAAACTATATTACTATAACAAGTCACAATTCTCTTTGTTATTTACATCACATTTACCGTGATTTTATTTTTATTTATACCTCAATTATTAATAAAATTGTTGTACATTACTTATACTGTTGACCATATCTACATACTGCTAACATGCAATTGTATTTATATATAAAACAAAATAGTGGTTTACGGTATGAATGGGAAGGCTAATTTGCTTTTAATAAATATATGCTTAGTATTATTGATTTCTAATTGTTTGGTTTTATCTTAATATGTGCAAAAATCTCTTCAATAAATCTTAAAAGAAATCCCCTAACAAGAAGAAATAACTAATATTATTCTTTACTTCCTATTTTAACTAAACAGCTAAATTAGGAAAATTTACCAATGAAAGACTGGAGTAACGGAAAATGATGGAAGAGTTAATTTCAAAGTTGTTCTATTTTTCCAATCATACCCCTCTGTTCCAAATCTTTTTATCTACATTCTTATTCAGTGTCATTAGTCTTTCTAATTTAATATGATATTTTTATTATATTAGAACTTAAATACTTGCACCCTACGGAGGGTGAATACATTTGCTAGTATATATAAACTTCTTGATTGTACAATGTAATTGATAAATTTAAATGTGACCAGACCAATTCTTAAAAAATAGAAATAAAGTGAATTCGAAATCTTAAAAAATCGACAAATGTAAATATGAAGGACATTTCATTTCCTTTTTCTTAAGGCTCCATTTTTTTCTTCTTATTTACTTTTTTTTAAAAACAAAGAAAAGTATCTGTGAGGCCAGACATATTTTTAACATTGAGACAAACAATTTTACCATCAATTAGACCTTCAATCGGCGCCCGACACTAAGAAAAAGAAATACCAAAATACAAAGAAAGTATTCCAAACAAGATGGCGGAAAGAGAGAAGAAAACAAGATGGCAGAAAAGAGAGAAAGAAAACAAAATGGCGGAAAAGAGTGAGAGAGAAAAGGGCGGGAAATTTACTGATTGAACAACATCAATTGGCGACAATTTTTCTCTTCGACTTTAGTTCGACCAAATGTATATATTTTAGTCTTGAATAAGACTGGAAAGCAATTCTCTTGTGTCTTTTCTGGTTTTTTATTTTAGGATTTCTCTGGACTAAAATAATTGTTTTCTGCTGTGTCCTGGAACTTTGAATAAGAGTCAATTTTGGCTTTTATTTTTAGAGTACTGTTCTTGAACACACACACACACAACACACACACACACACACACACACACATATATATATATATATATATATATATATATATATATACTAGACAAAAAGTGACCCGTTGGGTCAGCCGTTAATCTCTCGCTGGATGATTGGGATTAGGAAAAAGAGTAGGATCTGCCAAAATATCGTCTGCTTTTCATTTATAAAACGAATTAAAATTCATTAAACCGATTATTTAAGGTCAAATTTTTGTCTAGCTCGAAAAAGTAACATAATGAGCATCAGCAAAAAAGAAAAATAATATTACACATGTAATTTATTTTTGATACATTTAAAACGATGTTTTCGATCAATTTCGATCAAGATGCCTGCTAAGACGTTACTTAAAATCCGTTTTTACAAAATAAATTGTAACTTTTGCGATTGAAAAAAATTCACATTGGATTGTCCAATTAGACACATAACCTAGTAGATAAAGGAGTTAGGTTAAGACAGTTCTAAATGACAGTTATCTCTAGACTGCAGGTTCAATCCTGGTCAGGGGCAGCAGTAACATAGAATAATAATTAACACAGCTTAACACCTGTACCCCAGCTATGGTTAGTGGAATGAGAACAGGATACCCCCATGGACCTAATAAAGGGTTGGGTTCAAAGTTCCGTAATGGCTCCTTATTACAAAAAGGTTCCTGTGTCCGACAAGAAATACCTGAAGAAGGCCGGAGGGCACATCGACCGAAACGCTGTACAGATAACAATGAAGACGAGGACAATAGTCTGAATAATACAAATAATGGTAATCTTTGCAGAATTCCGCCCTGGCCTCCTGCCTCAAAAACTGCTAGCCACAGACTGCTGAAAAAACAACACCAGCTACGATTGAAGTCCGTAGCCGAAGCGGTATCACTTGAAAAAAAGAAGAAACAACAACTTAGGGCGTTTCTTAGGCGTTTTTGAAAACCCAACCCCAACTCCTCTAGTTAAAATTAAGTTTTATTACAAAATTTGTGATTCTGTTTTTCTTGGGTCACCCAAATTATTTATTTATTTTCCATTAAACTAACCCTAAACCAAACCCCAACCCAACTCTAGCCCTAAACCCTAACTCTAATTTTTTACACCGCTTTGGCTACGGACTTCAATCGTAGCTGGTGTTTTTTTTTTCAGCAGTCACTGGCTACCATCTTTTGAGGCAGGATTCCAGGATAGAACTCCGCAAATATTACCCAAATAATACTCCAAAAATTATTTTTTTGTTTTTATTTTCATTTTATTTTTCGATTTTCGGTACTTATTTACTACTCGAGCAAATTCTTTAAAAAAAATAACAACGGTACTCTTCGCGAGCCTCCTGCCTCAAAAAACACTAGCCTGTGGCTGTTGAAAAAAACTCCCAGCCAGGAGACCAGACCTAGTATTGATTAACAAAAAATAGAACTTGTCAATGGTAGACATTGCAGTTCCAGCAGATCACAGGGTGAAGATGAAAGAAAACGAAAAATAGACAAATACCTAGACCTTGCCGGAGATTGAAAAAAGCTATGGAATATATAGGGTCAAGGTGATACCAATTGTAGTTTGTGCACTTGGAACGGTCCCAAAAAGCTTGGAATAAAGATTGGAGAAACTGAAAATCAGAGGAAGAATTGAGACCATCCAGACAACTACATTGCTGCAATCGCCAGAATACATAGAAGAGTCCTGAGACCTGAGGAGACTTGTTGTCACTCAGACTCTAGGGAAAGACTCTCAGATAACGCTGGTTTTGTAAAATTAATAATAATAATGATAATAATAATAATCTATTAATAATGGAGATTGTCTGTATTTCTGTCTGTAACAACAACTAGTCACAGTTTACGTCACAGATTATCACAATATTTTTTATGCTATATACACCCAAAATTTAAGTAAGCCATTTTTAAAAATTGTTTTTTACTCTCTTCCTTTTGTTTTTTTACAGTAACAAGAAGTTAACTAAGAAGTTTTACAAATAAATAAATACCTACGATTTTGTGGAAAATTGATGTGGGAAATATTCAAAATAATTGTTAAATGCACGCAACATTTTATTTGAGAGGGACGGGCTCAGTTTTCATTTCGAATTGTTTTTTTAGCCCTTTAATAAATATGAGGATTTTGCTTACTTATGATACAACCCTCTGACATTGAATTTTTAACTCCGCACCCTCTCAGGCAATGTCTTTCAAAAATTAATTTTTAACGAAAGCCAGAAGGGTGTTTTCTTGTAGTAGTATATAATAATATATAATTAATAATAATAATAATAATTATATGATAGAGAACTTGTCAACTGGTGGACTTTGGCAGTTCCAGCAGATCACAATGAAGAAGAGGAAGGAAAATGAAAAGATGGACAAATACCTGGACCGTGCCAGAGAATTGAAAAAAAGCTAATGGAATATTAGGGTCCAAAGTGATACCATGTGTAGTTGGTGACTTGGAAAGGGTCCCAAAACGTTAGAAAAAAAAAAAGACTGGAGGCACTGGAAAAAACAAAGGAAAAAATTATACCATTCAGAAAATAGCAATTGCTGAAATCAGCTACGAATACTCAGAGGAGTCTGGGACACTGAGTAGACTTGTTGTCACTCAGGCCCAGGGAAATACTCTCTATACTTTCTCAAGAATATTTCAAAAATAAATTTTTATTATTTCGTGGATATATCTGTTTAGGTTAATGAGTTGGTGAGTATTGTTTAATATAATGACTATATTTTATTGACAGACTATTGGAGTGAACATTTAAATTAGAGGTGACTGTCCGCGTGGGACGTACATTTTTTTGGGGGGGGAGGGATTTGATTAGGAAATTCAATTAACGCGGAGCTGATTAAAATGGATATATTTGAAATCTCGCCGAGATGTTGTGCTGCGCATGAACAAATGCTCAAGTCTTGCTTCAATCTATTGACGAATTCTTGCCAATTAATTAAAAAAAAGAAGAACTCAGTAATGAACGAAAGTGATTATTTCATGAATGACACTAAAGAACAAGGAGGACACACGAGAAAGATGAAGAAACGGAAAGAAGATGGAAGACTCAAACAATAAAATGGAATGGAAACGAAGTTTTAAAAATATTAACAATGCATTTTGTTTTATACGCCAATAGAAGTGAGTCGCTTGTAAGGGACCGGGGTTGGTTTGGTGAGTGTATTAAGTTGAGGAGTTGAAGAATATCCGAGTTATAGTCCCCACAATTTAAATGTATAAGACTACGGAAGTAAGTTTGCGCATAGAAAACAAAAGAAGACAAAATTGATAAAAGAAACAAACTTTATTACATTAATGCTACAATTGGTATAATTTCAAATTGTTCTTTCAGCGGTGTTGCAGACTGTATGTGTCTGTAACATAGTTGTGTGTGACAAAGTGTGACATTGTATTGTTATATTTGTGCGATTTGTTGTGTCAACATTGTAGCCAGTTTTGTCTGTGATTGGAAAATTTTGTGATTGAAATGTGTTGTTGTTTGAGAGAGAGAGAGAGAGAGAGAAGGAGAGAGAGAGAGAGAGAGAGAGAAAAATAAAAAGAGATTAACGAAAAAAATTAGACGCGACCTGTTGAGTCGTATTTTTATGTTTTTCGGGCAGAGTATGTCTCCCCCATGTGTCGAGTGGGAGCATCAGCTCCAACTCCTGTCGAGTCGGGAAGAGCGTAAGCTCCCACTGTTCTCTCATGGTCTTTCAGCTAAAAGAGCTTTTAATTTATTTGTAATGTTAGTTTTAAAGCATAAAATATTTCCTCATATTCTTCTCGATAATAATGCATGATAGCAATAATCCGAATGATTTTGGTACATTCCGATGGTGTAAGATATTTTCCCATGGAAAATTTAAACCATATCTTTCTCTATTGTTTTCTAAAAATATTTCTAAACTAATCAATTCATCTCGAATTCTCTTTTGTTTAACCCCTAAATTCTAAACTCATAAACATAACCATTGAAAACTAGTTATTATTAAGAAAACTTATTATTTTAAATTTTAGTTCAATTCCACCATCGCCGTAAAAAATATAGGGGGGGGGGGGGGCCAAATCCCCTAATACTCTCTTTGGATTTAGAGAATTAAATTCCTGACTACTACTGGACCATCCCTCAATTCCTGAATTTTCACCTTTTCTTATTAAAGTAATACAAATGCCATTTTTCTAATACTAAAACCGACAATGGCCTTGTTCATGGTAACCTTGGCAAATGTGGTTTCTTAGTAAAAATTGACGAGTACCATTTTCTATAGTATTAATTGACAATGACGTTTCTGTAGTAATATTGAGGAAAACGCGTTTCTGGTAGTAATCTTGTTCAATGCAATTTTTCTATAGTAAATATTGACAATGCATTTTCTATAAGTAAAATATTCCGCCAATGTATTTAATAAGTAACTTAAAAATTGAATACAATTTTACTGATTTTTAAGAAATTAAAGATTGATAAATTTGGATTAATTTTGAAATGAAAATTCGAACTATTTGTACCAATCTTTATGTTATTACGAAAGTTTTGGTGAATGAATGTGGCCCTCTGTGCTTAATCCGGTTTTTTTTAAATAAGAAAATTTGATCCCAACCGATCATCGACAGACCTTAAAATCCGCTCAGCAGGGTTTATTTTTTCTTTTTCTTTTTCTGGCTTCCCACCATTTTTTTTATTTTAAAATCAACCATCCACTCATGCTTACACAATGTTCCCAAAAAATGGATATAAAGGAAAGTTCCCAAATTTTGTAATGATAGAGGAGTGTTTACTTTCTTTTAAGATAATAAAATACACTTCCAATGGTTAGAGCATTTGGTAGTCCACCTTACCGCCGGCCAATCTTTGGTCAAATGAATGGGTGTTTCCGCCAACAAATGCAGGAATTATGAGAAAGAAGCAGTCAACACCCAACACTTCGAATGCACATGCATCCTTACTCAAGTAACTTCAACAAAATGCCTAAAACATCTTCTTATTTTTTCAGAAATTAATTTCCCATAAATATAAACTCTTTGTTGTTTAGATTGGTTTATTAGAAAAAAAAATATTTTAAATCTTGCGATATGTTGTTTTGGGGTTTAAATTCAAAATGGCGGCGCAGAATCAAAGACAGAGTGCCCTCCAAGCTTGAAAAAATTGAGGATTTTATGAATAAAATATTTCAGATTGCTGAATATGTAAAATTTACAGAAAGAATGTGGGTAACTTGTATAGAACAAGGCCATGTTTTAATAAAAAAAGATATTTAGAATTGTGTTCGACATGTGTTTTCACTGCGGAAGGCATCATTAAACAAAAATGATATGACAGAAATTGAATTTTCTTTGTTGTATATTTTTAAATTTGGTTCCCCACCTAGTTTCGACTTTTTAAGGTCAATCGTCTTGACTTTCAAAATGGATTCCTTTTTTGACAAACGTATGTCTAACCTGTGGTGAATAGCATGTTTGCAAGGTTGGTCAAACAGTGGTCTGGTTTCATCACAAACGAACAGCCGCTAATAAAACTGCCCACTTCCCTCGCAGAGTCTGTTTAAACACTTGTCAACTACCACTGCTGCTGCTAATGCCTTCTTCCTTCCTTTCTTTCTCTTCCTTCTTAAACAGAAACGCCGTGTCACAAAGCCACGCCAAAAAAAAATCCTACAGACCCTCTCTGCCCCAAAATGGGCCACTTTTAATAGTGAAAACAGGAGGTTGCAATGCAACCATGGGCCAATTACCCATAGTGCCTTTTCAATACCAAATAAAACGTGTCCTTTCCTCTGCGCCCCTTCCAACTTTTCGAACCATTTTTCTCACCCACCGGACAATCCACGACAAACAACCGCCCCGACCACATTCCTTTCTTCTTATTTCGCCTATATCTTCTCTCTTTGCAAGCCCATGCACCGCGGAACCATTTTCGATCAGGTAAAGTTTGTTCCTCGTCATTACAACAACGTGGTACAGTTTTGTAAATTAAAATTACCGTTTAAGTTTCTGGCACCTTTTTACAACACACGACCACACAACACACACACACACACACACGCATATATATATATATATATGTGTGTGGTGTGTGTGTGTATGGCTAAGTAGAGAGTAAAGTTGGAAGTGGGAATCCGACAGGTATGTATATAAATGAAAACCGCAGCCCAGAAGCAGACCTCAAGTAATCACAAGTAAGTTTGGTATATTTTTCTATGCTTTTTAAATGTTTAAATAGAGAGGAAATTTCAGAATGTGTTTTATTGAAATATCAAAAATCATGTAATAATATTTTCATCATTTTCATTTGTTCATGTCCTACTTACCTTCAGAAAATCTTAATTAAAAAATGTGTACATCAAATTTTACACAACTAATGTTTCAGCAAATTTACTTGGACAGAGAATTTAGTTTTAACTGCTTTGCAACACAACTATATATTGAATCTTGTTTGTTACAAGTTAAAGAATTGGTAATTGAAATGTATTTTCTAATTTTAAGCTTTTAAAAATAATGGATTATCAAACATAAGCCTTTTCTAACCTATTACCCCCCACCCCCGGTACATGCTCTTTTAGGCCTAAATCCTTGCTTATTATATATTAATACTAGCAAAAGTACCGGTCCATGGACCGGATTCACATTTTTTTTAGGAACACAAAGTGGAGAAAGGGAGAAAAAGAGGAGTAAAAGAGAGATAGGAGGAAAATATTTTTTATTAAATTATAAAAAAATTTCGCCGAGAATTCCCGTAAATTTAAAATTAATTATTTGTTTTTTTAAAGAAATATGTGTGTGTGGATAAAGATAAGCAGAGAAGGAGGGAGAAGAGAGAGAAGAAGAGAGAGAGAGATAAAGAAGGAGAGAGAAAAGAAAGAAAGAAAAGAAGAGAGAAAGAGAGAGAGAGAGAGAGAAAGGAAGACAGACAGATGCAAACCACATTTTTTTGGTTTAACTTAATTTAGAATATTATTTAAAAGATGTAATCTAACATTTTTTTGAAACATAATTTTATTGAGAAGACGAAACAACAGAATAGAAAGAGAGAGAGAGAGAGAGAGGAGAAGAAGAGAAGAGGAGAAGAGAGAGAGAGGGGGGGGTGAAAGAGAGAGACGATACAGACTGGGTGAAAAGAAGGTACGTAGCCATGTTTGAGTTTAAAAAAAAAGAAATGTATTAGTCTAAATCTATTTCCTTTTACTCCATTTTTTTCTTTCCTTATTTTCTTTTTCTTAAAGATTTTTATTTCCTTTTTTCTGAAGAGTTTCTAAGAAATTTACTGATTTCTGTTTAAATACCATTAAATTATATCAACTTAATTAGTAAAAATCAAAAACCAAAATTTTGTGTGCTTCTTTAGTTAGAAACATAGATTTCCAAATCGGAATGATATTCTGTTTCGGATTTATAAGTTTCGACCAACGTACATTACAGAAACATTCGTTATATTATAATTATATATATATTTATTTATTATATTATATATAATAATTAAGACGGGCTAAAAGAACCTCTAAAGGGCAACATCCTTTAGTGCTCAATACAAAAAAAATTCAAATATCAAAGATATATTCAGTCAATTATAAAAAAAAAACAGACGTAGATAGGGAAACAAAACCCACGGAACTCTAAGAATTCACCAGGAACTTAAACAGTCAGCTTGAAGATTTGGGTATTAATAATAAGAAGAATTCATTAATACAACTTTCAGCTAAGCGGTTAAAGTCCGTGAAATCTTAAGGTCGTGGTTTTGTCCTATCTTACGTCTGTTTTTATAATTGATTTATAAAATTTCCTGTTTTTACATTTTTTTTTATAATTAATGATTAATTTCTTGGGGTGTGTAAACATACCAGACCACACAACAACACAACACACCACACATCGACATATATCATATAAATATATATATATTATATGGTTATAAACTGATGAAAGAGTGATACTCCCGGGAAACCGTGTCTTGTGGATTACTTTATGTCTATGCCTCATCCAATTTGGGTCGAGCACTTTAATGAAAAAGGGATTTAAATTGTAAATTTCGCCGTATTTGGCGTACAGCTAAGGCCTCGCTTTTGTTTTACAATAAGTTTGAAGCCCTCTAGGTGATTTCCATCTTCCGCTTAGAACAATGTTAAGACGATTAAAATATTCTTCCTATATTTGAACAGCTGCCACTGGTTTCGTACGGGTAAGAGGAATTGGCGAACGAAAGTTCAATCCGGAGTCTCTAACTCCCGAACAGGGGTAGCTGTTAAAAGCGGTATACCACAGTGCTGATGAAGAGTGATACTCCAAAAAACACGTTGTGTCTGTGGATTATACTTTGTTTTTATATTATAATATATATATATATTATAATGGAGAATTGTGGGTTTTTGTCTGTCTGTAACCGAAACTAAAATATTACTAATTCAAGTCACAATTCGCCTTGTTGTTTATTTTACGATCACATTTTTCTCCATGATATTTATTTTTAAATTATTAAACTTCAATTATTAATAAAATTGGTTTTATACAATTCATTAAAGACTGTTCCCATAAATCTACATACTAAATAATAGTGCAATTGGTATTGATATAATACAACAAAAAAAAGCGGATTAGTGTGAACGGGAAGGCCTAATTTTACGTAATTGAACTTAAAAATTTTGATTCTATATTAAATATATGCTTAGTATATTGGATTTCTAAATATTGTTTTGGTTTATATCCTTATTTTGGAAAATAATGAAAAGCAAAAATCTTTAAGGAATAAATCGGTAAAAAGAAATCCATCTAAACAAGAAAAGAAATAACCTGTAAATTTTTATTCTTTTACTTCCTATTTTTAACTAAAAAAACACAGTTTTTTAATTAGGTAAAATTTAACCAATGAAAAGACGGGAAAGTAAATGGGAAAATGATGGAAAGAGTTGGTTCAACAGTTTGTTTCTATTTTTCAAATCATACCCCCCGGTTCAAATCTTTTTTTTTAATGCTGCATTCTTATTCATTTTCATTTTAGCCCTTTTTCCTAATTTTAATTATGATATTTTATTTATATTAAACTTAAATACTTGCAACCCGGAGGGTGCCATAATATTTTGCCTAGTATATATAATTCATTCGTGTATTGTATGTGTAGTACTGTGTGTGCGTGTTTCCTCTTGGTGTGTTTCCGTCCATACAATTCTGGATAAAAAAAATCTTCTGAAAAAATATCATAATCAATAACAACGAATATTTGAAATTCTTTAAATTCTTCAATATATTAAAATTTAAAATTAAAAAATTAAAAATTAAAAATTTAAATATTTAAAAAATTAATACATAACATAACACGTTCATCTATACATACAATGTATATATAAATAATTACAATTACACACATCTAATAACATTACATGGGTATATATAATATACATACATACACACATCTTTATACCAAAAAAACATACATGTATATATAATCATACCACACAATTACAACATAACATAACGACGATCTACTACATACATGTATATTAAATATACACCACAATTACACAACACCTACACACATCTAGTTACATACATGTATAATTAAAATATACCACGACACACAAAATGAAAATAGGAGCCCAGGGTGATGAGCAAGTTCATGACTATGGGCAATCCTCCACTTTTGGCCCCTATCTTGGGCTAGGACCGGGCGGTTCGGAGAGGCCCCTCCCGATCAATCGGGCTGGTTCCAACGTCAGAAACCCTAGGCAACTCTAATAAAAATGTATTTTTCCAAGCGCGTGGGTGTAAATGGTTAAAGTTCATAGGAAATGGACTCGTCCGCCCCGTGGACGTGGTAAATTGCATTTCAATTAAAAAAAACGCTAATACCTTTGGGAAAGGTATGAATTACATAACTCTCCCTCCCCAGCTATGGGTAAATTAGTGGGGGCAGACTGGGCTCTTTAAAAACCCCTTTGGGGTTTAGGCAAACGGCAGTCTAGGAAGAAAGAAGGAAAACCTCTGAATTTTCAAACTTTGTTAAAAACTCCGGCTTTAAAGAATAATTGACCTTAGTGTCCGTATCCCCTGCTCGGTGCGCGATAGGAGTTGGTAAAATAATATATGATTTTCCCAACCCTATTGCCCTTATGGGCAAGCCCCGACACCTTTTTTTTTAATTTATATGGGTGCTAGAAAGGCGGTTGAACTGGAAGGGGTCCAACATGTCCTAGGAATGAACGTTAAACTCTATCTTGATGGGTGAGGTTCCAGTTCTGGAGGTTTGGGGAAAATGTGGACGCACTGGCCCTTCATCAACTATTGCTTCCTAGTCCTTCCTGCCCCGGAGTGGTAGTAACCTGTTAGTTGTCCCATGCTATGGGTTTTAAATATTAAAAAATGTTATTCATAAAAAAAATTTGCATTTAAGATTTGATTTATTTTCAAAAACATTTATAGGCCATTAAATGACCCACTGAGGTTGATTATTGCCGTAAAAACAAAAAAAATCATAAACCAAAAACCAACCTCAATATATTAAAATTTCCATTTCATTGGTTATTTATTTCCAATATATTATATATATATATTATTATATATTAATAATATTATATTTTATTTTATTTATTTATTATTTTTCAGTTTTTAACGAGTTTGGATTGTATACATAATAATTTTTTGATTTTCTATATAGCACTTTTTTTATACCTTTTTAATAACACTTTTCCTATAACTTTAACATATCAGACTTTTTGAGTCCTTAATTTTTATTTACTAGATACAATATGCTTCTGATTAATTTTTAAAAATTAAAAAATGAGATTCATTTTATTTTTTAAATAAAAAATTCATTTTAATTTTTTTAAAATAAAAAATTCATATTTATTTTTTTAATTATATAGACAGCACAATTTTTTTAATTAATTCCAAACGTTTGACGTAGCAAGCGTTTCTGTTTTTTACTAATCGTCATTTTTTTCGCCTGCCTTATTTTTTGTTGATGACTGAACCCCCACGGTGCGGTCGAATACATTAAATAAATGCGTATGGGGTCCCTCAATACTTAGTTTGAGGATTGGCCGGTGTTTAGCCTTTTTTAAAAAACCCCGTCCCGAGGAATTTGGCCCGCGAAAAACGGTTTGCCACACTTCTCTCTACTGAATTGGAGGCCCTATTTCCAGATTTTTGTAACAATCTTTTGTTTTTTTCATGTATTCTTATTCATAATATATATATATTATATAATATAATATATATTATATATATTATACCTCTATGCAATACCCTAGACTGTTAGACATGCCATTAAATCAATCATTGGAAACAAGTTGTCGAAGAGAAGAAGCCGTATATTCAATTGAGTATTCTTCAAGATGTGCATGCTTTAAAGGAACTGTCAAATCGAAATTCCGAAAGAACCCCCCCCCACCCAGGGACCTAATACAATCAGCTGTTAAATTTATCCGCTAGGGGTCGGGAGGGGGTCTTTAATAACACAATAATCCTAATCGATTTCTCCCTCGACCTGCATCGATCTCATTTTCCGTTTTACAGATTTCGGTTTTCCACCGAAGCCCAACTCCGACCCCCCCCCACGCTGCAACATTTGGAAAGCACCTCGGCTATCATTTTAAACTAGCACGTGTTGGATTGCTTTGGCTTTATCGATAATCATCCCGTACAAAAGCCGTGATGCGGTTCACGGCACTTGACTGAGTGGCGGGAATCTAACCGGAAGGAAAGTTTGCAACGGCTGGAAACGCTTGAAAATTTGCGAAACGTTTCTAGCAACACCTGTGACGGGTCACGTGACAAGAAGTTACAGGAAAGAACTTTTCTATATCTATAATAATAAAGGGTGTCTATTGTCTGGATGTCTGTCCGCGAGAGAACGTTAATGCACGCATAGGAAAGGCATTGGTCGCTGTAAATAAATTATCGGTCATATGGAAATCCAATTTCACAGACAAGTTAAAGAAGCAGTTCTTCCTGGCTGTTGTCGGGTCAGTACTACTGTATGGCTGCACCACTTGGACCCTAACGAAGCGACTAGAGAATAAACTAGATGGGAGCTGCACAAGAATGCTACGGGTGATCATGAACAAGACGTGGAAACAGAACCCTACGAGAAATCAGCTGTACGGCCACCTGCCACATGTCACCCAAACCATCCGAGTAAGACGGACAAGACACGCGGGACACTGCTGGAGAAGCAAGGACGAACTCATAAGCGACGTTCTCCTGTGGAAGCCAGCACATGGACAAGCCAGTGTGGGCCGACCAGCAAAGACGTACATTGATCAGCTCTGCGCGGATACAGAATGCTGCATAGAGGACCTGCCGAGAATGATGCACGATAGGGACGGATGGAGAGAGACTGTCATGGATATCGGTGCTAACAGCGCGACATGATGATGATGATGATGATGATGATGAGATTCTCTATAATAATAATAAAGGGTGTCTATTGTTTGTATGTCTGTCCGCGAGACAAGACCAAACCAAAAAAAAAAAAAAACCGTAAGATATTATTATGTTCATGTAACATATCTGACCAGTCTCTCTCTCCCTCTCCTCCCTCTTTTCTCTTCTCTCTCTATCTCTCCCCCTCTCTCTCCCTCCCCTCTCTCTCTATGAACACCACACACACACACACACACACACACACACACTTTCTGTGTGTGTGTGAATCGGTCTGTCTTCCCTCTCTCCTCTCTCTCTTTAATTATGTCTGTCTGTGTGTCTGTCTCTCTCCTCTCTCTCTCTCTCTCTCTCTCTCTCTCTCTATATATATATATATATATATATATATATATATATATATATATATATATACTCTGATGAAGGCCGTTATTCCAAGAAATTATAATGTTCATGTAACATATCTGATCAGCCTCTTTCTCCCTCACTCTCTCTCTCTCCTCTCTCTCTCTGTCTGTCTCAATTCCACACACACACACACACATAAACACTTTCTCTGTGTGTGTGCATCTGTCTCTCTTTAATTATGTCTGTCTGTCTGTCTGTCTCCCTATATATATATATATATATATATATATATATATATATATATATATATCTGACGAAGGTCGTTATTTCTTGTATACTAAAAATCATTTTTATAGCTTTCTATTATTGTTATTTTATTTTGTATTTAAAATAATAATAGATATAATACATATGTACATGGATAAACTCCTGACCGAAACACGTGTCAGTAAAATAAAATAAAAATAAATCCTATTTTATCCATTCAGCATTTTCTTTCCTTTATTTTTCATTTTCAACATACCATCGGAGTCGCTTTCGATTTTTCAACTCACACACACACACACACACACACACACACACACACACACACACATATATATATATATATATATATATATATATATATATATATATATTCATAAGAATCTATCTATGAATCAATCAGTCAATCTATCTATTTCAACTTGTTCGTATCTATCTATCTATCTATCTTATATTGATGGTGTAAATAAAAAAAATGTCCTTATGAGTCGAGATCGCAAAAAGCGTGCCTAAGGGTCATTTGGTCCGATCACTCTCTTCTACGATACAATTGTTGCAGATTAACTATTGTTTCAATTCTTTTGGCGCGAAAAGAAGTTCAAAAAGACAAGCGAATTGGGAAACAAAGGATGTTCCAGACAGAAGTCTGGATCGAATAAAGAGAAAGAGTGAGTAAGATCGGAGGCTTACTGCTGACCGGGTCAAACGAACTGTCCGGAAAAACAACAATAGCAGGATGACAAAGGACTTCCTATTGACTGGTGACAAATCTAGGATTGCAGGTCACGCAGTACAGTTCCGGTGTAATTTGAATAGACCAGAGCATGCTGGATAAAAATTGAAAAAGTGACGGTTAGACCGGAGAGTTCAGCAGTTGAGATTTGGTAGCCATTAAGAGCAGACTCCCGTCGACTCTCCGAAGAAGAGACTTGTTATAACTACTGTTCATTTCACCACTCGTTCAAAGCCGGCGCTATCACAACTCACACCTTTCATCCACGCCGACCGAGGAAAGAAAATAAAGTCCAGCTTTCTTTTGTGTACCTGCGTTGGTTTTTAATCCAGTGTACTACACACCAGCGCTGTCAATTGATACAGTATATAACACAATTGTTGCATAGTGCTCGACTCAGGCAACACAATCGTACACGTTGCTATATTGGCATCTTCAAACTCACGCTACTCTGACTCGTATACGTTGCTGGTATACAGCGGAGATCGTTTCTGACCCCTAGACGATGTATCTAGTGGTCGCTTAAATGAACTCACAAGGCATGCTCTATGTAGTAGGAGATTTGACTTTATTTCTCTCATCTCGGCTGTACGTGGTGGATGGGTGACGGGCATTGATCATGGGCACTACTACTGCTGGTGTGGTGGAAGGTGGTGGGCGCGCCTCACTGCTCGCTGACAGCGATCGACCGTGTCAGCGGTCACCCAGTCCGCACTGTTCGCCGTCTCTCTGGGGTCTGCCTCTGGGGTCTGATGACCGCTTAAGTATTGACGACCGCCCACACATCCTTTTGTTCCTTGACCGGAAGTCCTTTCTCTTTGTTCAAATTCCTGTTTGTCCAGATGAAGTCTTTTGTTACACCAGACCCACTGTCTACCTTAGCCATTGTCTTCTCAGTTCAATTTTTCTTCTTCTTTTCGAACTTCCCGCGCAAAACAAACTGAACAATAGCCAATCTGCAACACAATGGCATGACGCCCTCGTCCGTTTTCTAGCGACTCTATATACCTCCAGATATAGATATCATTAAGGGAGGGATAGTGATTGCTTAGCCCGCAAAGGATCCTCGTGACCTGTTCCAGAGTACTTCGGCCTCTGGAGCGGCTAAGTAAAATTCACAGGCTTGATCCCAGGAGGCTATCCCTCCAGGCAATACCGCGCCCTTGATTTTAAGGCACAAGACTGGATTTATTACCCAGTGCCTGAGGCACCCCCGTGAGGGGGAATGCCAACGGGGTCAACGCATTTTTTTTGTGCTTACCACCCATGAGCTTCGACTTGTGGGTGGGCCCACATAAAAATGTCCTTGTGTCACGCCCTCATAAGTGGGATGAGAGGCAAATAACCTTAAGAGAGGGATATATTCCGTTGTTCATTACATATATAGATCTGTCCAGGGGCAGATTACTCAGTTCGGCCTATTTAAAGGGGTGAATAACTCCGTTCTACCGATACAATAACATGACACCCATTTTCCGTTTTCTCACGACTCCAAACGCCTCGATATATAGACATCGTTAAGGAAGGGATATGTTCCGTTGTTCACTTCTGTACAGGAGCAGATCACTCTGTTTCCACTATAAATAGGGGCAGATCACTCTGTTCTGCCTACACAATGACATGACACCCTCGTCCATTTTCTAGCGACTCTACATGGTATTTACCTCGTACCCCACTTGTACGGGTTAGGCACAAGGCCCTATTAACGTGGGACCACCCACAAACCGAAGCTCATGGGTGGCGAATGAAAAATTGCGTCGATCCCGTTGGCATTCCTCCTCAAGGGGGCGCCTCGGGCGCTGGGCAATAAACCCAGCCCTGCCCCTTTAAATCAAGGAAGCAGGTATTGCCTGGAGGGGATAGCCCCCTGGGATCGACGCTATTAACTTGTAAAGCAGCCACTGGACCCCAACCCAGTTGGGCGGGTCTACATGCCTCCATATATAGACATAATTAAGGTAGGGATTGTTCTCTTCATATATAGATCTGTCCGAGGAAGCGCGTGGTGTAATGGTTAAAGTCTTGGGAAATGGATTCGTCGCCCCGAGTTCAAATCCTAGACGTGGTAATTGCATTTCACTTAACGCTAATACCCTTGAGAAAGGTTTGAATACTACTCTCCCTCCAACTATGGGTAAATAGTAGGGTAGACTGGGCTCTTTAACCATGGTTAGGCAACTGGTCTAGGAGAATGAAAACTCTGAATTCAAACCTGATAAACTCCGCTTAAGAAATTGACATTGTGTCGCATCCTGCTCGTGCGGAGGGGTTGGTAAATGTATATAGTACAGCCTATTCAAAGGGGCAGATAACTTCTATACATACAAGGGGCAGATTGTTCTATACATACAATAACATGACACTATTTTCCGTTTTCTAGGGACTCCAAATGCCTCGAGATATAGACATCATTAAGGTGTGGGGATATGTTCCCTTGTTCTCTTTATATATAATTATGTCCAGGGGCAGATCACTCTGTTTCCACAATACATAGGGGC
>CM042175.1:39628953-39646692 GCA_023376005.1 Doryteuthis pealeii
CTTGTGTCACATCCTGCCCGTGCGGAGGGGTTGGTAAATATATACATGTGTAATTCCATGTCAAAACATCCAGGCCATGTTACCCACCCCCTGTACAGGCGTAGACTATGCTAATGTTAGACAATTCCCCAAAATTGAGCTTCCAATTCCAAAAACTGGCAGAGTTATGTCGATTTTTGGCTCTCAAAATTTGAGGAGGGGGTCACGAAAAATGGCGAAAAATGAAAAATTAACTTTTGTTACATAATCCATGCGGTTGCATAAGATTATTGTCAATCCCCTGTATTTCAGAAAGAGAGAGAGAGAGAGAGAGAGAGAGAGAGAGAGAGAGAGTGAGAGAGAGAGAGAGTGGGTGAGAGGGAACAGAGAGGGGTGTAAGAGAGGATGAAGCCAACACCAGAAATAGCTATCATTTCTGCCAGTGGAAAGATTGGCGCGGAAAAGAATCCTGATATGCTGACATGCCGTGCGGTTGTGCCGTAATCGTGGGGGGAGTCTATTTTAAGGGGAGGGTGGATAGAGGAAAAGGATCAGGAAGAGATTATTGTATGAAGGGGGGGGGCGAGAAAGAAAGGGCAGTGGACGAAGACCGAGCGGAAAGGAAACCAACACAGTATGAAGTAACAGGAAACGAATTGAGTGTACTTTTTATATAACGTTATCGTCGGGCACATACATGTGTTACATAATCTATGCGGTTGCATAAGATTATTGTCAATCTCCTGTATTTCTAAAGGGATGACCCTTTTCATATCACGGGCGGGACTTTCCATGGAATAGTACAGAAAACCCGCGAAATACGTGAAGTCACGTGGGACCTGGTTGGGTCTTCAGTTTCAGTTTGACGTCGGGCAGAGAAGATGTCCTGCCTTAACTGGAACTCACTGCATACGCACGCTATGTTAGTCAGATATTTAGTTACATGAAATGTATAGTTAAGTAAATAAAAGCTTAAGAAAATAACACGGTTTTGTGGTTGGTGAATGTCTTGGTAACAAGACTGATCTAGAAGAAGAAATGGGTTAAGTGCGACCGACCACCAAGACGAAGTTCAGACGCTTGAAGAGACGTAAGACAGAAAAGAGAAGAACAGAAGAAGAAAGTAAAGAAGGGTATACAACACTTGCACAAGTCGGGAAATAGTTACAACACTATCTCATACGGATTAGCTATCCCTGGATCTACGGTAGAGTCCGTAATAAAGAAGTTTGAACAGTTTAATAACACGATGGGTAAGACAAAGTGTTAAGTATCTGGTCGGCATCCTTAGTTCCAGATGTAGTAAGTAAGTAAGCAAGCCAATAAGAATCCGGTGTTATAGTATTCTTTGTAAGTCCGTCGTCCAAGATAATCCGAGTGTCAATGAGCCAAGGTTAAGAATCAGACCTCTATAAATACACCAACATCAGCAGCAGCACTGCCAGTGATTGGACAATAGAAATCTTTCTCGGGTCACGTTGTAGTTGACGAGTCTATATTTAGGAGTAGGCATCTATCACACGCCTTATATCTTAAAAACAGGGGCACCTCACGTGGTGTAATGGTTAGCAAGCTCGCTTCGCAAACCATTGTTCGTGAGTTCGATTCTCATTGGGAGCCCCATACTTCTGGCCTTGTGCCATATCTAAGCTAAGCTTAGTAAATAACTATATCTTAAAAACAGGGGCACCTCACGTGGTGTAATGGTTAGCAAGCTAGATTAGCAGACCATTGTTAGTGAGTTCGATTCTCACTGGGCGCCCCATACTTCTGGCCTTGTGCCATATCTAAGCTAAGCTTAGTAAATAACTATATCTTAAAAACAGAGGCACCTCACGTGGTGTAATGGTTAGCAAGCTCGCTTCGCAAACCATTGTTCGTGAGTTCGATTCTCATTGGGAGCCCCATACTTCTGGCCTTGTGCCATATCTAAGCTAAGCTTAGTAAATAACTATATCTTAAAAACAGGGGCACCTCACGTGGTGTAATGGTTAGCAAGCTAGATTAGCAGACCATTGTTAGTGAGTTCGATTCTCACTGGGTGCCCCATACTTCTGGCCTTGTGCCATATCTAAGCTAAGCTTAGTAAATAACTATATCTTAAAAACAGAGGCACCTCACGTGGTGTAATGGTTAGCAAGCTCGCTTCGCAAACCATTGTTCGTGAGTTCGATTCTCATTGGGAGCCCCATACTTCTGGCCTTGTGCCATATCTAAGCTAAGCTTAGTAAATAACTATATCTTAAAAACAGGGGCACCTCACGTGGTGCAATGGTTAGCAAGCTCGCTTCGCAAACCATTGTTAGTGAGTTCGATTCTCATTGGGCGCCCCACAATTCTGGCCTTGTGCCATATCTAAGCTACGCTTAGTAAATAACTATATCTTAAAAAACAGGGGCACCTCACGTGGTGTAATGGTTAGCAAGCTCACTTCGCAAACCATTGTTAGTGAGTTCGATTCTCATTGGGAGCCCATACTTCTGGCCTTGTGCCATATCTAAGCTAAGCTTAGTAAATAACTATATCTTAAAAACAGGGGCACCTCACGTGGTGTAATGGTTAGCAAGCTCACTTCGCAAACCATTGTTAGTGAGTTCGATTCTCATTGGGAGCCCCATACTTCTGGCCTTGTGCCATATCTAAGCTAAGCTTAGTAAATAACTATATCTTAAAAACAGGGGCACCTCACGTGGTGCAATGGTTAGCAAGCTGGCTTCACAGACCATTGGTAGTGAGTTCGATTCTCACTGGGTGCCCCATACTTCTGGCCATGTGCTATATCTAAGCAAAGCTTAGTTTTTTAAGGGCACCTCATTTGGTGTAATGGTTAGCAAGCTAGATTATCAGACCATTGATAGTGAGTTCGATTCTCACTGGGCGCCCCACACTTCTGGCCTTGTGCCATATCTAAGCTAAGCTTAGTAAATAACTATATCTTAAAAACAGGGGCACCTCACGTGGTGCAATGGTTAGCAAGCTCGCTTCGCAAACCATTGTTAGTGAGTTCGATTCTCATTGGCGCCCCACAATTCTGGCCTTGTGCCATATCTAAGCTACGCTTAGTAAATAACTATATCTTAAAAACAGGGGCACCTCACGTGGTGTAATGGTTAGCAAGCTCACTTCGCAAACCATTGTTAGTGAGTTCGATTCTCATTGGGAGCCCCATACTTCTGGCCTTGTGCCATATCTAAGCTAAGCTTAGTAAATAACTATATCTTAAAAACAGGGGCACCTCACGTGGTGTAATGGTTAGCAAGCTCACTTCGCAAACCATTGTTAGTGAGTTCGATTCTCATTGGGAGCCCCATACTTCTGGCCTTGTGCCATATCTAAGCTAAGCTTAGTAAATAACTATATCTTAAAAACAGGGGCACCTCACGTGGTGCAATGGTTAGCAAGCTGGCTTCACAGACCATTGGTAGTGAGTTCGATTCTCACTGGGTGCCCCATACTTCTGGCCATGTGCTATATCTAAGCAAAGCTTAGTTTTTTAAGGGCACCTCATTTGGTGTAATGGTTAGCAAGCTAGATTATCAGACCATTGATAGTGAGTTCGATTCTCACTGGGCGCCCCACACTTCTGGCCTTGTGCCATATCTAAGCTCAGCTTAGTAAATAACTATATCTTAAAAACAGGGGCACCTCGGGTGGTGTAATGGTTAGCAAGCTGGCTTCGCAGACCATTGGTAGTGAGTTCGATTCTCACTGGGTGCCCCATACTTCTGGCCTTGTGCCATATCTAAGCTCAGCTTAGTAAATAACTATATCTTAAAAACAGGGGCACCTCACGTGGTGTAATGGTTAGCAAGCTGGCTTCGCAGACCATTGGTAGTGAGTTCGATTCTCACTGGGTGCCCCATACTTCTGGCCTTGTGCCATATCTAAGCTCAGCTTAGTAAATAACTATATCTTAAAAACAGGGGCACCTCGGGTGGTGTAATGGTTAGCAAGCTGGCTTCGCAGACCATTGGTAGTGAGTTCGATTCTCACTGGGTGCCCCATACTTCTGGCCTTGTGCCGTATCTAAGCTCAGCTTAGTAAATAACTATATCTTAAAAACAGGGGCACCTCACGTGGTGTAATGGTTAGCAAGGTAGATTTGCAGACCATTGTTAGTGAGTTCGATTCTCACTGGGTGCCCCATACTTCTGGACTTGTGCCATATCTAAGCTAAGCTTAGTAAATAATTATATCTTAAAAACTGGGGCACCCGTGGTGTAATGGTTAGCAAGGTAGATTTCTAGACCATTGTTAGTGAGTTCGATTCTCACTGGGTGCCCCATACTTCTGGCCTTGTGCCATATCTAAGCTAAGCTTAGTAAATAACTATATCTTAAAAACTGGGGCACCCGACGTGGTGTAATGGTTAGCAAGCTGGATTAGCAGACCATTGGTAGTGAGTTCGATTCTCACTGGGCGCCCCACACTTCTGGCCTTGTGCCATATCTAAGCTAAGCTTAGTAAATAACTATATCTTAAAAACAGGGGCACCTCACGTGGTGTAATGGTTAGCAAGGTAGATTTGCAGACCATTGTTAGTGAGTTCGATTCTCACTGGTATCCCACACTTCTGGCCTTGTGCCATATCTAAGCTAAGCTTAGTAAATAACTATATCTTAAAAACAGGGGCACCTCACGTGGTGTAATGGTTAGCAAGGTAGATTTGCAGACCATTGTTAGTGAGTTCGATTCTCACTGGGAGCCCCATACTTCTGGCCTTGTGCCATATCTAAGCTAAGCTTAGTAAATAACTATATCTTAAAAACAGGGGCACCTCACGTGGTGTAATGGTTAGCAAGGTAGATTTGCAAACCATTGTTAGTGAGTTCGATTCTCACTGGGTGCCCCATGCTTCTGGCCTTGTGCCATATCTAAGCTAAGCTTAGTAAATAACTATATCTTAAAAACTGCAGCACAAAGGAGCTTAGCTTTAACGTGATACAGAGAATTATTAACTTTCACAAGTAGGGTATAGATACAACACTATCTCATACGGATTAGCTATCCCTGGATCTATGGTAGAGTCCGTAATAAAGAAGTCTGAACAGATTGATATCACGATGGGGAAGATAAAGGAGCTTAGCTTTAACATTCTATAGAGAATTATTTATCACGGACTGTGTCGTAGATCCAGGGATAGCTAATCCGTATGAGATAGTGTTGTAACTATTTCCCGACTTGTGAAAGTTAATAATTCTCTGTCTCAACGTCAACGCTAAGCTCCTTTGTCTTCCCCAAGTAATAAAGTAAAGTCGCCGGGGCGGCCTAAAGTCGGTATCAGCCAATCAGCGAGGGAGTCTATCCCCTTTTCACTTGCGCAAGACCAAGGAGATTATTTTAGCGTCTGAGGTGGAGCGCCACAACTACCGTCAGCTCCTTACTTTACCGCACAGATCCCTGTGCTACTCATACACTGAGTTGGCGAGGACCGGTATCGAACTAGGAACCTTGTGATTTCTAGCCGAACGCTCTACCGACTGAGCTAACCCAGCCCTGATTCTTTGTTTCTAGTCAATGCTAAGCTCATTTGTCATCGTATTATCAAACTGTTCAAACTTCTTTATTACGGACTGTGTCGTAGATTCAGGGATAGCTAATCCATATGAGATAGTGCTGTAAATATCTGCTGACATGTAGAAGTTAATAATTCTCTGTTTCTAGTCAATGCTAAGCTCCTTTCTCTTCCCCATCGTGTTGTTAACGTAAGGAAAACAATGGCGACAATCTATGTAAAATTTACTAGCAAATATATGCACCCTCTGGGTGCAAGTATTTACGTTTTGATGTAAAAAAAATTATATTACATTAGAAACATTTATGAAACTAAATAAGAATGCAGATAAAACTATTTCCAACTTGTCAAAGTTAATAATTCTCTGTATCACGTTAAAGCTAAGATCCTTTGTCTTACCCATCGTGTTATCAATGTTCAAACTTCTTTATTACGGACTGGTAGTACAGGGTCTGTATTCGGTTACAGTTACCTCCTTTTTAGGCCAGTAACTGGATGCTAGTTACATCCTTTATGTGAAAGTGAGTATGATATGTTGATTCTTCTAAATGAATACCCAACACATGGCTATGATCTGGGAGTTAGTACAGGGTCTGTATTTGGTTACAGCCTGTACTCTTTACCTGGTAACTGGATGTTAGTTACATCCTCTATGTGAAGGTGGGTATAAGATATTGATTCTACAAAAAAATACCCAACACATGGCTATGATCTGGGAGTTAGTACAGGGTCTGTATTTGGTTACAGCCTGTACTCTTTACCTGGTAACTGGATGTTAGTTACATCCTCTATGTGAAGGTGGGTATAAGATATTGATTCTACAAATAAGTACCCAACACATGGCTACGATCTGGGAGTTAGTACAGGGTCTGTATTTGGTTAGAGCCTGTACTCTTTACCTGGTAAGTGGATGCTAATTACATCCTCTATGTGAAGGTGGGTATAAGATATTGATTCTACAAAAAAATATCCAACACATGGCTATGATCTGGGAGTTAGTACAGGGTCTGTATTTGGTTAGAGCCTGTACTCTTTACCTGGTAAGTGGATGCTAATTACATCCTCTATGTGAAGGTGAGTATGATATGTTGATTCTACATTGTTTTTATTTTTTTTGTTTTTGTTCTTAAGAATAATCCGATCTTTTCTTTATTTTTTGTTGTTGTTGTTGTCGTATCTCTTCTGGGTTGGATAAGGAGTGAATCCGTGGAGAAATGTTTTCATCATGAATTGATATTTCGGGAGAGAAAGATTCCCGCCATTTTCTTTTTATCCAGAAAGATCTCAGATATGCTGTCGGCGTAGAAGAAGCACTTATCTCGGGTTTAAAATACTCACTGGCAAACAGGCGCATGCGCAAACGAAAACCACTTTCAATCTGATCACCGAGAAGCCAACCCTTTTCACAATGAGACGAAATTGAGATAACGAAACACAGACACACACACACACACACACACACACACACACACACTTATATATATATATATATATATATATATATATATATATATATATATATATATGTGTGTGTGTGTGTGTGTGTGTGTGTGTGTGTGTGAAAAAAAATGGAACTTAATCCGACAGTGTGAATATGATATATTGAAAAAACAAAGGATATATATATATATATATATATATTATTATTATTATAATGGAATAAACAGGAATAACCTACTCGAGTTTCACACTAAGGATCTTCAGGATTCAACTGAATTAATCAAAATATATTGAATAATTACAGCCGATTGCACGCGTGTATTTTGTGGCTATGACGGTTAGTGGCAGATTCGCAGTTAATGAATGCTGGGTTTTAAATTTTGAAAATTAATATATATATATATATATATATATATATATATATATATATATATACAATAAAAAAAAACTCAACGAACCTTCATTTGGCTATTATAAATTTATTTCGGCCGGTAACTCATTAACAGTGCCCAGTTTCACCATAGCCATTACAAAATAAATAAGAAAATATACTAGTATATATATATAAATACATATATATATCTGCGTGTGTGTGTGTGTGTGTGTGTGCCGGTTTAGCTCAGTCGGTAGAACGTTCGACAAGGAACCACAAGGTACCTGGCTTGGTACCGGCCCTCGCCAACTCATCGTATGAGTAGCACAGGGATATGTGCGGTAAAGTCAGGAGCTGATAGTAGGTCTGGGGCTCCGTCTCACACGCTGAATAAAACATTCACCTTGGTCTATCGCTAGTGAAAAGGGGATAGACTCCCTCGTTGTCTGGCTGATACCGACTTTAGGCCACTCCGACGACTTTAGTCCCCTTTAACCTACCTCTTTCTCAATCAAAACACGTGTCATTAAAATAAAATAGAATAAATCCTATTTCATCCATTCAACATTTTTTTCCTTTATTTTTCATTTCAACATACCGTCGGATTCGCTTCCATTTTCAACTTACACACACACACACACACACACATATATATATATATATATATATATCAAATGAACATCTGATGAACTTTATCAAGACAACCCAAATAAAAAAGTAATAAAAAAGTTATAAAAAAAGTTATAAAAATTCAGCTAATGACTTTATTAGTAAACCACCCAAAAAAACAAAAACACCTGTTTAAAAGACTAATGTTAAAAATGAAATTCCATTCCACTCCCACAAAAACAGGAAGAGGAGGTGAAATACTCATGTGTATGTATATATATACACATGCATGTAAAAATTCATTTTCATATTATCAATCAAAGCCTGAAGAAGATACCAGAAGATCTGAAACACGTGTTGCATATGTAAAACAAAAAGAATTTAAAAAATTTTTTCTGAGAACAAAATACATTTTGCGGACCTTCCTTTTTTTTTATAAAATATTGAATTTTCTCCCGTTGGAACCAGAACAACATTTTATATATATATATATATATATATATATATTATATATATATATATATATATAAATTTTTTTAAATACTCTCAAACCAAATTAAACTAGTTATTAAATAATTTTAACTTTTCACCTTTTAACTATTAATACGACCCATAACATATCTTTTATTAAATAATAATTGAAAAAATAATTCCCATAAATTAATCCAAATTTTTAATTCAATAAACAAAAACCGTTCCTGATCTACGAAAATATAAATAAGCATTCCTCTACTAAAGTTAAGTCCCATTCCAACGGGCATGTTTATAACACCTAAGATTAATCGTAAACTCGATTAAAATAAAGTAACCCTGAAGAATCAATCGATGAAACTCGAGTAGGTTACTCCTTTCCATTCTTAAAATAAATTTATGCTCTACATTGTATTGAGCACTTTGTATTTGTTTTTTCTCAACCTTAACCTCTGGATATTGTGCGCTTCCAACGATCGTTCTTATACCCACCGGTAAGTTAATACTTATACATATACAAATATATATATATATATATATATATATATATATATATATATATATATATACTAGCAAATATATGCACCCTCCGGGTGCAAGTATTTTAGTTAAATTTTATAATAAAATATCATATTAAATTTGAAAGGCTAATGAAACTGAATAAGAATGTAGATAAAAAGATTTTGAACAGAGGGGGTATGATTGAAAAATAGAACAACTTTGAAACTAACACTTCCATCATTTTCCGTTACTCCAGTCTTTCATTGGTAAATTTTCCTAATTTAAACTGTTTAGTTAAAATAGGAAGTAAAGAATAATATTACAGTTATTTCTTCTTGTTAAGGGATTTCTTTTAAGATTTATTGAAGAGATTTTTGCTCATATTCAATAAGATAAAACCAAACAATTAGAAATCAATAATACTAAGCATATATTTATTAAAATCAATTTTTTAAGATCAATATGCAAATTAGCCTTCCATTCACACTGTAAACCTCTATTTTATTGTATATATAAATACAATTGCATGTTATTAGTATGTAGATATGGTCAACAGTGTAAGTAATGTAAAACAATTTTATTAATAATTGAGGTTTAAATAAAAATAAAATCATGGAGAATATGATGTAAATAACTAAAGGAATTGTGACTTGTATAGTAATATAGTTTCGGTTACAGACAGAAAAACACACAATCTCCATTATAATATATATATATATATATATATATATATATATATAAGGGGGTGTGAGTGTCTTTACCACTATAATTAGCCCTACTTAGTCCCCTTGAAAGTCCCTCCTTTGGGACCTCCCGCCTTATCACTGGGGTATCATTCGCTTCTGGAAACAATCTGCGGATTTTTTTCCCATATTGTCACCAACAGCTATCCCGTCACGTTCACATTAATCTCATTCACATCGTTGCAGGGAACATTGGGCCTGGTCGGAGTGGGGGTAAGCCTCAGGAACATGAGTGACGCTGTGTCGTACAAAACAAAAGGGATAAAGAAAAAGAAAAAACATACACGGTACTTGAATAACAATGCTATCGTAGATTCAAGAGTGGTATTAATTTCACCTTCATATTTCATAATTTTTTTCTGTTCTCTGGCAAGGTCCTGGTATATGTCCAATTTTTCACTTTTCTTCTCTTTACGTTACGGTCTTCCTCTATACCGTAAGCTTACCCAAGACTTTTTCACTGTCAACCTGACAAAGAAAAAGAAAAACATACACGGTACTTGAATAACAATGCTATGGTAGATTCAAGAGTGGTATTAATTTCACCTTCATATTTCATAAATTTTTTCTGTTCTCTGGCAAGGTCCTGGTATGTGTCCAATTTTTCACTTTTCTTCTCTTTTACGTTACGGTCTTCCTCTATACCGTAAGCTTACCCAAGACTTTTTCACTATCAACCTGATAATGAAATGTTTAATAAAAAAATAAAATTGCTAAAATTAGTCCAACGTTAAGCTATCCTCCACAAACATTAGGCATGGTCGGAGTGGGGGTACGCATCAGGAACCTGAGCGACGCTGTGTCTTACAAAAAATAAAAATAAATAAAAATAAAAGCGGTAATTTATGAGGAAGTGCGTCCCAGTCTCCTGCCTCAGAAATTGCTACCCAGTGACTATTTAAATAACGTCCCCAGCTATGTCGGTGTTACTTGAAAGAAAACAACCAACTTAGGAGGGGCTTCTCTTTTTTTGGCGTAATTCTTATTTATTTATCGTAATCTGTCGTAATTCTTGTTGATTTATAGAAATTTGTCGTAATTCTTGTTCACTTATAGAAATTTGTCGTAATTCTTGTTTATTTATCGTAATTTGTCGTAATTCTTGTTTAGATATGAAGATGGATATATAGTTTGGAATAGACTGAGATAGATAAACAAAATAATATAGATAGATGTGAACAAATGGAGATAGATAGATAGATAGATATTTTCTACAAGTAAATGTATTTGTGGGGTGTCGCTTCTTTTTTGTCGTAATTCTTGTTTATTTAAACTAAAAACATGACATTAAACAAACATGAATAAAAGAAAATCAGAGACGACATAGCTGGGGACGTTATTTTAATAGTCACCGGGTAGCAATTTCTGAGGCAGGAGACCGGGACGCACTTCCTCATAAATTACCATAAAAGCTTTTTACAATCGCCCTGAAATCAACAGTCAATCTCCTTTCTTCCTATACGTCTCTCCTTTTCTTCCGATTGATACGCACAGACAAAATGTAGAATATACTTTTACGAGAACATATCCATTTTAAATCAATACCATCGGGTCTCACCGTTTATGATTACTTTAATTCTTTCAGAATACAGGTTGTGTCAAAAAGTACAAAAATCTTGAGATTTTATGACATACCTTGTATATTCAGAAAGATACAAATTACAAACTTAATGGCTTTTGCTGCGAGACTTATCTGCTGAGTTCCTTTAAGTTTTGGGAGAGACTGGGTTTAAACGTCTTGCTACCTTGTGCTCAACCCTACAAGTGACTAGTCATGGAAATCAATTTATGGCGCCAATATACGGTATTGTCTGATTCTCCCCCTGGTGCCAAGGGCAGATAATTAATCCCTAATTTTTCCAATACTGCATGTAACCACACCTAGCGCCAAACAGGAGAAAACATGGAAGCTAATTGTATAAAGTAAGGAATGTAATTAATTAATTATTTTTTCTGTACTTTTTCTTCCATTATAACAAAAACATACACAATTTTTCACATTCTCTTGTTCTCTCTTCTCCTTTTGTCTCTTTCTCTCTTTCATTGTCCTTTTTTATTATTCTTTAATCATTCTTTCTCAATTATTTCCTCTTTCATTTTGCCTCATTTCATTCATTGTTTCTGTTATTCTTCTCTTTCATATCCCTATTTTATTTTATTTTTTTCATAATTTTAATCTATCGTTCTCTCTCTCTCTCTCTGACACACATATACACACACACACACACGCACACACACACACACATGCATATTACTTGATATAATTGATTTTTCTTTCTCTCCTTATATTTCTGTAACTCCCTTTATAAATATCTTTCATTCTTTCTCTTGAGTACTTATCTTTTTGTCCCTTTCCAAATCAAGAAGCGCGGTGGTGTACTGGTTAGAGTTGCAGGAAATGGACTCGTCAACCCAAGTCCAATTCCTGGATGAAGCCACAGTTCACATAGCACTAATATCCTTGAGAAAGGTATGAATTTAACTATTCTCCCTCCAGCTATGAGTAAATAGTAGGGCAGAGTGGGCTCTTTAACCTTAGTTAGGCAACCAGTCTAGGAGAAGGAAAACTCTGAATTCAAACCTGGTCACTACTAGAATAGACTCAGGCCTACTTAGTGATCTATTTCATTTTTTTTAATTTAGTTCTTATGGTCTCTTCTTTGTAAGTCATTAAAAATCTTTACACTTCCCCCATACATTAGTATATTTTGTTAACTACTAGTTTATGACGTATACATCACATGAAGGGGTCGGTTTAGCTCAGTTGGTAGAACATCCGCCTAGGAATTGCAAGGTTCCTGGTTCCATTCCGGTCCCCACCAACTTAGTGCGTGAGTAGCACCGATTGGGTATTAGATACAAGAACTCAATTCGTGTCCTGAAGAATGTCTGATTAACAGAAACGTTATAACGTCGACAGCAATCTTCTTCAGATCCGCTTCTAAATGGTAAACAATCCTGGAACAATACACACAAATAAAGTTTGCCTGACTTAAACAAAAGTATTGAAAAGTAAACTTAATAAGGAATTACAGAGTATATCCAATATATTTATTTAATTTATTAGTATGGCGGACCTGAACTTTCAGCTCCCCCCCATCTAAAATTTTTGTCTTTAATCTTTTTTTTTTTTTTTTCAACGGATTATTATCGATTGCACACCAATCTATCCGATTGTAAAAAAAAAAATTTATAAAGTTATTTATTTTTCGAGTTTTCAGGGGTGCTCAGTTCCCCGTATAAGTTTATCGTAAACCGATCCCCCATATCGGAACCGCTGAAAAAAAATTTTCTTTGTAATTTCTTTTCTTTTTCTTCAATGGATTATTATCGTTTACACACCAATCTATCAGATTGTAAAAAAAAAAAATTCTAAAAAGTTCTTTATTTTTCGAGTTTTCAGGGGTGCTCAGTTCCCGTATAAGTTTATCGTAAACCGATCCCCCATATCGGAACCGCTGAAAAAATTTTTTTTTCTTTGTAATTTCTTTTCTTTTTCTTCAATGGATTATTATCGTTTACACACCAATCTATCAGATTGTAAAAAAAAAAAAAAAAATTCTAAAAAGTTCTTTATTTTTCGAGTTTTCAGGGGTGCTCATTTCCCCGTATAAGTTTATAGTAAATCTTTCCCCCATATCGGAACCGCTCGATAATAAATAATTTGGGTTCTGTTTTTTCTGGGCCACCCTATCTTTGACACCTTTGCGCCAGTTTCCTTTCGAGCGGTTCCGATATGGGGATCGGTTTACTATAAACTTATAGGGGAAAATGAGCACCCCTGAAAACTCGAAAAATAAATAACTTTTTTGAATTTTTTTTTTCACAGTCTGATAGATTGGTGTGCAATCGATAATAATCTATTGAAAGAAGAAAAATTTTTTTTTAATTCTTTAGATGGAGTGGGGGTGGGTCTGAAAGTTCAGGTCCGCCATTAGTTTTAATAAATAAAGTTAACTGATACTAAACCAAAGTAATAATTAGGGTCAACCTACACTGGTGTGTCCATGTGTAGTTGTCCCAAGAAGAACATCAATTTGCCGTACGACTGGGGGTGCTATTTTTCAAGATTTGTTAAAGACGACACACAGCATCTTTGTGTAGCTCCCATCAATCTTTTTTCTAAGCGTTTTCGCTTTATCTTATCAGTGAGATAAGATTTCCATATGTTCTATAAGTAAAAGTAAAGTAAAGTCGACGGAGCGGCCTAAAGTCGGTATCAGCCAGTCAGCGAGGGAGTCTATCCCCTTTTCACAAGCGCTAGACCAAGGAGATTGTTTTAGCATCTGAGGTGGAGTGCCACACCTACCATCAGCTCCTTACTTTACCGCACAGATCCCTGTGCTACTCATAACGCTGAGTTGGCGAGGACCGGTATCGAACTAGGAACCTCGTGGTTTCTAGCCGAACGCTCTACCGACTGAGCTAACCCGGCCCCTATATGATCAATAATCCGTGTATATTAGTCCATTCTTTCCCCTGTGTATATTGACATTGATTTCCGTAGAGAAGATATTACTACCTAAGTATGTAAATTGTTTGAACATCTCTTCCTTGACATGTGACTGAGGTTATCATCATTTTTCTACCAAGCGTAGATAATTGAAATTGAAATTGAAATCCTATTAGAATTAAAATGAAAACAATTCTAAAATATGGTGTATAAACATTAGTCATTTTCCTCTCTATTTATCTGGGTGTTACATAATTATGGATCCCTAATATCTTTTTAAGGTAGTATAGAAATCCTTATGGCGATCAGTACAGCTGATGGCCTTGAGAGTGAGTGACAGCGTTTGACCTCACTCTCACCTTGCGTTCTGGGGATGGAACGTGAGAACGGAAGGCAATAGAAGCCCTTCCGGTTTAAGGAGTAAGCAACTCGGTTAGTTGCAGTTAGTCAGTTGCAGAGTTGGGAGTTAGAACTTAGAAGCTAAGCTAGCAAGATGTGAGCTCACTGCGTGATTGTCTGGTCTGGGTTTCTACAAATAAAGTAACATCATCGTAAATCGAAGTCTTGTTGTTATTACTAAAAACTAACAATGACACAAGGCTTCTGATAAGGAACGCTCCCCAGCAGAAACCAGACCCGGAATCCCCATCTAAGAAAGACCAGACCTGTAAAAGAAGATACCAGATCCGGCCAGAAGAATAGACGACTAAAGTAAGAAGAAGTAAGAAAGTATACCACGTATAGATATTTAGTGCCGTCAAAGAAAAGGCACTACGTAACATGGGTAGATCGGATCACGGAATGTATTAAAATTTGTAAGGAACAGATTTGTATGGCTGATAAAACTATTGTAATTTTTAAAGTCCTGTTTTTAATTTGGAGCCACTATTTAATCTAGCCGTCTTGATTTTGTAAACTCTTTTTCTGGACTTCATCATCATCATCATCATCATCATTGGCAATTCAGTCTTGAAAGACTATGATAAAAGTTTTTTGTGTGCCCCTGAAGTTGCAGCGCCTCCTGTGACTATGAAGTCCGATGTTGTCTGTTCTACTTCCGGGAATAATTGCCACAATGTCATCATCATTGGCAATTCAGTCTCGAAAGACTATGATAAAAGTTTTTTTTGTGTGCCCCTGAAGTTGCAGCGCCTCCTGTGACTATGAAGTCCGATGTTGTCTGTTCTACTTCCGGTAATAATTGCCACAATGTCATCATCATTGGCAATTCAGTCTCGAAAGACTATGATGAAAGTTTTTTTTGTGTGTGCCCCTGAAGTTGCAGCGCCTCCTGTGACTATGAAGTCCGATGTTGTCTGTTCTACTTCCGGTAATAATTGCCACAATGTCATCATCATTGGCAATTCAGTCTCGAAAGACTATGATCAAGTTTTTTTGTGTGCCCCTGAAGTTGCAGCGCCTCCTGTGACTATGAAGTCCGATGTTGTCTGTTCTACTTCCGGTAATAATTGCCACAATGTCATCATCATTGGCAATTCAGTCTCGAAAGACTATGATAAAAGTTTTTTTTGTGTGCCCCTGAAGTTGCAGCGCCTCCTGTGACTATGAAGTCCGATGTTGTCTGTTCTACTTCCGGTAATAATTGCCACAATGTCATCATCATTGGCAATTCAGTCTCGAAAGACTATGATAAAAGTTTTTTTGTGTACCCCTGAAGTTGCAGCGCCTCCTGTGACTATGAAGTCCGATGTTGTCTGTTCTACTTCCGGTAATAATTGCCACAATGTCATCATCATTGGCAATTCAGTCTCGAAAGACTATGATGAAAGTTTTTTTGTGTGCCCCTGAAGTTGCAGCGCTCCTGTGACTATGAAGTCCGATGTTGTCTGTTCTACTTCCGGTAATAATTGCCACAATGTCATCATCATTGGCAATTCAGTCTCGAAAGACTATGATCAAGTTTTTTTGTGTGCCCCTGAAGTTGCAGCGCCTCCTGTGACTATGAAGTCCGATGTTGTCTGTTCTACTTCCGGTAATAATTGCCACAATGTCATCATCATTGGCAATTCAGTCTCGAAAGACTATGATAAAAGTTTTTTTTGTGTGCCCCTGAAGTTGCAGCGCCTCCTGTGACTATGAAGTCCGATGTTGTCTGTTCTACTTCCGGTAATAATTGCCACATGTGCATCATAATTGCAGTCCTTCACGTTCTATCTGGCATAATTTCGTTCTGCCTTTGATAATGTTTTGGAGGCAAAATAAATCGCGTTTTCACTCCCGTCTTTCATATATGCGATCAACATGCCCACACCCACTGGAGATGCATCCACCGTCATGAATAAGTTTAAGTTCAGCATTGTTAATGAACCAACACTAGTTGACATAGCAACTCCTTTGATTGCTTGAAGCAAGGCTTCGTCTGATCCCATTTCCAGGGAACTCCCCTTTTGTAGTAATTTGTACAAAGGAGCTAAAAACTGTGCTGATATTGTTTAGTACCGCCGATAGTAGTTAACAAAAGCTAAAAAAACTACGCAGTCAGAACAATTCTTTGGGGTGGGTGCTTTATGATTGCATTGTTTATTTTATTCTTGCGTTGGGTGGATTCCTTAGAAATCAATCCTATGGCACCCAGGTAATGAAATTGACGACTTTTAAATTCACCAAAATTTTTAATCCCTTTAAGTCGAGACCAGCATTCGTAATCTCTTAAGACTGCCCGCAGGTCCTATTATGCTCTTCCATAGTTTGTCGCGAAGATTAGGATGTCATCTAGATAAGCAACTGGTCTTTGGTACTCCTTTTGAATAAGTGATCTATGATCCTTGAAAAAACTCTCTGGTGAATGAAGCAATACCAAAAACACAACGAGTATACATAAAAAGACTTTATGTGTGTTTATAGTAAGTTTAGTCCTTTGTGACTGCTTCATCCAAAGGAACGGCTGTAAATACGCGTCACCAAATCCAGTCTCGTAAAATACTGTCCACCCGAGAGCTTTGGAAACAGGTCGTCTATATTTGGAATGGATATTTGTCGATTTGCAAAAACAGGATTAACGGTCCTGTTTAAAATCCACAAATCCGAACTTGACCATTTCTCTTTAAAACGGGGACATAGGGAGCCCCATTCTGCAAACGGACTGGCTTGATACAGAGGTAGCACCATTCGTTGAAAAGTTCAGTTTCAACTTTTTCTCTAATTGTTAAGGGTAGCGGTCTAGCTTTCATAAACGAGGTTTGCTATTTCTTTACATACAATTTAGCTTTTTCAAATATTTAATGTACCCAACCTGGTTTAAAAAGTTCTGGCAAATTCTGATTAAAATCAGTCATCCATTTTGTTGCAGGTAGCATAGATATTAATTGGCAATTTTGCAGCCAGTCACTCTTCAAGAAGATTGGTCCAGAAAACCTGGTTACAACTAACAGTCCTTAAATAATGGTGTTTTCCCTGGTAAATTTTACCATTCAGGTTAAGCAACACTTTAGGTACAATGACCTCACCCGAAATAGTCCGCAACCTCTGTAATGTTTGCCGTTTTATAGTCTTCGCTTCGCAGTAGTCAAACTGCTGTTTACTTATCAGAGTAGACGAACAACCGGTTCAATTTCCATTTGACATTGAATACCATTTAAATAAATATTACACATATAATGGTTAGCGCTATTCGATCTCGTAAAAAAATAAGGGA
>CM042175.1:39651792-39671792 GCA_023376005.1 Doryteuthis pealeii
TGTTTAGCCTTACATTTGAACATAAGTGAGCTAGTGATAGCCATATACTATTACAAAACACACACAGGTATATATATATATATATGTATATATATTATATATATATTATATATATATGAAGTGAGCAACAATGTGTTTGAAATGGCGAAGGCCGACAATTTGTGGGAGATTATGTGCTTAATTAAAGTCATACCTAATTTTGTTAATTGATTAATTATAACTAAATGAATTAGGCGTGCATATCAGTTTAAATGTAAAGCGTAAACAAATCGAGAAAAAGTCGATCTCTGTATGTGCATTTCAGCCTATTAGGCCTCATCAGCAGAGCTATAGACAGGGCAGTGCTTTGTGCATGATTCGAACCCTACCTGTCAGACTGACAAGCGGACACTCTAACCATTACACTAGCAGGCTTCCCCAGAATTTCTCGTTTATTTTAAACTGATGTGTATTTCGCACTTTTTGGGTGACTTATGAAAGCACGACAGTATGAAAGTAGTAAAGTATGAAAGTGAACAAACAATGTGTTTGAAATGGCGAAGGCCGACAATTTTTTATTAATTCAGCCTCTCTTTCGTCAGACCCGAGAAGGGTCGGACGTGTTTGTGGGGCTCCGTCATGACATATTTTGGGTAGCAACGAACTGCACGTGATTTACGATAGAACAGTTTGACCCCCCCTCTCTCTTTCTCTATCTGAAAAAGAACTCACGAGCCTAGGAAGAAATACACAACCCCTTTTTGACTATACAACTTTCCTATGTTGTTACTTTGAACTAAGATGGCTACTACTAGTAGCCGACTTGGCCCCTACACAACGCTCACAAAAACATGACCAGCTGGGCGCCCTAGGCCCAAACGATAAAGAAGGAAAAGAATTGGTCATTGTTGGGAGCTGAGTTTTAAATTCTGACAAAGACTATTTGCAATTACTTTGTATTAAGTTGCGCTTAAACTCTGCTTAAAAAAATGATCTTGTGTCATATCCTGATTATGATTGGTAGATATATATACATGGTCCCTGAAGGAGTGAAAATAGCCCCCGGTTGAGTACCACAGGTTTAAATCCATTTTTTCTTATTTTTTTATTAAATATTGCAAAGCTGAGATGTATCTTATAAGCCCATGTGTGTTTTATTTCTTCTGTAACAATTTCTTTTCTTTCTATACTGACCGGTCACTGAAAACAAATAGTTGAGTAAAGTCGACGGAGTGGCTTATTATAAGTATCAGCCGAACAGAGGGAGTATATCCCTTTTTGACTAGGGCTAAACCAGGGAGATTGTTTTTGTGTTTGAGACAGAGCGCCACATCTAGCATCAGCTCCCTAAATGCTGAGTTGGTAAGGGCCAGTATCGAACGTGGAACCTTGTGATTCCCAGGCGGATACTCTAGCGACTGAGCTAAAGAAATTTAAAAATTTGAAAATAGCGGTTTAAAAGTAAGAACTTATACAGGGGTTCATGTAAGGGTGATAGACAGGTAGAGATCTCTGACTGACCTATCAGCAGTTCTTTCTTTGTTTGATTTAGTCATGTGATCACCCTGTAGTGAAAACAAGTCAGTTAGATTATCAGATTAGCCCCAAAACAAGTGATTCTCAATCAGTTTTTTTTTGTTTTTTTTTACTAATGGACCCCTTTAAATCCTATTTTACTCAGATAGAACCCAATAACCATTCAATGTTTAAAAATCATATTGTGTTTTTATAATTACATATGTTTTGCTTGCCTGGACCCAAAAACATATTAGATGGTCCCTGAGGAGGGGAGCTCATGGCCCCCCGGTTGAGAGCCACTAGTTTGAACCCATTTATTTTTTCTTGAAATATTGCCAAAACTTTCGTATGAAATTGAATCAGTGATCAGAGTTCAAATCCTGGATGAGGCTGTTTGTGTTTCACTTCAAGCTAATGCACTGAATTCAATATTGAATTGAATATATATATATATATATATATATATATATATATATATATATATATATATATATGGATTACTTATTTACTATATATGATCCCAATTTGGTCAAGCACTTTAATTAGAAGGGATTTAATTGCAAAATTCACCGTATTTGGCGCACAGCTAAGCCTCGCTTTGTTTACATATGTTTGAGGCCTCTAGTGAATTCATTTCCGCTTAGAAATGTGGCGATTAAATATTCTCCTATATCTGACAGCCTCCTATGGCCGTACGGGTAAGAAGATTGGCGAACGAAAGTTCATTCGGGTCTCGAACCCGGCCAGAGGTAGCTGTTAAACGGTAACACCACACTGATGAAGAGTGATACTCCAAAACACGTGTCTGTGGATTACTTATTATATATATACATATATGATAATATATTACTATAATGGTATACACGGGAATAACCTACTCGAGTTTCACCATAAAGATCTTCAGGGTTAAATGAAGATATTGATTAATTCCAGCCGATTGTACGCGTGTAGGAAATGCAATCAATTCAAGACCACCAAAGTTAAGCAACGATGAGCCAACTCAGTACTGAGATGGGTGACCTCTTAAAAATTGCAGGTACTGTAATCGGCTTGAGGCATGTGTGTTAGATTAAGTGAACCTTAGTAAACAAAACGGCAACAACAACAACAACAACAATGAAAGAAGCAATATTCTCGTGAGATGTGGAGTGTCGATAACTGAACTGAACGAAAGCCGTTAACCTGAGGCCATAATATATCGAATTTTAACTGTGACAGGAAGCATATTGTTCAACTCAAACATGGAACATAAAGGAAGTATATATATATATATATATATATATATATATATACTTATTGTATTATATATATATATTTCCTCTCTATATATATAACTTCCCCTCTCTCTCTCTCTCTCTCTCTATATATATATATATATATATATATATACATATATATATATCATATATATATATACTTATTATATATATATATTTTCCTCTCTCTATATATACTTCCTCTCTCTCTCTCTCTCTCTCTCTCTCTCTCTCTCTCTCTCTCTCTCTGTATATATATATATATATATATATATATATATATATATCATATATAAAGGTGGAGAGATTGAGAATCTTGAATAATGCCTAGGGTAAAGAAACCATTAGAAGACGGGCCACTGATTGGAACTCATGTATTGGGAAATCGATAACACCCCCACCCACTACATCGCCCGGGGATTTTACAAGTCGAATCCAAATACTTAGGCATCTTCATTATTGCTTCAAACCTTCGCTTTAAAAAACATTGATATAACGAGATTCAGTTTTAATGACCTCATTAAAGGAGGCGGAGGGTTTTTGTTGCGTAATATATATATATATATATATATATATATATATAATATATATATAGTAAATGAAGAAAAACTCTAAACTTGCTTCATTACAATAATTTATTTCAACCGTATTAATACGGCATCTTCAGGTAATCACAAGAACATGACTCTTACTGAGAATTTTCCAAAGTAACATCTCTTTTATATCTATCAATTTAGGGGAGGGAGGGTTGGTGTCTTATTTTGGAATGGGTAGGGTTAGTTTCTTTGAATGAGGCGGGGAGGTCTATGTTTTGGATGGGGTGTGGCTTAGCTTGGGGCAGATTCCTTGGGGAAATATTTGTAAGAGTCATGTTCTTGTGATTACCTGAAGATGCCGTATTAATACGGTTGAAATAAATTATTGTAATGAAGCAAGTTTAGAGTTTTTCTTCATTTATTAAATTTCTTGCTCTGTCCTTTTACTCACTGGTATTAGAGCTCTCCTTATGGTCTACCTGCATCAGTTTGGTTAAACCACAAATGGAAAGACCCTAACTACGGAAAAAACTATATATATATATATATATATATATATATATATGTTCCGAGCAGTCCTGAACACTTTATTATGTAATGGTTATGGTCGCAAAAAAATGAATACGATGAAACAAGTTCAAATCCTGGACAAAGCTGTTTGCATTTCTCATAGCCCTAATACCAAATTCCTGCTTCAGTTTATTAGGAAAGATGTACATTAAATTATTCTCACTCCAGTATCCAGAGAAGGAAAACTCTGAATTCAAACCTGTTAAACTCCGCTTACAAAATTAACCTTGTGTCACATCCTGCTCAAAGGAAGGTGTTGGATGATTACATACACATTTACATAGTACGTCTACTACTACTCACACTTGTGTTGAGAAATACGAAGCGCAGTGGAAGCGTGCTGGGCCCATAACCTGTTAAGTTTTTAAATGCCATCGTTGGCCTGTTGAAAAGGGCTTAAGTAAGTAAGTCCTGAGTTATGGAATCCTTTGGTTAGTGTATAAGTCCTATCCTGCAAATAAGTCCTATCCAGCGTATTGGTAAAGGTCCAGTGTTACAATCCTATGTCCGTCGACCACGAAGGTTCAAATCAGTTATGTGTAGTTATGACCAGTACACCCGGTATAAATATTATATCAGCAGCAGAGTACTGCCAGTGATTGGCCAAGAGTTTAATTACATGGTTCTCGACGAGTCTATAAATAAAAGTGAATATCTAGCACACACCTTATATTACACATTTCTAGGATGTGCGTGGTGTAATGGTTAAAGTCATAGGTGATTCGTGATCTGGATAGGACTTATTCGCAGGATAGGACTTATACACTTACCAAAGGATTCCATAACTCAGGACTTATTTACTTAAGCCCTTTTCAGTTGGCCAAGGATGGCATTTAAAAACTTTTTGGTTAAGTAACAAGTGAAATGCTCACAGGCACGAAATTGTGTAACCTACCTACAGTAGTCAAGTCCATGAAGATTTAATAAGCTTAACATGATATTTAAATTTAGATGGTATCAGAACGTCTCGCGTTCCGTACGTTTTAACAAACAAATTCAAGGACCATCGGCGGGCAAGATAAAACGCGGGCATCTAATGGGAACTGATGAAATCAACCGGAATCATTCATACAACCTTAAATTCAAATTGTTTACGAATTTTTGATTCATATTGTGTTTCTCATCAGGTGAAGGGTGGGGGGTTGAGATAGGAACAAAGATACATTTTGTATGGTATTATGAAATTGTCTAAAAAATGACTCGGTTGCTTTTACAATAAAAGAATACAAAAACTATTTGAGTGACAATCTGATTTTCAAAATGAAAATTTTGTTTTTAAAAAAGGTTTTTATTTCTTATTGTGTTCAATAAATAGAAAATAAATAGAAAATTATTGAAGTTTTGTCGGTATGAAAAAGGGGATATGACGTAAAAGGAATGGGGGAAGTAAAAGAAAGAAAGAAAGAAAGAAAGAAAAAGAGACAAAAGAAAGGAAAGAAAAGAAATGTGAGACAAAAGAAAGAAGAAAGAAGAAAAAGAAGAAAGAAAGAAAGAAAAGAAAGAAAAAATGAATAAAGATAAAAAAAAGGAGGAGGAAGGAAGGAAGAAAAGACAAAAAAGAAAGAAAAGAATGGATACGTGAGACAAAAGAAAGAAAAAAGAAAGAAAAAGAAAAAAGAAAGAAAGAAATGAATAAGAATTAAAAAAGGAAGGACGGAAGGAAGGAAGAAAAGACAAAAAAGAAAGAAACAATTCTAAAAAGGAAACCTGAAACAAATAAAAGAAAGAAAGAAAGAAAGAAAGAAAGAAAGAATGAATGAATTCAGAAATGAACAAGTGAAGGAAGGTAATATTGTATAGAAAGAAAGATCGAAAGAAAGAATTAATAAATAAATGAATAAAGGGACGTAAGGTGAGAAGGAAATAAAGAAAGAAAGAAATGAAAAAAGAAATGAAGAAAAAAGGGAGAAATCAAGAAAAAAAGAAAAGTGAGAAAAAGAAAAGAAAAATTATTAAAATGAAACGTGTGAAAAAAGAAAGAAATAAAGAAAGAAAGAAAGAGGAGATTATGAGCGAATGAAAGAAGATAAGATGAAAACGAAAGAAAGATCGCAATAATGAAAGAATTGAAGGAAAAACGAAGGAAGAAAAAAATCCATAAAATGAAAGAATTGAAGAAAAAATGAAGGAAGAAAAAAATCCATAAAATGAAAAAATGTGATAAAAGAAAGAAATAAAATAAAAAATGAAGGGTCGAACGAAAGAAGAAATGAATACATGAACAAATGAAGAAATGAAAGATAGAAAAAAAAAAGAAGAAAAATCTGAGAAAGGTAATATGAGATAAAAGACAGACAGAAAGAAAGAAAAACAGAAAGAAAGAAAGAAAGAAAGAAAGAAAGAAAGAAAGAATGTAATTTCTTTCTGTTTTCAGGCTGTTCATTTGATCATATAGTAGAACATTCTTACATATCTCTCCCCCCCCCCTCTCTCTCTCTCTCTCTCTCTCTCACTCACTCTCTCTATTTATCTCACACTCACTCTCTCTCTCTGACTCAGTCACTCTCTCTCTCTCTTTCTCTCTCACTCAGTCTCTCTCTCTCTCTCACTCAGACTCTCTCTCTCTCTCTCTCTCTCTCCCTCTCTCTCTCTCTCTCTCTCCCTCTCTCTCTCTCAATATCTCAATCTGTACATGTATCTACCAATACCCCTTTCTCTCCCAATCTTTCTTTCAATATTTTACATTTTTATCAATGTAATTCTATTTTTAAAATCTATCTATCTCAGTCTATTGATATCTACCTATCTATCTCAATCCGTTAATATCTATCTATTTATCTATCTATCTTGATCGTTTAACATACCTCTCTCTCTCTCTCTCTCTCTCTCTCTCTCTCTCTCTCTCTCTCTCTCTCTCTCTCTCTCTCTCTCTCTCTGTGTGTATATATATATATATATATATATATATATATATATATATATATATATATATCGGTTGTTAATATCTATCTACCTAACTATTCCAGTCTGTTAATATTTATCTATCTATCTATCTATCTATCAATCTATCTTAGTCTGTTCATATCTATCTATCTATCTATCTATCTATCTCAGTCTGTTAATATCTATCTAATTATCTATCTATTTATCTACCTATCTCAGTCTGTTAATATCTATCTATTTATCTATCTATATATCTTAGTCTGATAATATCTACCTATCTCTGTTTGTTAATATTTATCTACCTATCTACATATCTATCTATCTATATCAGTCTTTTCATAGCTATCTATCTCAGTTTATTGATATCTATCTATCTTTATTTTATTTCCCGGGCTAATTCTTGAAATCGATTTCTTCGACAAAAAAAGGATCTGCAACACTGTGCGAATTAGAGTTGTAAGAAGATTCCCAGACAATTGTGGAAAACGAAGAACAGAAGAAATCAAAATTCCATTCTTCGCAACAAAAAAAAAAAGAATCTATGGTTTGTCATTTTTGGAATTAAAAAAAAATAAAAAAAGGAAAAAGAAAAGAAGAAGAAGAAGAAGAAATGGTTTTGACATTTTGTCAGCTTTAAGTTCCCCATTTCCCTCTGGTGCCATCTTTTCTGAAAATAGGAAAAAAGAGAAAAGATATTTTTAATAACACCTTCCAAAATCAACCAAGGAAAATCTACAAAACCTTTTTCAAAAACTTCGATAAATAAATAAATATAAGTATGTTTTTCTTTTCGTTCTCGTCACTTCATTTCGACACAAATAAACTTGGGGTCCTTTTTTTTTTGGGGGGGGGGGCATCTCATCGTTGGAAATCAGAAAGGGTGAGATTATGTCGTATACAATTCACAAAGAAAAGACAACACCAAGTTTATAGTGGCCTTGTGTCATACAACGTTTCAAAAAATTCGATAAATATTTTTTTTTCTTTTCTGTCACTTCGTTTTGACACAAATAAATTTAGGGTCCTTTTTTTAGGGGGGGGGGGCTTCTCTTCGTTGGAATTCAGAAAGGATGAGATTATGTCGTATACAATTCGCGAAGAAAAGATAACGCTAAGTCCCAAACAAGAAACACACAAGAATGCGTCCATTTCAAAAATAGTCTCTGAAGATGAAGATACTTCGAAATGGACACTATTTTATTTTTTTTATTTCATACGCATTGATATCTATCTATCTATCTATCTATCTATGCCCTGCAAATTATAGATAATAATATACTTTACTTAACAATGCTTCAAGCAAATTATAAAATACTATTATATATACTAGCAAATATATGCACCCTCCAGGTGCAAGTATTTTAGTTAAATTTTATAATAAAATATGGTACTAAATTAGAAAGGCTAATGAAACTGAATAAGAATGTAGATAAAAAGATTTTGAACAAAGGGGGTATGATTGAAAAATAGAACAACTTTGAAACTAACTCTTCCATCATTTTCCGTTACTCCCGTCTTTCAGTTGTAAATTTTCCTAATTAAACTGTTTAGTTAAAATAGGAAGTAAAGAATAATATTACAGTTATTTCTTATTGTTAAGGGATTTCTTTTAAGATTTATTGAAGAGATTTTTGCTCATATTCAATAAGATAAAACCAAACAATTAGAAATCAATAATACTAAGCATATATTTATTAAAATCAATTTTTTAAGATCAATATGCAAATTAGCCTTCCCATTCATACTGTAAACCTCTATTTTGTTGTATATATAAATACAATTGCATGTTATTAGTATGTAGATATGGTCAACAGTGTAAGTAATGTAAAACAATTTTATTAATAATTGAGGTTTAAATAAAAATAAAATAATGTAGAACATGATGTAAATAACTAAAGGAATTGTGACTTGTATAGTAATATAGTTTCGGTTACAGACAGACAAACCCACAATCTCCATTATAATAAGACATATATATATATATATATATAAAGAATCGGATCTTAGCCCTGAAGAGCACTAAGCGAATCTTTTAGTAGGTTTATCTGACTCATTAGGTTTATCTTTATTATTTGCTCTGCTTAGGTATTGAGCACTTTATAGTTATTAGCTTTAGTTTCCTAGCGGTTTTGTATGAATATATATATATCTTATATATATATATATATATATATATATAAATTGTTTTTTCTTTTGGCCAAATATTGTACCAATAGATTATTTTTGGTTGGTACGATTATCTTGGTATTTTCTTTTTTTCCAAATATATATATATATATATGTGTGTGTGAGGTAAAATAAGGAATGAAAGAACAAAACTCAGACAAAAATGTGTAGTATATTTCGCTGGAATGTTGAATTCAACTTCTTCTGCTTTTATTGAATTACTAGGATCATACATGTTTAATAGAAGGGGGAAGTAGGTGGGTGGATAAGTTTTGTGGTGAGGGAAAGATTTGATTGGTTATAGGAGACATCTTTCTCTCACCACAAAACTTATCTACCTACCTACTTCCCCCTTCTATTAAACACTTGTATGATCCTAATAATTCAATAAAGGCTGAGGAAGAGGAATTTAACGTTCCAGCGAAATATACTACACATTTTTGTCTGAGTTTTGTTATTTCATTCCTTATTTTACCTCATTCTGTCGGATTCATTCCAACCGCCTTTTCCTATATATATATATATATATATATATATATATATATTTGGGAGAATAAGTGCTTAATTTGAGTCGTACCTAATTTTGAAAATTAATAATGAATTAATTTTCAAAATTAGGTACGACTCCAATTAAGCACTTATTCTCCCAAAAATTGTCGGCAAAAAGCCATTCCAAACAAACCTTGTTTACAACTTATCATATATATATATATATATATATATATATATAAGTAAAGTCATCGGAGCGGCCTAATGTCGGTAGCAGCCAGACAGCGAAGGAGTCTATTCTCTTTTCAATAGCGCTAGACCAAGGAGATTATTTTAGCGTCTGAGGTGGAGCGCCACACCTATCATCAGCTCCTCACTTTACCGCACAGATCCCTGTGCTACTCATACACTGAGTTGGCGAGGGCCGGTATCGAAATAGGAACCTTGCGGTTCCATAGTCGGTTTAGGAAATATAGCGATTATTCTGCCTTCTATTCTAGGCAGCTGCTTGTGGACCCATCGGTAAGAGACTTGACGAGCGAAAGTTCGTTCGGGTCTCGATCCCGACCAGAGGTAGCTGCTGAAAAATAAGTCTAGCTGCACTGATGAGGGGTAAACCCCGAAACGCGCGTCTGCAGATTACTTTATATATACTAGCAAATATATGCACCCTCCGGGTGCAAGTATTTAAGTTTTAATGTAATAGAATATTGTATTAAATTAGAAAGGCTAATGAAACTAAATAAGAATACAGATAAAAAGATTTGAAACAGAGGGAGTATAATAAAAGATTTGAAACAGAGGGAGTATAATAAAAAATGGAACAACTGAAACTTACTCTTCCATCACTCTCGTCTTTCATTGTTATTTTTTCTAATTTAAGTATTTAGTTAGAAGTAAAGAATAAAATGACAGTTATTTTATCTTGTTAATGGATTTCATTTAAGATCCATTGAAGAGATTTTTGCTTATATTCATTAAAATAAAACCAAACAGTTAGAAATCAATAATACTAAGCACATATTTATTAAATTCGATTTTCTAATATTAATATGCAAATTAGCCTTCCCGTTCACATTGTAAAATGCTATTTTGTTGTATATATAAATATAATTGCATGTTGTTAGTATGTAGACATAGTTAACAGTATTAATAATGTAAGACAATTTTATTAATAATTGAGGTTTAGATAAAAATAAAATCATGGAGAATGTGATGTCAATAACTAAGAGAATTGTGACTTGAGTAGGAATATAGTTTCGGTTACAGACAGAAAAACACACAATCTCCATTATGATAAGATATATATATATATATTGTTTTGAGTGTGAAATATATCTGATGTGTCGGAAGGAAATAGATTTCGACGTGATTGGAAGTGACTCAGAAGAAATTGATAATAAAAGTCGGCAATCATTTAGTCGACAGTAATTTACTTTTCTAAGGAATTTCTATGACCTACTGACCAATATTTCGAAGATTATTCACACCGAGGCTAATGAAAGAAAAGGTCCATTAAATTAACATTAACGTTTTCTCTTTGGCCTTCTGGCGCCAAAATTACACTTTTGGGGGGAACCACGACTGGGTTCAAAGGTTACGCACTAGACATGTATGCCAAAAAGTAGTAGCACCTTACGGAAAAAAATAGAACCCAAATTATTTATTTCCCCATTAAACTAACCCTAAACCCAACCTTAATCCTAACTCTAACCCTAACCCTAAACTCTAAACTATAACCCTAACCCTACCCCTCTAGTTGAGTAATATAATATTACAGGGTGACCAAGAAAAAACAGAACCCACAAATTTTGTAATAAAACTGTAAATTTTAATTTTAATTTTTACAAAAGTTTATGTCCAAGGTTAGGGTTTAGGGTTAGAGTTGGGGTTTAGGGTTAGTTTAATTGGTAAATAAATAAATAATTTGGGTTCTGTTTTTTTCAGGGTCACTCATGTTACTCAACTAGGAAATAACCAATTAATTGTAAAGCATATTTATCATATAATTCTAATGACAAAAGATTATATCGACAGACTACTTAGAATAATTGGTACACTTATTGAGAGTTTATATAGTCTAGTGTTGTATAGCCGCTTGACTTCCGGCTACTGGACTTCAATAAACAACAGACACGTATATACAAAAGTATGGCCCGTCTTTATTTTCTTCAGTGTGCGGTGTTGTATACTGGCTTTTTTTATTGACGCGCCTACGCATTTTTATCTTTTGATCTGATAACGGAACTTTGATATATATTTCTTTATCTTCACCCTGCTTCCTTTACCGGAAACCATCTCTTCTGCTCTCTCTTTCTTTTTAAATATATATTTTTATCTTTCTCTTTGTCCATCAGCCGGAAGTTCCATCTTCCGGGCGAGGACAATACAACAGTGGTAGGTGAGGGGCGTAGAGCTTCACAATGAAAATGGCGGGTGGCAGGCGAAGACGGCGACGAGTGTTGCAAATGGAAATGCCTGAGGGGTGTTTGCTGACGGGAGACGCGAGGTGATGCTATCGGCTGTTCACTGGGGTCTCTGACTTTCTTTTATGTACATATGCCGCCTACGCATTTTCTTTTGTTTTACTTATCAGCGGAAAATCTACTTCCGAATTTCATTGTTATACTGTTTTTCTTTGTTCATTTTAATGTTAACCGGAAGATGTCCTTTGTAATTTTTGTTGTCTTTCTTTCTTTGTTTCGGTTTAAACGGAAAATCCTACTTCCGCCCGTACTATGTGTAACACTAGTATTCACTAGAGAGTTCTCCTAAGGGGAGGTAATCATAAAATAGGGGACGTAATTCTCAATTACTTATTACAATAATATAGTTAACTCATTTTATTTATGTAGATAATAAATTAGAATATTTTTACATGAGGTTTGTTTTAAGGCATGTCAACCTTATTATTCGCTAAGTGCGTTACAACAATTGGCAGACGAGGATCTGTTTAACTCAGGAAAATGCCTGAATGTACATTTCGACCTATTAAGCACATATCCTCCAATTTATATATAAATATATATATATATATATATATATATATATATATATATATATATATTAAAAACAAACTCTGATGATGATTTTTATAGTTCGAAATTGTGGTATACTAAGACCCGGAAGCACCGGTTATAACATTGTTGTATGAAACGGAAGTACTGTTTCAGCCATCTTGTATTATTGTAAATAAAAGGCGGAAGTGGGTTCTTCTCGCAGTTAACGTCAACTGGGCTACACGTCTTATTATTCGCTAAGCGCGTTATAACAATTGGCAGACGAGGATTGTTTCACTCAGGAAAATGCCATTACTCGGACATTTAGAAGAATTCTGTACGGAGTCAGGAAATATCTCAACGTATCCAGACCGCATGGAATAGTTTTTTTTTGTTTTTTTTTTTTATCGCAAACGACATCGACGTGAAAGACAAACAAAATGCAAAGCAATTTTGCTAAGTACTATTGGAGAAAAAACTTACAGAGTCTTAGAGGATCTAAGTAACCCTTCAAAACCATGCGCAGAAAGAAAAGGAAAAGAAAAAAAGAGAGAAAAAGAAAAGAAGGAAAAAGAAAAGACAGAAAGACAGACAGACAGACAGAAAGAAAAACAAAGGAAAGGAGAACAAAGAAAAGGAAAAGAAAAAATAGGAGAGAGAGAGAGAGAGAGAGAGAGAGAGAGAGAGGAGAGAGAGAGAGAGAGAGAGAGAGAGAGAAAGAGAGAAGAGCAGAATATGAAATTTTAATTGTTTTTTTTTGGGGGGGGTGTTGACAGATTCTTGTGTACATATTTTGAAACAAAAATGTTCTTTGTGCTTCCCGCCAATATTCAATATGGTCAAATGCTTTAGCGCTGTTTAGTCTTGGAGAATCTATGTAACCCTCCAAAAACCAAGCGCAGTTGTTGTTGGAGAATTTTAAACGTAAACAAATAATAGTGGCAGAACGTTTTCATTTTCATAATGCAAAACAAGAAGAGGGTGAGTCAATTTCTAATTTTCTTGTTCGCCTTAAACATTTGGCTTCTACATGCGAATTTGGGTCATTTTTAAAAAGAGCATTGCATGACAAATTTGTGTGTGGATTAAAGGACGATAAAATTCAAGAAAAATTATTGTCAAGTGGGTTATTTAATGCCGACAAAGTTTTGAAATAAATTAATTCCTAATGGATATTCAGTTCTTAACCCATAAATGGTACCCTAATAGGTACTACCACTCCGGGTCAGTGTGAACCAGGGAGCAGTTGTGATGAAGAGGTGTTCCGCCTTCCTCAGACCTTCAGAACTGGAACCTATTGTCTATCTTTCTCACTATATATATATATATATATATATATATATATATGTATATTTACCAACCCCTCCGCACGAGCAGGATGCGACACAAGGTCAATTTCTTAAGCGGAGTTCAACAGGTTTGAATTCAGAGTTTTCCTTCTCCTAGACTGGTTGCCTAACCAAGGTTAAAGAGCCCAGTCTGCCCTACTATTTATCCATAGCTAGAGGGAGAGTAGGATTCATACCTTTCCCAAGGGTATTAGCGCTAAGTGAAATGCAATTACCACGTCCAGGATTTGAACTCGGGGCGACGAGTCCATTTCCCATGACTTTAACCATTACACCACGCGCTTCCTACTCACTATATATATACTGGGCGGACCATAATGATTTGACACATATTAAATGCTATTTTCTCAGATTATAAAAAGACACAGAAGTACTAAATATATTTATTACACAAAAGATACATAGGAGTTTTACATGTAATCTAAGATTTGAATATTACATTTTATCAGATCAAAAGATAAAAATGCGTAGGCGTGTCAATAAAAGTTTTTATTACTTTCAGGTATTGATTTTTGTGATCCTCATAATGCCGGGGAGTCCAAAAGAAATTGCATATGTAGTCGAAGAATTGGCCATCCAGATCACTTGCTCTAATTTGTTTGTTTTGTTTTACGGCATATCAACCTTCGTGGGTCATTTAATGCCGATAAAGTTTTGAAATAAATCAATTCTTAATGGATAATACAATTTTGTTATAAATACATTTTTCTATTTAACCCATAGATGGGACCCTAACAGGTACTACCACTCCGGGTCAGAGTGGACCAAGGAGCAATGGTGATGAAGGGGTGCTCCACAATCCCCAAACCTCCAGACTGGAAGCTCACCATCAGATAGTTTAACGTTAATCCCAGGACATCAGCCACCGCCTTCTAGCACCCATATGATAAAAAGGGGTTGGGGTTTGCCATAAGGGCAATAGGGTTGGGAAAATCATATAGGTGCTACAGCTTGACGTGACCAGACGATGGGGGCCTCTCCGACCACCCGTCTAGGCTAAGTAATGATCAAAGTGGAGTGTTGCATGTCATGGACTGCTCAGTTCTATCCTTAAGCATCACGGGTCACCAACTACGGCCAACCAATTCCTTTCTTTCTTTTTTTCTTTCTTTTTTCTTTCTTTTTTTTCTTCTTTCTTTCTTTCTTTCATTTCCTTCTTTCTTTCTCTTTCTTTCTTTTTCTTCTTTCTTTTTTTGCTTCTTTCTTTCTCTTTCTTTCTTTCTTTCTTCTTTTTCTTTTTCTTTCTTTCTCTTTCTTTCTTTTCTTTCTTTCTTTCTCTTTTTTCTTTCTTTTTTCTTCTTTCTTCTTTCTTTCTTTTTTTCTTTTTCTTTCTTTCTTTCTTCTCTTCTTTCTTCTTTCTTTCTTTCTTTCTTTCTTTTCTTTCTCTTTCTTTCTTTCTTTCTTTCTTTTTTTCTTTCTTTCTTTCTTCTTTCTTCTTTCTTTCTTTCTTTTCTTTCTTTTTTCTTTCTTTCTTTCTTTCTTTCTTTCTTTCTTTCTTCTTTTTTTCTTCTTCCTTTCTTCTTTTTCTTTCTTTCTTTCTTTCTCTTCTTTCTTTCTTTTTTTGCTTCTTTCTTTCTCTTTCTTTCTTTTTTCTTTCTTTCTTTTTTCCTTTCTTTCTTTCTTTCTTTCTTTCTCTTCTTTCTCTTTCTTTCTTCTTTTTTCTTCTTTCTTTCTTTCTTTTTTCTTTCTTTCTTTCTCTTTCTTTCTTTCTTTTTTGCTTCTTTCTTTCTCTTCCTTTTTTCTTTCTTTCTTTCTTTTTTCTTTCTTCTTTCATCCTTTCTTTCTTTCTTTCTTTCTCTTCTTTTTGCATTAGTTATTTTAGTCTTTCATCCTTTCTTTCTTTCTTTCTTTCTCTTTCTTTTTGCTTTAGTTATTTTAGTCCTTCTTTCTTTCTTTCTTTCTTTTTGTCTTCTTTCTTCTATTTTTTTTTTTGCTTCTTTCTTTCTGTCCTCCTTTCTTTCTGTCCTCCTTTCTTTCTTTTTCTTACTTTCCTTCTCTCTTTCTTTGTTTCTTTTTTTCTTTCATTTTTTCTACTTCTGTTAATTTTTTTCTTTCTTTTTTCTTACTTTCTTTTTTCTTTCATTTTTGTCTTCTTTCTTCTATCAAAATTCTTTCTTTTTCCTTTCTTTTTCTTTCTTTCTTCTCCCCTTTCTTCTTATTTTCTCTTTTCTTTCTTTCTTTCTTTCTTCTCCCCTTTCTTCTTATTTTCTCTTTTCTTTCTTTCTTTCTTTTTCTTCTTTTCTTTATTTCATTTATCTCTTTTAGCCTTTTAATTTTCATTCTTTCTTTTTTCTTTCTTTTATTTTCTTTCTTTCTTCTTTTTTCCTCTTTCTTCCTATTTTCTTGTTTCTTTCTTTCATTTTTTTTCTTTCTGTTTTTCAAATCTTTTTTTTTTCATTCATGCACGATTTTCATTTTTCTTTCCACAACAATCTCCAAGATTTTTTTTTTTTTTTACCATTCACCCCAACCCTCTATTCGCTGAACAGTCCATCACATGCCTCATTACCTATCTGGAACGATGGAACTCCAAAGAGCAGAATCAACGCCCGAACGGTCACTACTTAAGCCAGATTCCCGCTCAAAGGCCACGAATCCATTGGCAGACATCTCTCAGCAATCCCACTTTGAAAAGTGCCGGTATTTTTTTTTTTTTTGCAAACCCCAACCCTTTCTTCACCCTGCAGATATTTGGGGGTGGGGCATGTTGCAAACGACTTGTTTAATTATTCCGGACACTGTCTCGACCATTGATTATTAACTGCTTTCCTGCTCCCAGAGAGTGACCCCCTAAAGTGTGACCCCTACCACTTTCGGGCCTATGAGTCCTCCAAATACTTGGGAAATCTTTGTGGGTCGTTGATTCTTTCCGCGGTGAATGGTCTAATTCTTATTTTTGGCAAGAGTCGACCGCCAGAATTATCACCAGCAGGATTTTCTAGTCAAGATAGCAGCTGAGTGACTCACTCTTTGGTTACGAACAGGGCTTGTTTAGCCCAGTCAGTAGAGCGTCGGCCTGGGAACAACAAGGTTCCTGGTTCGATACCGGCCATCGTCAACTCAGCGTATGTGTAGCACAGGGATATGTGCGGTAAACTGAGGAGCTGGTTGTAGGTAGCTCAGTCACTTGAGCGTCCGCCTGGAAACCACACGGTTCCTGGTTCGATACCGGCCATCGCCAACTCAGCGTATAAGTAGCACTGAGATCTATGCAGTAAACTGAGGAGATGATGGTAGGTATGGCGCTCCAACACAGGCGCCAAAAATCTAATTGGTCTAGCCCTCGTGAAAAGGGGATAGACGCCCTCGCTTTCTAGCTGATACCGTCTTTAGGCCATGCGACAACTTTACTAAATTTCTTGGCTAGTCAGTTGGTTGGTCATTTTGTTTAAAGGCATATCAAACCTTGTGGGCTATTTAATGCTAAATATCTTTAAAATTCTGAAATCACAATGGTGGCTGAGTAACTGACCCTTTAAAAGTAAAAAAAAAAAGTCATTGGGATGGCCTTAAGTCGGTATCAGCTAATCAGCGAAGGAGTCTATACCCCTTTTCACTAGCGCTAGACCAAGCTAGATTGTTTTGGGCGTCTGAGATGGAGCGCCATACCTACCATCAGTTCCTCTCTTTACCGCACAGTTCCCTGTGCTTCTCATACGTTGAGTGGGAGAGGGTCGGTATCGAACCAGGAACCTTGTGGTTAAGTTAAAAGTTAAGCTAAACCGGGCCTTGTTAGTTACTTAGTTTGTTGATTGTTTTATATAATGGCATATCAACTCTTGTGGGCTATTTAATGCCAAATTTCTGTAGCATTCTCAAAATGGCGGCTGAAGAATTCACCCCTTTTCTACGATGAATAGTTTAATTCTTATTTTTGGCAAGAGCTGTCCGACTTTATTCTTTCTTTCTTTCTTTCTTTCTTTCTTTCTTTTATCAGATCTTTCTTTCCTTCTTTATTATTCATTCTTTGTTGCATCGTCTTTTAATTCTTCTTTCTTTCTTTCTTTCTTTCTTTCTTTCTTTCATTTTGTATTCTTTCTTCTATAAATTTTCTTTCTTCACTTCATTCTTTCTTTCTTTTTTTCTTTTGTTTCTTTCCTTCTGTTTATTTACTGTCTTTCTTTCTTTCTTTCTTTCTTTCTTTCATTTTGTATTCTTTCTTCTGTAAATTTTCTTTCTTCACTTCATTCTTTCTTTCTTTCTTTCTTTTGTCTCTTTCCTTCTGTTTATTTACTGTCTTTCTTTCTTCTGTAAATTTTCTTTCTTCATTTCATTCTTTCTTTCTTTCTTTTGTCTCTTTCCTTCTGTTTATTTACTGTCTTTCTTTCTTTCTTTCTTTCTTTCTTTCATTTTGTATTCTTTCTTCTGTAAATTTTCTTTCTTCACTTCATTCTTTCTTTCTTTCTTTCTTTTGTCTCTTTCCTTCTGTTTATTTACTGTCTTTCTTTCTTTCTTTCTTTCTTTCATTGTATTCTTTCTTCTGTAAATTTTATTTCTTCACTTCATTCTTTCTTTCTTTCTTTCTTTTGTCTCTTTCCTTCTGTTTATTTACTGTCTTTCTTTCTTCTGTAAATTTTCTTTCTCACTTCATTCTTTCTTTCTTTCTTTCTTTTGTCTCTTTCCTTCTGTTTATTTACTGTCTTTCTTCTTTCTTTCATTTTGTATTCTTTCTTCTGTAAATTCTTTCTTCACTTCATTCATTCTTTCTTTCTTTCTTTTATCTCTTTCCTTCTGTTTATTTACTGTCTTTCTTTCTTCTGTAAATTTTCTTTCTTCACTTCATTCATTCTTTCTTTCTTTCTTTCTTTTGTCTCTTTCCTTCTTTTATTTACTGTCTTTCTTTCTTCTGTAAATTTCATTTCTTCACTTCATTCATTCTTTTCTTTCTTTCTTCTTTTGTCTCTTTCCTTCTGTTTATTTACTGTCTTTCTTTCTTTCTTTCTTTCATTTTGTATTCTTTCTTCTGTAAATTTTATTTCTTCACTTCATTCATTCTTTCTTTCTTTCTTTCTTCTTTTGTCTCTTTCCTTCTGTTTATTTACTGTCTTTCTTTCTTTCTTTCTTTCATTTTGTATTCTTTCTTCTGTAAATTTTATTTCTTCACTTCATTCATTCTTTCTTTCTTTCTTTCTTTTGTCTCTTTCCTTCTGTTTATTTACTGTCTTTCTTCTTTCTTTCTTTCATTTGTATTCTTTCTTCTGTACATTTTATTTCTTCACTTCATTCATTCTTTCTTTCTTTCTTTCTTTTGTCTCTTTCCTTCTGTTTATTTACTGTCTTTCTTTCTCTCTTTCTTTCATTTTGTATTCTTTCTTCTGTAAATTTTATTTCTTCACTTCATTCATTCTTTCTTTCTTTCTTTCTTTCTTTTGTCTCTTTCCTTCAGTTTATTTGCTGTTTTTCTCTCTTTCTTTCTTTCTTTCTTCTTTCATTCTTTCATTTTGTATTCTTTCTTCTGTAAATTTTATTTCTTCACTTCATTCATTCTTTCTTTCTTTCTTTCTTTCTTCTTTCTTTCTTTTGTCTCTTTCCTTCTGTTTATTTGCTGTTTTTCTCTCTTTCTTTCTTTCTTTCTTCTTCATTCTTTCATTTTGTATTCTTTCTTCTGTAAATTTTATTTCTTCACTTCATTCATTCTTTCTTTCTTTCTTTCTTTCTTTCTTCTTTTGTCTCTTTCCTTCTGTTATTTGCTGTTTTTCTCTCTTTCTTTCTTTCTTTCTTTCTTCTTTCATTCTTTCATTTTGTATTCTTTCTTCTGTAAATTTTATTTCTTCACTTCATTCTTTCTTTCTTTCTTTCTTTCTTTTGTCTCTTTCCTTCTGTTATTTACTGTCTTTCTTTCTTTCATTCTTTCATTTTGTATTCTTTCTTCTGTAAATTTTATTTCTTCACTTCATTCATTCATTCTTTCTTTCTTTCTTTCTTTTGTCTCTTTCCTTCAGTTTATTTGCTGTTTTTCTCTCTTTCTTTCTTTCTTTCTTCTTTCATTCTTTCATTTTGTATTCTTTCTTCTGTAAATTTATTTCTTCACTTCATTCATTCTTTCTTTCTTTCTTTCTTTCTTTCTTCTTTTGTCTCTTTCCTTCTGTTTATTTGCTGTTTTCTCTCTTTCTTTCTTTCTTTCTTCTTTCATTCTTTCATTTGTATTCTTTCTTCTGTAAATTTATTTCTTCACTTCATTCATTCTTTCTTTCTTTCTTTCTTTTGTCTCTTTCCTTCTGTTTATTTACTGTCTTTCTTTCTTTCTTTCATTTT
>CM042175.1:39674292-39691792 GCA_023376005.1 Doryteuthis pealeii
CCATTGTTTTTCGAGTTGCTTCCATGAATTGGACTGGTGAGCATCGCGCTTTCATTATGGAAACGTTTATCAAAACAAACGAATCTAACTGCAACACAAAGAGCGTTCCGTTTGCACTTCAATCTTGGTAGACATGATCCGTACCAGCTCGAAACACGATCTTGTTATGGGTTACCAACTTCAGAGCTACTGGGTCTGCATTGAAACGAAAATCAACCGGCCGACCTTGCAGCGGTAAGAGCTTCAGTTCAACAGTCTCCACTCTGTTCCACATTTAAACGCGCCCAGGCTCTTAGCTCCGAAAGAAGTTTGCGAAGAATTCTTCACAATAATCCTCAAAATGCAACCATACAAAATGATGTTGATAAACGTTTCCATAATGAAAGCGCGATGCTCACCAGTCCAAATGGCAGCAACTGAAAAAGAAACGAAAAACAATGGAATATTATATGAAAAATAAATGGCATTATATGTACTTTTGAAAATAAAAACACTTTTTGTTTCTTTACTTCATTTGCATTTTATTAAACCTACAAATATGTCAGACCATTTTGCCTAACCCTGTATTATATGATATCATTGGCTAAAACTTTTTACAACATTTTTAGATTTCTTGTGCCAGAATATTTTTATAAAACAATTATTTGGAGTAGGGAAGATCTAGAACTCATTTTACTGACAAAAATAAATTACAAAAAGTCGCTATTTTTCGCCAACCCCACCAAATTTGGGAAGCTAAAAATCGATATAACTCCGCCAATTTTTGGAATTGGAAGCTCAAATTTTGGGGATTGACCAATGTTAAATTTCACTCTTGGAAAAGAATTTCAGAAAAATTGACGGGTCGGGTGACATTTTACTTTTTTCTGGATGATTTGAGTTGGCATTACCGGTAATCTGAACATTAGCTGCATAAATGAGAGTAATATCCCCTTGTTTTTTCACTTTAAGGAAGGCCTTTGTTTTGGTCGGCCACTTTTATTTCACCATAAACCTACACTAAATTTGTTCGAATCAAAACAACTGCTTGTTTTAACACGAAAATATCATAAAATGTTTTCTTAATAACAATTAAGTTATTAATAAGTTCTTATTAATTAACTTCTTAATAACAATTAAGTTAATAACAAGGAAGTTACTCTAATTTATGTAGCTAATGTTCAGATTACCGAATTATCCATATCCGATGTGAACGGGTATATAACAATTCTTTCAATTGAGGCAAGAATCCGTTTTGTTTGTTTGTTTGTTTATTGATTTTAACGGTATATCAACCCGTCTGGGGTTATGTCATGTCTAACGGTTAGGAATATCGTGTATTTATATTTATACTTTTAAGTAAATATGTTAGCATTATTGGGGATTATGTTTATGGTATTGATTTGTTTCATGTCTATATTCTATAGTATAATGTTATTTCTCTCAAAAAAGAGAGAATATCCCCCATGTTGACATTTTCAAACAGATCTTTCATATTGTTTGCTTTGAAATAACGGTTTCTGATGTGAGCAAAAAACCCTGCATTCCATGAATAAGTGTTTAACAGGTTTCACATGTTCACATTGTGGTTGTTGTTCTTGTTTGAGTATATAGGAGTGCGTTAGTCGTAATCGGGACACAACTTGTTTACTTTCTAGACCTTCTAAATGATCACCATTGTCATAGGCTTCCAAATTTATTAGATAAAATATTGTTGATTATTATTAACTAGCAGGACCTGTGGATATACCACAGTGTGTTAATTCAATTATTACAACATTTGATATGTTTACTTAAGAGCTATTGCATTTAATTCAATATGTAAAAAATATGATAATCGTATGTTTCATGTTATCTTTCATATTGTTTGCTTTAAAGGTTTCTGATGTGAACAAAAAACCTGCATTCCATGAATAAGTGTTTAACAGTCAAAGGTGTTTGACATGTTTCACATTGTGGTTGTTGTTCTTGTTTGAGTATATAGGAGTGTGTTAGTCCTGAATCCGGCCAAGTCGCTTTCCATCGGAGGTCGATTTTGTACATTTGCTTAATGTTTTGGCCCTGGCAAGTAACGTCATTAGGATCCGGCAACGATCGGGTCGGACTGGAGATAAGACCTTCGGCGCCAAACGTGTTGGTTTCGAATCCTACTGGGGGTGGTGGGGCTCGGCGAAGGCCAGAAAGATCTTTCTCTATCAAATGCATAGCGAGATAGGGGGAAACTCGGCTCATAGGTGGCTGTCAGAGAGCCTGGCAGTGATACAGATTCTGGTGGATGAGGATGAGGGGTCTGGAAAGAAAGGGGTGAGATGGATAGGGGTAGGGTGGGTGGGTTTTGAAGATAATGACCGAGTAAGGTGCTTGTGTTATGTTTGTGAGGCGGTCTTGATAATATAAACGATATTAATAAAGATAATTGCGTAGATAATGAAAAGCGGGAGGTAATGCTAAAAAGAGGGACAGAATGGGGAGTGGCGTTGTTTGGGTATCGGTTTTGAGAAGGGGGAGGAAGAGGAGGAGAAAGAAGCTGAAGCGGGAAATCTATAAAGAAGAGAAGGAGAAAGAGAAATGGATTTGGGGGGGAAGATATAGAGAAAGAATGGGGAATTGGATTGTTTGAATGCTGGATTTGATTATAAAGACTTGATATCACTCAGCCTCCAGTGAAAGGCCTCCAGTTAAAACTGGTGTGAAAAGTTCGCAAGGTGGAAATAATAATAATAATAATAATAATAATAATAATAATAATAATCACCTTATCCCAGCAAGAAGACCAGATCTAGTGTTGATAACAAAAAAGAAAGAACTTGTTAACTGGTGGATTTTGCAGTGCCAGCAGATCACAGGGTAAAGCTAAAGGAAAATGAAAAAATAGACAAATATCTGGACCTTGCCAGAGAACTGAAAAAGTTATGGAATATGAAAGTGAAAGTGATACCAATTGTAGTTGGTGCACTTGGAACAGTCCCAAAAGGATTAGAAAAGGGTTTGGAAAGTTTGGATATAAGAGGTAGGATTGAAACCATTCAAACACTGCACTGCTGCAATCTGCCAGAATACTCAGAAGAGTCCTGGAGACTGAGGAGACTTGCTGTCACTCAGACTCCAGTAAAAGACCATCAGCTAACACTGATGTGAAAACTCAAAAGGAGTAAATAATAATTCAACAGGAGGATAAACAAAGGCTGTATCCCCAAAGACCTACTGTATGGGGAGTTAGTAGAGGGCACCCGGCCGGTAGGGAGACAACGCCTGCGCTTTAAAGATGTCTGCAAGAGAGACATAAAGACATGCCACATTAACACCAACACATGGGAGGCTTGTGCACAAGGCAGTAAGGCCTGGCGCCTCCTCGTCAGAAAAGGAACAAAAAGGAGTGAAAATGAGAGGAAAGAAGCCGCCACTGAAAAAAGAGTCAAAATGAAGGAGAGACAACAGCAACTCCACTGTTTCTTTGCAGTCACTGCACCAGAGATTGCCATTCAAAAATTGATCTGATCAGCTACTCACGCAGTTGCAGATAAAAAGTGGACACTATGCCATCGTCGTAAGACGGTAGGATGCCAACAAATAATAATAATAATAATAATGGGAAAGTAATCCACTGGAAAAAATTCAATTTTCACCATACAACTAAATGTTATAACATGCACAAGATTGAACCGGTTAAATCGAACTTAACGGACCTAAATTCCACCATCGTATGGTACCCTACCGAAAGAAAAAAAATACCAAATTTTGGGAATTAACCGAATTTAATGAAAATTTCAGTGTTGATATATTAATAAATAAAAGATATATTGCACAAGTTATATTATTTAAAAACTTTTACATTTTTTCAGGCCAGCTTTGAGGCGTAACACAGATTCTTAAAGATACGTGGTTAAAAGTTAACTGACCTGAAGTTTTAAAATAAAATAACTGTACATTATATCTTTTATTATCTAATATATCAACACTGAAAATTTCATTAAATTCGGTTAATTCCAGATTTTTGGTTTTTTTTTCGGCGGGGTGACATACGATGGTGGAATTTATGTCCGTTTAGTTCGATTTAACCACTGAACCTGTCCTGGAGAACGAGACAGATAAAAATTCTCTGGGACTTCGAGGTACAGACGGATCACCTAATCCCGGCCTGGAGAACGGACCTAGGATTGACTGACAAGAAGAAGAGAACCTGTCATCTCGTGGATTTTGCTGTTCGGGCCTACCACCGATTAAAAATGAAAGAAAGCGAAAAGATAGACAAATACTTGGACCTTGCCGGAGAACTAAGAAAACTGTGGAACATGTTGAAGGTCGTACCAATTGTTATTGATGCCCTTGGAACGGTCCCCAAAGCTCTGGAAAAGAATTTAGGTGAATGGGAAAATTACAACACTATTGCAATCGGCTAGAATACTCAGAAGAGTCCTGGAGACTTGCTATCACTCAATCTCCAGTGAACCACCAGCTACGGCAGATGAGATAAAGTCAATAATAATTATTCTTATTATAATGGAGATTGTATGTTTTTCTGTCTGTAACCGAAACTATATTACTATACAAGTCACAATTCTCTTTGTTATCTGCATACATTCTCCATGATTTATTTTTATTTAAACCTCAATTATTAATAAAATTGTTTTACATCATTAACTGTTGACTGTACATACGAATATCATGCAGTTGTATTTATATATACAACAAAACAGCGGTTTACAGTGTGAATGGGAAGGCTAATTTGCATATTGATCTTTAAAAATTGATTTTAATAAATATGTGCTTAATATTATTGATTTCTAATTGTTTGGTTTTATCTTAATGAATATGAGCAGAATTCTCTTCAATAAATGTTAAAAGAAATCCCTTAACAAAAAGAAATAACTGTAATATTATTCTTTACTTCCTATTTTAACTAAATAGTTAAATTAGGAATAGGAGTAATTGAAAATGATGGAAGAGTTAGTTTCAAAGTTGTTCTATTTTTCAATCATACCCCCTCTGTTCCAAATCATGTTATCTGCATTTTTATTCAGTTTCATTGGCCTTTCTAATTTAATATGATATTTTATTATATTAAAACTTAAATACTTGCACCCGGAGGGTGCATATATTTGCTAATAATAATAATAATAATAATAATAATAATAATAATAATAATAATAATAGTTGATAAACAATAAAAAAAGAGAACGTGCCAACTGGAGGACTTTGCGGTTCTAACATACCATAGGATGAAGTTGAAAGAAAACGAAAAGATAAACAAATACCTGGACCTTGCCAGAGAATTGAAAAAGTTGTGAAATATGAGAGTGAAAGTGATACCAATTGTAGTTGGTGCACTTGGAACGGTCACAATAAACTTGGGAAAAAGACTAGAGGATCTGGAAATCAGAGAAAGAATTGAGACGACCCAGACTACTGCGCTGCTGAAATAGACTAGAATACTCAGAAGAGTCCTGGAGACCTGAGAAGATTTGCTGTCACTCAGCCTCGAACGGACACACCACCATTGTGGTGTGTCTCCTCCAAAGTCTCTCACTATTTCCCTTTCACTCCTCGCCCTTTAGGCACTTTTTGACCAAGAAGATGCCTACAGGTCAGCCTTTCACACGTCATCCCAAAATTTAGTTAATTTCCACTATTACATAACATATAATCAAAATGTTGGCTTTTTCCACATTTCCCCATCTGATTATTTTACACATACATTCATACATACAGGTAGTTGGAGGCGTGTGGTATAATGGTTAGAGTCCTGGGAAATGAACTCGTCAACCCGAGTTCAAATCCTGACGAAGCTGGTTGCATTTCACATGGCACTAATACACTTAAGAATGTATGAATCCACCTGGTCTCTCTTTCTCCAGCTATGGGTAAATAACAGGACAGAATGGGCTCTTTAATCTTGGTACGACAATTGGCCTAGGAGAATTAAAACTCTGAATTCAAACCTGGTAAACTATGCTTAATAAATTGACATTGTGTCACATCCTGCTCACGTGGAGGAGTTGATAAATATGTACACACATACATGATGATGGCAGGGTTCGAGTATTGCCATTGCTTGATATAAAAAAAATTTCAACTGTGAGCTGCACGAATGTGGCTTTTTAGTCCAGCTAACGTCTTTCCACATTCACAAGTTATTCCAGGGAGCACAGGGTAGTTTATTAGTCCATTTCACCAATGCACAATTTGGTGACTAATCAGGCCAGCTCTGCCCCGACAGAGCCTTCAGCATTGTTCACACAGTAGACCAATTTGAAGCCCTTGCTCGTCTACTGCTTTATGAACGTTCCTCTTGCGAACATCTTGTTTTAACCGTTCATATTGCATACGATTCATCTCAAATTTCTTTATACCTTCCTGCAAAGTTTATCTCCACTGCACATGTTCCAAAGCTTACTCTCCCATGTTTTCTCGTCAATGCTACACTTTTTCAATGTCGACTTCAACTGTACCTCTTCTTAGGCTTTAAAAAGTTCAACAGTGTGCATCAAAAAGTGGTGAGCTGTGCGAATCAGCCCAGCTAAAGTCTTGCACATCTTTCCATATTCACAACATGTTATTCCAGGGATCACAGGGTAGTTTATTGGTCCATTTCACCAATGCCCACTGACTAATCAGGCCAGCTCTGCTCAGATTCGGCCTTCCGCACTGTTCACACAGTAGACCAATTTGAAGCCCTTGCTCGTCTACTGCTTTATGAATGTTCCCCTTGCGAACATCTCGTTTTAATCGTTCATCTTGCATACGATTGGTCACAAATTTCTTTGTGCCTTCCTGCAATACATACAGACAGACAGTCAGACAAACAGACAGACAGACAGACAGACACTAGTCCTATGGTGCGTTAGAATGCACCAACTGCACCTCTGCAGAGGGGTAAGACTCCCCCAATGGGGCCACCTGTTGGCCGTGAGTGGTGAGCCGTGATGCTTAAGGATAGAAACCAGGTGGATGAGCAGTTCATGACTTGCAATACTCCACTTTGGCCCTATCTTGGGCTAGACGGGCGGTTGGAGAGGCCCCCTCCGATCAATCAGCTGGTCATGTCAAGCCCTAGCACCTATATGTCTTTCCCTACCCTATTGTCCATATGGGTGCTAGAAGAATGACATTAAACTCTATCTGATGGTGAGGTTTCAGTTTTGGAGGTTTGGGGAATGTGGAGCACCCCTTCATTACCATTGCTCCCTGGTCCAACTCGGACCCGGAGTGGTAGTACCTGTTAGGGTCCCATCTATGGGTTAAATAAAAAAATGTGTTTATAAAAAACATTGAGTTTCCATTAAGAATTGATTTATTTCAAAACTTTATCGGCATTAAATGACCCACTGACGTTGATATGCCGTCAAACAAACCAAACTAAACAGACAGACAGAAAAGATCTCACCAGCATTTTTCCTCTATGCTATTGCTTTTGTCTAATAATAGCAAGTAGCGATAAATATCTTATATTTTTTCTTATTACCCAAACGGTTGGTGGTTGTTGGAGTGTTGAAAATAGAGGTGATGGTGGTGGTGGTGGGGGTGTTCTTGTTTATTTTCATGTTTTTTTTATCGATTGTATTTTTTTTGGTTTATTTGTTTTCGTATAATTCCAATTCTGTTGCTGGTCAGAGCGCACCTGCCGCCGTGAGCTAAGAGAAAGCCTCGCACCTGTGCCTGTTTGAGATCGCATTAAGGATTCATGAGTTCTTTATAACAGACTTAAATCACCGATATCTCCCGCCCCCACCCCACCATCTTCTCAACACGTCTCCCCCTCCAATCGCTAATCCTCCGCCACTTCCCCCATCCCCTTCTGTTCCCCCACACCACCCCCCAAAAAAATCAATGGCAGTGCTGATAGACTCAAAAACAATCGGAATATTAATGTTTTATATTTTGTTTTATGTTTTTGATTTTCCATTTTCTCAAAGATTTGAGTGCCAATCTCTCTCGATCACACAGACACGAATCCTAGCTCAACAAGTCGTCTTTGTGTTTATACTATAACACTAGTAAGGGTACCTAATAATGCCCGGGAAAAAAACCGCCCTGTCGGCTTGGGCGTTAGAATACAACAACTGTACCTCTGCAGAAGTCCAATCAATCAGCTGACCACGTCAATCTCTAGCACCTATAGGATTGTCACAACCCTATTGCTTTCATGGCAAACCACAGGTCTTTTTATCATATATGAACTAGAATGCAGTGACTGAGGGTCTTAATGTTCTGTGTATGATGTTAATCTGCATCTAATGGTGAAGTTTCAATTCTAAAACTATGGAGAGTGTGGAGTACTCCTTCATCACCATTACTCCCAGGTCCACTCTAAACCGTAATGGTAGAACCTGTTAGGGTCCATCTATGGGTCCACTTGTTGGCCGTGGAAGGCGCTCCCAACCCATCCCCTTCTGTTTTCCCCCACCCTCCTTTTATTTTTGTTTTGTTTTCTTTATTTCTTTATTTTTTCTATTTCTTTTTTTGCTTTTCTTTTCTTTTTCTTTTTCAATTCTTTGTATTTGTTACAATCTTATGGGCCATCCTCTAGGCTTTAAGCAAGAGCGCTTGTCCAGGGGAATTGGATCCTTGGTAAAGCGTTCTCTGATAATGAATCCTTTGGTTCTTCTGGTAAATAATCCTGAGTATTGTAAGTCCCTCCTCAATGAGTGCTAGTAGAACTATGGCCAGTATCAGTGTTTAAGTAGTGTATCAGCCACGCAGTATGGCTAGTGATTGGCCCGAGGAATAAACCACGAGATCTCGGCTAGTTTATAAATTCAGGTGGGGAATTGTAGCACACCTTATATCACCAAATATTCCAACAGTATTTCTCAAAGATTTGAGTGCCAATCTCTCTCGATTACGATCACACAGACACAGATCCTAGCTCAACAAGTCGTCTGTGTTTATACTACACACTAGCAAGGGTATCTAATAATGCTCGGGAAAAGCCGCCCTTTCGACTGGGGCGTTAGAATACAACAACTCCATCAATGGGTCCACCTATTGGCCGTGGGCGGCGACCCGTAAGAATTAAGGATGGAACCCTGGTGGCTGAGCAGTCCATGAAATGCAATACTTCCCTTTGGTCCTTACTTATGCAAGACGGGCGGTCGGAGAGTCCCCGCCGATCAATCGGCTGGTCAAGACAAGCCCTAGTCCCTATATGATTGTCCCAATCATATTGTCTTTATAGCAAACCCTGAACCCTTTTTATAATATGTGTGCTAGAAGGTGGTGGCTGAGGGTCTTCATTACTTGGGTATAACGTTAAACTCTATCTGATGGTGAGGTTCCAGTTCTGTAAAATGTGGAGCAAAAAGGACCGTTTTAAAAAATATTATACCCAAATGTTTAGATAATGAACTTATGTGAATTTATTAAATAAGCTAAATCTTTTTTTTGGGAAGTAGTGTACATAATTTTGAAATAAGTAGAAACTGTTGGAGTCAAAATGGGTTTGATTGACAGGTGGTGACCCTGAGATAAATTTGAGTACTTGGCTATGATTGGATTAGCTGAGTTAGCTAAGGATCTGTTAGTTAAAAATTGCAGAAGTTTGGGGGTTGCCTACTTTCAACGCCACCGGATGCAAAGGCAAAAAAGAAAACTCTAAAAAAGATGATTCTATTTTAAATGTTAAATTTAATTTTCTTTCTTTTTCTTAATTTTGCAATTTTTTCTTTTTCTTTATTCTTTCTTTTTCTTTGTCTTTTTAAATTTTTTTCTTTTTCTTTTTTTCTTTTAATTCCTTTCAATTTCTGTTTTATTTCCAATTTTCTCTTTTGCTTTCTTTTTTCTTTCTTTTCTTTTTCAATTTCTCTTTTCTTTTCTTTCTTTTTCTTTTCTTTTCTCTTTCGTTTTTCTTTCTTTCTTTTCCTGTCTTTTTTCCTTCTTTTTTTTCTTTCGTTTTTTTTTAAAATTCTTTCTTTCTCTTTCTTTTTCGCTTTCTTTAATTGTTTCTATTTCTTTCTTTTTTAACTTTCTACCTTCTTTTTCTTTTTTTTTTCTTTGATTTTCGCTTTTTTCTTTCTTTTCTTTACATTTTCCCTTTTTGCTTTTCTTTGTGTTTTCATTCTTTTTCTTTTCCTTTTTCTTTTTCTTTTTCTTTTTCTTTTTCTTTTTCTTTTTCTTTTTCTGTCATTTTCCTATTTTCTTTTTTTTTCTTATTTTCTTTTTTCATTTTTTTTTACTTTCTTTTTTTACTCTTTCACTTTGTTTTTTCGTTCATTTCTTTCATGTTGTCTTGTTCTTCCTTGTATTTTCTTTCTTTTTCTCAATTTTGCAATTTTTTCTTTTTCTTTATTCTTTCTTTTTCTTTGTCTTTCAAAAAATTTTTCTTTTTCTTTTTTTCTTTTATTTCCTTTCAATTTCTGTTTTATTTCCAATTTTCCCTTTTTCTTTCTTTTTTCTTTCTTTTCTTTTTCAATTTCTCTTTTCTTTTCTTTCTTTTTCTTTTCTTTTCTCTTTCGTTTTTCTTTCTTTGTTTTCCTGTCTTTTTTCCTTCTTTTTTTCTTTCGTTTTTTTCTCCCCTTTCTTTCTTTTCTTTTATCTCTTGCTTTTTAAAAAAATTCTTTCTTTTGTTTTTTCTTTTTTTCTTTCGATTTTTCTTCTTTTTTTTCTCCCTCCTTTTCTCTTTGTTTTGAAAATCTTCCTTATCCTTTCTTTTTTAAGTTTTTTTCTTTCTTCTATGTCTTTTTCCAATCTTTTTTCATTTTTTTCCTTCATTTTGCCCTTCTGTTTTTTTTTTTGTATTTTCTTTCTTTTTTTCTTTCTTTGTTCTTTCTTTTCTTTTGTCTTTTATTTTCTTCTTCAGATTTCTTTCTTTTTTCCTTTTTTCAATTTTTCCTTTCTTTTTTCTTTCTTTTAACTCTTTGTTTTTTTCCTTTCTTTTTCTTACATGTTGTCTTTTTGTTTTTCCTTGTATTTTCTTTCTTTTTCTGTTACGTTTTTCTTACTCACTCCTTTCAGCTTTTCTTTTCTTTTTCTTTTTCTTTTCATTTTCTCTTTTTTATTTTTTTTATTTCTTTATCTTTGTTTTTTTTTGTTTTATCTTTTATTTCATTTTTAGATTTTTCTTTATTTTTCTTTCATTTTCCCTTTTTTGTAAAATTTTTTCTTTTTCTTTCTTGTTTGATTTTCTTTCTTTTTTTTCTTTTTTCTTTATCTTTTCATCTTCTCTTTTTTTCTTTATTGTCCTTCCTTTTTCTCTTTCTTTTTACTTTTCTCTTTCTTTTCTCTTTCTTTTTTCTTATGTTTGTTTCTTCTTCTTCTTCTTTTTTAATTATTTTGTTCTTTCTTTCTTTTCTTTCTTCAACATCACTCTAAATAAAATAAGGGGGAAAATGGTCGAATTCGGAGCCAAAATAACGAGAAACATGTCTGCTGAATTTCCCAATGGCTAGAACATACTGACCAGCAACGGTTTAATCAATTTGTTTAACGACACATCAACACCTTAGGGGTTAATTAGAACCGAAATTTTCTTTTAATTTTACCAACAAACGCAACTAAGCGATATCTTGTTTTATACTAGTATTTTCAACGCCTGAACAGTCACAACCGTAGCTTCATTCACGCTCACAAGCCACGAATTCATACCCAGGCAGCACCCATCACCTTCCCGTTTAGATCTGCTGATATTTACAGAACCCCACCCCTTTTCTTTACACTGGCGATATTCCCAATATTTGGGGGTGGGGCATGCTGCAAACAACTTGTTTAATTATTCCGGACACTGTCTCGACCAATGATTAACTGCGTACGACCTCCCAGAGAGTGACCCCTTTAAGAGTGACCCCTACCACGTTCGGGCAAATGAGTCCTCTAAATACTTGGGAAATCTTTGTGGGTCGTTGATTCTTTCCACGGTGAATGGTCTAATTCTTATTTTTGGCAAGAGTTGACCGCCAGATTTATCACCAGCAGGATTTTCTAGTCAAGATAGCAGCTGTGTGACTCACGCTTTATTCACGGACATACAAACATGATACACTGTTACTATTCTTTGCTTAGTTAGATGGTTATTTACCGTATTTGACGGAGTGGGATTGTCTTCCCTTTGGCTGGAAGAGTTATCTTCCCTCTGGTTTCGCGTTTTCACCACCAGGGGTTTTGCTATTTAAGCAGGCAAGCGCCAGATTCGAATCCTCTTCTTCTTCTGCGGCACCTCACACAAATGGATTAGACATTTATATCTACACCCTCCTTGTGTGGGGGCTTCTGCCCCCAACACAACACTAGTAAGTGACTTTAACCTATGGACTCTCTATAACTATCCCTATCTGTTGTATGTACATTTAGATAACTATTGTATACATTTTTATTGTATCTTATCCCTTTTCTATGTACGTGTATATCTACTATGTAACTTTTCTCATGTATCTTGTATACGTATATCTCTTGTCTTAAATGCTTCTCCATGTGCTTGTATTAAAGTCCTTTATGTGTAACACCCTTGATTGGAGTTGTTTTGTTCAATCAATTATAATTGCTATTATAACTTTGAACCCAACAACGGCATATATATATTTACCAAACCCTCCGCATGAGCAGGATGTGACACAAGGTCAATTTCTTAAGCGGAGTTTAACAGGTTTGAATTCAGAGTTTTCCTTCTCCTAGACCGGTTGCCTAACCAAGGTTAAAGAGCCCAGTCTGCCCTACAATTTACCCATAGCTGGAAGGAGAGTAGGATTCATACCTTTCCCAAGGATATTAGCGCTAAATGAAATGCAATTACCACGTCCAGGATTTGAACTCGGGGCGACCAGTTCATTTCCCATGACTTTAACCATTACACCACGCGCTTCCAAGACGTACAGGCATATTGCATATAAGACGTACGGGCATATAAGATGCCCCCCCCCATTTCAACAGGTCAGATTCAAGAAAAAAAGTTTTTAGTGTATTTAAGCATATGTTGTTGAAAACAGTCTGTTTAACCTTGATTTGGTAGAGCGTTCGGCTAGAAACCACAAGGTTCCTAGTTCGATACCGGTCCTCGCCCACTCAGCGTATGAGTAGCACAGGGATCTGTGCGGTAAAGTAAGGAGTTGATGGTAGGCGTGGCGCTCCACCTCAGATGCTAAAATAATCTCCTTGGTCTAGCGCTAGTGAAAAGGGGATAGACTCCCTCGCCGTCTGGCTGATACCGACATTAGGCCGCCCCGACGACGACGACTTTATAACAATACCAGCAATAAAACAAGGATACATGGAGTTTAGAGTAGGTAAAAGTACTGAGCGTAAGCTGGGTTAGTGAGCATCATTAATAAGAAGATTAGCCTAGGCCTATGGGAAGTCTCAAACTTCACCTACGATATATACGACGCAGGGCGATTTTTTTAGCGAAAATTTTGGAAAAAAGTGCGTCCTATATGCCGTCAAATACGGTAATTTGTTTAAAGGTATAGAGACAATACGGATCATATTATCTTTAGGCACCCCTTTTTGATCTCGATTTGGAAAGGACATGTTTTTCATTTACACCGTCAATACCCGGTTGTTTGTATTTGGGGTTAGGGTTAGGGGTTAGGGTTAGTGGTTAGTTTTATAATTTTTAAAAATCTAAAAATCGTCTATTAAAACAACCGGATATTGACGGTGTAAATGAAAGACATGTCCTTTCTTAACCGAGATTAAAAAGGGGTGCCTAAAGATCATATGGTCCGACAATTCTTGTCGTATCAGTGCTGCTGTATGGCTGCACTACTTTGATCCTAATGAAACGCATAGAGAATAAACTAGAATGCTGCGGGCAATCCTAAACAAAACGTGGAAACAACACCCCACGAGAAAACAGCTGTACGGCCACCTGCTACATATCACCCAAACCATCCGAGTAAGACGGACAAGACACGCAGAACACGCAGGACACGCAGGGCACTGTTGGAGAGGCAAGGAGTCATAAGCGACGTTCTTCTGTGGAAGCTAGCACATGTGCACGCCAGTGTGGGTTGTCCAGCAAAGACGTACTCTGACCAGCTCTGTGCGGATACTGGATGATGCACACACACACACACACACACACACACACATCAGATAAATATCTTCAATTTAAATAAGGAATTACATCGACTTAGTTAATGTAGAGTAGGGTCCTGAGGAAATCATTTTTGATTGAAACCATGGTAGACCCCTTATTTTCCATCTAACAATAATATTATTCTTTTTACTTTACCGCACAGATTCAACCTGTGCTACTCATGTGCTAAGTTGGTTAGGACCGATATCAATCCAAGAACCTTATGGTTTCTAGACAGATGCCATGCCCACTGAGCTAAACCATCACATGTACACACACACACATATATATATATATATATATATATATATATATATATATATATATATAATTTAATATACCAAGCGTGTTGGTAGATCCTTGCGGAGAGAAAAAAAAACAGCAGAAAGTTTGATTGTAAAAATATACTACCAAACATCAACCAGGAAGAAAAAAAATTATTGAAAAAAAGAAAGGACCAAGATATTCGTACCAACAAAAAATAATCTATTGGTACAGTATTTGGCCAAAAGAAAAAACAATTTATATGTATATATATATGTATATAAGATATATATATATATTCATATAACCGCTAGGAGAAAGCTAATATGTAAAAAGTGCTCGATACCTAAGTAGAGCCAATAATAAAGATAATCTAATGAGTCAGACGAACCTACTATTAGTTTCGCATAAAGCTCTTCAGGGCTAAAATCTGAGTCAGATTTTAGCCCTGAAGAGCTTTATGCGAAACTAATAGTAGGTTCGTCTGACTCATTAGATATATATATATATATATATATATATATATATATATATACTAGTACAAAATAAAAATAGATGTAAAATTTATTTGTGAAACATATTGCCTGAGGGGTGGGAGTAAAAAATTCAGTGTCAGCGAGTTTGTACCCTAAGTAAGTAAAATCATCAAATTCATTAAAGGATTAAAAAATAAAACAATTTCAAATGTAAACTTTAAATATGTATTAAAATAAAACAAACTATATATAGATATATAATACCAGTCATGTATTTATTAAAACTTGTTTTAAAAAAAAACAATGAGGACTGACTAATGTTGCATGTTCAAATTTTGAGTGTATTTATTCTGTTATGACGATTTTGGGTAATGTGACCTAAGCAGTGAAGTATTTTTTGTTACAGACAAAAATCGGAAGCGAATCTCCATTATTATATATATATATATATATATATATATATATATATATATATACCACCCACCCCAACACGCACGTACAGGATGCGACACAAGGTCAATTTCTTAAGTGGAATTTAACAGGTTTGAATTCTAGTCTGGTTACCTAGACATGGTTAAAGAGCCCAGTCTGCCCTGCTATTTACCCATAGCTGGAGGGGAAATTGGATACATATGTACATATATATATATATACATACATATACATATATATATACATACATATATATATATAATATATATATATATATATATTTACTAACTCCTCCGCACGAGCAGAATGTGACACAAGGTCAATTTGTAAAGCGGAGTTTAACAGGTTTGAATTCAGAGTTTTCCTTCTCCTAGACCGGTTGCCTAACCAAGGTTAAAGAGCCCAGTCTGCCCTACTATTTACCCATATCTGGATGGAGAGTAGAATTCATACTTTTCCCAAGGTATTAGCGCAATGTGAAATGCAAACAGCTTCGTCCGGGAATTGAACTCGGGATGACGAGTCCATTTTCTATTACTCTAACCATTAGACCACGCGCCTCCCCTTATATATATATTTGTATCAAATCGATCTCGACGAAAGAAGAACCAATCATCAGTCACATGGAAGAAAATGACAACGCTGACCCGGATCACGTCCCCACCCTTGTTGAACTTTGACCAAATCATTCTGGCTTGCCAAATATCTTGGAACTGTTTCGTGACTGCGGATTGATCAACTGTCAAAACTGTCGCCATTTGCCGACGCATCACTTAACATTAGTTAAAATTAATCCCATTGAACCCTCTGTCTCATTAGGCTTAAAAGTTATCGACTTAATTTCACGAATTGGCCGGCTTAATTTTCCACGCAGCAACAGCCTCTAACTGCAAAGTGTGTGGCAATCTCATGTTTAGTTTGAACGGTAAAACTATACATTTAACCTCTTTAACATACACTTCTACTAGCAACACAACAACAAAATAAAAACAAGCCTTATAATGGACAAGAAGTGGCTACCCAGCATTGCCTGGGTAGAGAGGGGGTGGTAAAAAAAAACCTGGTGTATTGATTTGTTTACTTTTGAGATTCACAAATTCTGGACATTTTTAAGTAGAATTTCAATGCTATTTCTATGTATATTTTGATTTTTTAATATCTTCAAATATAGATCAAATCTTCACATTTTTTGCACAAAAATCAAGAACTGATGATACTATATATATATATATATAATATATATATATATATATATATATTTAATTTGTCGTTAATTGTTTTATTTTCATAGTTTCATCTATCCATTCATTCATAAATACATACATACCAAATCCCCTTTATATATGTACTAGAATCATCTACCCGGCGTCGCCTGTGTAGAAGCGGATGGGTTAAAAAGCTAGTCTCGCAGATCCATTATTATTGTATCGCGAGTTGGAGCCTCACAGGATGCCTCATTAAAATGCCTATGTAAAAACACATTGTGCTGATCCAGACATTCCGTAAAGAAAAATTGATGTCTACTATTTAAAATATTAAATGCAAAATAAAGAAAATTACATGACTATAAGGAGAAGTAGGGATGTGATCAACAGAGGACCAGCTTCATTTTAATATACGATACATGTTCATGTGTTGGTAATTATACCTGTTCTAAACTAAATGGCATTACTTTTTGACTCACCTATGTGGAGAAGTAGGGATGCGGTACACAGAAGACCAGCTTCATTTTGATGCATGTTACATGTTCCTGTGTTGGTAATTATACATGTCCTAGACAAAATGGCATTACTTTTTAACTAACCTATGTGGAGAAGTAGGGATGTGATCCACAGAGGACCAGCTTCATTTTGATGTATGATACATGTTCCTGTGTTAGTAATTATAACTCTTCTAAACAAAATGGCATTAGTTTTACTCACCTATGTGGAGAAATAGGGATGTGATCCATGAAGGACCAGCTTCATTTTAATGTACGATACATGTTCCTGTGTTGGTAATTATATCTCTCCTAAACAAAATGGCATTACTTATTGACATACCTACGTGGAGAAGTAGGGACGTGATTCACAGAGGACCGGCTTCATTTTTATGTATGATATATGATCCTGTGTTGGTAATTATACCTGTCCTAAACAAAATGTCATTACTTTTTGACTCACCTATGTGGAGAAGTAGGGATGTGATCCACAGAGGACCTGCTTCATTTTTATGTATGATACATGTTCCTGTGCTGGTAATTATATTTCTCCCAAACAAAATGGCATTCCTTTTTTACTCACCCTCGTAGATAGATATGCATCAATGCTTTGCGAGGAGGTAACTTGACCTATTCGGATCTTCG
>CM042175.1:39696792-39729054 GCA_023376005.1 Doryteuthis pealeii
ATTGTGTTAAATTGTACAGACAATTCTTGTCGGACGAGTTTTTGTTCGATCCTTTCTAATTTTCTGGCCATCTTTTTACTTGAAAAAGTTTAGAGTAAGGATAAAAAAAAAATAATATATAAAATATAAAATATAAAAATGTATAAAGAAATATATAAAAACATTTATGTATATAAAAATATACATAAAAAATGTATATAAAAAATATACATAAGGAATATATATAAAACAAAAATTTGAATATAAAAAAATAAAAAAATATATTAAAAAAATTATATAAAAAATATTATTACTGCTATTAACCAAATAAACAAAGTAAAACCTTAAAATATGATAGATAATATAATGTTGTATAAATATAATATTGATAATATATATATATATATATATAATATATATATATATATATATATATGTATGTGTGTGTGTGTGTGTGTGTGTGTGTGTGTGTGTGTGTGTGTGTGTGTATATATAGGGGGTTGTTCTAGCAAAAAATATTTAAGTTTTAATGCAACAAAATATTATATCGAATTAAAAAGACTAACGAAACTTAATAAGAACGAATATAAAAATATTACACTTACTTAATGTTATTCTAATTGATTTTTATATAAAATTATATATAGCATTGCTTTTAATACGTTTGAGATTAACATGATTTTATTAGAAATCAGTAACAGCAAATAATTGTTATTATTAAATTATTTATTAAACCCAGTTTTGTTAAAATTATTTCGACCATATACAATGAAAATCTTTATTTCCTAGAGATATATAACACATATTTCAATATTTTAATGCATTAATAATATGGGCAGTTTTGCGGCAAATCTAACTCAGCTAGACTTTAATAGAGACATCGTTAATAAATAAGATGCTAATTAAGATTATATAATGACTATTTCATAATCGTTGAGAATATAACTTGAATAACTAAGGAAATAGTGACGTCAGTGGTGACGAAGTTTCGGTTACCGACAATCCCCAATATATATATATATATATATATATATATATATATATATGATTTTATATATGAAAATGGTGACTTACCAGTGAAATTGGCCACATTGGTTAGTTAATACAAGTTTCACAATGATAAGACTGCGATATAACAGATATAAAGTGCTCAATACGTGAGTAGACCATATTCATTATTATAATAGTATACACAATCAATGCCTTGATTAATTCAGCGGATTTAACCCTAAAGATTCTTATGGTGAAACTCGAGTATGTTATTTCAGTGTATACCGTTATAATGATAATGGCCCGGGTTAGCTCAGTCGGTAGAGCGTTCGGCTAGAAACCACAAGGTTCCTAGTTCGATACCGGTCCTCGCCAACTCAGCGTATGAGTAGCACAGGGATCTGTGCGGTAAAGTAAGGAGCTGATGGTAGGTGTGGCGCTCCACCTCAGATGCTAAAAACAATCTCCTTGGTCTTTTAAAGATTTATCCCCAAAACTTTTGCTCATATTCATTAAGATAAAACCAAACAATCAGAAATCAATAATACTAAGCACATATCTATTAAAATCAAATTTTTAATATACATATGCAAATTAGCCTTCCCGTTCACACTGTAAAGCGCTATTTTGTTGTATGTATAAATACAATTGCATGTTATTAGCATATAGATATAACCAACAGTATTAATAATGTAAAATAATTTTATCAATAAATGTCGTTCAGATAAAAATAAAATCGTGGATAATGTGACATAAATAACTAAGGGAATTGTGACTTGAGTAGTGATATAGTTTCGGTTACAGGCAGTCAAACACACAATCTCCATTATAATAAGAAAGATATATATAAACATAAACTTGAAGTTGGACGGGACGCCGAAAAAAAAACAAGGACTAAAAAGAATCATTTAGATAAACTTAAGCAGGTTATTACCTAAATGAGTAACATGAGTGACCTAGAAAAAACAGAACCCAAATTATTTATTTATTTTCCCATTAAACTAACCCTAAATCCCAACCCCAACCCTAACCCTAACCTTAAACCCTAAAACTTGTTGGACTTAAACTTTAAAAAAATAAAAATTACATTTAACAGTTTTATTACAAAATTTGTGTGCTCTGTTTTTTCTAGGTCACCCTGTAATATTATGTAACTCAACTAGGTAGGGTTTAGGGTTAGGGTTTAGGGTTAGGGTTAGAGTTTAGGATTAGGGTTAGGGTTGGAGTTTAGGGTTAGTTTAATGGGAAAATAAATAATTTGGGTTCTATTTTTTCTAGGTCACCCTGTAATATCATGTTACTCAAGTAGTAAATAACCCTTAAGCAGGTACGTGTTTTTCGTTTTTTTTTTGTACGTGTTTTTTTTTAAATCTCTATAAGATTGCCAGTAAGAATGTCTTGCTTGATTTTCATCAAGTATGACACAAGGCCCTAATTCTTGAGGATCGAATTCGCAAACCCATACTACAAAGATAAACCTTTTCTGCTCTTAGTGTCGAGCCCTTCCTTTACCAAAAGAACAGTAACCAAAATTTGAAGGTTATATATATATATATATATATATATATATATATATATAATATATATATATATATATATATATATATAGGTTATATCCTAGTTGAGTAGCATGATATTAAAGGGTGACCCAGAAAAAACAGAACCAACAAATTTTGTAATAAAACTGTTAATTTTTTTTTAAAGTTTAAGTCCAACAAGGGTTAGGGTTGGGGTTTAGGGTTAGGGTTGGGGTTTAGGGTTAGGGTTAGGGTTAGGTCTTAGGGTTAGTTTAATCAGAAAATAACAAAATAATTTGGGTTCTGTTTTTTATCTGGGTTACTCAACTAGGAAATAACCGAATGTCTTACTTGATTTTTATCACGTGTGACACAAGGCCCTAATTGATATATATATATATATATATATATATATATATATATATATATATATATATATATATATATCCTAGTTGAGTAACATAATATTACAGGGTTTCCCAGAAAAAAAAACAGAACCCACAAATTTTGTAATAAAACTGTGAATTTTAATTATAATTTTGTTAAAGTTTAAGTCCAACAAGGTTTATGGTTAGGGTTGGGGTTTAGGGTTAGGTTTAGGGTTAGATTTTGATTAGGGTTGGGGTTTAGGGTTAGTTTAATTGGAAAATAACGAAATAATTTAGGTTCTGTTTTTTTTTCTGGGTTACTCAACTAGGAAATAACCGAATGTCTTGCTTGATTTTTATCACGTGTGACACAAGGCCCTAATTCTTGAGGATCGAATTCGCAAAACCATCCAACAAAGAGAAACTTTTTCTGCTCTTAGTGTCGAGCCCTTCCTTTACCAAAAGAACAGTAACCAAAATTTCAAAGTTATATATATATATATATATATATATATATTATATATGCCCTTCGTGTGGGGTCCGAAGTTTACTCTTTTTTACCAACTTAACATCCCGGAGGTGAGAAGGGGCTTTCCTTATTCTCTGTCTTCCTTTCCCCGATAGACAACCCCTCCCCCATGCCAGTCTTTAACACTGGCGTCGGAACCCATCAACCGTGCCTTGACGACATGACACGCACGACGGACAAAGTACGAAGCAAAAGACGACGATGAAGAGAATTGCTGGAACTTGTTTCTTGTTTCGGATGAAGAGAGAGAGAGAGAGAGAGAGAGAGAGAGAGAGGGGGGAGAGGGAGGAAGGGCTAAGGGGGGGGGAGAGTCTCTAGTGGAACAAAATGTACATTGTTTGTAGGCGTTACAACAAGAAAAGATAAGAGTGATTCGAACAGACAACTGGTTTCAAAAATTGAACATGGAGCCAACCGAAAAATAGAGGTCTAAAAAAAAATACAGAACACAAAATTAAATTTTACGGGTTTGACCACCAACTAGTGTGAAAAACACACAAGGAGTGAAATAATCTTATAATAATGGAGATTGTGTATTTGTCTGTTTGTAACCGAAACTATGTTACTATACAAGTCACAATTCCTTTAATTATTTATGTCACATTCTCGGTGATTTTATCTAAACCTCCATTATTAATAATTATTATTATTTTACATTATTAATACTGTTGGCCTAATCTACATACTAATAACATTCAATTGTATTTATATATACAACAAAATAGCGATTTACAGTGTGAACGGGAAGGCTAATTTGCATATGTATATTAAACATTTGATTTTAATAAATATATGCTTAGTATTATTGATTTCTAATTGTTTGGTTTTATCTTAATGAATATGAGCAAAAATCTCAGGGATAAATCTTAAAAGGAATCCATTAACAAGAAGAAATAATTGTAATTTTATTCTTTACTTCCTATTTTAACTAAATGGTTAAATTAGGAAAATTTATCAATGAAAGACGGGAGTGAAGGATGAGGAAGTTTTAGTTGTTCTATTTTTCGATTACCCCCCCCCCCACACACTGTTTTCATATATTTTTTATCTGCATTCTTATTTAGTTTCATTAGCCTTTCTAATTTAATATAATATTTTATTACATTAAAACTTAAATTAATTGCACCCGGAGGGTGCATAAATTTGCTAATAATAATAATAATAATAATAATAATAATAATAATAAGTATTATCTGCGTTTTTTGGACTATTGTCCTCATCTTCATTGTTATCTGTACTAGGTTTCGGCCGATGTGCCCTCCGGCCTTCTTCAGGTATTTCTTGTCGAAGAAGGTCGGAGGGCACATCCGCCGAAACGTAGTACAGATAACAATGAAGATGAGGACAATAGTCCGAATAACGCAGATAATAATAACCCTCAAGCCTCATCTCAAACATTCAGAGAAATAATAATAATAATAATAATAATAATAATAATAATAGAGAACGTGTCAATTGGTGGATTTTGCGGTCCCAGCAGATCACAGGGTGAAGCTGAAGGAAAACGAAAAGATGGACAAATACCCGGACCTTGCCAGAGAACAGAAAAAAAAATGGAATATGAAGGTTAAAGTGATACCAATTGTAGTTGGTGCACTTGGAACGGTCCCAAGAGGCTTGGGAAAGGGACTGGAAAATCTGGAAATTAGAGGAAGAATTGAGATCAACCAGAATATTGCACTGCTGCAATCTGCCAGAATACTCAGAAAAGTCCTGGAGAACTGGGAGACTTTTTGTCACTCAGACTCCAGTGAAATACCATCAGCTAACACTAATGGGAAAAACTCAAGTAATAATAATAATAGAGAACGTGTCAACTGTTGGATTTTGCGATCCCAGCAGATCACAAGGTGAAGATGAAGGAAAACGAAAAGATGGATAAATACCTGGACCTTGTCAGAAAATTGAAAAAGCTGTGGAATATGAGAGTGAAAGTGATACCAATTGTAGTTGGTGCACTTGGAACGGTACCAATAAACTTGAAAAAAAAACTGGAAAATCTGGAAATCAGAGGAAGATTTGAGACCATCCAGACTACTGCGATCGGCTAGAATAATCAGAAGAGTCATGGAGACCTGAGGAAACTTGCGGTCACTCAGAATCCAGTGAGATACCATCAGCTAACGCTAGTGGGGAAAACTCTCCATGATAATCTTATTATAATGGAGATTGTGTGTTTTTCTGTCTGTAAACGAAACTATATTCCTACTCAAGTCACAATTCTCTTAGTTATTGACATCACATTCTCCATGATTTTATTTTTATCTAAACCTCAATTATTAATAAAATTGTCTGACATTATTAATACTGTTAACTATGTCTACATACTGACAACATACAATTATATTTATATATACAACAAAATAGCGGTTTACAGTGTAAACGGGAAGGCTAATTTGCATATTAATATTAAAAAATCGAATTTAATAAATATGTGCTTAGTATTATTGATTTCTAATTGTTTGGTTTTATCTTAATGAATATAAGCAAAAATCTCTTCAATGAATCATAAATGAAATCCATTAACAAGATAAAAAAAACTGTCATTTTATTCTTTACTACCTCTTTTAACTAAATACTTAAATTAGAAAAAATAACAATAAAAGACGAGAGTGATGGAAGAGTAAGTTTCAGTTGTTCCATTTTTTATTATACTCCCTCTGTTTCAAATCTTTTATTATACTCCCTCTGTTTCAAATCTTTTTATCTGTATTCTTATTTAGTTTCATTAGCCTTTCTAATTTAATACAATATTTTATTATATTAAAACTTGAATACTTGCACCCGGAGGGTGCATATATTTGCTAGTAATAATAATAATAATCTTTTAATAGTGGAGATTCGTTCTCTATTTATCTGTAACCGAAACTACGTCACTGTTTACGTCACAATCATTTCAGGAGCTAAGTAAGTTAATCAATGAATATTTCATTTGTAGGTAAAATCAATAATAAATTTAAAAAAAAACTATGTATTAACGATGTCTCTTTGAAAATCTGAGTAAGATTTGCCTCGAAACAGCCCATGTTATTAGTGCATTATTTACCACGTACCCCACATGTACGGGTTAGGCACGAGTCCCTGTTAATATGGGACCACCCACAAGCCGTGACTCATAGGTGGTGGGTGCAAAAATGCGTTGATCCCTTCGGCATTTCCCCTCAAAGTGGCGCCTCAGCTACCGGGCAATAAACCCAGCCCTGCCCCTTTAAATCAAGGGGGCAGGCGTTGTCTGGTACGATAGCCCCCTGGGATCAACGCTGTTGATTTACTTTAACAGACACAGGCCCCGAAGTGCCCATGTTATTAGTGCGTTTAAAACCCTGAAATGTGCCTTATATATCATTAAGAAATAAAGGCTTATGTAATAAAGGGTGTGTTTAATTTGCATAGTGGTTTTTAAAAAAACGGGTTTAATAAATAATTACTTGGTATTATTGATCTCTAATGTTATTGTTATATTCTCCAGCGTATTAAAAACAATTAAATGATTTTACATAGTTAAAATAAGTGTCATCTTTTTATATTCTTATTCAATTTAGTTAGTCTTGCTAAGTTAATATATTTCATTACTTTTAAAACTTAAATACTTACGCCCAGCGAAGAGCGCATATACTTGCTGTTGCTACTGCTGCTAATAATAATCTATTAATAATGGAGATTCGCTTCCGGTTTTTGTCTGTAACAAAAATTACGTCACTGCCTACGTCACATTACCCCAAATCGTCATAACCTTGAATAGATACACTCAAAATTTGAACATGCAACATTAGACAGTCCTCATTGTTTTTAAAACAAGTTTTAATAAATACATGACTGGTATTATATATCTATATATAGTTTGTTTTATTTTAATACATATTTAAAGTTTACATTTCAAATTGTTTTATTTTTTAATCCTTTAATGAATTTGATGATTTTACTTACTTAGGGTACAAACTCGCTGACATTGAATTTTTTACTCCCTCAAGCAATATGTTTCAAATATCTATTTTTACATCGCCCGGAGAGCGTCTTTTTATTTTGTACTACTACTAGTAGTAATTCTCTTTGTTATTTACATCACATTCTCCATGATTTTATTTTTTATTTAAAACCCAATTATTAATAAAATTGTTTTACATCATTAAGACTATTGACCATATCTACATACTAATAACATGCAATTGTATTTATATATACAACAAAATAACGGATTACAGTGTGAATGGGAAGGCTCATTTGCATTTTGATATTAAAAATTTGATTTTAATAAATATATGCTTAGTATTATCGATTTCTAATTATTTGGTTTTATCTTATTGAATATGAGCAAAAATCTCAGGAATAAATCTTAAAAGAAATCCATTAACAAGAAGAAATAACTGTAATATTATTCTTTACTTTCTATCTTAACTAAATGGTTAAATTAGTAAAATTTAACAAATACAGACGGGAGTAATGTAAAATGATGGAAGAGTCAGTTTCAAAGTTGTTCTATTTTTCAATCATGCCCCCTCTGTTCAAAATCTTTTTATCTGCATTCTTATTCAGTTTTATCAGCCTTTCTAATTTAATATATTCTATTATATTAAAACTTAAATACTAGCACCCGGAGGGTGCATATATTTGCTAGTAATAATAATAATAATAGTAGTAGTAGTAGTTATGTTGTTGAGGATGATGATGATTATAGTAGTAGAGTAGTAGTAGTGATGATGATAATGATGATGATGATGATGATAGTAGTAGTAGTAGTAGTAGTGATGATGGTGATGATGATATTAGTAGTAGTAGTGATAATGATAATGATGATAATGATGAGGATGATAGTAGTAGTAATAGTAGTGATGATGATGATGATGATGATGATAGTAGTAGTAGTGACGATGATCATAGTAGTAATAGTAGTAGTAGTGCTGCTGCTGCTGCTGCTGCTGATGATGATGATGATGATGATGATGATGAAAGTATATCAAACCAGACAGGTGTGATAAAAAAGCAACAATAATAAGATGGAATAAAACTAGTAATAAGATAATAGTAATAATCAAACGTGTCTTGTCAAAAGAAATAATAATGAAACGAAGAAGAGAAGAAGAAAAAAATAATCTTATAATACAACGCAAGTAAAAAATGGCGCTTCGAAAGAGAGGAGAAAAGGTTTCTCTTAGCAGGATGGAGTCTAGACGTAATTACTCGTTGAAAGTCGTTCGTCAAGATTGCAAAGTGAAAAATTCAAAGTGAGTCTGAAAGCGAGACGGTGGGTAGTGGTGGTGGTAGTGGTACGGGGGGGGGGGGATGGGTGGAGTGAAAGCCAGGTAGGCGTTGGCGACGTTTTTAGTTCTCTCGTTTATTTCGAGATTTCTTACGAGACTCGGTACGCTAACAACTGTAAAAGTTATTATATCTCTTGAAGAAAGGGAAGAATTTGTTTTTCGTATTTACCGTATCAGACAACAATGTCTTTTATAGCTGCTATTGTAATTAGCACTTATAATCATACACACAGACAAAGATTCTTTGTCTATATATATATATATATATATATAAATTTTTTTTCGCTCGTTTTTATAGTAAAATAGAAGCACCATTTTAAAATACGATATATATTTTTTTTTTTTTTTTGAAGGCAAAATAATGCAGATTCATGTTGAAAAACATATTTATTGAAGAATTCTTAATTTTCGGACAATATCCATCTTCAGAGAATTTATTATAGAGTTGAAAATGTTCCATCTGTGTTTTTTTTAAATCAACTTAGTTGTAACGTTGAGTTGTTGGAGATATGAAATTTAGAAGTGGTCGTAATCTTCTGTTAAGTTTTCAAATTCGGTAGAGTTCGTGTATGTCCGTTGAAGTCCGTGAGTTGTTAATTTGCGGGACGTTTGAAATCATTTTTTTTTCTTTTAAATTTATTTACTCTAATTTTTTTTTAATTTTTTTATTTTTTTATAAAGGAATTTATTTATTTATTTATTTTTTCCTTTTTAATACTATAAAACAAACAATTCCCCGCTCAGGGCATATTGAAATAGAAATTTTTTTTTTTCGCTCGTTTTTATAGTAAAATAGAAGCACTATTTTAAAATACGATTTTTTTTTTTTGAAGGCAAAATAATGCAGATTCATGTTGAAAAACATATTTATTGAAGAATTCTTAATTTTCGGATAATATCCATCTTCAGAGAATTTATTATAGAGTTGAAAATGTTCCATCTGTGTTTTTTTTTTCAATCAACTTGGTTGTAACGTTGATATTGATATATATATATATATATCATTTTACATATTGTGTGTTTTTCTGTCTGTAACCGAAACTATATTACCACTCAAGTTACAATTCCTTTATTTATTTACGTCACGTTCTCCATGATTATATATTCTTATTTAAACCTCAATTATCAATAAAACTGTTATACATTATTAATACTGTTGGCCACATCTGCATACTAATAATATGCGAGTGTACTTATATATACAACAAAATAACGGTTTACAGTGTGAATGGGAAGGCTAATTTGCATATTGATGTTAAAATTTGATTTTAATAAATATGCGCTTGGTAGTATTGATCTCTTATTGTTTGGTTTTATCTTAATGAATATAAGCAAAAATCTCTTCAATGAATCTTAAATGAAATCCATTACCAAGAAGAATTAACTGTAATTTTATTATTTATTTCCCATTTTAACTGTATAGTTAAATTAGGAAAATTTAGTAATAAAAGATGGGAGTGATGGAAGAGTGAGTTTCAGTTGTTCTATTTTTCGAAATCTTTTTATCTGCATTCTTATTTAGTTTCATTAGCCTTTCTAATTTAGTATAATATCTTATTACTTTAAAACTTAAATACTTGCACCCGGAGGGTGCATATATTTGCTAGTATACATACATTCCTATGTTCTTAATAGTTTAAAAACACAAGTCCACGCTTCAGCTGTCAGTGGGCGAGGGGATAAGATATGGGACTACCATGCGGTCAGTCTGAGTTCGACCCTACCCAAGGATAGTTGTGTCTAGCCACACTGAAGAGGCATGATATGCCGAAACACGTATATGTGGATGACTTATTAATATATATATATACAATTTCAAACATTTTACCCTAAAGAAGGCCGTTTTTCTTTGCATACTTATATATTTTATAATTTTCTATTATTATTATTTTGTTTTATATTTAAAATAATAATAAATAGAATAAATGTGTACATAAACAAACTCCTGGCCGAAACACGTGTTGGTAACTTAAATTAAATCAATTTTATCTATTCAACATTTTCTTTCTTTTATTTATCCTTTCAACATATATATATATATATATATATATATATATAATATATATATCAAGAAAAATGAAAACAACACAGGTTTAAATGGGTTAAGTGGTGAGTTTATTGGCCGACGCTGCAGTGTTTCGATCTATTAATTAGATCATCTTCAGGGCATAAAATAAGAAATTATTTATCACAGAATAATGAGAAAAGCGAGTGGTAATCCTTGTCATTCAGTCTGTTTAAAAACTTTCTGAAGTTTCAAAAAAGGAGTCGGTTTTGAAATATGACATCAAATATTCTATTTTATGGTGTGAGTATGTAGCGCTGTAAGTGTGTGCATTGAAAGGAAACATTGTGCATTTTTTTTATTATGACATATATGTATATTAAATAATTATTATTTTTTTATTTCTATTATGATCATTTTATGAAGATAGATATTTGTGGTTTTGTGGTTAGTACACACACACACACACACACACACACACACACACACAACCTTGAGTTTTCACTTCCGCTGTCGTTTATCGCAACAGAAAAAAATTATACACACACACACAACCACATACCTAAAAAAATGCACAATGTTTCCTTTCAATACACACACTTACAGCGCCACATACTCACGCCATAAAATAGAATATTTGATGTCATATTTCAAAACCGACTCCTTTTTTGAAACTTCAGAAATTTTTTAAACAGACTGAATGACAAGGATTACCACTCGCTTTTCTCATTATTCTGTGATAAATAATTTCTTATTTTATGCCCTGAAGATGATCTAATTAATAGATCGAAACACTGCAGCGTCGGCCAATAAACTCACCACTTAACCCATTTAAACCTGTGTTTTTTCATTTTTCTTGATATATTACATACCGTCGGATTTATTTCCTTTCTTCACACACACACACACACACACACATATATATATATATATATATATATATATATATATATATATATATATATATATAAACAGACTGTCAGTTATATGGAAGTCAGACCTCCCCGATAAGTTAAAGCGACTATTCTTCCAGGCTGTGTTGGTATCGGTGCTGTTATATGGCTACACCACTTGGACCTTGACAAGGCGCCTGGAAAATAGACTGGATGGGAGCTGCCCAAGGATGCTGCGTGTGAACTTGAACAAATCGTGGAAGCAACATCCCCACAAGAAAGCAGGTATACAGCCATTTGTCCCCTGTTACACAAAGCATCCGAGTAAGGTGAACAAGACATGCCGAACATTGGTGGAGAAGCAAGGATTACCTAATAAGCGACGTTCTTCTGTGGAAAGCGGCACGTGGACATATTAGTACGAGTCGTCCAGCAAAGATCTACATAGGCCAACTATGTGCGGATGCAGCATGCTGGGCAGAGGACCTCCCAGGGTCAATGAGTGATAGGGATGGTTGGCGAGAGATTGTCATGAATATCCGTGCTGCTGGCGCGTCATGAGGATGATGATTCCTAATATAATTTGTTCATATAATTCGTAGGAAGCGCGTGGTGTAATGGTTAAAGTCATGGGAAATGGACTCGTCGCCCCGAGTTCAAATCCTGGACGTGGTAATTGCATTTAACTTAGCGCTAATACCCTTGGGAAAGGTATGAATCCTACTCTCTCTCTAACTATGGGTAAATAGTAGGGCAGACTGAGCTCTTTAACCTTGGTTAGGCAACCGGTCTAGGAGAAGGAAAACTCTGAATTCAAACCTGTTGAACTCCGCTTAAGAAATTGACCTTGTGTCGCATCCTGCTCGTGCGTAGGGGTTGGTATATATATATATAATTTGTTCATAATAAAGATGCATGGTGTGATGGTTTGTAGTCGTAGGAAATGGACTAGTCGACACGAGTTCAAATCCTGGACGAGGCTGTTTGCATAGCACTAATACCCTTGGGAAAGGAATAAATCCAACTTTCGTTCCTGCTATGGGTAAATAGTAGGGCAGACTTGGAACTTTAACCTTGGCTAGGCAACCAGTCTAGGAGAAGGAAAACTGTGAATTCAAAACAATTATACCCTGCTTTAAACATTGACCTTGTGTCACATCCTAATATATATATATATATATGAGGAAAATGGGATTAAAATGAATCCGACAGAATGAGGTAAAATAAGGAATAAAAGAACAAAACTCAGACAAAAATGTGTCGTATATTTCGCTGGAATTTTAAATTATGCTTCCTCAGCCTTTACTCAGACATCTCCCTCCTTATATCCCCCAAAGATGTCTCCTATAACCAATCAAATCTTTCCCGCACCACAAAACTTACCCACTTACCTACATCTCCCTTCTATAAAACACTTGTATGATCCTAATGATTCAATAAAGGCTGAGGAAGCGGAATTTAACATTCCAGCGAAATATAATACACATTTTTGTCTGAGTTTTGTTCTTTCATTCCTATTTTACCTCATATATATATATATATATATATATATATATTGTGCGTATATATCAGAATCTAAGAATTATCCTGAAGACGCGTGTAGATCCTTATATATATATATATATATATATATATATATATATATATATATACATATATATATGAGGATAGGAGGATTGGGGTAAATCCTATAGTATGTAGTAAAGAATATAGGGAGAAATGTGGACAAAGGAGCAAAACTCAGACAAGTATATGTAGGAGATATATTTCGCCGTGCAATGAGCTCGGCTTCATCAGTCGTTTATTTGATCATTAAAGCATCATACATGTGTTTTATAGAAGCGAAAGTGGAACGGGGGAGGGGTGCATTTGGGGATGAAGGAATCTTTGATGGATGGGGAGGGAGATAAGATCAAAAGTGAGGAGTGATTTCAGATCAAAAAATGTTGACCTAATTCTCCCCTATCATGCTTCTCTCCCTTTGCACTTAACCACCTTCGTCTGCATATCCTTTCCAACTCACTCCACACTTTTGATCTTATCCCCCTCCCCATCCACCAACGATTCCTTCTGACCAATCAAATTTCCTCACAAACGCTATCCCACCCACCTGACTTCATCCCCCAATCCACGCCTCTCCCGCCCACTTTCGCTTCTATAAAACAAATGTATGACGCTTTAATGATCAAATAAACAACTGATGAAGCCGAGCTCAATGTACGGCGAAATATAACTCCTACATATAAGTAAGTAAAGTCGTCAGCGAGGGAGTCTATCCCCTTTTCACTAGCGCTAGACAAAGGAGATTGTTTTTGCGTATGAGGTGGAGCGCCACACCTACCATCCTTACTTTACTGCACAGATCCCTGTGCTACTCATGCGCTGAGTTGGCGATGACCGGTATCGAACTAAGAACCTTGCGGTTTCTAGCCGGACGCTCTACCGACTGAGCTAACCCGACCCCTTCTTAATTTTGTTCCTTTGTACACATTTCTCCCTCTGATCTTTACTACGCACACACACACACACACACACACATATATATATATATATATATATATATATATATATATGAAAAGTGAATGGAAGTGAATCCGACGGTATGAAATAAATATTTTTTAGAAAAAACAAAAAAATGATGTTATAATTCGCACACAGAAATCTGTTTCGACCTTCTATTAAAGCGGTCTTCATCAAGAGCGAACGTTCGTTTGTATCACTCTTGTTTGTAACGGTTTACTTATACCATCTTTCTATCACAAACATTTCGCTCTCGATGAAGACCGCTTTAACAAAAGGTCGAAACAGATTTCTGTCAGCAAATTATAACATCATGTGTTTGTTTTTTCTAAAAATATTTTTTTCATATATATATTTTTTTTTGGGGGGGGGAATATGTGCTTAATTGAAGACGTACCTAATTTTGAAAGCTAATTAATTAATAATTAATTAATTAGGTGGGCATACCTATTCAAAAATGTAAGGCTAAACAAATCGGGAAAAATCAATCCCTGTATGTTCATTTCGGCCTATTAGGCCTCATCAGCAGAGCTATAGATAGGAAGACCGCCTTGTGCGTGATTCGATCCCTGACTGTCAAGCTGACAGGCGAGGACCGTAACCCCTACACCAACCGGGCTCTCCTAGATTTTTCGTTTTGTTTAGAAGTAGGTTATTTTCATCTTATAGTGACTTTTTCTACACGACAGTATGAGAAGTAAATACACATTAGTGATATATATATATATATATATATATGATATAGAACATCATGAAAGAAAGAAATGAAAAAGTCAAAACAAGTCACAGGATGAAATAATTTCGTCCGAATTCACGCGGACGTCTTCAGTCAGAGTAACTTTATTAAAGCAAAGCATACGTTTAAGTACAGGTGGTAGTGGGAGTAGCAGTGGCGGCAGTGGCGGCGGCGGGGAGGTCAAAGGGGCGAGTGTGTAGTGATGTGAGATAAGGAGGACGGGGATTTGGGTAGAATGAGGTCGCTGGGTCAGTTGTGTGGAGGTGTAGAGGATATTTGTTTGAAGTAAGGGGGTGATGACAGTAGGTTGATGGGTCAATTGGTGTTGTAGGTTTTGTCCGAGTGTAGGCATATATTAATTTGTATGAATTTATATATATAATATATATATATATATATATATATATATATATATATATATTAGCCCTGAAGAGCTTTATGCGAAACTAATAGTAGGTTCGTCTGACTCATTAGATTATCTTTGTTATTTGGCTCTACTTAGGTATCGAACACTTTTTACATATTAGCTTTCTCCTAGCGGTTATATGAATATATATATATATATCTTATATACATATATATACATATAAATTGTTTTTTCTTTTGGCTAAATACTGTACCAATAGATTATTTTTTGTTGGTACGAATATCTTGGTTCTTTCTTTTTTTCAATTTTTTTCTTCCTGGTTGATGTTTGGTAGTATTTTTACAATCAAACTTTCTGCTGGGTTTTTTTCTCTCCGCAAGGATCTACCAACACGCTTGGTATATATATAATATATATATATATATATATATATATATATATTATATATATATATATATATAAGTGTATTTAGGCAGCATTTTTCCTTTTATACAGGTTTCGTTGAATTGAACAGACAATTCCTGTCTGACAAGTCTTTCATTGATCCGTTCTAATCTTCGGGCCATCCTTCTGGTGTCAGGGTGGAACTGGTATACCAATCCACCGAATGTTTCAACACGAGCGCTTTCGGCAATAAACGTTGCCATCGTTTCCCACCTGAGGATGGCAAAGTGTATTGACGAAAGCGCTAGTGACGAAACATTCGGTGGACTGGTATACCAGTTCCACCCTGAAACCAAAAGGATGACCCGAAGATTAGAACGGATCAATGAAAGACTTGTCAGACAGGAATTGTCTGTTCAATTCAACGAAACCTATATATATATATATATATATATATATATATGAATTTAACATTTTGAAAAAACAATTAGTAATTATTATCTGCTGACAGAATCTGTTTCGACCGCTTAGTAGAAGGGTCATCATCAATGAGCAAAACATATGAAGGAAAGAAGGGATAAAAAAACCGTTGGAAGAGAATAGGGGGTACAAACACACATTCTCTTCCAACGGTTTTTTTATCCCTTCTTTCCTTCATATGTTTTGCTCATTGATGATGACCCTTCTACTAAGGTGTCGAAACAGATTCTGTCAGCAGATAATAATTACTAATTGTTTTTTCAAAATGTTAAATTCATTCTGTCGGATTAACTTCCATTTATTTACACACACACACACTATATATATATATATATATATATATATATATATATATATATATATATATGCAAGCTATTATTCATATCTTTAAAAAAAAGTATTCAAAGGGTAATTAAATTCAGCAACTCTTTTATAGGATATCAGCTGTATAAAAAAATCCTAGGCGAATGCCGCGCATTCTGTTTAGCACCTTTTCAAGGCAACAACATTTTTTCTCGACGCCATACCAAACTCTCAACTTAGCGGCGATATTGGCATAATTTTTGTGTCTAGCGAGAAATGTGAAATGTAAGATCCAAGAGAGGAAAAAAAAAAAAAAACAGCACATGTGCATTTCGCATCTTTAGACACACTTGCTTAAATTTCAAATTTTCTGTGGTGATTCGTTGCATAATTCTGTGAAATCTAAAAAGGCCGCTTAAAAAAAAAATGAGGAGAAAATGATTTTTAAATATTCTTGGCGACTAATTTATCATTTCCGGGATTATAGCTACATATATATATATATATGTATATATATATATATATATATATATATATATATATATATATATATATATATTTTGTGTGTGTGTGTGTGTGTGTGCAAAATGTACTTATATAGCAAACATGATATTCAAGACTATTCCTCTTTGTTTTAATGTGCTTCTGCGTATCTGATCCACACACACACACACACACGCACACACACACACACACACACATACATATATATATATACACATACATACACATACATATATGTATATATAAATATATATATATAAATGTATATATATATGGTAGTTCTATGTTGCAAAATTATAAGATTCTGTGCAATTTATGTGCTTATCACAGGATAAAATGACTTTAGAATATGGTTGGCGTCTACTTCATCATTTACGGAATGTGGCTTTGAGATACACGTATATATATATATATATATATATATATATATATATATATATATATATCCAAGTGTGGGTTCCATGTATGCTTTCTATATAGATAGATGAAAACACCTCACATTGGACTTACTTCCTGTTGAAAAGAACGCGACACTTTCTTTTTAATTTTTTTTAATTTCGTTTTCCTTGCATTAAGAAGAGATAATGTATCCCATGATATAGCAGCACTAACATTTTTCTCGTGCAACATATTTCAGTTGTATGTACATTAACATTTTTGATTTGATGTTGGTTTGGTTTGTTTTGTGGCATATCAACCTCAGTGGGTTATAGATTTTTTGAAAGCGAAGTAATGCAAAATATATGTTGAGAAAACATATTTATTAAAGTCTTTGGTGTTAAATACTTAATATTTTCAGCGGTAACCGCTATCTTCAGAGTATCCAAAGTTTTGAAAGTTTATATACGTGCTTGTTGAAATCGACCGTGTGTTATAATCCGGTGAATAAAGCCTTTTTTGCTATAAATAGAGGCTTTATTTATAGCAAAAAATAAAAATTTAAAAAAATAAGAGAAGAAAAGAAATATATCTGAAATTTCAAAAGTTCCGACAGAACGCCATAATACGGGAATTAACGGAATATGACGGAATCAGTCGAGTCCTATATTTACATCAGAAAATCGCATTCACCGGATTATAACACCATGGTCGATTTCAACAAACAAGGATATAAACTTTCAAAACATTAGATACTCTGAAGATGGCTTTTAACGCTGAAAATATTAAGTATTTAACACCAAAGTATTTAATAAATATGTTTTCTCAACATATATTTTGCATTACTTCGCTTTCAAAAAATGTATTATTACGTTTAAGATTAATGCTTCTAATGCTATAAGAACAAACAGAAATCTTTGATATATATATATATATTCGTAAGACATGTGTTATTGAACAACACGGAGTATTCTTTTTTCATTTTTTGTATGGATATTTTTTCCAGTCTTCTGGCTATCCTTTTTGAATCTGGATCGAGTTGATTCATGATATTTTGCATACTAATTTCCCGAGCGCTTTCGACTGTTTCGCCAGTCATCTTCATGAGGTTATGTAATTTGGTTTTTAGTTGATTTTAGTTTTGTTATCTATGCTTTTATCTAATTCAAAGAGTCTATTATTTTTAAGAGGGGGGTTAGGTGAGTGTTAGTTATTGAAGATATTTAATACGTTGTCTCCGACTTTAAAGGCTATTTTATTAATGTTAGGTTTTTTATTTTTTATGCATATGGCTTCTAGGATCTGTAGGCGTTTCTTATTGTTATTTTTGTAGATAATTTTAGTATTTTCGTTTAAGATTTTTCTAATTTCAGGGGAGGTGGATTTTTCTGGGTGTTTTTTAATAAAGTGTTGTTTTATGGAATAATATATATATTATATATATATATATATATATATATATATATATATATATATATATGGATGTTGAACGTGTGAGGTAATTAAAGCTCGAGCACTCCATCCTGAAGCGAGCTCTATGGAGCTGGACAAGACGGAGGTGCTGTATACATTTTCTACATTCAAGCCTAACCATATATTTAGTAGGTGTGCCAGGGCTTGCCTGTTACGGGCTGGTCTCTTAAAATCTATTTTATTTGTAATCCAAAATACGCATTTGTTAAACAAATTTTAAAAGACATTCCGGCCCACAAAATGAGCATTATTTGAGCCTCTCGTACCAAAATGGTTAACTATTCCCCCTTCTTTCTTTCATCAATATAATTGCTCTTCAAGAATATCGTTTTTATAAAGGTCGAAACAGATATCTGTCAGCGAACTATGAACATTTGTTTTTCTTATCACTTTTCAATCATATATATACATATACATATACATATATATATATATATATATATATATATATATATATATATATATATATATATATATATATAATCCAAAAGTCCAGAGAAGAAATCTTCCTTACGACACAAGAGTTTTATTTAAACAAAACCAAGTCGCAGTTTGAGAGCTCAATGTGTGCTCTTAATATTAGAGTCACAGAGCAAATATATGAGTAAAGAAATAACAAAAGAATTAGAGATTTAGCATTAATTTTAATTAAAAAAATATATAAATAAAAATTTGTTTTCAAATGCCTTTAAAGTAATAAAAAATTTCATCATTCGCATCTGATGAGTCGGGAGATTTAGACTATTTGTCTAAGCACCCTGAAATAGACTATAATGCTAAATCTCTAAGTCTTTTGTTATTTCTTTACTTATACTAGCAAGTATTTAAGTTTTAATATAATGAAATATAATGTTAAATTAGAAAGGGTAATGAAAGTAAATAAGAATGCAGATAAAAAGATTTGGAACAGAGGGGGGTATAATCGAAAAATAGAACAACTTTGAAACTAACTCTTCCATCATTTTCCATTACTCCTGTCTTTCATTGGTAAGTTTTCCTAATTTAACTATTTAGTTAAAATAGGAAGTAAAGAATAATATTACAGTTATTTCTTCTTGTTAATGGATTTCTTTTAAGATTTATCTCCGAGATTTTTGCTCATATTCAATAAGATAAAACCAAACAATTAGAAATCAATAATACTAAGCACATATTTATTAAAATCAAATTTTAAATATCAATATGCAAAGTAGCCTTCCCGTTCAAACTGTAAACCGCTATTTTGTTGTATATATAAATACAATTGCATGTTATTAGTACGTAGATATGGTCAACAATATTAATAATGTAAAACAATTTTTATTAATAACTGAAGGTTTAAAAGAATGAAATCATGGAGAATTTGACGTAAATAATTAAGGGAATTGTGACTTGAGTAGTAATATAGTTTCGGTTACAGACAGAAAAACACACAATCTCCATTATAATAAGATATATATATATATACATATATATATATATATATATATCTTATTATAATGGAGATTGTGTGTTTTTCTGTCTGTAACCGAAACTATATTACTATACATGTCACAATTCCTTTCGTTATTTACATCATATTCTCCATGATTTTATTTTTTATTTAAACCTCAACTATTAATAAAATTGTTTTACATTACTTACACTGTTGACCATATCTACATACTAAGAACATGCAATTGTATTTAAATATACAACAAAATAGAGGTTTACAGTGTGAATGGGAAGGCTAATTTGCATATTGATCTTTAAAAAATGATTTTAATAAATATATGTTTAGTATTATTGATTTCTAATTGTTTGGTTTTATCTCATTGAATATGAGCAAAAATCTCTTCAATAAATGTTAAAAGAAATCCCTTAACAAGAAGAAATAACTGTAATATTATTCTTTACTTCCTATTTTAACTAAACAGTTTAATTAGGAAAATTTACCAATGAAACACGGGAGTAACGGAAGAAGATGGAAGAGTTAGTTTCAAAGTTGTTCTATTTTTCAATCATACCCCCTCTGTTCAAAATCTTTTTATCTACATTCTTATTCAGTTTCATATATTCTAATTTAATATCATATTTTATTATAAAATTTAACTAAAATACTTGCACCCGGAGGGTGCATATATTTGCTAGTATATATAAAATCCTCTTCCCTTTTAATATAACTGTCTCATAAAGTTCTCTGCAAGCCATAAACTATTAATAGCCACGTACACTTTGTCCCCAACCTGACTGCCTCCGTTGCCGAGGACGCATCAAGCCGGTCGGACGCACATAACGATTTGCTCACTTACGCATGCGCCGGGACCACTTCTTCCGCTATCAAGTGGCCACACATCCCGACTCCACGAATCGCTTCCTTCGCCCCGGTTGTCGCATGTCGTTGCTACCCACTCGAGAACTGCTTAAAAGTCATCTCCTTTCAGCCGCCCTTGGAAAATGTCATGCGTTCTGGCCGTCAGCCATTACTTCCGACATGAACCGGTGTGTTCCTTCCTAGATCTTTCATATTTCGAATACATTAACCGCTCGCTGCTCTTCATTCTTCCACTTCACGGTAATACTTCGCGAAACGCCCATGTCTGTAGGGTTCTTAGCCATTAGCCTCTCAATAATCTTATTATAATGGAGAGTCGGTGTCTGTCGGTCTGTTACCGAAACTGTCTGTTACCGAAACTACGTCACTACTAATTTCTAATTGTTTGGTTTTATCTTAAGAAATATAAGCAACAATCTCGTGGATAAATCTTAAAAGAAATTTATTTACAAGAAGAAATAACTGTAATATTATCCTTTACTTCCTATTTTAACTAAATAGTTAAATTAGGAAAATCTACCAATGAAAGAGGGGAGTAATGGAAAATGATGGAATAGTTAGTTTCAAAGTTGTTCTATTTTTCGATTATACCCCCTCTGTTGCAAATCTTTTTATCTGCATTCTTAGTCAGTTTCATTAGCCTTTCTAATTTAATATGATATTTTATTATATCAAAACTTAAATACTTGCACCCGGAGGGTGCATATATTTGCTAGTATAAGTAAAGAAATAACAAAAGACTTAGAGATTTAGCATTATAGTCTATTTCAGGGAGCTTAGACAAATAGTCTAACTCTCCCGATTTATCAGATGCGAATGATGAATTCTTTATTACTTTAAAGGCATTTGAAAACAGATTTCTATTTTTTATTTTTTTATTTATTTTTTATTTTTTTCCATTTTTTCAAAATTTTATAGTTCTGTGATATGAATTCCAAATGAAATCCTTGATGTTGCAAAAAAAAATTATGTTGTAGTTTCACTTCCGCCACAAAAAAACTCGGTCAGCAAAAAATATATCTCTTAAATGTATCCATTAATTTGACAGATTTAGGAAAAAGAAAGACATATTCAAAGTTCGTCACCAGACGAATTCATCTATTCAACAGAAATTAGGAAGGATTTTTAAATTTTGTAATAGAATTATTTAAAATCTATACATATTTTTGTTATATATAAAGTAAGATAGTTCAGAAAGAATGTAAAGTTTTTAAATTAGACTATAATGCTAAATCTCTAAGTCTTTTGTTATTTCTTTATTCATACTCGCAAATATATGCACCCTTCGGGTGCTAAGTATTTAAGTTTTAATGTAATAAAATGTTATATTAAATTAGAAAGGCTAATGAAACTAAACAAGAATGAAGATAAAAAGATTTTATAATTGAAAAATAGAACAACTGAAGGTTACTCTTTCATCTCGTCTTTCATTGCTAAATTTTCCTAATTTAACTATTCAGTTAAAATAGGAAGTAAAGAATAAAATTACAATTATGTCTTCTTGTCAATGAATTTCTTTTAAGATGTATCCACAAGACTTTTGCTCATATTCATTAAGTTAAAACCAAATAATTAGAAATCAATAATACTAAATACATATTTATTAAAATCAAATTTTTAATATCAATATGCAAATTAGCCTTCCCGTTCACACTGTAAACCGCAATTTTGTTGTATATATAAATACAATTGTATGTTATACATATGTATGACCAATAGTAATAATAACGCAAAACAATTTTATTGATAATTGGGGTTTAGATAAAAATAAAATCACGGTGAATGTGACGTAAATAACTAAGAAAATTGTGACTTGAGTAGTAATATAGTTTCGGTTAAGACAGAAAAACACTCAATCTCCATTATAATAAGATATTTGCTCTGTGACTCTAACATTAAGAGCACACATTGAGCTCTCAAACTGCGACTTGGTTTTGTTTAAATAAAACTCTTGTGTCGTAAGGAAGATTTCTTCTCTGGACTTTTGGATTATATATATATATATATATATATATATATATATATATATATATAAGTCGTATATATATATGTATATATATAATATATTATATATATATATATATATATATATATATATATATATGTGTGTTAATAATACTAATAGTGGAAAAGAGTTAAAGGTCTACCATGGTTTTGATCTCAATTATCTCATCAGGATCTGTTCTATTTCAGTATCACTCTTATCTAATATTAATAATTATTCCAAAAATGTTTAATTTATTTAGTTAAAATTTAATATTGTATTTCTAATAACATTTTATTGACCGGCTTAACCTATGTCTACAATTACCTATAGATTCAATTCTATCATTCATAAGGTTTTTTTTTTATCCGGGAAGCTAAATTTTCGTGTAGAAATAAGTAACATGGATTATTTAGAGATCTGCACTTGTTTGATTTTCGTAAGATATTCAATTTACTAATTGGTGTTATGCTCTCATCATATATATATATATATATATATATATATATATATATATAGCTCAGTCATTATATATAGCTCAGTCGTTAGATCGGTCTTCAACAAAAAATAAGACGGGATGAAGACCGATCCACATGCGGTCGATACAGATATTCCGAGGGACCTCACATCAGTGAGGGGGGGGGCGATGTTGCTTTTTAAAACCGTTGAGAGGAAAGCCCCGAAACGGTTGCACATTCTCTCCTGATGATCCCATGCTTCTGTAAACATCTTTTGTTTTTTCAACATATCAATTCACACTGTCGGATTAAGTTCCATTTTTATTTCATATATATATATATAAATCTTTTGAAATTTTTTCGATTTTCCTCACATTTGAAACATCTTCACCTGATGAATGCATCGCATGAAACCAATATGGTTGTGAATGTTCCTTTGTCACCCAATAAATAGATATGTAAAACTTATATATTTATCTTATTATATTATATAACAGCTCTATTTTATATTGAGCACTCTACCAATTAATACTGCCTTTGGTACACCATTCCAGCAAAAGCTGTAATAGTGACCATCTCACACTACAGTATATATATATATATATATATATATATATATATATATATATATATAAACTTTTGAATAAAATAAGCAAATATATAAATAAATAAATAAGTGGAATTACATTGAAATTGATTGAACAACGGATATCACGGCTCTTCCGCGTGGCGTTATAACAACCCACGAGACGCGTGTTTATAACATCCAAAACAAAAAACACACAAGACCGCGTCCATGTCAAAAACAGTATCTGAAGATGAAGTTTCTTCGAAATTCATTAGACACTAGACATTATTTTTTCATACGCATTGTAATTGCCTTCTTAATATAAATAAATATAAAAAATTTGATTTCAATAAATATATACTTAGTATTTTGGATTTCTATTTGTTTGGTTTTATCTTAATGAATATGAGCAACAATCTCAGGGATAAATCTTTAAAAAAGAAATCCATTAACAAAAAGAAATTCTTTACTTCCTATTTTAAATAAATAGGTACATTAAAAAAAATTCAGCAATGAAAGGCGGAAGTGAAGGAAGAGCAAGTTTCAGTTGTTTTATTTTTCGATTTTACCCTCTCTGCTTCAAATCTTTTTATATGCATTCTTATTTAGTTTTATTAGTCTTTTTTTTTTGTTATTTCCTAGTTGAGTAACATATTACAGGGTGACCCAGAAAAAAAACAGAACCCAAATTATTTATTTTCCCCTAACCCTAACCCTAACCCCCCTAGTTGAGTAACATAATATTACAGGGTGAACCAGAAAAAACAGAACCGAACATATTTATTTTCCCATTAAACTAACGCTAAACCCCAACCCTAACCCTAACTCTAACCCTAACCGTAACCCTAAACCCTAACCCTACCCCCTTTAGTTGAGTAACATAATATTACAGGGTGACCCAGAAAAAACAGAACCCACAAATTCTGTAATAAAACTGTTAATTTTAATTTTAATTTTTTTAAAGTTTAAGTCCAACAAGGGTTAGGGTTAGGGTTTAGGGTTAGGGTTAGGGTTGGGGTTTAGGGTTAGTTTAATGGGAAAATAAATAAATAATTTGGGTTCTGTTTCTTCTGAGTCACTCATGTTACTCAACTAGGAAATAACCAATTATTAGTAAAGCATATTTATCATATAATTATAATGACATTTTTATATGATATTTTATTACATTAAAACTTTAAAACAGTGTCATTGACTTTATCTAGATATCAATTAAAATATAATTAAAATAAATGTAATTTTTATAAGCGTTTAATTTCGTTATTATTTATAATTTAAATTCATTACATTAAAACTTAAATACTTAACCACGGAGGGTGTATATTAATCCTAGTACTTACTATTAATAATAATTTCTACGCGAATACGCCTATACTTATGGTTCGTGTTAGTCACGCGGTAAAATGTTAAGTATTTAGAGAGTGAGTCAAAAAGTAATGCCATTTTCTTTATTTCATGTGAAGTTGTTTTTTATAAAACTAAGGTCGACATTGAGACCCTCAAATTTTCATCCTTTCTCTCCAATTTTCAAACTTTCTCTCCAATTCTCATCCTTTCTCTCCAATTTTCAAACGTTCTCTCCAATTTTCTTTATTTGTCTCCAATTTTCATCCTTTCTCTCCTATTTTCATCTTTTCGCTCCAATTTTCATCCTTCCTCTCCAATTGTCAACCTTTCTCTCCGTTTTCTAATCTCTTCTCTCCAATTTTTAAACTATTTCTCCAATTTTCTTTTATTTGTCTCCAATGTTCATCCTTGCTCACATATTTTCATCCTTTCTCTCCAATTTGTAACCTTTCTCTCCGTTTTCTAATCTCTTCTCTCCAATTTTCAACCTTTCTCTCCAATTTTCTTCATTTGTCTCCAATTTTCATCCTTTCTCTCATATTTTCATCCTTTTTCTTCAATTTTAATCCTTTCTCTCCGTTTTCTAATCTCTTCTTTCCAATTTTCAAACTGTCTCTCCAATTTTGTAACTGTCTCTCCAATTTTGTAACTGTCTCTCCAATTTTCAAACAGTCTCTCCAATTGTTTTCCTTTCTCTCTAATTTTTTCCCTTTCACTACAATTTTCACCCTTTCTCTCCAATTTTCAAACTGTCTCTTCAATTGTCACATTTTTATCCTTTCTCTCCATTTTATCTTTCACTCAATTTTGTAACTGTCTCTCCAATTTTCAAACTTGTCTCCCCAATTTTCCATCCTTTCACTCCTTCATCCTTTTCACTCCAATTTTCATTTTCTCTCAATTTTCATCCTTTCACTCCAATTTTCATCCTTTCTCTCCAATTTTATCCCCTCTCTCTAATTTTCAAACTGTCTCTCCATTTTCATCCTTTCACTCCAATTTCCATCCTTTCCTCCAATTTTCAATCCTTTCACTCCAATTTCATCCTTTCTCTCCAATTTTTATCCCCTCTCTCTATTTTCAAACTGCTCTCCAATTTTCATCCTTTCACTCAATTTCACCTTTCACTCCAATTTTCATCCTTCACTCCAATTATTTCATCCTTCTCTCCTTTCATCCTTTCACTCCAATTTTCATCCTTTCTCTCCAATTTTTATCCCCTCTCTCAAATTTTCAAACTGTCTCTCCAATTTTCATCCTTTCACTCCAATTTTCATCCTTTCACTCCAATTTTCATCCTTTCACTCCAATTTTCATCCTTTCTCTCCAATTTTCAACTCCAATTTTCATCCTTTCTCCAATTTTTATCCCCTCTCTCTAATTTTCAAACTGTCTCTCCAATTTTCATCCTTTCATTTCACTCCAATTTTTCATCCTTTCACTCCAATTTCATCTCTCAATTTTCATCCTTCACTCCAATTTTCATCCTTTCTCTCCAATTTTTATCCCTCTCTCTAATTTTCAAACTGTCTCTTTTTCATCCTTTTCACTCCAATTTTCATCCTTTCACTCCAATTTTCATCCTTTCACTCAATTTTCATCCTTCTCTCCAATTTTCATCCTTTCACTCCAATTTTCATCCTTTCTCTCCAATTTTTATCCCCTCTCTCTAATTTTCAAACTGTCTCTCCAATTTCATCCTTTCACTCCAATTTTCATTTCATCCATTTTCTCCTTTCACTCCAATTTTCATCTTTCTCTCCAATTTTCATCCTTTCACTCCAATTTTCATCCTTTCTCTCCAATTTTTTATCCCCTCTCTCTAATTTTCAAACTGTCTCTCCAATTTCATCCTTTCACTCCAATTTCATCCTTTCACTCCAATTTTCATCCTTTCTCTCCAATTTTATCCCCTCTCTCTTAACTCCAATTTTCATCTTTCACTCCCAATTTTCATCCTTTTCACTCCAATTTTCATCCTTTCTCTCCAATTTTCATCCTTTCACTCCAATTTTCATCCTTTCTCTCCAATTTTTATCCCCTCTCTCTAATTTTCAAACTGTCTCTCCAATTTCTCCTTCTCTCCAATTTCATCCTTTCACTCCAATTTTCATCCTTTCTCTCCAATTTTTATCCCTCTCCTAATTTCAAAACTGTCTCCCAATTTTCATCCTTCACTCCAATTTTCATCCTTTCACTCCAATTTTCACCTTCTCTCCAATTTTTCATCCTTTCACTCAATTTTCATCCTTTCTCTCCAATTTTATCCCTCTCTCTAATTTTTAACTGTCTCTCCATTCATCCTTCACTCCAATTCCATCCTTTCTCTCCAATTTTCATCCTTTTACTCCAATCATCCTCTCTCCAATTTATCCCTTCTCTCTAATTTTTAAACTGTCTCTCCAATTGTATCCCCTCTTCTAATTTTTACTGTTGCTCCAATTTTCGTCCTTTCTATCAACTTAATGTCTCTCCATTTTTCAATCTTTCTCTACAATTTTCTTCGTTTGTCTCCATTTTCATCCTTTATCATATTATATATATATATATATTTAAAAAAATGTTTTTTTAAAAAATTGGGCATTATTATGAAGCATTAAAAATGTATAAATGAATGACTCGATATTATGAGTATTGGATTCACTTATCTTTTTTAATATTTTTTCTCATAAATTTCAGTTCGTTAGATACCCTTTGTCAAATGTTATTTACTGTTTAACGTTTTCTTTGTCTCTGTTGTTATCGACAGTGGCAGCGTCTGTGAAATATTGTATTAACGGAGAATTCCGATGTTCTGCGTTTTAATCCCTTCACGTGCGTTTGTAATTTTAGAATCCATTTAGTTCTGATTGTTTTCTAGATTGCGTTGTTGGGAAATGCGTGTTCTAATAAGATGCATTTGAGGTGTGTAGGTTGTTGAAAGGTGTTAAAATGAAGTGCTATTGTACTATGCGGGATTTTGATATATATATATTATATATATATTATATATTACACGCCATCGTCTTTAGTAGACGGAAGGATGCAAAAAATATGTTTTATACATTATATAATATATTATTATATTTTTTTGATGTTTGTTTATTTTGAACGTCTGCCCTGAATAAAGTATTATTACATTTTTTTACTTGAAGGGCACTTTAAAACGCATGTATTCGCATTAAAATTCGATACTTTTTCTATAGAAAATGTTTAACTTTTTGAACAAGTGTAATCCGTCAAAGGATGGCTCGGTGTGTAGATACCAGTACAGACTGTTTCGACTTTACTTAAGTCTCATCAGCGGTATATTACTAACGATTTCCCTCCGACAGGAATCGAAACCGGGACTCAAGTAGACACAGTGAAACCACTAGTGAAACACTTTATCGCCATCGGCCACAGTACACAGCTGACCATCTAGCGAAATTAAACTTGTCAATGAACACACGCCCTTACCATAATAGGTAAGGGGGCTTTATTGAGAGAATAATACAACAAACAGGCCGATTTGCCATCGGCCGAAGTGAAATAAAGATTTTTGGATGTTTGTTTATTTAGAAACGTTGCTGAATAACATTAATAAAGTCGAAACAGTCTTACGGTTATTTCTACACACCGACCATTCATTTGCCGGGATTAACACTTCGTCAAAAAAGTTCATTTTTCTATTAAGGAAAAAGTATCGAATTTATGCGATACATGCGTTGTAACGTGCCTTCAAGTAAAAATTTATATAAGAGGGTGTGCTTATTTTGGACTACTACATAATATTTCGGTTATAAAAAGATTGGTAATAAATGATACCTAATAATATTTATTTTGATCGTGCAATATTCCACGAAAATAATAAAATCATGATCTTTGTTTAGGGGAAAATTAACTTTTTGTGAAAAGATGAGGACAACAGTTCGAAAAATCCAAATAATATAAAGCGGTTTATATTGTTTTATTTTATTTTATTTTATTTTATTTTTGTTTCTTTCTTTGTCTGAATATATTAAATTCTATAAGAGAAATTCTTTTCAATTTGTGTCTTTTATTTACCAGAAATGACGCCCCACCCCCACCTCCATCTCCACCCAAAAAAAGAAAAAAAAATGGAAATGAGGTATAAAACTAATTTTTAAAAATACATATTTTGTAATGTGCCAAATGCTGGTAGCTTTCCTTTATTTCTTAAATTTACCGACATTTAATACAAAACATCGCTGAGTATCAAAAAAATTTTTTTTTTCTGTCAGTGGGACACAATGACCTCCCACAAATAAACTGGTGAAATTTCTCTAACTCACGGTTATTTCTGTAACATCTTTGCAATCGATTAAACCATAGTTGTGGAATTATATCGTTGTTGTTGTTGCTGTCATTATTATTATTATTATTATTATTATTATTATTATTATTTATTATTATTATATCTTACTCCTTTTTGATTTTCACATCAGTGTTAAGCCTGATGGTCTTTCACTGGAGTCTTGAGTGGACAGCAAGGTCTCCTAGGTCTCCAGGACTTCTTCTTGAGTATTCTGGCAGATTGCAGCAGTGCAGTGTTCTCTGGAATGGTTTCAATCTGTCCTCTGATTCATACTTTCCAAGCCCTTTTCTAATCCTTTGGGACCGTTTCAAGTGCACAACTACAATTACGGTATAACGTTCACTTTCATATTTTTCAGTCTCTTCTGGCAAGGTTCCAGATATTTGTCTATATTTTTCATTTTCCTTTAACTTCGCCCTGTGATCTGCTGCACTGCCAAATCCACCACGTTGACAAGTTCTCTTTTTTGTTTATCAATACAGGTCTGGCTTCGCTGGGATAGATTATTTCATTATTATTATTTATTATATTCATTATTAGCAACGAGGAAAACACCGCCCGGGACGTCGTAAAAATTAATTGAAAGACCATTGCTGAGAGGGTGGAGTTAAAAATTTAATTCAGAGGCTTGTCATCAATAAGTAAGACAAATCCTCATATTTATTAAAGGAGTAAAAAACAAAAAAACAATTGAAATTGAAAACTGAGCCCCGTCCCTCTTAAATAAAATGTTGGTGTATGTTATAATCAAAACAATTATTTTGAACTATTTTCCACGGTCAATTTATACACAAAATCGATAGGTATTTATTCATTTGTAAACTTTTTAGTTAACTTCTGTTAGTGTAAAAATGAAAGAGAGTAAAAAAACAATTTTTAAAATTGCTTACTCAAAATTTTGGGTTGTTATATAGATAAGATAATTGTGACGTAAGCTGTGACTAGAGCTATGACGTAGTTTTTGTTACAGACAGAAATACAGACAATATCCAGTTATTATTAACTAGCAAAATAAAAAACGCCCCCCCCCCCCCCCCCCCTGGCGATGTAAAAATAGATTTTTGACATTTGCCTGAGGGGTGGGAGTAAAAAAATTCGAATGTCAGCGAGTTTGTACCCTAGTAAGTAAAATCATCAAATCATTAAAGGATTAAAAAAATAAAACAAGTTTTAATGTAAACTGTTAAATATGGTATTAAATAAAACAACTATATATAGGTATATAATACCAGTCATGAATTATTTAAAACTGTTTTAAAAACAATGAGGACTGACTAATGTTGCATGCTCCAAATTTTAGAGATTTTTCTATGTTATAATGATTTGGTAATGTGACGTAAGCAGTGAGTAATTTTAGTAACAGACAAAAACCGGAGCGAATCTCCATTATTAATAGATATTTTTATTATTATTATTTTATTATATTACTAGCAAATTATATGCAACCTTCGGGTGCAGTATTTAGCGTTTTGATTTATAAAATATTGTATCAAATTATAAACTAATTTAGAAAATGATAAACTGAGGGGGTATAATCGAAAATAGAACAGCTTAGATTTAACTCTTTCTATCATTTTCTTTACTCCCGTCTTTCATTTCCTAATTTAATCTATTTAGTTAGATTATTGAAGTATTTAATCAATTACAGTTTCTTTCGTTCTGTTTATGGATTGCTTTTAAGATTATCCCCGAGATCTTTGCCTCAGATTCGTTAAGAGAAAACCAAAACAAATTTAGAAATCAATAATACTAAGCATATATTTATCAAAATCAAATTTTGAATATCAATATGCAAAATTAGCTTCGTTCACACTGAAACCGCTATTTTTGTATATATAAATACAAATTACATGGCTATTGGCTCGTAGATATGGTCAAAAAGATTAATAAGTATAACCAATTTATCAATAATTGAGCTTTAAATAAATTCATGGCATAAATGTTGACGTCAAGTAAAACTAGGGAATTGTGACTGGAATAGTGATTTAGTTTCGGTTACAGACAGGACAAACACACAAATCTCCTTTAAATAGTTATATATAAGCATATAGCAGTAAGTCCGTCGTACAAGTCGTATGTGTACTGAGTTTGTTCACCACAGGATGCCTCTCTCAGCTAAGCTTCTACTAATCAGTGCCTTCATAGCCAATGTTAGCAATTTCCGCTAGAGATCATTTCACGATTTGATTGTTGCAAAGGGGGGCTCGGGCTATGAATTTCACCTTACCATCCATACACTAGCTTACCCGTTTCCTTTGCCCTTTCATTATTGCCCCACCCCTCGGACCGCCTCTTTACACCACTCCATTCTTACTTCCCCTGTATCTAGACACTTCATATACTATACTACTACGCTCTCTCGTCTCTCTCTCTACCTCTCTCTCTCTCTCTCTCCTCTCCCGTCTCTCTTTTTCCCATCAACTTCAGCTTAGGGACCGTAATAGGGGTCCCTTTAAACATGGAATCCCGAAGTGTTCTGACCACCGAATATCCCCTCCTCCTCCCCCCTCCTTCCTTTCGCCTAACATTCTAAGGAGCGAAACGTTGGGAATCGAAACCCTTTGATTTTGTACGAAACTACTTGAGTTCACGGGGGCGTTTACTGTCTTGATCTCTCTCTTTTGGTGGTGT
>CM042175.1:39729154-39744154 GCA_023376005.1 Doryteuthis pealeii
GAGAAGAGATTAGAAAAACGGAGAGAAAGTTACAAATTGAGAGAAAGGATGAAAAAGTGAGCAAGAGAAAGTGGAGACAAATAAAAAAAATTGGAGAAATAGTTTAAAAATTGAGAAAAGATTAGAAAACGGAAGAAAAGGTTGACAATTGGAGAGGAAGATTGAAAATTGGAGCGAAAAAGAAATAGGAGAGAAAGGATGAAAATTGAGACAAATAAAGAAAATTGAGAGAACGTTTTGAAAAATTAGAGAGAAAGATGAGGAATGAGAGAAGTTGAAAAGTTGGAAGAGAAAGGATGAGAAATTTGAGGTCTCAATGTCGACCTTAGTTTTATAAAAAAACAACTTCACATGAAAATAAAGAAAATGCATTACTTTTTGACTCACTCTCTAGAAACTAACCACGGAGTAAAACCAGTACTTACTATTAAATAATAATTTCTACTCGAATACGCCTATACTAGTTCGTGTTAGTCAACCGGTAAAATGTTAATTTAGAGAGGATCAAAAAGTAATGCCCATTTTCTTGTATTTCATTGAAGTTGTTTTTATAACTAAGGTCGACATTAGACCCTCAAATTTTCACCTTCTCTCCCAATTTTCCAAAACTTCTCTCCAATTCTCACCTTTCTCTCCAATTTTCAAACTTCTCCCAATTTTTCTTTATTTGTTTCTCCAATTTTCATCCTCTCTCCATTTCAGCTTTTCGCTCCAATTTTCATTCCTTCCTTCTCCAATGTCAACCTTCCTCCGTTTTCTAATCGTCTCTCTCCAATTTTTTAAACTATTTCTCCATTTTCTTTTATTTGTTCCAATGTCATTCCTTGCTCCACATATTTTCATCCTTTCTCTCCATTTGTACCTTTCTCTCCGTTTCTAATCTCTCTCTCCAATTTTAACCTTTCTCTCCAAATTTTCTTCATTTGTCTCAATTTCATCTTTCTTCTCATATTTCATCCTTTTCTTCAATTGTACACCCTTTCTTATGCTCCGTTTTCTAATCTCTTCTTTCCATTTTCAAAACTGTCTCCCAATTTTGAACTGCTCTCCAATTGAACTGTCTCTCCAATTTTGCAAACGAGTCTCTCCAATTTTTCCTTTCTCTCTAATTTTTCCCTTCACTACAATTTTCACCCTTTCCTCTCCAATTTTCAAACTTCTCTTCAAATTGTCATCCTTTCTCCCATGTTTATCCTTTCTCTCAATTTTATCTTTCACCTCCAATTTTGTAACTTCTCTCCAATGCAAACTGTCTCCCCAATTTCATCCTTTCACTCCAATTTTCATCTTTTCACTCCAATTTCATCCTTCTCTCCAATTTTCTCCGTTCACTCAATTTCATCCTTTCTCTCCAATTTTATCCCCTCCTCTAATTTTCCAAACTGTCTCCTCCAATTTCATCTTTCACTCCAATTTCATTCCTTTCTCCTCCAATTTTCATCCTTTCACTCCAATTTTCTCCTTTCTCTCCAATATTTATCCCCTCTCTCTAATTTTCAAACTGTCTCTCCAATTTCATCCTTTCACTCCAATTTTCATCCTTTCACTCCAATTTTCATCCTTTCACTCCAATTTCATCCTTTCTCTCCAATTCATCCTTTTCACTCAAACAATTCATCCTTTCTCTCCAATTTTTATCCCCTCTCTCAAATTTTCAAACTGTCTCTCCATTTTCATCCTTGTCACTCCAATTCATCCTTTCACTCCAATTCTATCTTTCACTCCAATTTTCATCCTTTCTCTCCAATTTTCATCTTCACTCCAATTTTCATCCTTTCTCTCCAATTTTATCCCCTCTCTCTAATTTTCCAAACTGTCTTCTCCAATTTCATCCTTTCACTCCAATTTCATCCTTTCACTCCAATTTTTATCCTTTCACTCCAATTTTCATCCTTTCTCTCCAATTTTCATCCTTTTCACTCCAATTTTCATCCTTTCTCTCCAATTTTTATCCCTCTCTCTAATTTTCAAACTGTCTCTCCAATTTCATCCTTTCACTCCAATTTTCATCCTTTCACTCCAATTTCATCCTTTCACTCCAATTTTCATCCTTTCTCTCCAATTTATCCTTTCACTCCAATTTTCACCTTTCTCCCAATTTTTATCCCCTCTCTCTTAATTTTCAAAACTGTCTCTCAATTTTTCACCTTTCATATCAATTTTCATCCTTACTCAATTTTCATCCTTTCACTCCAATTTTCATCCTTCTCTCCCAATTTTCATCCTTGTCACTCCAATTTTCATCCTTCTCTCCAATTTTATCCCTCTCTCTAATTTCAACTGTCTCTCCAATTTCATCCTTTTCACCCCAATTTCATCCTCACTCCAATTTTATCCCTTCCTCCAATTTTATCCCCTCTCTCTAATTTTTCAACGTCTCCCAATTCATCTTTCACTCCAATTTCATCCTTTCAGCTCCAATTTTCATCCTTTCTCTCCATTTTCACCTTTCACTCCAATTTTGTCATCCTTCTCTCCAATTTTTATCCCCTCCCTCCTAATTTTCAAACTGTCCTCCAATTTTCATCCTTTCTCTCCATTTTCATCCTTTCACTCCCATTTCACCTTTCCTCCAATTTATCCCCTCTGCTCTAATTTTCAAACTGTCTCCCCATTTTCATCCTTCACTCCAATTTCACCTTTCAACTCCAATTCATCCTTCTCTCCAATTTTCACCTTTCACTCCAATTTTCATCTTTCTCTCCAATTTATCCCCTTCTCTAATTTTTCAAACTGTCTCTCCAATTTACCTCACTCCAATTTCCATCCTTTCTCTCCAATTCATCCTTTACCCAATGTCATCCTTCTCTCCAATTTTATCCCTTCTATCTAATTTTTAAACTGTCTCTCCAATTGCATTTATCCCTTCTCTCTAATTTTTTAAAAACTGTCTCCCAATTCTACCTTTCATCCAACTTTTAAACTGTCTCTCCATTTTTCAATCTTCTCTACAATTTTCTTCGTTTTCTCCAATTTCATCCTTATCATAATAAATATATATATATTTAAAAAAAATGTTTTTTAAAAATTGGCATTATTATGACATTAAAAATGTATAAATGAAGAACTCGATATTATGGGAGTAGGATTCACTTATCTTTTTAATTATTTTTCTCATAAAATTTCGGTTCGTTAGATACCCTTTGTCAAAGTTATTACGTTAACGTGTCTGTTGTCTCGGTGTTATCGACAGTGGCAGCGTCTGTGAAAATTTAGTTAACGGAGAATTCCGATGTCTGCGTTTAATCCCTCACGTGCGTTTCGTAATTTTAATCCATTTAGTTTCATGATTGTTTCTAGATTCGTGTGGAAATGCGTGTTCTAATAAGATGCATTTGAGGTGTGTAAGGTGTGTGATAAAGTGTTAAAATGAAGTATTGTACTATGCGGGGATTGATGTATATATATATATAATATATATATATTACACGCCATCGTCCTTTAGTAGACGAAGGATGCAAAAAAAATATGTATTACATATATAAATTATATATATATTTTTTATGTTTGTTATTTAGAAACCTTGCTGAAAAAGTTATATATACCATTTTTACTTGAAGCACTTTATAACCAGTATCGCATAAAATTCGATACTTTGCTTATAGAAAATGAACTTTTGACAAGTGTAATCCCGCAAAGATGCTCGTGTGATAGAATTACCGTACAGACTGTCTTCCTACTTTATTAAGTCTCATCAGCGGTATAGTACTAAACGATTTCCCTCGAAGAAATCAACCGGACTTCAGTAGAACACAGTAAACACTAGTTGAAAACACTTTTATCGCCTCGCCACAGTTATCACAAGCTGACCACCTTAGCGAAATTAAAACTTTGTCAAATGATACTAACACCCTCTACCATAATAGTAAGGGCTTATTTGAGAGAATAATAACAACAAAACAGGCCGTATGCCCTTCGGCGAAGTAATAAGATTTGGATGTTTGTTATTTAGAAACGTTGCTGAATAAACTTAATAAAAGTTGCGAAACATCTGACGGTATCTTACACAGCCGAGCCATCATTTCCGGGATGTACACTTGTCAAAAAAGTCCATTCTATAAAAAAAGTATCGAATTTTATGCGATACATGCGTTGAAGGCCTCAAGAAAAAATTTTTAATAAGATGTGTGCTTATTTTGCGGAACACTACATATATTTCGGTTATAAAAAAGATTGGTAATAAATGATACTAATAATTATTTATTTGATCGTGCAAATTCCACAAATAATAAAATCATGCATCTTTGTTAGGGGAAAATTAAACTTTTGTGCAAAAGATGAGACAACAGTTTCGAAAAATCCAAAAAGTATAAAGCGGTTTATATTTGTTTATTTTATTTATTTTATTTATTTTGTTTCTTTCTTTGTCGAATATATTAAAATTCTTATTTTATATAAACGAAGAAATTCTTTCAAGATTTGTTCTTTATTACCAGAATGACCCCCACCCCCAAACCCATCTCCAACCCAAAAAAAGAAAAAAAAATGGAAATTTGAGGTATAAACTAATTTTAAAAATACATATTTTGTAAGTGCCAAATTGCTGATAGCTTTCCTTTATTTCTTAAATTTACCTACATAAATTACAAAAACACCTGAGTTACAAATTTTTTTTTCTGTCAGTGGGACACAATACTCCCACAAAAAAACTGTGAAATTCCTAACTCATCGGTTGATTTCTGTAACATCTTTGCAATCGATAACCATAGTTGAAATATCGTTGTTTGTTGGCTGTCATTATATTGATTATTATTATTATAATTATAATTATTATTATTATTTTATTATTTACTCCTTTTGAGTTTTCACATCAGGTGTTAGCTGATGGTCTTTCACTGAGTGCTGAGTGACAGCAAGTCTCCTCGGTCTCCAGACTCTTCTATATCTGGCAATTGCAGCAGTGCAGTTTCTGAATGTTTCAATCGTGTCCTCGATACCATACTTTCAAGCCCGTTTCTAATCCTTTTGGACCGTTCCAAGTGCACCCAACTACAATTGGTATACGTTCACTTTCATATTTTTCAGTTCTCTGGCAAGGTCCAGATATTGTCTATTTTTTTCATTCCTTTAACCTTCGCCCTGTGATCTGCTGCACTGCAAAATCACCAGTTGACAAGTTCTCTTTGTTTATCAATACTAGGTCTGGCCTTCTTGCTGAAATATATTATTATATTATTATTATATTATTATTAGCAACAGAAAACACCGCCCGGCGTCGTAAAAAATAAATTTGAAAGACATTGCCTGAGAGTGGGAGTTAAAAATTTAATGTCAGAGGGTTGTATCATAAGTAAGACAAATCCTCATATTATTAAAGGAGTAAAAAAAACAAAAAAAACAATTTGAAATGAAACTGAGCCCCGTCCCTCTTAATAAAATGTTGCGTGTATGAATAATCAAACAATTATTTTGAATATTTTCCACTCAATTTTACACAAAATCGTAGGTATTTTATCATGTAAACTTTTTAGTTAACTTCTTGTTGTGTAAAAAAAATGAAAAGAGAGTAAAAAACAATTTTTAAAATGCTTACTCAAATTTTGGTGTATAGCATAAGATATTGTGACGTAAGCTGTGACGTAGAGCTATGACGTAGTTTTTGTACAGACAGAAATACAGACAATATCCATTATTATACTAGCAAAATAAATAAACCCCCCCCCCCCCCCCTGGCGAGCTGTAAAAATAGATTTTTGAAACATATTGCCTGAGGGGGGAGTAAAAAATTCAATGTCAGCGAGTTTGACCCTAAGTAAGTTAAAATCATCAAATTCATTAAAGGTTAAAAAATAAAACAATTTTAAATGTAAACTTTAATAGTATTAAAATAAAACAAACTATATTAAATATATAATACCAGTCATAATTATAAAACTTGTTTTAAAAAACAATGAGGACTGTCTAATGTTGCATGCTCAAATTTTTAGTGTATTTATTCTATTTATAATGATTTTGGGTAATGTGACTAAGCAGTGACGTAATTTTAGTTAACAGACAAAAACCGGAAGCGAAATCTCCATATTAATAGATATATTATTATTAATTATTATTATTATTTAATTACTAGCAAAAATATGCAACCTTCGGTGCCAAGTATTTAGGTTTTGATGTATAAATATTGTATCAAATTATAAACTATTTAGAAAAATGATAAACTGAGGGGTATAATCGAAAAAATAGAACAGTTTAGATTTAACTCCTCTATCATTTTCTTTCATCCCGTCTTTCATTTTTCCTAATTTATCTATTTAGTTAGATTATGAAGTATTTAAATAAATTACAGTTCTTTCGTCTGTTTATGGATGCTTTTAAGATTTACCGAGATCTTGCTCAGATTCGTTAAGAGAAAACCAAACAATTAGAAATCAATAAATCTAAGCATATATTTATCAAAATCAAATTTTGAATATCAATATGCAAATTACCTCCGTCACACTAAAACCGACATTTTTTGTAATATAAATACAATTACATGCTATTTACGTAGATATGGTCAACAGTATTAATAAGTATAACAATTTATCAAAATTAGCTTTAAATAAATTCATTAAATTGACGTCAGTAACTAAGGTGAGGGAATTGTGACTTGAATAGTGATTTTAGTTTCGGTTACAGAGCAGACAAACACACAATCTCCATTATAATAAGATTATTATTATTATTATTAGCATTATAGCAGTAAGTCCGTCGTACAAGTCGTATGTGTACTGAGTTTGTTCACCACAGGATGCCCCAATCCAGCTAAGCTTTCTTACTAAGTCAGTGCCTATCATAGCTCAATGGTTAGCATATTCACGCTAGAGATCATTTCACGATTTTGATTTGTTGCAAGGGGGGGCGGTATGAATTTGCACCTACCATCCATACAACTAGCTTTACCCTGTTTCTCTTTGCCCTTTCATTATTGCCCCACCCCTCGGACCGCCTCTTTACACCACTCCATTCTTACTTCCCCTGTATCATAGACACATTCTCATATACTACTACTACTACGCTCTCTCTCTCTCTCTCTACCTCTCTCTCTCTCTCTCTCCTCTCCCTCTCTCTTTCTCCCATCACTTCAGCTTAGGGATCCGAATAGGGTCCTTAACATGGAATCCCGAAGTGTCTGACCACTCGAATATCCCCCCCTCCTCCCCCTCCTCCTCTTCGCCTAACATTCTAAGGAGCGTAAACGTTGGGAATCGAAACCCTTTGATTTGTACGAAATCTTGAGTTCACGGGGGCGTTTACTGTCTGCAAAAGTTTTTTTTTATAGGGACAAGACAAGAAGAAGAAGAAGAAGAAGAACAAGAACAAGAACAAGAACAAGAACAAGAACAGCGTGAAGAAGAACAAGAACAAGAAGAGCAAAGTAAAGAAGAAGAAGAAGAAGAACAACAACAACAACAACAACAACAAACAAAGTGATGAAGAAGAAGAAGAGAAGAAGAAGAAGAAGATGAAGAAAATACAACAACAACAACAACAACAACAACAAAAAAGAAAAGTGAAGAAGAAGAACAAGACAAAGAAAACAAGAACAGCGTGAAGAAGAAGAAGAAGAAGAAGAAGAAGAAGAAGAAGAAGAAGAAGAAGAAGAAGAAGAAGAAGAAGAAGAAGAAGAAGAAAAGAAGAAGAAGAAAAGAATGGGAAGAAGAAGAAAGAAGAAGAAGAAGAAGAAGAACAACAACAACAACAACAACAACAACAACAAGGGAAGAAAAAGAAGAGATATAAAAGGAGACAGAGGAGAAGTACAAACAAGAAAAGGAAGAGAAGAGGGACGGCAAGAGATATTGAAATCGACTAAAATACTGAGAAGAATATTGGAGATCTGAAGAGACTTGTTGTCACTTAAACTCGAGTGAAAGACTATCAGCTTACGCTGGTGGGAAATACTCACGAGTTGGGAAATAATAATAATAATAATAATAATAATAATAATAATAATAATAATAATAATAGAGATGAGACTGTAAACTATGTACTATGCGAATGTAGCAAACTAGCACAACGGGAGTACAAAATTAGGCACGACTGGGTTGGAAAGGTGATCCACTGGGAATTATGCAAAAAATTGAATTTTGACCACGCAACAAAATGGCATATGCATAAACCAGAATCTGTTTTTGAGAAAGAAACGCATAAAATTCTATGGGACTTTGAAAATAAAAACGGATCACCTTATCCCAGCAAGAAGACCAGACCTAGTGTTAATAAACAAAAAAGAAAGAACTTGTCAACTGGTGGATTTTGCAGTGCCAGCAGATCACAGGGTGAAGCTGAAGGAAAATGAAAAAAATAGACAAATATCTGGACCTTGCCAGAGAACTGAAAAAGTTATAGAATATGAAAGTGAAAGTGATACCAATTGTAGTTGGTGCACTTGGAACAGTCCCAAAAGGATTGGAAAAGGGTTTGAAAAAGGGATTGGAAAATCTGGACATCAGAGGAAAGATTGAGACCACCCAGAATACTGCACTGCTGCAATCGGCCAGAATACTCAGAAGAGTCCCGGAGAACTGAGGAGACTTGTTGTCACTCAGACTCCAGTGAAAGGCCATCAGCTAACGCTGATGTGAAATACTCAAAAGAAGTGAATAATAATAATAATAATAATAATAATAATAATAATAATAATAATAATAATAATAATAATTGACACCATCAAGACTAATACACTGCTGCAAACGGCTAGAATACTCGGAAGAGACCTGGAGACCTGAGGTGACTTTTTGTCCCCCAGACTCCAGTGAAATACCATCAGCTAATGCTGATGTGAACAACTTAAAAGGCCTGAAAATAATAATAATAAGAGTAATAATAATAACAACGATATAATTCCAACTAGAAGAAGAAGAAGAAGAAGAAGAAAAAGAAGAAGAAGAAGAAGAAGAAAAGAACAACAACAACAACAACAACAACAACAACAACGTTAAGGAAATGACAGGAAGAGAGATTTCACAAAACCGGAAGATCAGGAGGAGGAGGAGGGGTGGTAGCAGTAGAACGATCACTAACATCAACAAAAGGAAAAGTACGAGAAAAGAAAGAGTAGTAAGCTAAGAAAGCGCGCGAAAAAAAAAAAAAAGAAAGAAAGATGGCGTCCATAGACGTTAAAGAATGACGCGATACTGTTCATAAAGACATTCACTATAACAAGTCAAGCGAGTGTCAAATCCCAGGGAATCTTTGGTTGCACACGGGCCCATAATCTGTCGATATTATGACAGAACGCTTTGATAGAAAATGGTGAGATTGTCAAGAGTGAAGTAGGGAGGTGGTGTTTGGACCTGCGGTGTTTTCAGTGAAGGAAAAAAAAAAACAGAGATCAAGGTCGTTGTAATTGCTACAGCTGTCCGCCGTGCCCGTCAAGATACGAATTCACTTGTCAACGTCTTTCGATATAAGCACTTCGGCATATCACTATGACAGAGACATATTTATGTGATACCCAGCGCACCCCACTTACGTCAGAATGATTTGATTATGAATGATTTTCTGTCCCCCACCTATACAAAAAAATTTACAGAAATAGGGAACTCATACTTTTCATCCTTTTTTTAAAAAACAGATCGACATCACCCGCCATGTGTGTAACTGACATGCAAATTAGCATGGAAAAGTTTTTAGTAGAAATATGTGTGAATGGAAAAGTTTAAGGATGAATCATCATTGCCACATAGCTTTGTTTCTATTGGATGAGCGAAGAGGCGTGGCAAAGTGGGAAAGAGGAGGAATGGGAGTGCGAATTGAGTTTGGAATTATATTGATAGATAGGTAGATAGATAGATCGATAGATAGATAGATAGATAGACCGATAGATAGATAGATAGATAGATCGATAGATATGAACAGCATGAAATAGATAGATAGATAGATAGATAGATAGATATTAACAGCATGAGATAGATTGATAGATAGATAGATATATAGATATGAACAGCATGAGATGGATAGATAGATAGATAGATAGATAGATAGATAGATATGAATAGCATGAGATAGATAGATAGATATGACCAGCATGAGATAGATAGATAGATAGATAGATAGATAGATAGATATGACCAGAATGAATAGATAGATAGATAGATAGATAGATAGATAGATACGAACAGCATGGATAGATAGATAGATAAATAGGTATATAGATAGATAGGAACAGCATGACATAGATAGATTGATCGATAGATAGATAGATAATATGAACAGAATTGAGTTTGGAATTATGAGTTGAAAGAGTAAGACATGGGCTTTTGCTCTCGACTGTTGTGACTTGGAGGAAATAAAAATCTCCTGAGAAAAAGGAGTGGCCTTGTGTTATTATTAAAAACTCTAAATGACACAAGGCAAGACATCCCGCAGCACTCCGAGTTCCAGGCTCTAAACACCAGGGATTTGTCAGCCGACTCCAGTATAGACAGAGCAACCAGGATTCCAGCCGCTCCAATGTAGTACCGGTCCAGATATAAATATACAATTAAATAATTTCTGTCTCAACATATCTTGTGTCGTAAGGAAGATTTCTTCTCTGGACTTTTGGATTATATATATATATATATATATATATTATATATATATATATATATATATATATGTGTGGTGTGTGTGTGTGTGTGTGTGTGTGTATATATATATATAATTGGAAACGATAATTGAGAAACGGACGTTGGCATAAAAAAGATGTAAAAAGGGTGAATGTATCGTGAAACCAACCAATTAACCAACTTTAGATCAACTAGTTTGACACATGTAAATAAAGTTCGGAGTACTCAGTGGGAATTGAACTCAACAACAATAGTCTGTTAGTTTAGCTAATACGTACATGGATGTGTGTGCACAGTAAAGGATCGTTAAAACAAATCAGGGAGGTCAGGTAAATTTTAATAGATGACAAAATAGAAAGAGAATGGTTTCTCGGTGGGGATGAAAGGGTTAGTTTTTCAATGTCTATCATAAACATAGGTCTTTAGCGCTAATACGGTCAGAGGTCAACCAGAAATAGGATTATGTAACCAGAAAGTATGTAAGTACAAGCATACAAGGTGTGTCATAAAAGTATCGAGATTGAAGCTGTATTTATCAAGATAGAAATGAAAAATGAATGGAACGTTATTTTTTTCCAGAATACAAGGTGTGTTAAAAAGAGCCGTAACGTAACAGATGTTGACACGTCATCTCTCCATTCCAAAAAGAGAGTGTAACACAACGCATCTATAGCAATCCATGCCTTTCCTATGTGTATATTGACATCACTTTCTGTAGATGAGATATTACTACTTAGGTATGTTAATTTGTTGTAAATAAAAAGGAATAACAAAAGAAAACGGCGAAGAAAATTCCGTGGCGTCATGAATCCTTTCAGTCTTTGTAAAATTCTTCATCGGATCCGTATGAGAACCATGTTCTGCGGAGAGAAACCAGAAAATTCTTGTACAAATGAATTTAAGAAATGGTGTCTTCCAACAACAAAAAACAGATATATATATATATATACTATATATATATAGTATATATATATATATAGTATATACTATATATGTATAGTATATACTATATATACTATACTATATAGTATATATATATACTATATATATAGTATATACTATATATATATAGTATATACTATAGATATACTATATATACGAGTTGATAAAAAAACCCCAGATAGATAGATATGACCAGCATGAGATAGATAGATAGATAGACAGATGGATAGATATATAGATAGATAGGAACAGCATCAGATAGATAGATCGATAGATAGATATGAACAGCATGAGATAGATAGATAGATAGATATATAGATAGATAGATATGGAAACATGACATAGATAGATAGATAAATAGATAGATAGATATATAGATATGACCAGCGTGAGATAGATAGATAGATAGATAGATAGATATATAGATATGACCAGCGTGAGATAGATAGATAGATAGATAGATAGATATGACCAGATGAGATAGATAGATAGATAGATAGATAGATAGATGGGAACAGCATAGATAGATAAATAGATAGATAGATAGGAACAGAATGAGATAGATAGATAGATAGATAGATAGGTACAGCATGATAGATAGATAGATAGATAGATAGATAGATAGATAGATGCGAACAGCGTGAGATAATGATAGATAGATAGATAGATAGATATAGATAGATAGATAAAGACCAGACTACCCTATCTTTTTTTCATTAGCTGTATTATATATTGCAGTCACTTTGTCTCCTAATATCTTTCTGGTTGGCTGGCAATGCCGCCGAACATCAGTCTCGCTACGTTGAATTGAATTGGAGGCGATGCTTGACAAATTATTTGTTGAGAAGTCAGCAAAACAAATGAGATAATGACGAAAAAGATTAAATCCCCTTCGACATCGAAATAGAATTTCCTTCCAATTATTTCCGTAATTTCTTTTTACAACCAGTGACATTACAGCAACACCGAAATGAATGGCGAAATAACACCGCGTTAGGCACCCATCCGTGTTGATATTTAATTTGTCTATCTATCTATCTATCTATCTATCTATCTATCTATCCCAATCTCTTCCTATCTATCTAGCTATCTAGCTAGCTATCTAGCTAGCTATCTATCCCAATCTCTTCTATCTATCTATCTATCTATCTATCTATCCAATCTCTTCCTATCTATCTAGCTATCTAGCTATCTATCTATCCCAATCTCTTCCTATCTATCTATCTATCTAGCTATCTATCTATCCCAATCTCTTCCTATCTATCTAGCTATCTAGCTAGCTATCTAGCTATCTATCTATCCCAATCTCTTCCTATTTATCTATCTATCTATCTATCTATTTGTCTGTCTAGCTCAGTCTCTTCCTGTCTATGTATCTGTTTGTCTGTCTATCTATCTATCTATCTGTGTGTCTGTCTGTCTGTCTGTCTAGCTCAGTTTCCTTCTGTCTATCTATCTGTTTGTCTGTCTATCTAGCTCAGTCTCTTACTATCTATCTATCTATCTATCTATCTATCTATCTGTCTATCTAGCTCAGTCTCTTCCCGTCTATCTATCCCAGCTTCTTCCTATCTATCTATCTATGCATACCATGCAGTCCGTATCAATCTATCTAAATATCTCTGTTACTTTCAGTGTCTCTGTCTGTCTGTCTGTCTGTCTGTCTGTCTCTGTCTCTGTCTCTCTCTCTCTTTATCTCTCTGTTTCTCTGCCTATATCTCTCTATCTATCTTGGTGTCTTCCTATCTGTCTATTTATCTATCTATATATCCCAGTCTGGTCAAATCTATCTATCTATCTATCCATCTATCTACAATCTATGATAGAGCTGTTCATATCTATAGATAGATATATAATGCTAGAACAGAGAGCTATGAACAGAATCATATAATATATATATATATATATATATATATATATATATATATATATATATATAAAGATAAACTGAGTCAGATATACCTACTAAAAGTTCAGAGCACTAAGCGAAACTTAGTAGGTACATCTAACCCATTAGGTTTATCTCTCTCTCTCTCTCTCTCTCTATATATATATATATATATATATATATATATATATATATATATATATATATATATATATATATATATATATATATATATATTATATATATTTATATATATATTTATATATAAAATAAAATAGAAATAGAAAAATGTATTTATAAAAAAATGACTATCCATTAAGAATGACTTTATTTCAAAATTTTATCGGCATTAAATGACCCACTGAGGTTGATATACCGTAAAAAAAAAACAACAAAGAATGGAATCCTGGTGACTGAACAATTTATGACATGCAAAACCTCACTTTTACCCTTAATTCGGTTAGACGGACCGTCTCAGAGGCCCCTACGTCAATTGGCTGGCCACGGCCCAACCCCATTACTCTCATAGCAGCCTCAACTCTTTTTATCATTAAATGACACAAAGGTTTACAAAGTCATTAAACAAAGAAAGAAACACCACACACACACCGCCCTGTCGGCTGGGGCGTTAGAATGCACCGACTGCACCTCTGCAGAGGAGTAAGACTCCCCCAATGGGGCCACCTATTAGCCGTGAGTGGCGACCCGTGATGCTTAAAGATAGAGCCCAGGTGGATGAGCAGTTCATGACTTGCAATACTCCACTTTGGCCCTATCATGGGCTAGACGGGTGGTCGGAGAGGCCCCCTCCGATCAATCGGCTGGTCACGTCAAGCCCTAGCACCTATATGATTTTCCCAACCCTATTGCCCTTATGGCAAGTCCCAACCCCTTTTTATCATATGGGTGCTAGAAGGCGGTGACTGCGGGTGTACATGTCCTGGGATGAACGTTAAACTCTATCTGATGGTGAGGTTGCAGTTTTGGAGGTTTGGGGAATGTGGAGCACCCCATTCATCACCATTGCTCCCTGGTCCACTCTGACCCGGAGTGGTAGTACCTATTAGGGTCCCGTCTATGGGTTAAATAGAAAAATGTATTTATAAAAAAATTGATTTATTTCAAAACTTTATCGGCATTAAATGACCCACTGAGGTTGATATGCTGTAAAACAAAACAAACCCCCCAAACACACACACACACACACACACACACAATATATATATATATATATATATATATATATATATATATATATATATGATGGCAGCAAACTCGTATTCAAGTATTGCCATTGCTTGATATAGTAACAATAATAACAATTAAAAAAAGCTCAATAGTTCAAACAATATAATGGTGAGTTTCAAAAAAGTTCAACAATGAGCTGCACGAAAGTGGCTCTTTAGTCCTGCCAAAGTCTTGCACACCTTCCCACAATTACAGGTATTTCCAGGGAGCACAGGGTATTTTATTAGTCCATCCCGCCGATGCACAGACTGGTGACTGATCAGGCCAGTGTCTATCCACACTGAAGAGACATGAAATGCCGAAACACGTGTCTGTGGATGACTTTATTAATATATGCTCCAACAAATTTGGTAATGAGCTCTCTAATTGGTAATTTAAATTAACTCTCAC
>CM042175.1:39764154-39776654 GCA_023376005.1 Doryteuthis pealeii
ATTAATAATAATTAATAATTCAATATTTTAATAATTAATAATAATAGTAATAATTAGCAAGAAAGAAGGAAAAAGAACAAACAAACAACCACAACATCGACAACAACAACATTGTATAATAATTAATAATTTTTTTTTTGTCTGTTTTTGTTATATTATTTATTATTATTATTATTTAATTATTATATTATTATTATTATTGAAATAATTAATAATAATAATATAATAACAACAAAATTAATAATAATAATATTAAGAAGAAGAAGAAAAGAGAAGAAGAAAGAAGATGAAAGAAGAAGAAGAAAAGAAGAAGAACAAACCAACAACGATTACAACCAAATAATAATAATAAATAATAATAATAATAAGAAGAAGAAGAAGAAGAAGAAGAAGAAGAAGATGAAGAAGAAGGAAGAAAAAGAAGAAGAAAGAACAACAAACAACAACGATTACAAAAAATTAATAATAATAATAATAATAATAATAATAAATATTAACTAAGAAGAAGAAGAAGAAGAAGAAGGAAGAAGAAAGAAGATGAAGAAGAAGAAAAAAGAAAAAGGAAGAAGAACAACAACACAACAACGATTACAAACAAAATTAATAATAATATAATTTAATAATAATAATAATCAAGAAGAAGAAAGAAGAAGAAGAAGATGAAGAAGAGAAGAAAAAGAAGAAGAAGAAGAACAAACCAACAACGATTACAACAAAATTAATAATTAATAATAATAATAATAATAAGAAGAAAGAAGAAAGAAGAAGAAGAAGAAGAAAAGAAGAACAGAAGAAGAAGAAAGAAGGAAGGAGAAGAAGAAGATTGAAGAAGAGAAGGGAAAAAGAAGAAGAACAACAACCAACAACAACGATTACAACAAAATTAATAATAATAATAATTAAGGAAGAGAAGAAGAAGATGAAGTAAGAAAGAATGAAAAAGAAGAAGAAGAACAACAACACAACAACGATTACAAACAAAATTAATAATAATATAATAATAATAATAAATAATTAAGAAGAAGCAAGAGAAGAAGAAGAAGAAGATATGAAGAAGAAGAAGAAAAGAAAAAGAAGAAGACAACAACAACAACGAGTACAACAAAATTAATAATAATAATAATAATAATAATAATAATAAGAAGAAGAGCGAAGAAGAAAAGAAAGAAGAGTGAAGAAGAAGAAGAAGAAGAAGAAGAAAAAAGAAAGAAGAAGAACAACAACAACAACGATTACAACAAAATTAATAATAATAATAATAATAATAAGAAGAAGAAGAAGAAGAAGAAGAAAGATGAAAAGAGAAGAAGAGAGAAGATGAAAGAAGAAGAAGAAGATGAAGCAGAAGAAGAATGAAAGAAAGAAAGAAGAAGGAAAAAAAGAAAGAAGGAACAACAACAACAACAACGATTACAACAAAATTTAATAATAATAATAATAATAAGAAGAAGAAGTAGAAGGAAGAAGAAGATGAAGAAGAGAAAAAAGAAAGAAGAACAACAACAACAACAACAACGATTACAACAAAATTAAATTATAATAATAATAATATTTAATAATAATAATAACAAAATTTAATAATAATAATCAATAATAAATAATAATAATAATAAATAGCAAGACGAAGAAGAAAGAGGAAGAACAACAACAACAACAACAACATCGACAACAACAAATTTATAAAATAATTTTGTTGTTGTATTATTATCATTATTATTATTAATAATAATAATTAAAAACAACAACAAAAAATAATAATAATTAATAATAAATTAATAATAATAATAATAATTAATTATGTTGGAATAGAGAAAAACCAACCAAAAGAGAAGCAAGAACAACAACAACCAATAACAATATCAACAACAATAACAACAACAACAACAAGATAAAATAATAATAATAATAATAATAGAAACGCACAAAGTTTCCTAGTTCGATACGGCCCTCAACCAACGTCAGCGTTAAGAGTAAGTACAGGGATCTGTGCAGTAAAGTAAGGAGCTGTGGTAGGTGTGGTGCTCCACCTCAAACGCTAAATATTATCTCCTTGTCTAGCGGCTAGTAAATGGATAGACTCCCTCGCTGTTTGGCTGATACCGACATTAGGGCCACCCCGACGACTTTACTTACTTACATATTGGTTTGTTGGTTGGTTTTGAAGGCTATCACAATGCAAGTGTAAGAAAATAAGGTAACAATGGTGTTGTTTGTTAACCTGTGATTTATTCTCATTTCTTGATATTTCGGGATAAAAATCCCTTCTACAGAAGATTACTAGAACTGAGTTTGTTCTAATGGCTGTTCCATTATTTGTTCTGTCTCATGTCTTCCAAATTCTTTGTGTGATGTGGGAGGGGGTGCTTGTTTATAGTGTGTTTGTGTGTTTGTGTAATATGTGTGTGCGCGCTTATGTCTATGTTCTGTTCATTTCCTTATATATACTAGCAATATATGCACCTTCCGGGTGCAAGTATTTAAGTTTTAATTAATGAAATATCGTATCTTAACTTAGAAAGTCTAATAAGAATGGCAGATAAAACATTTGAAAACAGAGTGGGGTTATAATCGAAAATAGAAATGAATACTGTACTCTTTCATCACTGCCGTCTTTATTGCTGAATTTTACTTATTGAACTATTTAGTTAATTAGGAAAAACGAATAAAATAAACTTATTTTTTCTTGTTAATGAATTCATTAAGATTCATATAGAGAGATTTTTGCTTATATTCCATTAAAATAAAACCTAAACAGTAGCATCAATAATAATAAGCTATCATATTTTAATAAAATCACATTTTTAATCTAATTATGCAAATTAGGCCTTCCGTTCACATTGTAAAGCGCGTATTTTTTGTATATATAAATACAATAGCATTTTAATTAGCATGTAGATATGGACAATTACTAATAAAAAGGTGAGCAATTTTATTAATATTGAGGTTTAAATTACATAAATATTCATGAAGTATGTGATGAAAATAACTATGTTAATTTGTGAAAACCGAATTAGTAATATAGTTTTCCGGTTACAGACGGAAAACACACAATCCCTTCGCATTATAATAAGATATATATATTATATATATATATGTGTGTGGTGTGTGTTGTTGTTATGTATAACTTTGTTGCTGTGAACGTTGGTTTTTGGTTGTCTTGATAATTTTTTAAACAAAGGCCAAATCCTTTCACTTCATTTTTTTTTCTCTCATATATAGTATTTCATTTTTTTCTCAAGATATTCTCTATTTCCATACCTTCAAAAAAGGGTGAATGTCTCACCGAAAATATCGGAATTGATCGAATTGTTCTATCTATTATATATATACACGCATACACTTATTTTAAATTATAAGTGACAGACACCACTGACCCCTGACAAACTCTTTCTCATTCACGACAAATATATATGGGTCATCCACAGACACGTGGTTTTCGAATTATCAAGTCTCCTCAGTGTGGCTAGACATTTGTAAGCTACCTACAGCCGGAATTGAAATCCGATCGGTTGGGTGTCAGTCCGGCACCGTACCATTAGGCTGTCTTGCACTTAACAGAATGGGAAGGGGATTTTAACTGTTTTATACACACATCGTTTTGTATATATGGGTAACATCTTTTCATTAAACAAATTTGTATGTATATATATATAACAAATTTGTATATATATTCAAATTTGTCTATATATATTTTTACCACCCTTTCAATTTTTCTGAAATGTTTTCCAGGTGTAGACTATGTTACCAAAAATGCTATCATAAAAGTTTTAAAGACAACCAATTTTAAGTTATTGATGAGTTCTGTTTTTTTCCTAGCAAGATCAAATCCCGATGTGGCACTGCATCTATGACAAAAAGAAATTTATATTATTATTTCACATATATGGAACATTATTTGTACCGAAAAGATAGTCTGGTTTTTGCTCAGAACCGAAGCTAGCATCAGTTAAAATTTTGCAAATCAGAAATCATTAATAACTTGAAATTACTTAACTTTAAGACTTATTTGACAGCATTTTTTTTTTATCTTGAGCTAAAATGCTCTTAGACACTAATCCTTAATATAAGGAAGCACTAGAACTTATTTTACAGACAAAAATAGATTACAAAAAGTCGCCATTTTTCGCGATACCCTACCCAAATTTGGAGAGTTATGTCGTTTTTTAGAAATTTGCGAAATTGGAACAGCTCAAAATGTTGGGGATTGGCTGATTTTTCATGATCCATACTTGGGGGGGGTGACCTGGCCTGGATGATTTGACATGGAATTACCCTTCGTCTTTGCGACTTTTTCAAAATTTTATTCAGAATAAATTATTTTGCAAAAAGTCGCGAGGTTGAAATTTTCTTTTGAATTAGTTGTTGTGTTATTTTATCAGTTAGGGGCCGGGTTAGCTCAGTCGGTAGAGCGTTCGCTAAGAAACGCACAAGGTTCCTATAGTTCATACGTCCTCGTCAACACTCAGGCGTATGAGTAGCACAGGGATCTGTGTGGTAAAGTAGGGAAAGCTGATGGTAGGTGTGGCGCTCCGCCTCAGACGCCAAAACAATACTCCTGGTCTAGCGCTATGAAAAGGGGATAGACTCCTCGCTCACCTGGCTGATACGACTTTAGGCCGCCCCGACGACGACTTTACTTTATATATATATATATAATATACAAATTTTTCCAGGTGTTAACCGACGTTATTTGGCGGTCCAAAATGTGACATGTAGTAAAGATCTTCAACAAACACCATGGGATCTTGCTCAATCAGTAATGATGATTGCCCTCTTGGCATGAAAACCTGGGTGCTGTTTATAATGAACATTGATCTGTGAAAACTCTGTAAAATAAATAATAGTTTATATATATATAATATATATATATATATATATATATATTATTAGGATAGAAGGATTGTTAGTAAATGCGACAGAATGTACGTAAAGAAATAGTGTTGTTCTTTCTCCTCTATTTCTTTACTACACACACACCACACAGTACACATCACACCACACAAACACACACACACACACACATATATATATATATATAATATATATATATATATATATATATATATTATGGTATTTGTGGAAAAGTGAATTACCCGTAAAAATGGTCACAATGGTAGTTGATGCAAGTTTCACAATGATAAGGCAGAGATATAACAAATATAAAGTGCTCAATACGTTAGTAGAGCAAATCTATTATAATAATGGTACACAGTAATAACCTACTCGAGTTTCACCATGAGGATCTTCAGGGTTAAATCCACTGGATTAGTCAGGATATTGATTAATTGCAGTCGATTGAATACACACGTGCAGTCGACTACAATTAATCAATATCTTGACTAATCCAGCGGATTTAACCCTGAAGATCCTCATGGTGAAACTCGAGTAGGTTATTACTGTGTAACATTATAATATTTATATATATATATATATATATAATTTATATATATATATATATATACTAGCAGCGGCTATTCGGCGTCGCCTGGGTAGAGGAGGATTTTTTAAGTTAGTCCTGCAGATCCAATATTACGTAGTATCTCATATTTGAGCACTTGTACCTACTTCCCTACCACGTGTATATATATATATATATATATATATTAATATATATATAATATATATATATAGTCGGGGGGGCGGCCCCCCTAAAGTCCCGGTAAATCAGCAAGTCATGAGGCGAGTTCCCCCCTATCCTTTTTCAATAGCGCTAGACCAAGGAGATTGTTTTGGCGTCTGAGTGGAGCACACACACCTACCATCAATTTAAGTTCCTTTCTCCTCTATTTCTTTACTACACACACACAACACACACACACACACATATATATTTATTTATAGTATATATATATATATTATATAGTGAGGTAGAGGGTGAGATAGGATAGACTCTTGATGATTTTATTCAATATTATGTAAATGTGTTAGCAACTAGATCCGTAGTCATTATACGATCGTTGCCTTTTGTACTCCCTTCACCGACAAACGAAGATTTCCTGCTCTTCAGGGTGAGAAATGGGTGTGTGTGTGTGTGTGCGTACGGATCATTTTTTGGGAGACAAGGGGGTTGGATGATGATTTCGGGGATTTGCTGGTTTAGATTTGTAAGAGAAGGAGGAGGAGGGGGAGGAGCATGAGGAGGGGGAGAGCGGCTGATAAAACGGAGTTTGACTATTTTTAGGGGCCCCCGAGTGGAAATGGCGAATTGGCATAGTGAAGATTGTCTGTTGATGTCAAAGAGTTCAGAAAGGGAATTCTGGGAAGGAAGAGATGAATTGAAGGTACAATTGTAAACGACTGGAATAAAGAAAGAAAGAAAGAAAGAAAGAAAGAGAGAGAAAGAAAGAAAGAAAGAAAGAGAGAAAGAAAGAAAGAAATATCGAGAAAAGAAAGAAAGATAGAAAAAGAAAGACTAAAATAATTTCTTTCTTCTAGATTTTCTAGAGAAAGAAAGAAAAGAAATAAATGGAAATCTAGAAGAAAGAAAGAAAGAAAGAAAGAAAACACAAGAAAAAAGAGAGAAAGAAAGGAAGGAAGGAAGACTGGAAGAAATGAATATAATAAAGAAAGAAAGAAAAAAAAGAAAGAAAGAAGAGGAAAGGAAAAAAGAAAGAAGAAAAAGAAAACTAGAAGAAAGAAAGAATGAAAAGAAAGAAAGACTGGAAAAAGAAAAAGAAAGAAAGAAAAAAGAAAAAAGAAGAAAAGAAAAAAGAAAGAAAGAATGAACGAAAACGAAAGGAAAAATGAAAAAGAAAAACTAAAAGAAAGAAATGAAGTTAGAAAAAAGTTAGAAAAAGAAAAAAAGAAAAGTAAGTAAGTAAGAACAAAAAAAAAGAAGAAAGAAAGAAAATTTGAAAACGAAAGAAAATCTTCAGCTACTAAGATTCCATCCTTAAGCAGTTATTCCCACCCCGGCAAGCCGGGTTAGCTCAGTCGGTAGAGCGTTCGGCTAGAAACCACAAGGTTCTAGTTCGATACCGGTCCCCGCCAACTCAGCGTATGAGTAGCACAGGGATCTGTGCGGTAAAATAAGGAGCTGATGGTAGGTGTGGCGCCCCACCTCAGATGCTAAAAACAATCTCCTTGGTCTAGCGCTATTGAAAAGGGGATAGACTCCCTCGCTGACTGGCTGATACCGACTTTAGACCGCCCCGACGACTTTACTTTTTTACTTTTATTGGTGGTGGAATGTTCTTACTCTTCAGCAGAGGTACACTCGATATATTCTATACCCCCAACCAACAGGGTGGCGTAGGTAGGTACTTGCGTATTAACATATAGATAAGACCAGATCAAGTATTGATTAACAAAAAAGAGTGAACTTATCAACTGGTAGATTTTGCAGTCCCAGCAGATCACAAGGTGAAGATGAAGGAAAACGAAAAGATGGACAAATACCTGGACCTTGCCAGAGAATTGAAAAAACTGTGGAATATTAGAGTGAAATTGATATCAATTCTAGTTGGTGCATTTGGAACGGTCTCAATAAACTTGGAAAAAAGACTGGAGGATCTAGAAATCAGAGGAAGAATAGAGACCATCCAGATTACTGCACTGCTGCAATTGGCTAGAATACCCAGTAGAGTCCTGGAGACCTGGGTAGACTTGTCTTAATCAGACCCCAGTGAAATACCATCAGCTAAAGATACTGTCAAAAACTCAAAGGGAGGGAAAATAATAATAATGATAATAATGATAATAATAATAATAATAATAAGAAGAAGAAGAAGAAGAAGAAGAAGAAGAAGAAGAAGAAGAAAAAAGGTGAACAAGAACAAGAACAGAACAAGAATAATTAGAAGATTCAAGAATGAGAATAAAAACAACAACAACAATAATAATATAAGAAGAAAGAAGAAGAACAACAACAACAACAGCAAAACAACGATTAACAAAAAATTAATGATAATAATAATAATAAAATTAATAATAATAATAATCATATTAATAATAATAATAATAGTAATAATAGCAAGAAGAAGAAAAAGAACAACAACAACCACAACATCGACAACAACAACATTTATAATAATAATAATTTTGTTGTTTGTTATTATAATTATTATTATTATTATTATTATTATTATTATTATTAATATATAATAATAATTATATAACAACAAAATTAATATATAATATAAGAAGAAGAAGAAAGAAAGAAGAAGAAGAAGATGAAGAAAGAAAGAAAAAGAAGAAGACACAACAACGATTACAACAAAATTAATAATAATAATAATAATAATAATAAGAAGAAGAAGAAGAAGAAGAAGAAGAAGAAGATGAAAGAAGAAGAAGAAAAAGAAGAAGAAGACAACAACAACAACGATTACAACAAAATTAATAATAATAATAATAATAATAATAATTAATAATATTAATAAAGAAGAAGAGAAGAGAGAGAAGAAGAAGAAGATGAAGAAGAAGAAAAGAAAAAGAAGAAGAACAACAACAACAACAACGAATTACAACAAAATTAATAATAATAATAATATAATAATAATAATAAGAAGAAGAGAAGAAGAAGAAGATGAAGAAGAGAAGAAAAAGAAGAAGAAGAAGAACAACAACAACGATTACAACAAAATTAATAATAATAATAATAATATAAAGAAAGAAGAAGAAGAAGAAGAAGAAGAAGAGAGATGAAGAAGAAGAAGAAAAAGAAGAGAACAACAACAACAACAACGATTACAACAAAATTAATAATAATAATAATAAGAAAGAAGAGAGAAGATGAAGAAGAAGAAGAAAAGAAGAAGAAGAACAACAACACACAACGATTACAACAAAATTAATAATAATAATAATAATAATAATAATAATAAGAAGAAGAGAAGAAGAAGAAGAGAAGATGAAGAAGAAGAAGAAAAGAAGAAGAAGAAAACAACAACAACGATTACACAAAATTAATAATAATAATAATAATAAAATAATAATAAGAAGAAGAGAAGAGAGAAGAAGATGAAGAAGAAAGAAGAAGAAGAAGAAGAAAAAGAAGAAGAAGAAAAAAACAACAACAACAACGATTACAACAAAATTAATAATAATAATAAATAATAATAAGAAGAAGAAGAAGAAGAAGAAGAAGATGAAAGAAGAAGAAGAAGAAGATGAAAGAAGAAGAAGAAGATGAAGAGAAGAAGATGAAGAAGAAGAAGGAAGAAAAAAAGAAGAACAACAACAACAACAACGATTACAACAAAATTAATACTAATAATAATAATAAGAAGAAGAAGAAGAAGAAGAAGAAGATTTGAAGAGAAGAAAAGAAGAAAGAACAACAACAACAAACAACGATTACAACAAAATTAAATGATAATAATATAATATTAATAATAATAATAACAAAATTAATAATAATAATAATAATAATAATAATAATAATAATAGCAAGACGAAGAAGAAGAAGAAGAACAACAACAACAACAACAACATCGACAACAACAAAATTTATAATAATAATTTTGTTGTTGTTATTATTATCATTATTATTATTAATAATAATAATAAAAACAACAACAAAAAATAATAATAATAATAATAATAATAATAATAATAATAATATTATGATTGTAATAATAGCAACAAAAAGAAGAAGAAGAACAACAACAACAATAACAATATCAACAACAATAACAACAACAACAACAATAATAATAATAATAATAATAATAATCTTATTATAATGGAGATTGTGTGTTTTTCTGTCTGTAACCGAAACTATATTACTATTCAAGTCACAATTCTCTTAGTTATTTACATCACATTCTACAGGATTTTATTTTTTATCTAAACCTCAATTTTTAATAAAATTGTCTTACATTATTAATACTGTTAACTACGTCTACATACTGAAAACATGCAATTATATTTATATATACAACAAAATAGCGGTTTACAGTGTGAACGGGAAGGCTAATTTACATATTAATATTAAAAAATCGAATTTAATAAATATGTGCTTAGTATTATTGATTTCTAACTGTTTGGTTTTATTTTAATGAATATAAGCAAAAATCTCTTCAATGAATCTTAAATGAAATCCATTAACAAGAAAAAATAACTGTCATTTTATTCTTTACTTCCTCTTTTAACTAAATACTTAAATTTAGAAAAATAACAATGAAAGACGAGAGTGATGAAGAGTAAGTTTCAGTTGTTCCATTTTATTATAATCCTCTGTTTCAAATCTTTTATTATACCCCCTCTGTTTCAAATCTTTTTTATCTGTATTCTTATTAGTTTCATTAGCCTTTCTAATTTAATACAATATTTTATTACATTAAAACTTAAATACTTGCACCCGGAGGGTGCATATATTTGCTAGTAATAATAATAATAAAAGAAAATGAGAAAATGAAAAAATTGACAAATATCTGGACCTTGCCAGAGAACTGAAAAAGTTATGGAATATTAAAGTGAAGGTGATACCAATTGTAGTTGGTGCACTTGGAACAGTCCCAAAAGGATTGGAAAAGGGTTTGGAAAGTTTGGATATCAGAGGAAGGATTGAAACCATTCAGAACACTGCACTGCTGCAATCTGCCAGAATACTCAGAAGAGTCCAGGAGACCCGAGGAGACTTGCTGTCACTCAGACTCCAGTGAAAGACCATCAGCTTACGCTGATGTGAAAACTCAAAAGGAGTAAATAATAATTATGATAGTAATAATAGCAAGGAGAAGAAGAAGAACAATATCAACAACAATAACAACAACAACAATAATAATAATAATAATAATAATAATAATGATAATGATAATATAATAATAATAATAATAATAATAATGGAATGGAAAAGAAACAAAATAAATCGAATATTGGAAAATAGTCAGCATTGATCGCAATTTTGTTTGTATAGTTTATTCCCTTCCCGCCCAAACGAAATTGATTGTCTTGATCCACCTCCCTCAACCCCCCTCAGGCCCAACAAACGCAAAATTGATCAGATTACCATGGATCATTTTCCAATTTATTTTTCAATTGCGACCGTAGATGCATTTTACTGATACAATGGGGGAGGGGGAGGTTCGGATACTTAGGGACGGGGCTTTTATCAACGACATCCATAAAACCCTGGCTGAAATTAAATAGAATCAAATCCCAGTTTCCCCAACAAATAATAATAATAATAATAATAATAATATAATAATAATAATAATAATAATAATAATAATTGGAAAGTTTGGATATCAGAGGAAGGATTGAAACCATTCAGAACACTGCACTGCTGCAATCTGCCAGAATACTCAGAAGAGTCCTGGAGTCCTGAGGAGACTTGCTGTCACTCAGACTCCAGTGAAAGACCATCAGCTAACACTGATGTGAAAACTCAAAAATAATAATAATAATAATAGTAATAGTAATAATTTTTATAAACATTTGGTTATAAAAATGGTATATGCATTAACCAGAATCTTGAGAACGAAACGCATAAAATTCTCTGGTACTTTGAAATAAAAACGGATCACCTTATCCCAGCAAGAAGACCAGACATAGTGTTGATAAACAAAAAAGAAAGAACTTGTCAACTGGTGGATTTTGCAGTGCCAGCAGATCACAGGTTGAAGCTAAAGGAAAATGAAAAAAATGGACAAATACCTGGACCTTGCCAGAGAACTGAAAAAGTTATGGAATATGAAAGTCAAAGTGATACCAATTGTAGTTGGTGCAGTTGGAACGGTCCTAAAAGGGTTTGAAAAAGGGATTGGAAAATCTGGACCATACAGAATACTGCATTGCTGCAATCTGCCAGAATACTTAGAAGAGTCCTGGAGACCTGAAGAGACTTGCTGTCACACAGACTCCAGTGAAAGACCATCAGCTAACGCTGATGTGAAAACTCAAAAGGAGTAAATAATAATTATGATAGTAATAATAGCAAGAAGAAGAAGAAGAACAACAACAACAACAATAACAATATGAACAACAATAACAATATCAACAACAATAATAATAATAATAATAATAATAATACCAATTGTAGTTGGTGTAGTAGGTAGGAGTTGGTGCACTTGGAACAGTCCCAAAAGCATTAGAAAAAGGTTTGGAAAGTTTGGATATCAGAGGAAGGATTGAAACCATTCAGAACACTGCACTGCTGCAATCTGCCAGAATACTCAGAAGAGTCCTGGAGACCTGAGGAGACTTGCTGTCACTCAGACTCCAGTGAAAGACCATCAGCTAACACTGATGTGAAAACTCAAATAATAATAATAATAATAACAATTGGTGCCATTAAAAGTATCCCCAAAGCCCTGGGAAATAATTTGGGTGAAATAATTTGAGGAAAGAAGAAGAAGAAGAAGAAGAAGGAGAAGAAGAAGAAGAATAAGAAGAAGAAGAAGAAGAAGAAGATGAGGAAAGAAGAAGAAGAAGAAGAAGAAGCATTATTATTATTATTATTATTATTATTATTATTATTATTATTATTATCAAGACTTAATATTATATATTTCATGTTCAGTACAAACATTCCATGTATACTTCAGTCTCGATTC
>CM042175.1:39784154-39786654 GCA_023376005.1 Doryteuthis pealeii
CCTAGGTTTCACCCGAATGGTTCTTCAAAATAATTTGACTGAATATATATATATATATATTATATATATATATATATATATATATATATATATATATATATATATATATATATATATATATGGGGGGGGTAAAATGATTTGAATGCATTTTGTTTTATTTTTTCTCTGATTTTTTAGAGAAGGCTTGATAATTTGGATTAATTGGATTATTCGACTATTATCCACATTTTTATTGTTATCTGTACGTTTCAGCCGATGTGTTGGGTCGAAAGCCCAATTAAGAGCCCTCCACTGGGGATTGTTTAATTGCTATCCGATAGTTCCTTATAATAATAATAATAATAATAATAATAATAATAATAATAATAATAATAATAGACCTAGTGCTGATTAACAAAAAGAAAGAACTTGTCAACTGGTGGATTTTGCAGTGCCAGCAGATCACAGGGTGAAGTTAAAGGAAAATGAAAATTGACAAATATCTGGACCCTTGCCAGAGAACTGAAAAAGTTATGGAATATGAAAGTGAAAGTTATACAATTGTAGTTGGTGCACTTGGAACAGTCCCAAAAGGATTAGAAAAGGGTTTGGAAAGTTTGGATATCAGAGGAAGGATTGAAACCATTCAGAACACTGCACTGCTGCAATCTGCCAGAATACTCAGAAGAGTCCTGGAGACCTGAGGAGACTTGCTGTCACTCAGACTCCAGTGAAAGACCATCAGCTAACACTGATGTGAAAACTCAAAAGGAATAATATAATAATAATAATAATAATAATAATAATAATAATAATAATAATAATAATAATAATAATAATAATGTCTTATATGTTTTGTAATATTGTTATATGTAATTATCAAAGTTACATATACATAGACAACAGTTACATAAGTCTCTGCTGACATTTCTCATCCTTCCCTTTTATTTTCAATTCCATTTTAAATTTCCTTCATCAAACCAGATGAGGTTGTGGTTTTTTGTTTACATCAAAACTTTTGGGATGTGCATTTTTTTTTTTTTTACCATCCGCCTCCTCAGTCATTTTTAATAGTTCCCACTTCTGACGTACATGTCTGTTTTCTATAAGTTTTTGTTTGTACAATTGATATGTAATAAAACAGGCTGATAGAATGTGGGTTCAATTCTATACCAAAGCAGTCATCATTCATGTGTAGAGAGAATTAGCGAGTAACATTTTACATTAAATTCTAACATGATGAATTCAAAACTATGGCATAAGTCTCCTCTGAATTTTATGGAAAATGGGGGTTTTTCCATAAAATTCAGTGGAGACTTATGCTTCTGCTATATGATTTAAATGTGGCTCTTTTCTCCATTAAAGTGTATTTATATAAAAAAAAAATCCTTTTGTATTTGCTTAATGAGTCGTACACGTGTTACGATGTGTTTCGTAGACGAGTACGAACAGAAGACTGAAAGAGAAGGCCGAAGAAATCCTTGGTCAAAACAACAAAGATAATGATGTTCGGCAGTTATTGGTAAATAATGAAATAACAATATTACAAGTTCTTGCTTCTGTTAATCCCTCAAATATGTCGGATAATTTTTTGTTCTCCCACGTAATAAAGAAAGTATCCTACCGTGATCCCCAAGGAGGGTTGTAACTCAATACACAAGATCATAAAATCAAAATCACACCAGTTTGTTTGTGGGTTACGGCCGAGTTCAAAACTCCAGCGAAATATACTACACATTTTTGAGTTTTGTTCTTCATTCCTTATATTTTACCTCATATATATATATATATATATATATAATATATATATATATATATATATATATATAAAAGTAATTGGTAATTTGCTTGAAGCATTGTTAAGTATGTTATAAAATAAAAAATTCGAAGGCAATACAATGCGTATAAAAAATAAAGACAAAAATATGTTTTCTTATATATATATATATATATATATATATATATATATATATATATGTGTGTGGGTGGAGTATATGTTATAACAAAAATTACAAAAAAAAGGGTGTTCAGATGAATGATATTTCAATGCAGGAGACGACGTTTTAACGTTTCGGTTTGTTTAACGTGATCCCCAAAGAGGGTTGAAACTCAATACACAAGATCCAGGAGCTCATGGGAAATAGGCATAAATCCCGTCTAAGAGAGAAGATGACTGAGGTGAAGTTCGGCCTCAAAAGGAATAGTTTGGTTTGTTTTGTTTGTTTTACGGCATATCAACCTCAGTGGGTCATTTAATACCGACAAAGTTTTGAAATAAAGTCCTTCTTAATAGATGCTCAACTTTATTTTATAAACACAATTTTTTTTATTTAACCCATAGATAGGACCCTAACAGGTACTACCAGTCCATGTCAGAGTGGACCAGGCAGCAATGGTGATGAAGGGATGCTCCCCAAACCTCCAGAAATTGAACCTCACCATCTGATAGAGTTTAACGTCACTCCCAGGACATGAAGACACTCAGACACCACCTTCTAGCACCCAGATGATAAAAAGGGTT
>CM042175.1:39791654-39814154 GCA_023376005.1 Doryteuthis pealeii
CCTAAACAAAATGGCATTACTTTTTCACTCAGCTATGTGGAGAAGTAGGGATGTGATCCACAGAGAACCAGCTTCATTTTGATGTATGATACATGTTCCTGTGTTGGTAATTATACCTGTCCTAAACAAAATGGCATTACTTTTTGATTCACCTATGTGGAGAAGTAGGGATGTGATCCACAGAGAACCAGCCTCATTTTGATGTATGATACATGTTCCTGTGTTGGTAATTATACCTGTCCTAAACAAAATGGCATTACTTTTTGACTCACCTATGTGGAGAAGGAGGGATGTGATCCACGGAGGACCAACTTCATTTTGATGTATGATACATGTTCCTCTGTTGGTAATTATACATGTCCTAAACAAAATGGCATTACTTTTTGAATAACCGATGTGGAGAAGTAGGGATGTGATCCACGGAGGACCAACTTCATTTTGATGTATGATACGTGTTCCTGTGTTTGTAATTATAACTGTCCTAAACAAAATGGCATTACTTTTTCACTCAGCTATGTGGAGAAGAAGGGATGTAATCCACAGAGGACCAGCTTCAGTTTGATGTATGATACGTGTTCCTGTGTTGGTAATTATACCTGTCCTAAACTAAATGGCATTACTTTTTAACTCAGCTATGTGGAGGAGTAGGGATGTGATTCAAAGAGGACCAGCTTCATTTTGATGTATGATACATGTTCCTGTGTTGGTAATTAAACCTGTCCTAAACAAAATGGCATTACTTTTTTCGCCCTCGTATATATATATATATATATATATATATATATATATATATATACTATTCATACGTAGTTTCCTATTCACTTATATCAGACTATCAAGAATATGCACTCTCCGGGCGTAAATATTTAAGTTTTAATGTAACTAAAGTAAAGTAAAGTCGTCGGGGCGGCCTAAAGTCGGTATCTGCCAGTCAGCGAGGGGGTCTATCCCCTTTTCAATAGCGCTAGGCCAAGGAGATTGTTTTAGCATCTGAGGTGGTGCGTCACATCAGCTCCTTACTTTACTGCACAGATCCCTGTGCTACTCATACGCTGAGTTGGCATAGAAAGACTAACGTAATTAAATAAGAACTCATTTAAAAATACATTTAATTTAATTATATCTTAATTGATTTCTATATAAAATCATTTATAAGATTGATTTTAATACGTTGGAGAATAAGACAATAATGTTAGAGATCACTAACACCAATTAATTATTTATTAATCCCGGTTTTGTTAACGACAGCGTGTTTTATGTGAATCTTTTCAAGGGAGTTCAGAGTAGAGCTACTAAGGTAGTGAGTGATTTAAAAAAAAACCTTTCGTATGAAGAAAGACTTAGGAAGATTGACTTACAAAGTTTGGTTTATCGACGTATAAGAGGGGATATGATTAAAGTCTACAAATATACACATGGATTTTATTCAACGAACTTTGACCTACTAAACATTGCTCAAAATATCAATACCAGGGGTCATAAATTAAAACCTTTTTTAAATTTTGTCAAGCAAATGCAAGACAAAATTATTTTATTAACAGAGTCGTGAATACATGGAATAAACTACCATCATCAATAGTGAATGCCCCATCTCTAAACTCCTTTAAGGCAAGGTTAGATAATCTGTGGAAAGAGTATTAATATTCTGTGGAATTAAGATGAATGTTTATAAGGAACAGCTGAAAAGGTATCAGACCAAATATATACTAGCTGAAAGGATATTATTATTATTATTTACTCCTTTTGAGTTTTCACACCAGCATTAGCTGATGGTCTTTCACTGGAGTCTGAGTGACAGCAAGTCTCCTCAGGTCTCCAGGACTCTTCTGAGTATTCTGGTAGATTGCAGCAGTGCAGTGTTCTGAATGGTTTCAATTCTTCCTCTGATTTCCAAACTTTCCAAGCCCTTTTCCAATCCTTTTGGGACCGTTCCAAATGCACCAACTACAATTGGTATCACCTTCACTTTCATATTCCATAACTTTTTCAGTTCTCTGGCAAGATCCAGATATTTGTCCATTTTTCATTTTCCTTTAGCTTTACCCTGTGATCTGCTGGCACTGCAAAATCCATCAGTTGACAAGTTCTTTCTTTTTTGTTTATCAACACTAGGTTTGGTCTTCTTCTGGGATAAGGTGATCCGTTTTTATTTCAAAGTCCCAGAGAATTTTATGTGTTTCGTTCTCAAGAACAGATTCTGGTTTATGCATATACCATTTTGTTGTATGGTCAAAATGTAATTTTTTGCATAATTGCAAGTGGATCACCTTCCCAACCCAGTCGTGTCTTGTTTTGTATACTCGTTGTGCTAGTTTGTTACATTCGCAGAGTATAGGGTTTACAGTCTCATCTCTATTACCACAAAGTCTACATTTATTATTTTGTTGGGTCTTATCAATTTTTCGTTTTGATATAATTTGTCCTTATGGCATTATTTTGTGCAGCAATTATTAATGATTCTGTTTCTCTTTTGAGGTTTCCTTTTCTTAACCATGTCCAAGTCTTTCCATATTATTATTATATATAAGACACTTTGCATGATCTTAAACGGACTAATAACATGGGCTGTTTTGAGGCAAATCTAACTCAGATTTTCATAGAGACATCGTTAATAAATTAGATTTATTCTATGCATTAATGATTTTGTCTGTACTACAAATTAAGTTATCATTGATAAAATTCCCGAGGGTATTGCGACGTAAGAAGTGACGTAGTTTTGGTTATAGATTGACAGACACCGAATCTTTATTATAATAAGATATCTCCAACTTTGTACAAGTTTCGCTGATTGCTCGGTTCGATGTTTCCTTTGATTCAGATCAGTTAAAATTTGGCGAGGATTTCGGTTGGATCGGATTCGAATTTCTAAGGAAGTCCACACGGCAAGATCTTACGCGCTTATTACGTTTGAAGCGACACTTTAACAGCGATGCGAAGTACTAATGTCATTAGAACACTTTGAATCTTCAAACTTTTGAGCTCTTTCTCCGAACCCTTTTAGAAGAGGAATAGTAATTTCTAGCAGAAAATGCGCCCCACAGAAGGCTGTATGTTAATTTACTGATCGCGAATTTGTATTATTAGGAGCTGGTGGTATGTGTGGTGCTCCACCGCAAACACCAAAAACAATCTCCTTGGTCTAGCGCTAGTGAAAAGGGGATATACTCCCTCGCAGTCTGGCTGATACCGACTTCAGGTCACCCCGACGACTTTTTGTTGTTATCTACACAACATTTCGACCAATGTGCCCTCCGGCTTACTTCAGGTATTTCTTGTCGGACTCTTGTTGTATCAGAGTTTGATCACCTCTGATAGGGTCAGCAGGGTGAGGGAAGTCTGATGTTGGAAGACCCGAAACTTCCCAATGAACCCTGTGAATGACATCACTGACGACAATCACCAGCGCCCCAAATGTAGGAGCGTGAATTTGAGGTATTTCTTGTCGGACTCGGGAACCTTTTCGAACTCAGGGGCCTTATCGGCCGAAACGTTGTATAATTAACAATGAAGATGAGGACAATAGTCCGAATAATCCAAAAAATACTAATCACGTTAGATAATCTGTGGAAAGAGTATAAATATTCTGTGGAATTAAGATGAATGTTTATAAGGAACAGCTGAAAAGGTATCAGACCAAATATATACTAGCTGAAATATAATTACAGAGAGCCCAGTCTGCCCTACTATTTAGCCACGTCTGGAGGGAGAACAATTTGATTCATACCTTTCCCAAGGGTATTAGGGATATGTGAAATGCAAACAGCCTCGTCCAGGATTTAAGCTCGTCTCACTGGGTCAATTTCGTACGACTATATCCATTACATCTAAAAAAATCTAAAAAAATCAGAAATTCTATCCGTTCAGTTTTTCTTTTTCACAAACCTCCCCTGCACGAGTAGGATGTGACACACGGAATATTTTTTAAGCCGATCTTAACAAGTTTGAATTCAGAGTTTTCCTTCTCCTAGACTAGTTGCCATACTAAGATTAAAGATCCCAGGCTATCCTGTAATTTACCCATTTCTGGTGGTAGAATAGTTGGATTCATACCTTTCCCAAGGGTATTAATGCTATGTGAAATGTTGAATTCATCTCGCCGTGTCTATTTCCTACGATGATAACCAATACGAGACGTGTGCCTCCTCAAATGGTTGATGCTGTATGTAGTTACCCAACCCTTGTTACGATTTTTGTGGCGATTTTTATGCTGCACTTTAGAGAGCACTTTACAGTGGAGATCCCTTGTGTTCCTTAGTGTTAGGTAGAATCCTTTCGTTGTTCCTTACTGAAGAATCCTTGTGTTAAGCAGAGTCCTTGGTTGTTCGTCCGTTCGTCTGTGTCGAATACGGCTTTCAAACATAAATAATAATTATAAATTCATAATTATAATAATTATAAAATTCATAAAACAATAAATAGTTAACTAAACACGTATTCGAGCGTGTTGATTGGCTGGATTTAATCCACATGGCCATGCAGAGTCTATAAGTTTAAGTGGTGGACTCCAGCACAGGTTATAATACAAAATCCTCCAACACACCTCCACGTGAGCAGGATGTGACACAAAGTGAGTTTATTAAGCAGCGTTTAACTTGTTTAAATTCAGAGTTTTCTTTCTCCTAGACTGGATTTAAGCTCGTCTCACTGGGTCAATTTCGTACGACTATATCCATTACAGAGAGCCCAGTCTACCCTACTATTTACCCACATCTGGAGGGAGGACAGTTGGATTCATACCTTTCCCAAGGGTATTAGTGCTATGTGAAATGCTACCAGACACATCGAGAATTTGAACTCATGTTAACGTGTCCATTTACAACGACAATAACCATTACACGAGGAGTGCTCCCACAAACGGTGAAAGAAATTGAGAAAAAAGTTTTTTTTTCTTCTTTTAAAAGTATTCTCCTTATTTATTGAACAAGAAGCGGCTACCCGGCGTCACCTTGGTAGAGGGCGGGAGCGGGATAAAATTAGTCTCGCAGTTCCATTATTACTGAATCGTGAGTATGTAGTTGCCCAAATTCTTAGGATGTGACACAAGGTCAGTTTCTTAATACCAATGTTAAAGATCCCAATCTGCCCTACTATTTACCTATAGCTTGGTCACATCCTTTTCATTCGGAGAGGTTGGGTAAATACATACACGTACGGAGAAAGAGTTTGTTTGAAAAAGAATTCCCCTTATTTATTGAACTAGGGGCGGCTACCCGGCGTCACCTGGGTAGAGGACGGGGTGATATCATTACTAAATCGTGAGCTGGATCATCGCGGGATGCCCCCATTAAAATTCCTACTTAAAAAAGGCCTTTGGGTTGATCTGGTCTGGCAGGACATCAGAAAAAAGTGCACAATTTGAGTATTACATTTTAATTCCAATTGAGACTTCTCGTAAAACACTGCCCTTTCAATGTTTAAAAATATTTTTATAATCAAATAGATTTATATTATCATACTTTGTTCAATAACAATAAAGTCTAAACTTACATATAAAAAAGATTTTCTATGAATTTTTTAATTCTAACAATGACATAAATGATGTTGAAATAATTATTTAAAAAAAGAATAGGCATACATCTTGTACCATCTTGTCTTTTTAATTTAAAAAAAAAAGGTTATTTTATGGTATCAAAAGATTTAGATATTCAATATTTATAATATAAACCCCAAACCAAATCGAATCATTTGCAAAATAAGAACAGGAAGAAAATTCTACTTTAAATTTTTTGATATTTAATTATTTAAACTAAAAGATTTAAAACTATTTCTCAAAACTCCGACAATTTTACATTTACTAAATACAAACATTCAAAGTTATGTAACATCCTTACTTCTAAAATATTTTATCAATTTTTCAAATAAAAGAAAAAATCAACGTCTACTATTTAAAATATTAAATGCAAAAAAAAATCTATGCTGTTACTATTTAAATTTTGAGTAATTCCATGTCAAATTATCCAGGCCATACCGTTTAATTTTTCTGAAATTTTTTCTAAGTATGTATTATGATAAAGTTAGACAATCCCCAAAATTTAAACTTCCAATTCCAAAAATTAACAGAGTTATGTCGATTTTTAATTCTACAAATCTTTTTTTGGGGGGGGGGCGCAAAAAATTGGCGACTTTTTGTAATCTATTTTCGTCTGTAAAATGAGTTCTGAGAAAAAAATCAAACTAACTTTTTGATACAAATAATTTTCAATGTATGCGAAATAATAAGAGGAAAAAAATTGTCATAGATGCAGTGCCACGTCGGGATATTGATCTTGCTATGAATTTGTTAATAACTTAAAATTGGTTGACTTTAAAACTTTTATGATAGCATTTTTGGATTTCATGTGGAAATGCTTTTCTAAACGTAGGGAAGCTCTAGAACTCATTTTACAGACAAAAATAGATTACAAAAAGTCGCCATTTTTGCCAACCCCATCAAATTTGTGTTGATCCAGCCATTCTCAAAAGAAAAATTAATGTCTACTATTTACGACATTAAATGAAAAAAAAATTCCATGCTGTTATCATTCAAATTTAATTTTTATTTATCTTCACGAATATAAATCAATCTTCATTATTTTTGCTCAAAAACCAAGATCTAATGATAGTGAATGTTTATATATATATTTACTCTTAATTGTTTTATTTTCGAAGTTTCCACCGGTCATACATATACACACAACTGCCTTTTATATATAGATAGATAGATAGATAGATAGATAGATGGCCCACATATTAAATCGAGACAAAAGTCTGCAGCATTGCTCTTACACAATTAATATGCATCCTCCTAAACTGCACTTCGTTGTCTAAGTGTTACTTGTCTAAAGAGGGGAGGCAGACCTCCTAGAAATTAAATGCTATGTAGTCTGGGGTTCTAATACTACTGGCACTAGATATTATTGACAAGGAGAACAGCTTCACAAACAAAAGCCAATTATTAAACAAACGTAGTGTAAACACAGCTAAGTGTAAACACAGATCCAATTTCTTTGTAATTAATATGGCACCTGGTCATGTTTTACAGCTTATTTTATTGCACTGGCATATTAATAGTGTGTACTTTATTGTATCATCATCAACATCGTCATCTTCATCATCAAGTCATATTGACAGCACGGATTCTCATGACTCTTTCTAGCCACCCATCCCTATCTGGATTCTTAAATACTTTTTTTTATCTTGTTTCGATTCATTGTTAAATGAAATATAAAAATAATTCTGATTGACTCACTGGCCTTTTTATATATATATATATATACACACACACACACACACACACATATATATATATATATATATATATATATGAGGAAAAATGAGTAAAGAAAAGAAATGTAGATGGATAAAATGAATTTAATCGATATCACATTAATCGATATCACATACGCATGTGTTTCGGTCAGTTTATGTGTGTGAAAATATTTCGCTCACATAGAAGAATCGACCTTCATCAGAGTGAACATTTATTTTGAATGAAAAAATTCGTTGGGAAAAAACAACAGAGATTTTTGGAATATATATATATAAAAGTTAAAAGAAAGGAAATGAATCCGACAGTATGAGTATGAAAAGGTGGAATGAAAACATCACACAATGCTGTTAAAGAGAATTCAATTTATAATCAATTTATCAGCTATGATTATATTATAAATTGTTTTCTCTTTAACAGCATTGTGTGATGTTTTCATTCCACCTTTTCATACTCATATATATATATATATATATATATATATATATATATATATATATATATATATCATAAACATCCATCATCTGTCTAACTACATAAATCCTTTTTTCTCCTTGACAAGGTTCATTGCCCTGAAGAAAGTTTCTTTATAAACCGAAATGTTCGAACATCGACACTACGACTAATAAATTTCCATCCGTTGGAATATTTTTGGTATATAAGGTGTGCTGCAGATCACAACTTAAATTTATAGACTCTTCAAGACTGCATGGACGGAATCGGTCAATGAACATGCTCAAATACGTGGTTGGCTTACTATCTAAAGGCCTCGGTGGAAAGGCGCTCAGTTGCTCGTGCTTAACACTGAAAAACACAAGGATTGTAGGGTTCAATATACACGGACTAACGAACAAAGATTCTGCTTAACCTTGAAAAACACAAGGACCATAGGATTCTAGTCAACACGGATTAAACTTAATGCCACGAGTAAAGATATTTGGGTCTATTCAAAAAAAATAAAAGATAATTGTAATAATATTTCAAAATTTGTACCAAGTATCCAATAGGCACCCCAAGTCATCAACTTAATGAAAGGTTCACATTTTAACACGTCACTGGTAACTTACGCTTCCAAATTTTTGTAAACAAATGATTTTGATCAGAAGTTTATGGAGATGTTGAACTTATGATGAATTAAATAAATAGATAGTTGGTACAAATAATCAAATTAAAATTCAATAGAAAATTTTTTTTTTAAATAAATACTTCTCAATCAGAAGTTTATAAGTATTTTTCAACAGCGATAAATAAAAAAAAAAGACGAAAGATATTTTTATACTAGAATAGTTTTTACTTAATCAGAAGAGAAATGCAATTATGTTTACTTAGAAAATAGACAGGGCACTTTTTCAAGATGTTGTCTCTTCTTTGTTTACAAAAGAATGTTCTTTAAGAACAGAACAATGTTCTTTTGCATTTTATAAAATAACTATTATGTATTTATAGCATTACTGCAGAATATGTGTATATTGCAATGAATTGTATGAAATTAAGATGTGCAATTTTAGCATATAAACAATATTATTTTTAATTCATTAAGTTTTATTATGAATCTCTCTCTCTATCTGTTCACTTCTATCTCTCTCTATCTCTCTCTCTATCTCTTCTATCTCTCTCTATCTCTCTCTCTATCTGTCACTTCTATCTCTCTCTATTCTCTCTCTCTCTCTCTCTCTCTATCTCTCTTCGTTCACTTTCTATCTCTCTCTATCTCTCTCTCACTTCTATCTCTCTATCTCTCTCTCTATCTGTTCACTTCTATCTCTCTCTCTATCTCTCTCTCTCTGTCACTTCTATCTCTCTCTCTATCTCTCTCTCTATCTGTTCACTTCTATCTCTCTCTATCTCTAATCTATCTGTTCACTTCTATCTCTCTCTCTATCTCTCTCTATCTGTTCACTTCTATCTCTATCTCTCTCATGTTCACTTCTATCTCTCTCTATCTCTATCTCTCTCATGTTCACTTCTCTCTCTATCTCTATCTCTCTATCATGTTCACTTCTCTCTCTATCTCTATCTCTCTCATGTTCACTTCTCTCTCTATCTCTATCTCTCTATCATGTTCACTTCTCTCTCTATCTCTCTCTCTCTATCATGTTCACTTCTCTCTCTATCTCTCTCTCTCTATCATGTTCACTTCTATCTATTTGGTAAATAGAAACATATTTCTCCATCTATCTCTATCTCAATCTGTTCACTTTTATCTCTCTATTTGGTAAATAGAAAAGATTTCTATCTATCTATCTATCTATCTATCTATCTAATAGATAGATAGATAGATAGATATAGGTATCAATTTTATGTTATTTCAAGTATTTTTTTTTATTGACTATCTCTTTGTTTAATGCTTGCTGTCAGAATAAACTTAACAATAAGTAAAACATTAATAGAGAAATGTGGTAATCTGAATATTAGCTACATAAATGAGACTAACCTCCCCTCTTTTATTTCACTTTGAGGAAGCCATATGTTTTGGTCGGCCATTTTCATTTTACCGTAATCTACACTGAAAATACGAATTTGTTTGAATCAATACAACTGCATGTTTAACACGAAAATACCATAAATCTGTTCTTAATAACACATTTCAATAATGCGCGAGCACAATCAAGAACACATTTTATGATCTAACTCCGATTCAGTAATAATTTATGACTGAACCGTGAGTGGGGCCCACGCAGGATGCCCCATTAACCCCCACGTAAAAGACATTGCGTTGATCGAGCCACTCTAAAAAGAAAAAATAATGTCTACTATTTACAATATTAAATATATATATATATATATATATATATATATATATATATATATATATATATATATATATATATATATATATATATATATTATATATATATATATATATATATATATATATATATATATATATATATATATATATATATATATATATATATATATATATATATATATATATATATAGGAAGTGCGTGTGTAATGGTTAAAGTCATGGAAATGACTCGTCGGCCCGAGTTCAAATCCTGGACGAGGTAATTGCATTTCACTTAGCGCTACTACCCTTGGGAAAGGTATGAATCCTACTCTCCCTCCAGCTATGGGTAAATAGTAGGGCAGACTGGGCTCTTTAACCTTGGTTAGGCAACCAGTTTAGGAGAAGGAAAACTCTGAATTCAAAACTTGTTGAACTCCGCTTAAGAAATTGATCTTGTGTCACATCCTGCAAGTGCGGAGGGGTTGGTAAATATATATATATATATATATAGATAGATAGATAGATAGATAGATGGTATACAACCACGGAGGGACAGGATCACTAACACAGCAGTCCTAGAGAGAGCTCAACTCCCCAGCCTGTACTCTCTACTGAGACAACGTCGTCTCCGATTGTTGGGTCATATACGTCGGATGGATGATGGACGAATCCCGAAAGACATCCTCTATCGAGAGCTCACGTCTGGTAAAAGACAGATTGGTCGCCCCCAGCTGCGATTCAAGTATGTCTGCAAGAATGATCTCAGGTGCTTTGGCATTGCCCCTTCCAGTTGGGAAAATTTGGCTCAGGACCGCCCTCGGTGGCGGCAGAATCTCCATAGAGGACTGAAGTCACCCTGACACTACACTATGAAGCTAAGAGGTTCAGAAGAAAGCAGTGGCAACAAAGCATCGGAACATCAACATCTTCAGGGACAGCCTTCAAATGCAAAATCTGTGGTCGAGAATGTTTTTCAAAAATTGGACTTCGCAGTCACAGTCACATTATTCCAAATGATCCCTGAAATTAAAATCCTTTATTTTATAGCCAGTAATAAAAAAAAGAAAAGAATAACAGCATAAAAACAATCTTATAGGAATTCCCAGTATGAGTCAAAATGTGGGGGTGAGTCAAAAAGTAATACTATTTTGTTTAGGACAGTCGTAATTACCAACACAGGAACATGTATTATGTATCAATATGAAGCTGGTCCTCTGTGGATCACATCCTTACTTCTCCAAATAGTCACCGTTTCTCTCAGTAGCAATGTCCAACCTTCGAATGAGTGCATGTACTAGGGTGAGTCAAATAGTAATGCCATTTTGTTTAGCACAGGTTTAATAACACAGTAACATGTATCATACATCAAATTGAAGCTGGTCCTCTATGGACCACATCCCTATTTTCTTGAGTGAAAAAGTAATGCCATTTTATTTAGGACAGGTGTAATGTATCATATATAAAAATAAAGCTGGTCCCCTGTTTAGGACAAGTATAATTACCAACACAGGTTTGAATTCAGAGTTTTCCTTCTCCAGGACTGCTTAACTAGTGACGGTTAAAGAACACAGTCTGTCCTACTATTTACTTATAGCTAGAGGGAGATTAGTTGCACGCATACGTTTCCCACAGGTATTAGCGCTATGTTAATTGCAAACGGCATGTTTAGGGATTTAAACTCGGGTCGACGAGGGTGAATAAAAAAGTAATGCCATTTTGTTTAGGACAGGTATAATTACAGTCACAGTCTGTAACATAAAAAAAACTTTATCATGTAGTGTTCCTAAAATACTTTTAGTTTGAGTTATGGGTAAAGGGCAGGACAGACTGAGCTCTCTAATGTTAGTATGGCAACCAGTCTAGGAGAAAGAAAACTCTGAATCCTAACCTGCTAAATCTCCATTATAATAAGATTCAAAACCCGGCCAACATCTTATTAATAATGGAGATTCGTTTCCGGTTTTTGTCTGTAACAAAAACTACGTCACTGCTTACGTCACATTACCTAAAATCGTCATAACATAGAATAAATACACTCACAATTTGAACATGGAACATTAGACAGTCTTCATTGTTTTTTAAAACAAGTTTTAATAAATACATGACTGGTATTATATATCTATATATCATCATCATCATCATGTCGCGCATGCAGCACGGGTATCCATGACAATCTCTCGCCAACCTTCCCTATCATTCATTACACCTAGAAGCTCCTCTGCGGAGCAGCCAGCATCTTCACATAGCTGGTCAATGTAGGTCCTTGCTGGGCGCCCCACACTTGCATGTCCATGTGTTGGCTTCCACAGGAGAACGTCGCTTATGAGTTCATCCGTGCTTCTCCAGCAGTGTCCTGCATGTCTTATCCGTCTAGTTTACATTTCAAATTGTTTTATTTTTTAATCCTTTAATGAATTTGATGATTTTACTTACTTAGGGTAGAAACTCGCTGACATTGAATTTTTTACTCCCACCCCTCGGGCAATATGGTTCAAAAGTCTATTTTTTACATCGCCCGGAGGGTGTTTTTTTTATTTTGCTAGGGGTTAGAAAATCTATCGTTTGAATTAGACGAGCTGCGATCCTTATTCTATATTTCCGATTAGGATTAAGACGACTGTCCACGGCTTTTACTCATCCAACCGCTATCAGGAGGGAGAATAAATATCCCTGGTGTCGTCCCTTCAGCGATTATCCTTACAATGGCACGTTAATCTTTCTCATTAAGAGCTAGGAAAAGTAAGCCTAGTTGACCCGTCGTACCAGATCACATATCAGATGGTCGATCTAATTACGGATTAAACTAGTATATCACCACAGAAGAGGGGCTTGCCAAAAGCTCGATAAATATAGATGACAAGACCTTGTAAACCTTTAATCCGGCTCAACCAGTTATCGGGGCCATTAAGAGACATAAATATTTTAGAAGCATAATGTTCCTTTGTTTGTTTGTAACACTATTGTGTTATGGGTTGATTGGCGACCTATTAATTAAGTACTAATTAATTAAAACTACCCTAATTATTAATTATGGTGGTTTGTTAAAATTAAAAGTAAAAATAAGAAAAACAATAATAATAAATAATATAATAATAATAATTGTTATTAAAAATATAAATTCATCTAAGCAAAGAATTTTCACCTAGACAAAGAGATTTCTTAAATTATGGAATTTGATATACATCATCGGAATTTTAATTTTCACAAAATGAAATAATAAATTTAATAAATGAGATTCCAGTTTTTGAAAAGTTCGGCAACAATTTCAAAAACTTAGATAAATAAAAAATGGTTGGCCTTGACTCCAAATGGAAAGATACAGGCTAGGCTGGCACAAGACCATTTAGACACGTAGGCAATGTTATCGAGTGGCTGGCCAATCAGAGACGTATGTTAGGGGTGGGGAGGTCTGGATCCTATAAATCACAGACCGTCAGAGTTAGACGAATAGAAGCGGAGACAGCGGGAGAGACCGGGACAGAACGAAGACCGGAGAAGAGAGCTTGCCATGGCTCTGGGCCTTGATACCAACTTTACCGATACACTCTGATGCCTTGCCACTCGTACAGAATTGATAACTTAGCCAAAAACTAGCTGTAGATCGCCAATCAGCTGACAGAAATCACTCGCTCCTTTGTAAAATAAATGTATATAAGTTTTACATAAGCATCAAAAAGGCGTTGTGTTCAATTGTTTTGTTGATCCGTTGACAGCTTTTGGTTATTTAATATTTATTTCAGCCGAGTTGGGTAAAAGGGAACGAAACCAGCTCTTTTTCAGCCTTCCTGTAAATCAACAGACAACATAAGAACGGGAGGTTGGAACGGGCGGTTTCGACGACTGTAATACTGTGCCGGAGCATCGTTCTCATACATGTCATACATTCTCTATAACATACATACATACATACATAAATCTATACCTTGAGACGGTGCCCCAGAACATGTGTTATAGTTTGTTTGTTTGTTTTGTTTTACGGCATATCAACCTCGGTGGGTCATTTAATGCCGATAAAGTTTTGAAATAAATCAATTCTTAATGGATAATACATTCTTTTTATAAATACATTTTTCTATTTAACCATAGACGGGACCCTAACAGGTACTACCAACTCCGGGTCAGAGTGGACCAGGGAGAATGGTGATGAATGGGGTGCTCACATTCCCCAAACCTCCAAAACTGGAACCTCACCATCAGATAAGAGTTTAACGTCATTCCCAGGACATGTAGACCCGCAGCCACCGCTTCAAGCACCCATATGATAAAAAGGGCTGGGGCTTGGCAATAGGGTTGGGAAAATCATATAGGTGCTAGGGCTTTGACATGACCAGCCAATTGATCGGAGGGGGCCTCTCCGACCGCCCGTCTAGCCAAGATAGGGTCAAAGTGAAGTATTGCATGTCATGAACTGCTCATCACCTGGGCTCTATCCTTAAGCATCACGGGTCACCACCACGGCAACAGGTGGTCTCATTGGGGGAGTCTTACCCCTCTGCAGAGGTGCAGTCGGTGCATTCTAACGCCCCAGCCAACAGGGGTGTTCCTTTGTTGTTGTATTTGTGTGCAAGCTAAAGAACCCCAAATGAAAAGCAATACAACGCTTGTACGAAATTTGGCAAGCGGGACCTGATATGTTTATGATATAATGAATATGCATACACCTGAGTCCCCCCTCACAGTAATATGATTGGCTGGCGTCAGCCATAAATACAGAGCAATGTAGAGGTACAATGCCTACGGATACGACGTCGCACCAGTACTATTACCTGCTTGATTGTACCACTCTATTACTGTAGCCCCGCCAGTCTGCTACTTCTACTCAATATATCCCTTCCCGGAACATATCAGTTTATTTAAGAGCTATTGCTAAATAGTTCAATATGTATAAAGTATAATAATCTTGATTTAACTCTCTCTACTAGCAGGACCTGTGAATATACCACAGTATGATAATTTAATCATTACAACGTTTGATATGTTTACTTAAGAGCTACTGCGAAATTGTTCAATATGTAAAAAGTATGATAATCTTAAATTCTCTCACTCCTTTTTATTCTTTCTTTCTTTTCATCTTTTCATTATATATATATATATATATATATATATATATATATATATATATATATATTTAAAATCAAATAGGCGAGAAACTGTGAGTTACTTAGCGCCGTTGACTTCATGTCTTATATACCCAAACTTAGATATACAGGCTCTATCAACAATACTGAGTACTTTTTACTTTAAGATATTGCAAACTATATTAATATATATATATATATATAATATATATATATATATATATATATATATATATATATATATGAAGAGAAAAAGTGGAAGTGAATCCGACAGTATGTAATATTATGAAAAATTGAAATACATGTATTTATATATTGAATTATTGATATTGAAATTAAAATTAAAATTGAAATTGAAATACACTTATTTTCCCTCAAACTAACGAAAGCTCTGATGAAGATCTATTGAAATAGATCGAAACACTACAGCGTAGGCGAAATAAACATTACTAATTTATGAACTTGTGTTTTTTCAATTTTTCATACTACATTTATGTTATCTGTACTACGTTTCGGTCGATGTGCCCTCCGGTCTTCTTAAGGTATTTCTTGCCGGACTCGGGAACCTTCTTGTCGTAATTGGTAACCTTCTTGTCGTAATCGGGAGCCATCACGGAACTTTGAACCTAACCCTTTATTCAGTCCACAGTGTTATCCTGTTCTCATTCCGCTAACCATAGCTTGGGGTAGAGGCGTTAAGCTGCATTAATTATTATTATATTACTGCTGCCCTTGGCAAGGATTGAACCTGCAGTCCAGAGATAACTATCGCTTAGAACTCTTAACCTAATTCCTTTATCCATTGGGCCATCTGTCCAATTGGATGGCTCCTGATTACGACAAGAAGATTCCCGAGTCTGAAAAGTAGGTTCCCGAGTCCGATAAGAAATACCTGAAGAAGGCTGGAGAGCACATCGGCCGAAACGTCGTACAGATAACAATGAAGATGAGGACAATAGTCCCAATAATGCGGATAATACTAATCATCAAGTGACCTGAAAAAATGAGAAAGTTTTAAAATAAAATAAAAATTGCATTATAAAGATCGTTCATTGATAAATAAACACTGAATATTCATTAAAATCCGATAATTCCTTGATTTTTGGTAAATTATTTTCTGTAGGGGGGGGGCTAAAGTCATTTGGTCAAAAACGCAGTTTAGCTTCATTTTGGGTATGCTCGTTAATATCTATCTATTTATCTATCTATCTCAGTCTGTTAATATTTACTATCTATATATATCTCATTCTGTTCATATCTATCTATTTATCTGTATATACTGTCGTGCCATAAGTCACCCAAAAAGTGCGATATACATACCTATCTATAAATCTATCTCATTCTGTTCATATCTATCTATCTATCTATCTATCTATCTATCTATCTCATCGACCATATCCTCTTAATTTGCACATAGCAAAGGCTTGAAGTAATTGTCTCTAAAAATAGAAATCAAAATGGCTGTTATTAGTTGCAGCCCACGGCCTTGAAGGATGAGTGACAAGGCTTGACCTCATCCTGATCCTCCTTCCGGTGGATACCGTGAGAATCGGTGGGTGAGGCCCTCTTCCGGTTTAGATTAGAAATAGATTTTTATCAGTCGGCCAAAACCCACGACGGTGGCAAGTCGTGTTATTCACGCGGCCGACTCAATCTGCGCAGGTAATCTGGTGGGGATTTTGAAATAAAGAATGATCTAAGTAACTCGAAGTCTTGTGTTATTATCTAAAAACTACCAATGACACAGGGCTTCTGATAAAGAGAAATCCACAATGGAAGACCAGACACGAAGTCCCCAAGACGAAGTCCAGACACTAGAAGTAGACGTAAGATAGAAAAGACGAATAGAAGAAGAATAGTAGTAAGTAAAGAAGTAACGAAGGGTATACAACATATGCATCTATCTACCTATCCCAGTCTATCTATCACAGTCTGTTAATATCTACTATTTACTGAAGTTGTTATATTTCCTATCTAATATCTACTGCATTCGTTCATATCTATATATCTATCTATCTATCTATCCATCCATCCTCATCGGCAATATCCTCTGAATGCGCACATAGCAAAGGCCTTGAAGTAAATGTCTCTAAAAAGCGGAGATATTTTTTAACATAACTTCAATATTTTAGTCGACTGTTCTGAAATTGCGATCATTAATAATATCTATCTATCTATTAAGGTCATTATCTATCTTAGTACGCGCTGGTGGTCTGCGAGTATCTGACCTCTCCTAGGGCTCAACTTGCTATCTTACTATCTATGGCAGCGGAGCTCATTAAAAAATTTAGCTATATATCAACATCTATCCTCCCGTCTATTTCGCAAGTCTAGGTCTACCGTCACTAGACTATCTACCACAGTCTCTTTAATATCCTATACTACCTCTCCCCCATCTTATTCTTCAGACTGGTTCATATCTATCTATCTATCTATCTATCTATCTATCTCAGTGTATTCATATCTATGCATCTATCTACCTATCCCAGTCTATCTATCACAGTCTGTTAATATCTATCTATTTATCTATCTATCTCAGTTTGTTAATATTTACCTATCTATCTCAGTCTGTTCATATCTATCTATCTATTCATCTATCTAAGTCTCATCGACCATATCCTCTTAATTTGCACATAGCAAAGGCCTTGAAGTAATTGTCTCTAAAATAGAAATCAAAATGGCTGTTATTAGTTGCAGCCCACGGCCTTGAAGGATGAGTGACAAGGCTTGACCTCATCCTGATCCTTTCCGGTGGATACCGTGAGAATCGGTGGAGAAGACCCTCTTCCGGTTTAGATTAGAAATAGATTTTAGTCAGTTGACCAAAACCCACGACGGTGGTAAGTCGTGTTATTCACGCGGCCGACTCAATCTGCGCAGGTAATCTGTTGGGGATTTTGAAATAAAGAATGATCTAAGTAAATCGAAGTCTTGTGTTATTATCTAAAAACTACCAATGACACAGGGCTTCTGATAAAGAGAAATCCACAATGGAAGACCAGACACGAAGTGCCCAATGAAGTCCAGACGCTAGAAGTAGACGTAAGATAGAAAAGACGAATAGAAGAAGAATAGTAGTAAGTAAAGAAGTAACGAAGGGTATACAACATATGCATCTATCTAGCTATCCCAGTCTCTCTATCACAGTCTGTTAATATCTATCTATTTATCTCAGTTTGTTAATATTTACCTATCTATATATCTATCTCAGTCTGTTCATATCTATCTATCTATCTATCTATCTATCTATCTATCTCAGTCTATTCATATCTATGCACTATCTACCTATCCCAGTCTATCTATCACAGTCTGTTAATATCTATCTATTATATCTCAAGTGTGTTAAATATTTTACCTATACCTATATATCTATCTCAGGCGGTTTCAATCTAATGCTATCTATCTATCTATCCATCCATCTCACCTGGCCATATCGCTCTGAATGTGCCATAAGCAATAGGCCATTCGAAGTAAATGTCATCTAAAAGCGGAGACTATTTTTTTTAACAACTTCATATTATTCAGTCGATGTTTTGAATTGATCGTCTTTATATCTATCTATCTATCTATGCTATTTATCTGGTCTGTTTCACTATTATCCTAGTCTATCTATACATCTCATTATCTATCTATATATATATAAATATATATATAATATAATATATATATATAATATATACAAACACCAGTCCCACTTAATAGCTATATCGCATCTAATGTCTCCGTCGTATTCAGATTATCCTATTCTAACTATCCCTACCCACAGTCACTCATTAATATCTATTCATATGCGACCATTCTATCTCAGACTGTTCATATTCTATCTAGTCTATCTATCTAACTATCTATCTCAGTGTATTCATATCTATGCATGCTATCGTACCTATCACCAGTCTATCTATGTCATCAGGTCTGTTAAATATCTCTATCATATTTATCTAATCTTATCTTACAGTATATATTAAATATTAACTATCTATCTCAGTCTGTTCATTATCTATACTCTATCTATCTATCCCTCATCGAACCATATCCTCTTAATTTTGCACATAGCAAAGGCCTGAAGTAATGTCTCTAAAAAGTAGATAAATCAATGGCTGTTATTAGTTGCAGCCGCCACGGCCTGAAGGATGAGATGACAAGGCTTGAACCTCATCCTGATCCTTTCCGGTGGATACCGTGAGAATCGGTGGAGAAGACCCTCTTCCGGTTTTAGATTAGAAGAGGATTTTAGTCAGTCGGCCAAAACCCACGACGGTGGTAAGTCGTGTTATTCACGCGGCCGACTCAATCTGCGCCAGGTAATCTGTTGGGGATTTGAAATAAAGAATGATCTAAGTAAATCGAAGTTCTGTGTTATTATCTAAAAACTAACCAATGACACAGGGCTTCTGATAAGAGAAATCCACCAATGGAAGAACCAGACACGAAGTGCCCAAAGAAGAAGTCCAGACGCTAAGAGTAGACGTAAGATAGAAAAGATGAATAGAAAAGAAAGTAGTAGTAAATAGTAACGAAGGGTATACAACATATGCATTATCTACCTATCCAGTCTCTCTATCACAGTCTGTTCATATTATCTATCTATCTATCTATCTCAGTCTATTCATATCTATGCATCTATCTACCTATCCCAGTCTCTCTATCACAGTCTGTTAATATCTATCTATTTATCTCAGTTTGTTAATATTTACCTATCTATATATCTATCTCAGTCTGTTCATATCTATCTATCTATCTATCTATCCATATCATCGCCCATATCCTCTGAATGTGCACATAGCAAAGGCCTTGAAGTAAATGTCTCTAAAAGCGGGAATTTTTTTTTTTTAACATACTTCAATATTTTAGTTGATGTTTGAATTGAACGTCTTTATATCTATCTATCTATTTATCTATCTATCTTTGTCTGTTCATATCTATCTATCTATCTATCTATCACAGTCTCTTAATATCTATATATCCATCTATCTCAGACTGTTCATATCTATCTATCTATATATCTATCTATCTCAGTCTATCCATATCTAATGCATCTATCTACCTTATCCCAGTCTATCTATCACAGTAATGTTAATATCTATCTATTTATCTACTATCTCAGTTTGTTAATATTTACCTATCTATATATGAAGTAGCCAAACAGTGTGTAGGAAAATGGCGAAGGCGGACAATTTGTGGGAGATTATGTGCTTAATTAAAGTCATACATAATTTTGTTAATTAATTAATTATGACTAAATGAATTAGGCGTGCATATCGGTTTAAATGTAAAGCGTAACCAAATCGAGAAAAAGTCATCTCTGTATGTACATTTCAGCCCATTATGCCTCATCAGCAGAGCTATAGGCAGAACAGTGCTTTGTGCGTGATTCGAACCCTACCTGTCAGGCTGACAGGCGGACATTCTAACCACTACACGAGCTGGCTTCCACAGAATTTCTCGTTCATTTTTAAACTGGTATGTATATCGCACTTTTTGGGTGACTTCATACTGTTGTGCCATAAGTCACCCAAAAAGTGCGATATACATACCTATCTATATATCTATCTCATTCTGTTCATATCTATCTATCTAATCTATCTATCTATCTATCTATCCATCTATCTCTGAATGCTCACATAGCAAAGGCCTTGAAGTAAATTTCTCTAAAAGCGGAAATATCTTTTTAACATACTTCAATATTGAATTGAACATCTTTATGTTTTGAGTAATTCCATTGAATATTCTTTTGATGTATTTGTGTCTGTCTGTTTGTCATTCCTGCTGGCCGATTTTCAAGTCTTCCTCTCCTTCGAGTGTCTATCATATCCGCTGCTCAGCTCCAGGCGAAACATTCTCGGGTATGTTGTATTATCACGTATCAATGGGTGACACGAACGTTTCAACCCACCTATTCTCCGTCTTTTCCTCGGGTGTCGCTGTCATTCTGGTTGAGAGAAATGAATAATACCTAGAAAAAGAAAGAAAGAAAAAGAAAAGTAAACAAGAAAAAAATGGAAAGAAAGAAAGAAAAGGAAAGAAAGGATCTTAAAAAGAAAGACAGTAATAAAAAAATATTAAAAGTAAAAAAAACAACCAAAAGAAACAAGAAAGAATGAAATAATTAAGAAACAGGGAAACAAAGAAAATAAAAAGAGGTTAAAGAAAGAACGAAAGATGATACAAAGAACAAAGAAAGAAAAAGAAAAGAAAAAGAAAAGGAAAGGAGAATAATTAAAGAAAGAAAGAAAGAAAGAAAGAAATCTAAAAAAAGAGAAGCTGAAGAAAGAAAGAAAAGAAAGAAAATGAAAGAAAAAGAAAAAGAAAAAGAGAAAGAATTTTAAAAAGAAAGACAATTATGGAAAAAAGAAAGAGGAAAAGAAAAGCTGTAAGTAAGAAAGAAAGAAAGAAAATGAAAGAAAAAGAAAAAGAAAAGAAGAAAGAAAGAAATAACTTTAGAAAGAAAGACGATTATGAAAAAAAAGAAAGAGGAAAAGAAAAGTTGAAGAAAGAAAGAAAGAAAGAATATGAAGAAAAAGAAAGACAATTATGAAAAAAAAGAAAGAGGAAAAGAAAAGCTGAAGAAAGAAAGAAAGAAAGAAAGAAAGAAAGAAAGAAAAATAATAAAGAAAGAAAGAAAAAAAGAATTTTAAAAAGAAAGACAATAATGAAAAAAAGAAAGAGGAAAAGAAAAGCTGAAGAAAGAAAGAAAGAAAGAAAGAAAGAAAAAGAAAATGAAAAAAAGAAAGAATTTGAAAAAGAAAGAATTTGAAAAAGAAAGACAATACTGAAAAAAAAGAGGATGAGAAAAGTTGAAGGATGAAAGAAAGAACAAAAGAAAGAATGAAAAAGAAAGAAAAAGAAAAAAGAAAGAAAGAAAGAACAACAGAAAGAAAAAAAAGAAAGAAATTCTACAAAAAGAAATAAGCAGTAATAAGGAAGCTAAAAAAAAAAGAAAAGAAAAGGAAAGAAAGAACAAATTTTAAAGAAAAAAACAATTAGAAAAAAAGAAAGAGGATAAGAAAAACTGAAGAAAGAAAGAAAATGTAAGAAAGAAAGAAACTAAAAACTGAGAGAAAGAAAGAAAACGCCAAAAGACAGAAAGAAAGAAACTTGAGAAGGAAAGAAAGAAAGAAAGAAAGAAAGAAAGAAAGAAAGAAAAGAAAGAAAAAAAAAAGACAAAAATAAAAAAATTAGAAAAGAGAAAGAAAGACAGAAAATGGAAAAAGAGAGAAAGAAAGAAATTAGATAAGGGAGGAAAGAAAGAAAGAAAGAAAGAGACAAGAAAAAGAAAGAAAGAAGGAAAGAAACAGAGATAGAATTAAAGAGGGAGAATCTAGAAGCAGAAGGAAATGAGTTTTTAAAAAAGAAATAAACAAACTAGAAAAATAATGGAATCAAGAAAGAAAGAAAGAAAGAAAGAGAACTAGAAAAAGAAAACAAGAATGAACAAACGAGAG
>CM042175.1:39819154-39822023 GCA_023376005.1 Doryteuthis pealeii
GGCAAGCATGTTTTGAGGCAAGAGGCTATGACGGAACTCCGCAAAGATTACAATTATTTGTATTATTCAGACTGTAATATCGGAGTGGTCTATATTTGATTGATACTATTTTCTGCATAAATAAAAAGACTAAAGACAGAGTTTATTTTTTTAAAGCCATACGTAATTAAAAACAACCTTAAACCCCTTAAAACCGTAACCCAATTCGCAAAATGTTAATTCATAGACTGTAGTTAAACTGTCATTGGGTACCAGCAAAAAATTTTCCGTTTTAATTTTCCAACCTAAGTCAGAAGTCAATCCTACATTCTATGAATTAACATTTTGCGAATTGGGTTACGGTTTTAGGGGATTAAGGTTGTTTTTAATTACGTATTGCTTTCAAAAATAAACAACAACAAAAAACAAATTACTCTACATTTAGTTAACCATTGAAATTAATTATTGAATCTATTATTGAAACAGTTGTTTGTGTTAATATAGCAATGTATAATTTCAATTAAACTTACTTTAAAAAATATTTTTCAACATTAAATGTATAGTAATTTGTGTTTTTTGTTGTTTATTTTTTTAAGCAATACGTAATTAAAAACAACCTTAATCCCCTAAAACCGTAACCAAATTCGCAAAATGTTAATTCATAGACTGCAGTTAAACTGTCATTTGGTACCAGCAAAAAACTTTCCGTTTTAATTTTACCGACCTAAATCAGAAGTCAGTCTAGTTTGTTTTAGTTTTAACTAAAACAAACTTTTAAGCCCGAAGAAAACTACCCCCACGGTAGTCATGTTTGCTCATTTGAATTCCATAATATTTAAATATATAACTATTTTTTTTACCCAACATGAAATATTTTTAAAAGTAAGTTTAATACTCTATCAATTAATAATTAAAGTAATTTAAAAAATCTATTTTAAAGCATGATTTCAATTTCGTAAAATTTACGCTCAACTAAAATTGAAATCATGCCGTAAAAAGATACTTTTGTTTTGTTTCTCTGTGGTCTGGAGAAAGGGGGGGGCGAATCTACCTAGAGTTAGGAGGGCTTGGAGTGTGTTTGCCTGTAAAAAATCAGCAGGCACCTCCCACTCTGTATAACTCGACTACTCACATTAACTCTGCCACTCACCATAACTCTATATCGAGGGAGAGTGGAAGAGAGCCAGGTCTAATTTAGACAGGGATTGGTCGGTTGTTGACTTAATTGCTAATTACGCCTAATTAAAATCAATTAAACTGAATTTTTTTTCAAACACTTTGTAGTGCTAACACCAAGGAATATCTAAGTATAAATATTGTGTCCATAACATAAATAGAAAAAGATCCTTTAGCTGGAGAAGGTTGATAAACTCAGCTTTAGTATAATAATAGATATTATTATTATTATTATTATTATTATTATTATTATTATTATATTTGCTCTACTCACGTATTGAGCACATTATATTTCTTGTATCGCTGTCTTATCATTGTAAAACTTGCATCTACTAACAATTGTGACCATTTTCACCGCTAAGTCACCTTTTCTATATAATTCATATATATATATATATATATATATATATATATATATATATATATAAATAAAATCTAGCAGAATCTATAATTACAATTTTTGATAAAATTAATTTCATTCTAAGCTTCTAAGTCCAACACACACATTCACACATGTAAATGTATATGAACAAGGCACACACACACACACACACACATACAAATAACACATACACACACACACACACACACACACACACACATGCACACATGCACACACATACACACATCAGGACAACAGGTGATTTTGATAGACATTAAAATTACACACCCACACCCATAAATAATCAAACTGACCACCAATAACAACAAGAGAAAAAAAGGTTTGAACAAATTCTGGAATTTTAATCACACACATATAAAAGAAAAAAGGAATCAGGTGATCCTGTTAGTAAACAAAAATAAATTTATGCTTAGAAGGCGAGCCAGATCTGGAATGATAATCAAAAACTGAACATGCTCACACACATAAGCACACACACACACACACACACACACACACACACACACACTCATAAACAAACACCCACACACACACATACACACACACACATATAAACAAACACCCACATACACACACACACACATATAAACAAACACCCTCACACACAGACACATAGACAGGGAGTTAGGAAGCATGAGACAGCCAAATGAAGTCACTAGCAACAACTTCGGTTCTGGAGATCTTCTGTAGAAGAGATTTTTATCTCGAAATATTAAGAATAAATCACAGGTTAACAAACAACACCACAGTTACCTTCTTTTTTTTACACTTGCTTTGTGATAGCCTTCAAAACCAACCAAGAAAACAATAGCTCAGTCGGTAGAGTGTTCGGCTAGAAACCACAAGGTTTCTAGTTCGATACCGGTCCCCGCCAACTCAGCGTATGAGTAGCACAGGGATCTGTGCGGTAAAGTAAGGAGCTGATGGTAGGTGTGGCGCTCCACCTCAGATGCTAAAAACAATTTCCTTGGTCTAGCGCTATTAAAAAGGGGATAGACTCCCTCGCTGATTGGCTGATACCGACTTTAGGCCGCCCCGTTGACTTTACTTACTTTACTTTATATATATATATGGTAAAACTTGCAAATGATACTCAAAATCCCATGGTATTACAGGGTGTCCCAGAAAAAACAGAACCCAAATTATTTATTCATTTTCCTATTAAACTAACCCTAAACCCCAACCCCAACCCTAAACCTCACCCTAACCCTAACCCTAACACCCTAGTTAAAATTAACAGTTTTATTACAAAATGTGGGGTTCTGTTTTTCTGGGTCACTCTGTATACAGGTGATCGTCTCTCTTTTTCCC
>CM042175.1:39822123-39844623 GCA_023376005.1 Doryteuthis pealeii
CCTCATTCTTCTTTTTTCCCTCTTCTTCTCTTTCTCTTCTTCTTCTTTCTTGCTTTCTTCTTCTTCTTCTTTGTTTTTTTCATTCTTCTTCTTTCTTCTTCTTCCTACTTTTTCTTTTCCTTTATTTCTTCTTCTTTTCTTCAAGTTAGCCTCTACAAAAACCATTTATTCACATTTTGCACTCTTCCTCTCTCTCTCTCCCTCTCTCTCTTCTTTCTATATAATATATATATATATATATATATATATATTATATCCACATCTTTCCTATTCCCACGTACCAAGTACCAACAATCATACACCCCACAACTAGACAAACTACTACACTACTACACTAATAATAATACTTCATCTCTTTTAAAAACACTAAAAAAAACCCCTTCCTCCCTCTCTTCAGCTCTCCTGCTTTTCCTCTTCGACTCTTTAACACCGCCCTCTCACCCTATCGTCCTCTGGTCTTCCTGTTCTTCTCCTTTATCTTTCTGCTCTGTCCGTCTGTCTGTCTATTATCTTATCTATCTAATTCATCTATTCTCTATTTGTCTCTTCAACTTCACGCTTCCTCACACTTGACCCACGGACCATCTCTCTCCTCTCTTTCGTCTCATTTCCTTCTCTCTCTCGTCTTCACGTCGTTTTATACATTATCTCTATCTGTCCCTTAACACACGCCTTCTCACATAATAAGAACCCAGCCGCCACATTCTCTCTCCTGTCTTTCACTCAGTCTTTCCTCTGTCTCTGTCTCTCCTCACTCCTCTATCTATCTATCTAATCTATCTAATCTCCACTATACCTTAACACACCGCCTTCTCACATTAACAATCTCTCTTCTCTCTCTCTCGCTCCTTTCTTTCTCTCCTTCTTCTCTCTCCCTCCTCTCTCTCCTCTCTCTCTCTCTCTAATCTCTGTCAGTGGTGTCTGTCTGTCTGTGTGTGTGTCTTCTCTCTCGTCGCTATCTCTATCTTATCTATCTATATATCTACCTATATCACACTGTCCCTTTAACAAACACTTAAGTTTGCCTTCCCCCACCACAGCCATCTCTTTCTTTTTCTTTCTTTTTTTTTATCTCAACTCACGTCTGTTCTCTGGTCTCGTCTTCTTCTGTCTCTGTCTCTCTCCAGCATCTATCTTATCATATCTATCTTATATTCAATATAAAGTCTATCTCACATAATAACCTTAACACACGCCTTCTCACATTACAACAAAAAAAACAATTATCCATCTCTTCTCTCTCTCTTCCTCTCTTCTTGTTTCTCTCTCTCTCTCTCTTCCTCCTCTCCTCCTCTTCTCTCTCACCTCTTTCCTCATCTCCCTCTCTCTCTCTCTCTTCACACAAACACACACAAAACACACCCACACGACGCACTCTCTCTGTCAGTCTGGTCTGTGCTGTCTGTCTATCTCTCTCTTCGCTTATCTATCTATCTATCTAATATTTCTCTCTCGCTATCTATTACCTATATCAACTGTCTTAAACACGGCCTTTCTTTCTCACATCACAACAATTCTCCCCCGATCTCCCGCCACCCCCCCCTCCTCTCCCTCCCTCTTTCCCTCCTCTCCTCTCAGCTCTCGTCTCTCCTCTCTCTCAGTCTCTCTCCTACACACAACACACACCAAAACAATAACCACACGTACACAGACTCTCTGTCAGTCTGTCTGTTGTCTATCTCTCTCTCCTCGTATCTATCTATCTACCTCTATCTATCTATCTACCCTATAATATGTCCCTTAACACACGCTTATTACAGACTATCAAACAATCTCTCTCACCCTCTCCCTTCTCTCCTCTCTACTCTCTCTCCATCTCTCTCTCTTCCTCTCTATCTATCTACCTATCTATCTATGCCCATCAACACCCACCTTCTCACACCACCACCACCATCACCATCATCACGAAAACACAACCAAAACCTTAGCAGAGCCCGCATCATCTGTTGGGCTGAGTGCACAAGAGCCGATAGATGTCGCTCATATAAAGCCATTCGCCGCCGCCGCCGCCGCTGCCGCCGCTGCCGCCGCCGCCGCCCGCCACAAGATGGCGCTATTAAAAAAGTATTAGCGAGCCCCTCCTCCAGCGAGCCCCTCCTCCGACAACGCCGGCAGCAGCGAATGTTTGGGCAACTGGATAAACAATTGGAGTTGAATTGAAAGGCAAAGAGACGTAACTCTCTAACGAGATTCCCTGAAATGTGCAACCACTTCAAAAAGCGCCCACCTCCTCCCTTTTCTGTCGGGGATGGGGAATCGTTTAAAAATAAACTGAAACAGACGCAAAGCAGATAAAAGGATACTTTTAATCGGAACTCGTTACTTTATATATAATATGTAATATATATATATTATATATATATATTATATATATACAAACACACAAACATATATATATATATTATATATATATATATATATATATATATATATTATATATATATTAATCATATAATGAGTTATTTTATCCCAAACTAATAGTTTTCAACTGCATACAGTACCATCAGTCGATAGAATGCAATTTTGCTTTAATTGAAATTATTGATTACGATGACGCAATACCATGGACCAAGCAAAACCTTTGACTGTTAAACACTTTATTCATGGAATGCAGGTTTTTTGTTCACATCAGAAAACCGTTATTTAAAAGCAAACAATATGAAAAGATCTGTTTGAAAATGTCAACATGGAGGTATATTCTCTCTTTTTTGAGGGAAATACAATTATACCATTAGATATAGACATGAAAACAATTCAATACCATACAACATAATCCCCAATGATTGCTAACACATTGTTAAAAACCAATTACTAAAAGGTATGAATATAAAAAATACACGTATGTATTACTTCTTTAACCGTTTAGGCATAACATAACCCCAGACGGCTTGATATACCATAGAATATAGCATGGAACAAATCAATACCATACAACATAATCCCATATATTATATATATATATATATATATATATATATAATATATATGATATATATCATATATAACATATATATAATATATGTATATATATATATGTATATATATGTATATATGTATATATATGTATTAGTATATATATATAATTGTGTATATATATCTATATATAATATATATATATATTCTGATATATATATACAGAGAGAGAGAGAGAGAGAGAGAGAGAGAGAGAGAGAGAGAGAGAGAGAGAGCTTTGATTGATACATATATATGTATATATTTATATTATATACATTCTTATATTATATATTATATATATATATATATATATATATATATATATATACACGCACATACACACACCACACTCACACACACATAAATATATATATATATATATATTTATAAGAGAGAGAGAGAGAGAAAGAGAGAGAGTGAAGGGGGGAGCTTTTTACTGATATAGATATAAACAATCTGATCACATATCTTATTAAAGCGCCATTCCTATGACCATTAACCATCGCATTCTACAAATTGCCAATATTCCTACCAATATATAAACACTATTATCATAAATAACATTCGTCTTTTATTCATCCTTAATGGCGGACGGCGACTTCTGATACTTGAGCCTCTCCTTATAAAAATAATAAAAGCCACAATTACATTTAATCTCAGAACAGTTCTTAAACATCTTCATAACGAGTGGCGATCACAGCCACCCGAACCACCCGAAAGGCTTTTATAGTTGCACACCGAGTAACCATTCTATAGGAATTACACTGTTAGATCATAAATTACACTACTTCTCATCCGCCCTGTCGGCTGGGGCGTAGAATACCAAACCGACGCAGCACCTCTGAGAGGGGAAAGACTCCCCCAATGGGGCCACCTGTTTGGCCGTGGTGGCGACCCGTGATGCTTAAGAATAGAGCCCAGGTGGGAGAGCAGGTTCATGACATGCAATACTCCTCACTTTGGGCCTATCTTGGGCTAGACGGGCGGTCGAGAGGCCGCCGCAGATCAGATCAATCGGCTGGTCACGTCAAGCCCTAGCACCTATATGATTTCCCAACCCCTATTGCTCTTATGGCAAGCCCCAACCCCTCTTTCATTATATGGTGCTAGAAGGCGGTGGCGGCGAGTCTACAGTCCTGGGGAAGTGACGTTAAACTCTATCTCTGATGGTGAGGTTCCAGTTTGGAGGTTTGGGAATGTGGAGCACCCCTTAATCACCATTGCTCCCTGGTCTCCACTCTGACCCGGAGTGGTAGTACCTTGTTAGGGTTCCATCTATGGGTTAAATAGAAAAATGTATTTTTAAAATATTGTATTATCCATTAAGAATTGATTTATTTCAAAACTTTATCGGCATTAAATGACCCACTGAGGTTGATATGCCGTAAAACAAAACATACCAAACCAATACTTCTCATACTGTAAAGCCTACTAGACACAACCGTTCCAAGGGCACCAATTACAATTGGCACAACCTCCCCTTTCATGTTCCACAGTTTTCTTAGTTCTCTGACAAGGTCCAAGTATTTTTTTTTCACTTGGGATATTGAGTTAAAAAGTAAATATATAAATTAATTGACATTCCCTGCATTTCTTAACGGGCACGTTCTCTTGACGATAAGTGGCTAACATGCTGCTTGGAAACCAGTGGTAACAATCGTACCTTAAATGTATTGTACACTAAAATAAATAAATAAATACAGCTCTTACACACGTAATCGAGCACTTTATTTTTAATTCTCCAATACTAGAAAAAAACTACCAATATATTTTTCAATATATTCAATATATGATTTCGCATATATCGTTCACTGCGTATCGGTGGCCCAGTGGTAAGGTCTCTGACTCTGCGTGCTGAGCTCCCGGTTTCGATTTCTGTCGGAGGAAAATCATAAGTATACAACGCTGATGAGACTTAATAAAGTGGAAACGGCTGCTGTACGATGTTCTACGTAGGGGGCGATATTTGCCGAGTTCGCTTGTCATGATTATTTTCATTAATCATCGAATTTTATACGATATACGCATTGTAACTGCCTTCAAGCAAAAATTTATAAATAATATATATATATATATTATTATTATTATTATTATTATTTTATTATTATTAGCAAATATATGCACCCTCCGGGTGCAAGTATTTAAGTTTTAATGTAATAAAATATTGTATTAAATTAGAAAGGCTAATGAAACTAAATAAGAATACAGATAAAAAGATTTGAAACAGAGGGAGTATAATAAAAGATTTGAAACAGAGGGAGTATAATAAAAAATGAAACAACTGAAACTAACTCTTCCATCACTCTCGTCTTTCATTGTTATTTTTTCTAATTTAAGTATTTAGTTATAAGAGGAAGTAAAAAATAAAATGACAGTTATTTTATCTTGTTAATGGATTTCATTTAAGATTCATTGAAGAGATTTTTGCTTATATTCATTAAAATCAAACCAAACAGTTAGAAATCAATAACACTGAGCACATATTTATTAAATTCGATTTTTAATTATTAATATGCAAATTAGCCTTCCCGTTCACACTGTAAACCGCTATTTTGTTGTATATATAAATACAATTGCATGTTGTTAGTATGTTGATATGGTCAACAGTGGCTTCGGCCTCTGGACGATTGATAAAATTAACGGCGTCGATCTCAGGGGGAAATCCCCCCAGGCAACACCTGCCCCCTTGATTTAAGGGGCAGGGCTGGGTTTATTGCCCAGCGCCTGAGGCGCCCCCTTGAGGGAGAATGCCGACGGGATCGACGCAATTTTTCACCCGCCACCCATGAGTCTCGGCTTGTGGGTGGTCCCACATAAATAGGGCCTTGTGCCTGACCCGTACAAGTGTGGTACGTGGAAAATATCATGTAGATATGGTTAACAGTATTAATAATGTAAAACAATTTTATTAATAATTGAGGTTTAGATAAAAATAAAATTATGGAGAATGTGATGTCAATAACTAAGAGAATTGTGACTTGAGTAGGAATATAGTTTCGGTTACAGACAAGAAAACACACAATCTCCATTATAATAAGATATCATTATTATACCAAAGCTGAGCGAATCGATGTTTGGATCCCTAAGGCTTTTTTCTGTTTAGTTTAATAACTAAAATTAAATAACTTAATTAAGTGTAGTGCAGAAGAAAAAAAGTATTTGAGGAGCAAATAAAATCTTCAAATATCTCGGAATCTTTTAGATGAGGCTTGATAATTAGTATTATCTGTATCATTCGGACTATTGTCCTCATCTTCATTGTTATCTGTACAACGTTTCGGCTGATATGCCCCCCGGCCTTCTTCAGGTATTTCTTTTCGGACTCGGGAATTTTCTCGGACCCGGGAACCTTCTTTGCGGACTCAGGAATTTTCTATTCTGACTGGAGAACGTTCTTGTCGTAATCGGGAGTCATAACGGAACTTTGAACCAAACCCTTTATACAGTCTATGGGGGCATCCTGTTCTCATTCCGCTAATCATAGCTGGGGTGCAGGTGTTAAGCTGTGTTAATTATTATTCTATGTTACTGCTGCTCATGATTGAACCAGCAGTCTAAAGATTAACTCCACCACAATATGAAAACTTTTAATACCAAACTTATTCGCTGCCCTGATATTTATTTTTCACTAATTTCTTTATTTCATTCATTTTATTTCATTCACTTTATTCCATTCATTTTGTTTATTTGTTCATCCTTTCTTTCTCAGTTCAATTTTTTTTCTTTTTCAGAAATCATTTATGTTTATTTACATTGCTACTAGCATTGTATTTTGTTGAAATTAATGCTGACTGTGACTGAATTATCTTATTTACGCATGTAGTAGACACTTCTCACTTGGATCAGAGTGTAGTATCTGTGCGTACAATTTCATACTAATAAATACGATATTTTTCGGCCGTTAAAGATGATTTTTTGTTTTGTTTTTTACGTTTACTCTGTTTTATTCGTACAGTTAAAAGATTACTTTTTTTCGTTTTATTTATATTCTTATTCTTCTCGAATTATTTGCATATTAAAATTGGGATTCGTCCTTGATGCTGAGGAGCAAAAAACACATCGTTTTAATGTGGCTACAAATGACCTTTTTTGATAGTCTTTTCTTTTATTATTAATTTATTAATTTATTTACTCGATGACGGAATTTCTTTAAAAATCGCACAGGAGAATTTTCCTTAAGTTTAGGATTATCAAAGAGTGTTTTATTTATTTTTATTTTTACCAATGAAACCCAAATATTATTCTTACAAATGTTTTGATCACATGGGCAGTAGACATTTATTTATCGTAAACTAACGACACTGAAGAAGAAAATGTCTTTTTTTTTCATTTGTTGCCAATTATGCCACCAATACTGGGCGTGAGGATAGACGCAGGTGAATGCACAACAAACACAACAGTGTTTTCAATTACGGTATGAATAGTTTCCTACGTTCCCAGCGCTTTGAAGAATTGACTTTTGGAATTATTCTCGTATATTATGCCAACCTTATTAGACCTAGGTAGTAGTATCTTATCCATAGAAAGAGATGTATTTTGTCCAAGTGAGCTTTCGCAGCCGTTTCAAAATACAACCTCTCTCAGCGCTGTTTTATTTTTGGTGTGGAGGGGGGGATAGATACAAAAACCCGGCGTGATCCCGAAGATATAGCCGGATGTTTAGGTCGATGGATTCTGAAAATTACATTGGAATCTTTAGGAGTATCTCGTCTTGTGCCGTTGATAGTTTTAATAACCAAGTTATTGTTTTTTGCCTTGTTTGGTTTGGTTTGGTTTGTTTTACGGCACATAAACCACGGTGGGTCATTTAATGTCAACAAAGTTTTGAAATAAATTCATTCTTAATAGATACTCATTTTTTATGAACTCATTCTTCCATTTAACCTATAGATGGGACCCTAATAGGTACTACCACACCGGGTCAGAGAAGACCTTGGAGCAATGTTGATGGAGGGGAGCTCCACGTTACCCAGACCTGGAACCTCACCATCAGTTAAATTTTAACGTCATACCCAGAACATGAGCACTCTCAGCCACCGCATTCCAGCATCCATATGATAAAAAGGGTTGGGGCTTGCCATAAGGGCAATAGGGTCTGGATAATCATATAGGTGCTAGGGTTTGACGTGACCAGCTGATTGATCTCCTAACGCCCGTCTAGCCTAAGTAAGGGTCTAAGTGGAATGTTGCATGTCATGGACAGTTCATCCACCAGGATTCCATCCTTAAGCATCACAGATCGTCAGCCACGGACAACCGGTTGCCCTATTGGGGGTGCAGTCCGAGTATTCTAGACCCTCAGCCGACAGGGCTGTTCTTGCTTTTTTCTGATCTCATTTATTTTATATGATAAAAATGCCTTGGGGAAGAGACATCCAGCTTGCGTCTGTTCTCTTAAATCACTCAGCCTAGACTGTGTGGTAAAATGGGGTAATGACGATAGCTGTGGCGTTCCACGCTAGCAAAAAGGGGATAGACTTCCTTGCAGTCCGTTTGATACCGACAATAGACTACTCCACTTGGACTTTCCATTATCCGCACGAACAGTTTCCCTGTGACCCCAGCGCTTTGGAGACTTTAGTTTTGGGATTACCCTCATATATCAAAAATAGCAAAATTATATATAGAATATAAAATTGCAATATCTTCTTAACAATAGTGATGTAGAATGTGGGAGTCCACGGTCAAAATTCCAGCCACCCAGGTTTACGGGCTTCTAGTTAGTGGCACTAATACCGGCCGTTCAAAGGGTTAATAGTGGGAAAGTAATGTTTGGTTTGGTTTCTTTGTTTAATAGTATGTCAACCGTTGTGGGTTATTTAATTCAATACCATTAAGAAGGCAGGTAGTGATACAATTCAACCCATACCTGGCGGGGGGATTATGGGGGTTCGTACCTTTCCAAAGGGTATTAGTCCGAAAGTACTTCAAACCATGTAAAAAAAAGTAATAAAGTCCTCGGGGTAGCCTAAAGTCGGTATCAGCCAATCAGCGAGGGAGTCTATCCCCTTTTCACTAGCGCTAGACCAAGTAGATTGTTTTTTTTGCGTCTGAGGTGGGGCACCACACCTACCATCAGCTCCTCACTTTACCACACAGATCCCTGTGCTACTTATACGCTGAGTTGGCGAGGGCCGGTATCGAACCAGGAACCTTGTGGTTTGCTAGCCGAACGCTCTACCGACGGAGCCAACCCAACCCATTATATATATATAATAGGCCGAAATGAACATACAGAGATTGATTTTTCTCGCTTTGTTTAGCCTTACATTTGAATAGGCATGCCCGCCTAATTAATTAATTATTAAATAATTAACTTTCAAAATTAGCTACGACTTCAATTAAGCACATATTCTCCCAAAAATTGTCGGCTAAAAAATGCCATATCAAAACACATCGTTTGTGTATTTACTTCTCATATATATATATATATATATATATATATATTATAAAAAAGGAATGTCCGCAAAATGTATTTTGTTCTCAGAAAAATTTTTTTAATTCTTTTTGTTTTACATATGCAACACGTGTTTCAGATCTTCTGGTATCTTCTTCAGGCTTTGATTGATAGCCTGAAGAAGATACCAGAAGATCTGAAACACGTGTTGCATATGTAAAACAAAAAGAATTTTAGAAAAATTTTCTGAGAACAAAATACATTTTGCGGACCTTCCTTTTTGTTTTTATAAAATATTGAATTTTCTCCCGTTGGAACCAGAACAACATTTAATATATATATATATATATATATATATATATAATATATATATATATAAGTTAAAAGAAAGGAAATGAATCCGACAATATGAGTAAGTCTTACTTCTGGGATTACCTTTGTAAGATAGATAGAAAATAGAATAAGATGAAGAGAGTCTGACAGACGCGAATCAATTATTCTCAGTTTAACGTGTACATTTTATTGCACTTCCGGTATCTTACAGAGATACGTATGCGCACGAATATTGATTGGTCCGCTAATCGCCGAGAAAAAGTTATTACCCGGTTTTCCACTTTGTTTTTTTCTTTTCTTCTTTTTATTATCCTGCAATTCTACCTTGTGTAAATAAAATTGATATTCTCCTTGGCAAGCACAACCGCCTTTCTCGTCATTCGCCATTTTCCGAAGAACTACTTTTACGGTCCAGAGCCGGGCGAGCGGAGGTGGGTGTTGGGGCTTCCCAGGCTAGCTATTTAAACGAACGTCCCTCCTTAACTCGGAGACGCTTCTTACACCACCACCCCACACACACACACATTTGCAGAACAATAACTGAGGTAAATAATTTTGTTGAGCAACTTTTATTTGTTTAACGAAGAGAGTAGATACCCAAGAAGGCGTCAGTAGGCCTCTTAAAATAAAAGATGGCCGCCGTCTCACTGCGCAATTAGTGGAAACAAACAAACTTGTCGTCTGCATTTAACCAGGCAATTTTCTTTGTTTAAAGTGAATGGTAAATTTGAAGAATACGTAGCGTGGTTTACATAAGTTATCTAAGCAAGCGGTTGGTTGATTGGTTGGTTGGTTGGTTGGTTTTTCCTGTATGTTAACCGGTAATTATGAATACTAGCAAATATATGCACCCTCCGGGTGCAAGTATTTAAGTTTTAATGTAATAAAATATTGTATTAAATTAGAAAGGCTAATGAAACTAAATAAGAATACAGATAAAAAGATTTGAAACAGAGGGAGTATGATAAAAGATTTGAAACAGAGGGAGTATAATAAAAAATGGAACAACTGAAACTCTTCCATCACTCTCGTCTTTCATTGTTATTTTTTCTAATTTAAGTATTTAGTTATAAGAGGAAGTAAAGAATAAAATGACAGTTATTTTATCTTTGTTAATGGATTTCATTTAAGATTTATTGAAGAGATTTTTGCTTATATTCATTAAAATAAAACCAAACTGTTAGAAATCAATAATACTAAGCACATATTTATTAAATTCGATTTTTTAATATCAATATGCAAATTAGCCTTCCCGTTTACACTGTAAACCGCTATTTTGTTGTATATATAAATATAATTGCATGTTGTTAGTATGTAGACATAGTTAACAGTATTAATAATGTAAGACAATTTTATTAATAATTGAGGTTTAGATAAAAATAAAATCATGGAGAATGTGATGTCAATAACTAAGAGAATTGTGACTTGAGTAGTAATATAGTTTCGGTTACAGACAGAAAAACACACAATCTCCATTATAATAAGATTTGTTTAGTAAATTAGGGTGTCCCAGAAAAAAACAGAACCCACAAATTTTGTAATAAAAACTGTTAATTTAACTGTTAATTAAGGGTTTAGGGTTAGGGTTAGGTTTTTTGGTTTGGTTTGGGTTTGGGGTTAGGGATAGGGTTGGGGTTAGGGTTCTGTTTTTTCTGGGTCGCCTGTACAGGGTGACCCAGAAAAGACAGAACCCAAATTATTTATTTTCCCATTAAACTAACCCTAAACCCTAAACCCCAACCCCAACCCTAAACCCCAACCATAGTCCTAACCCTAACATTTTTATTACAAAATTTGAAGGTTCTGTTTTTTCTGGGACACTCTGATTTACTAAACAAAAGTTCATAATTACCTATTAACCCTTGTGTTATTTTAGGTCGAAGACGCTTTTATTCTATTCACAATTTTAACACATTTTTTAATCAATTTGACCTATAGGAGCGAACCTATGCGACGTTGACTCCATGTCTACGCTATCCTGAGTTATATATATATATATATATATATATATATATATATATATATATATATATATATATATTTCTTATAGAAAATGAACTTGACAAGTGTAATCCCAGCAATGCGATACATGCGTTGTAAGTGCCTTCAAGTAAAAATTTAATATATACTTTATTCAGCAACGTTTCTAAAATAAACAAACATCCAAAAATCTTATATATATATATATATATATATATATATATATAAGAGAGAGAGAGAAGAGAGAGATGGAGGGAGGCATGGAGAGAGAGAGAGAGAGTTAGGAGTACTTGTTAGAATCGTAGGAAATGGACCCGTCGGCATGGAGGTCACATCCTGGACGAGGCTGTTTGCATTTTACGCAGCACTAATACCATTGGGAAAAGTATGAATCCAACTATTCTGCCTCCAGCAATAGATAAGAATATATATATATATATAATATATATATATATATATATATAGAAAGAGAGAGAGAGAGAGAGAGAGATAACAATGAAGATGAGGACAATAGTCCGAATAACGCAGATAATACTAAATCAAACAGATCATCCAAAAATAGACGCTATCCACAAATAAAAACTTACTACAGCAAATACTTCTTCAAATAAAATTTATTATCGCAACCAGATGCACAGGAATTACAAACTTGATGAAATAGCGCTAAAAAAATTAATTCGGAACAACGTTACTACAACCACGTCGGGTAAAAGGTAAAATTGATTATTTATTACACAAAATTTAAATCAAACCCCGTTATCCACAACAACTCCTCTCCCCAGACAAGTCAGCTTAATTAGACCAATGGGGAAAACAAATTTAAATGTCCCTTAGGAGATTGTTGTCTCTCCCAAAAATGAAAATGCATACATCGGTTTTACCTCAACGACTTTGTCACGCCGTTTAACACTTCATATGATAGATAATAGCTCCATTTCATAACATCTAAAATTACATGCCTGCCCCCACTCTAATGACCGAAATATCCTAACGGAAAATACGCACATTCTGCACAAAGAAAAAAATAAACAAAAACTCCAAATACTAGAAGCTTTATACATAAAACAATACAAACCATCCTTAAATAAAATTAATTTCCAATGCAGTAATCACATTTTAAAATGCCTATAACACTTTTCCTATCAATTCTCCGACTTCCAGTCTCCACATCCATTAATATACTTTGGAAAAAAACTGGAACACATCACCCCTGATGATAGCACTTCGAAGTGCCGAAAGTATTCGGGATATGAACGTTGGTGGACTAATCCACGAATTCCGTCCAAATATTTAAAAGTTGGCCAGAAAGTTTGAAAAGATCACCAATAAAATCGTTAAATAGGAGACGTGCCTTTTGTTTAATTCTACACACACACACACACACACACACACACACACATATATATATATATATATATATATATATATATATATATGTGTGTGGTGTGTGTGTGTGTGTGTGTGTGTGTGTGTGTATGTGTGTGAAAACAGCATATTCTCCTGCAAACATGCTGTTTTGTATGCCACGGACACGGAAGGTCTGATTAATCTTATTCAAATTTCAAATTCGGATAAAGGGAGTGTCAGAACTCCCCATGAGCTTTTCCTTGGAGTACAAGGTGTTTCGACAATTCTCTGGTTATCATCAGGAACAATAATGAGATCCGAATGTTGCCTTTAGACAAGCTGAGATATTGAATTATCTTTGCCGCCATTGTAAGACGCCAAGATTTGAATTACGTCATTAAAACGAATGAAATCTATTGGTTAAATTGTTCCCATGACAACGCATCGGGTTAGGGAACTTGTAATTTTGAATTGGTTCTGAAGGTTATTAGTTTAGACTCGATGTATTTATTAATTATTTAAAACTAGCAGAGCTACCCTGCATTGCCCGGGATTCAAATCTTAGAAATACATATCTTATCTATATTCATATATTGATTAATAAAAATTATTTTTCTATACATTTTTTATTATTGTTGTTTATTTTTTGTTTGTTCTATACATTTTTTTATTCTTTATACTAAAAAAACAAAAACGCCTACCGGGCGGTCTAAAATTAATTTTTGAAATATATTGCTTGACGGGGTGGAAGTTGAAAATTCAATGCCAGAGAGTTTGTACCATAAGTAAATAAATTCTTTAAATTTAATAAGCTTACTTCTGATAACCCGGCCCCTCGGGTTAGCTCAGTCGGTAGAGCGTTTGGCTAGAAACCACAAGGCTCCTAGTTCGATACCGGCCCTCGACAACTCAGCGTATGAGTAGCACAGGAATATGTGCGGTAAAATAAGGAGCTGATGGTAGGTGTGGCGCTCCACCTCAGATGCAAAAACAATCTCCTTGGTCTAATGCTAGGGTAAAGGAGATAGACTCCCTCGCTGATTGGCTGATACCGACTTTAGGCCACCCCGACGACTTTGCTTTTACTTTTTTTAGTTCTGATAATTTTAGATATATATGAAAATAAAACGAACTAAATATCTTATCTTATCTTATTATAATGGAGATTGTGTGTTTTTCTGTCTGTAACCGAAACTATATTACTATTCAAGTAACAATTCCCTTAGTTATTTACGTCACATTCTACAGGATTTTATTTTTATTTAAACTTCAATTATTAATAAAATTGTTTTACATTACTTACACTGTTGACCATATCTACATACTAATAATTTGCAATTGTATTTATATATACAACAAAATAGCGGTTTACAGTGTGAATGGGAAGGCTAATTTGCATATTGATCTTAAAAAATTGATTTTGATAAATATATACTTAGTATGAGCAAAAATCTCTTCAATAAATCTTTAAAGAAATCCCTTAACAAGAAGAAATAACTGTAATATTATTCTTTACTTCCTATTTTAGCTAAACATTTTAATTAGGAAAATTTACCAATGAAAGACGGGAGTAACGGAAAATGATGGAAGAGTTAGTTTCAAAGTTGTTTTATTTTTCAATCATACCCCCTCTATTCAAAATCTTTTTATCTACATTCTTATTCAGTTTCATTAGCCTTTCTAATTTAATATGATATTTTATTATAAAATTTAACTAAAATACTTGCACCCGGAGGGTGCATATATTTGCTAGTTATTATAATGGAGATTGTGTGTTTGTCTGTCTGAAGCCGAAACTAAATCACTACTCAAGTCACAATTCCCTTAGTTATTGACGTCACATTCACCATGAATTTATTTTTATTTAAACCTCAGTTATTGATAAAATTGTTATACCTTATTAATACTTTTGACTTTATATACATTCTAATAACATGCAATTGTATTTATATATGTAACAAAATAGCGGGTTACAGTGTGAACAGGAAAGCTAATTTGCATATTGATATTAAAAGTTTAATTTTATTAAATATGCGCTTGGTATTATTGATTTCTAATTGTTTGTTTTTTTCTTAATGAATATGAGCAAAAAACTCGGGGATAAATCTTAAAAGAAATCCATTACTATAAAGAAATAACAGTAATTTTATTCTTTACTTCCTAATTCAACTAAATAGTTAAATTAGGAAAATTCAGCAATAAAAGGAGGGAGTGATGGAAAATGATGGAAGACTTAGTTTCAAAGCTGTTCTATTCTTCGATTATACCCCCTCTGTTTCAAATCATTTTATTTTTATTTTTATTTAGTTTCAAAAGTATTTCAAATTTAACATATTTCATTACATTAAAATTCAAATACTTGCACCCGGAGGGTGCATATATTTGCTAGTTATTATAATGGAGATTGTGGGTTTGTCTGTCTGTAACCGAAACTATATTACTATACAAGTCACAATTCTTTTAGTTATTTACATCATATTCTCCATGATTTTATTTTTATTTAAACCTCAATTATTAATAAAATTGTTTTACATTACTTACACTGTTGACCATATCTACATGATATTTATATTTACCGCGTACCCCACTTGTACGGGTCAGGCACAAAGTCCCTATTAACGTGGGACCACCCACAAACCGAAGCTCATGGAGTGGCAGGTGAAAAATTGCGTCGATCCCGTCGGCATTCCCCCTCAAGGGGGGCGCCTCAGGCACTGGGCAATAAACCCAGCCCTGCCCCTTTAAATCAAGGGGGCAGGTGTTGCCTGGGGGGATGGCCCCCTGGGATCGACGCTATTAACTTGTAAAGATCCAGGGCCGAAGCCACTGGACCCCCGGTGTTGACCAGGTCTACATACTAATAACATGCAATTGTATTTATATATACAACAAAATAGAGGTTTACAGTGTGAATGGGAAGGCTAATTTGCATATTGATCTTAAAAAATTGATTTAAATAAATATATGCTTAGTATTATTGATTTCTAATTGTTTAGTTTTATCTTATTGAATATGAGCAAAAATCTCGGGGATAAATCTTTAAAGAAATCCCTTAACAAGAAGAAATAACTGTAATATTATTCTTTACTTCCTATTTTAACTAAAAAGTTTAATTAGGAAAATTTACCAATGAAAGACGGGAGTAACGGAAAATGATGGAAGAGTTAGTTTCAAAGTTGTTCTATTTTTCAATCATACCCCCTCTGTTCAAAATCGTTTTATCTACATTCTTATTCAGTTTCATTAGCCTTTCTAATTTAATATAATATTTTATTATAAAATTTAACTAAAATTCATTTGCTAGTATATCTAAATAATACCGGGCATGTATTTTATTAAAACTTATCTTTAAAAAAAACAATGAGGATCGTCTAATGTTGCATGCTCAAATTTTGAGTGTATTTATTCTATGTTATGACGATTTTGTATCATATGACGTAAGCAGTGACGTAGTCCTGGTTACAGACAAATAGAGATCTGATCTCTATTATTAATAGAGATTTTCTTTTTATTATTACTAGCAGATATATGCACCCCCGGGTGCAAGTATTTAAGTTTTAATATAATAAAATATCATATTAAATTAGAAAGGCTAATGAAACTGAATAAAAATTCACATAAAAAGATTTGGAACAGAGGGGGTATTATCGAAAATTAGAACAGCTTTGAAATTAACTCTTCCATCATTCTCTATTACTCCCGTCTTTCATTGGTAAATTTTCCTAATTTAACTCTTTACTTAAAATAGGAAGTAAAGGATAATATTACAGTTATTTCTTCTTCTTAATGAATTTCTTTTAAGATTTATTGAAGAGATTTTTGCTCATATTCAATAAGATAAAACCAAACAATTAGAAATCAATAATACTAAGCATATATTTATTAAAATCAATTTTTTAAGATCAATATGCAAATTAGCCTTCCCATTCACACTGTAAACCAGTATTTTGTTGTATATATAAATACAATTCCGTATTATTAGTATGTAGATAATAATGTAAAACAATTTTATTATTCATTGAGGTTTAAATAAAAATAAAATCATGGAGAATGTGATGTAAATAACTAAGGGAACTGTGAATTGAGTAGTAATATAGTTTCCGTTACAGACAGACAAATACACAATCTCCATTATAATAAGATTATTGTTTATATTTCTTCTTTTATATCCTTTATTATTTTGTTTTATTTTTAATCCTTTTTTTAAATAAATATTTTAATCTATCATGGATTTATAACCTTACTAGCTGTGACTACCCGGCATCGCCTAGGTAGAAGGGGATTTTTTTAAGTTAGTCCCGCAGATCCATTATTACTGAATCGAGAGTTGAATCCTCAAGGGATAACCCCATTTAAATCCCCATGTAAAAAAAATAGACCTTGCATTGATCCAGCTACTCTGAAAAGAAATGTTAATGTTTACTATCTAAAATACTAAATGAAAACAAAAATTCCATACTGTTATCATTTAAATTTCATTTTTTAATTATCTTCACGAATATGAATCAAATCTCTATTGTTTCTGCTCAAAAACCAAGGTCTGGTTATATTTAATGTGTATATACATTGACTTTGTCGTTAATTATTTTATTTTCGAAGTTTCCTCCAGACATACAGACTTACACGACTATGTATAGATTATATTTCTATTTTCTTGTGGCAAACGAGGCGTACATGTTTTAACCCTCTCCCGGACTAAAATAAAGTGTGGATTTTTATTTACCTTTGCGCATTGCCAGGAATTTTCGTTTATAAAAGGATGTGCGTTTGGTTGTTGTTATAAAATCCATCACTCCTCTCTCTCTCTCTCTCTCTCTCTCTCTCTCTCTCTCTCTCACACACACACACGCACACACACACACACACACACACATATATATATATATATATATATTATATACACGCAGGTGTCAAAAAGTAATGCTATTTTGTTTAGGACAGGTATAATTACCAATACAGGAACATGTATCATACATCAAAATGAAGCTGGTCCTCTGTGGATCACATCCCTACTTCTCCACATAGGTGTGTCAAAAAGTAATGCTATTTTGTTTAGGACAGGTATAATTACCAATACAGGAACATGTATCATACATCAAAATGAAGCTGGTCCTCTGTGGATCACATCCCTACTTCTCCACATAGGTGTGTCAAAAAGTAATGCTATTTTGTTTAGGACAGGTATAATTACCAATACAGGAACATGTATCATACATCAAAATGAAGTTGGTCCTCTGTGGATCACATCCCTACTTCTCCACATAGCTGAGTCAAAAAGTAATGCCATTTTGTTTAGAACAGGTATAATTACCAACACAGGAACATTTATCATACATCAAAATGAAGCTGGTCCTATGTAGATTACGTCCATACTTCTCCACATAGTCACCGTTTCTCTCAATGGCAATGTTCTACCTTCAAATGAGAGCACGTAACATTCTGTTGACTGTTTTTTGGGCCACTTCTTCTCTACAGATTTCACTTCCCCGTCACTGGAATAATGTTTGCCTCTCAAACCCTCTTTCAGGGGGTCGGAGAGATGATAGTGATTATTCCACTGATGAGGAAGTGGAATCTGTAGTGAAGAATGCATACCTCAGTAGCAACATCTCATCTACCGAAAGCAATGTCAGTATAAACATAAATCTGTAGAATGTTATTGTTTTTTTACTGAATGAAGTACAAAGATATAACATCCTACAGATTCATGTTTATGTTGAAATCGCTTTCGGTAGATGAGATATTGCTACTGAGGTAATGATTCAATATGCCCGAGCAAGGCTTTATTTATAGCAAAAAAATAAATTAATAATAATAATAAGAGAAGAAAAGAAATATATCTGAAATTTCAAAAGTTCCCACAGAACGCCATAATACGGGAATTAACGGAATATGACGGAATCAGTCGAGTCCTATATTTACATCAGAAAATCGCATTCACCGGATTATAACACCACGGTCGATTTCAACAAGCAAGGATATAAACTTTCAAAACATTGGATACTCTGAAGATGGCGTTTACCGCTGAAAATATTAAGTATTAACACCAAAGAATTTAATAAATATGTTTTCTCAACATATATTTTGCATTACTTCGCTTTCAAAAATTTATTATGTATATATATATATATATATATATATATATATATTATATATATATATATATATATAAAGAAAGTAAAGAAATAACAAAAGACTTAGAGATTTAGCATTATAAATAGACTATAATTCTAAATCTCTAAGTCTTTTGTATTTCTTTACTTATATATTTGCACTGTGACTCTAACATTAAGAGCACACATTGAGCTCTCAAACTTGGTTTTGTTTAAATAAAACTCTTGTGTCGTAAGGAAGATTTCTTTTCTGGACTTTCTGATTATATATATATATATATATATATATATATATATATATATATATTATATATACTTTAGCCTGGTCATATCCATCTATTTATCAATATATCTATCTATCGTTAAATTCTGAATATCGCGTATTATTAATTACATTTACTAATAAAACCATGGTGTATGAGTTGGTGAGGCTCGTGTTTACAAAAGCATTAATGCTAATCCTTGTGAACAGGATCATCCACTCGACAGATTAAACTTTCCAAGCGTCATAAATATTTCACTGAACTGTGTCCTAAATGATCTCGAACGCCAGTTTAATTGGGCCAACTTAATTTTTCGCTCACTTGAGCCGGACGACATTTAAACAGACCTTTTTTTCCCGCTCGTCCCCAAGGCGCTTAAATCAGCAGAATTGCAGGAGTGTCGACAGGGGTCGCTGCAACAAGGAGAAGCTCAGTCGTGTGTGACTGTTACATCTCAATGTCACTTCGTAAATCAGGGACGACTCATGGGGTTCCCTAAATGCGCGAAATCATTGACCTTTCGCTGTTGTTTCAAGTCAGAAACTTACCCTGCGGATGCGAAACAATCATCTATGTTGGGGATTACTGATTTCTTTCTTCGGTTTTGTAAAACTGGAAAGTTTTTTCTTTACCTGAACTAACAAGAGGAACCGAGTTTTTATTTTAATGAAAATCAACGAAATGATGAAATAAACTGTAAGATGACGATGTATTTTACTGTAATTGAAATCTGGATATTTATGCAGAATAGCACGCAAGAGATAATATCTTATTATAATTGAGATTGTGGGTTTGTCTGTCTGTAACGGAAACTATATTACTACTCAAGTCACAATTCCCTTTGTTATTTACATCACATTCTCCATGATTTTATTTTTTATTTAAACCTCAATTATTAACAAAATTGTTTTACATCATTAAGACAGTTGACCCTATCAACATTCTAATAATATGCAGTTGTATTTATATATACAACAAAATTGCGGTTTACAGTGTGAATGGGAAGGCTAATTTGCATATTGATCTTAAAAATTTGATTTTAATAAATGTGTGCTTGGTATTATTGATTTCTAATTGTTTGGTTTTATTTTGATAAATATGAGCAAAGATCTCTTCAATAAATCTTAAAAGAAATCCATTAACAAGAAGAAATAACTGTAATATTATTCTTTACTTCCTATTTTAACTAAATAGTTAAATTAGGAAAATTTACCAATGAAAAACGGGAGTAATGGAAAATGATGGAATAGTTAGTTTCAAAGTTGTTCTATTTTTCGATCATACCACCTCCGTTCCAAATCTTTTTATCTGCATTTTTATTCAGTTTCATTAGCCTTTCTAATTTAATATGATATTTTATTATATTAAACTTAAATACTTGCACTCTACGGAGGGTGCATATATTTGCTAGTCTTTATAAGAGATAATATCAAGCTAACATTGATCGTCTCTATTATAGTGAGATGACGATGTATTTTACTGTAATTGAAATCTGGATATTTATGCAGAATAACGCGCAAGAGATAATATCATTATAAGAGATAATATCAAACTAACATTGATCGCCTCTATCATAGTGAGATGACGATGTATTTTACTGTAATTGAAATCTGGATATTTATGCAGAATAGCGCGCAATAGATAATATCATTATAAGAGATAATATTCAGCTCACAGTGATCGACTCTATTATAGTGAGATGACGATGTATTTTACTGTAATTGAAATCTTGATATTTATGCAGAATAGCGCGCAATAGATAATAACATTATAAGAGATAATATCAAACTCACAGTGGTCGACTCTATTATAGTGAGATGACGATGTATTTTACTGTAATTGAAATCTGGATATTTATGCAGAATAGCGCGCAAGAGATAATATCATTATACGAGATAATATCAAGCTAACATTGATCGCCTCTATTATAGTGAGATGACGATGTATTTTACTGTAATTGAAATCTGGATATTTATGCAGAATAGAGCGCAAGAGATAATATCATTATAAGAGATAATATCAAGCTAACATTGATTGCCTCTATTATAGTGAGATGATGATGTATTTTACTGTAATTGAAATCTGGATATTTATGCAGAATAGCGCGCAAGAGATAATATCATTATACGAGATAATATCAAGCTAACATTGATCGCCTCTATTATAGTGAGATGACGATGTATTTTACTGTAATTGAAATCTGGATATTTATGCAGAATAGAGCGCAAGAGATAATATCATTATAAGAGATAATATCAAGCTAACATTGATTGCCTCTATTATAGTGAGATGATGATGTATTTTACTGTATTTGATGTTTTTAAAAAAATGGATCTACAAAAAACTAAAGATTGGAAATGGTGACAAAAACGTAGTTTCACTTCTTGTTGAAGTTGTTTAAACTATCACTTCTATGGAAATCTGATCTTGACGATGCCCCTGGAGAATATGATACAGTAAGCGGCAAAAAATAACAAGCCGATTATATTTTAACTCCTTCTGGGTCGCTTATAAACTTGACGCAGAAAGGAAGGTAACTTTAAAAATTTAACAGAAAATAATAAAATAATACCGCTAGAATTTATTAGTCATTATTTTAATTTAATTTTAATTCTTTTCAAAATTAAAATGCGTTATTTATACTTTGTCTTTCACTAATCTACGAATTATAAACGGCTGTGATTTACCTTGTTTTTATGCTTTTCAATCACGTATACGGTCTGTTTTGCCTAAGACGCTAGTTTGGTAAAATTACTAACGCATAACTTTTTGCATTTAAATATTGACTTTTAAAAGTTTTTCGCGATAATTTGTTTACAAAAATGGTTAATCTTTTCATATTACATTTCTGAAGAAAAAAAAAAAGAAAACAGATTGTGTATTTTTGTATACTTTTAACATTTTCCAGCCTAAACCTACAGATTGACTATCAGGCCAATCGGCCTGTTATTTTTTGCCTCTTAATGTATCATGTGGGGCCGTATAATATTAGTAGGCCGTGTATTGTAGAACCTAACTTGAGTTTGGAGATTTGGGATCTGAGATATGAACTTTTAAATACTAATGATGATATAGTGCTTGATTTCTTCAAGTAAACATCTATTCTGAATAT
>CM042175.1:39852123-39854623 GCA_023376005.1 Doryteuthis pealeii
TTTCTTTCTCCCTTTCTTTCTTTCATTCTTTCTCTCTTTCTTTCTTCTTTTCTCTCTTTTCCAAAACAACAACATCCTCGCCATTCAATTATCAACTATACACCTATACGCACAAACACATTCCCCTCTTTTTTCTCGTGGAAACTATGGATACCAATATTCGACTCACCTCTACCGATAAGAAAGACATTCTCTCGTTTCCCGCCTCGCAGAACCCCCACCCACCCCCACCCTTAAATCTATCAATGTTTTTTCTTTTCATCTTCTCTGACGGCTTTAATCTACTTGGGGGAGGGGGGATTCATAGACCGCTTATTATCACTTGAAGGTAAGCAATTTAGAAATCACTTTGAAGAATTCTGGCCATTCTTCGTTTTAGGCATAATTTTCGCATCTTCCTTTATAGAATTTTCATTCTTCGTGTTTTTCTCCCGCTTTTCGTTCGTTACCATTTTCTCTCACTCTGTCAATTCGTTGAGGGCGTCTCACCATGATGTAATTCTAGGAACCTAGTCTCGCAGATCCTTGTGTCGTTATACTACCGTGGCGAACGGTTTGGTAAATACCCCCCCCCCCCCATTGTAGTTCCTTAGCTCAGTCGGTTTAGAGCGTTCGGATAGAAACCACAAGGCTCCTAGTTCGATACCGGCCCTCGCCAACTCAGCGTAAGAGTAGCCCAGGGATCTGTGCGGTAATGTAAGGAGCTGGTGGTAGGTGTGGCACTCTCCTCAGACTTAAAAACCAATCTCCTTGGCCTATCGCTTGGGAAAAGGGGATAGACTCCCTCGCTGATTTGCTGATATGGACTTTAGGCCACCCCGACGACTTTACTTTTACACTACCTGGGCCCGTTTAGCTCAGTCGGTAGAGCGTTCGGCTAGAAACCACAAGGCTCCTAGTTCGATACCGGCCCTCGCCAATCCAGCGGTATGAGTAGCACAGGGATCTGTGCGGCAAAGTAAGGAGCTGATGGTAGGTGTGACTCTCCACCTCAGACGCAAAAAACAATCTCCGTGGTCTAGCGCTAGTGAAAAGGTGATAGACTCCTTTGCTGTTTGGCTGATACTGACTTTAGGCCACCCCGATGTCCACCTGGGAACCACAAAGCTCCTAGTTCGATACCGGCCCTCGCCAACCCAGCGGTATGAGTAGCACAGGGATCTGTGCGGCAAAGTAAGGAGCTGATGGTATGTGTGGCGCTCCACCTCAGACACAAAAAAAAATAATGGTCTATCGCTAGTGAAAAGGGGATAAACCCCCTTGCTGATTGGCTGATACCGACTTTAGGACACCACGATTATATTCCTTACTATTAAATACCGATTTCAGTCCTTGTACGATGCCTTATACTTACGACTTTGCGTAACATCTAATAGTAATAAATGATGTCCCATCGTGGTGTAAGAGTTAGCAAGCTAGTCTTAGCAGATCCATTTACTACTGAATAGCAGTTCGTTCCTCGCAGGAGGAAGGCCCTTTAAAACAGGAATTTGTTGTCATAACTACCTGTGCCGCAACGGTTGGATAGCGGTCGTTTACTCCTGGAGCCCATATTTGCGACCTTGTGTACAAATACTATCTGTGTGACTATGGGATATAGTAAATACAGGGCGTATCCATTATCGCCTATTAATTGGTTGCAAGATAGTCTAGCAGTCTCTTATTTACATCTACAATAGTGGTTTCGTCTCGTTCTAGATTCGATATGCAATGGTTAGCAGCTATTCTCGCAGATCAATTACTACTGAATAGCGAGTTTGATCCTCTGATGGAGGCTTATCTGCGAGACCTAGTCCATCTCAGTACAAATGGTTAGAAAGCGTCTAGCAGATCCTAGCACTGTTAATAGCGAGTTCGTTCCTCGCAGGAGGAGAGCCCTTTAAAGCGAATGTTGATCATGATTATACCTGTGCCGATAACTCGTGGATAAATCACTCCCACTTGTCAGAGGCGCTATGTAGGCTTGATATTGTATTGCCAAATGCGAGAGATAACGTCATTCTTGCGTGGGGAGTACAATGTACGTGACTCATAACAAAACGGATGATTAATTTGTTCAAAAGAATGTGAGACGTAAGAAGACATGAAGCTACCAGGGTTTTGTGTCTCTTGATCGAACGTCAGATGCGTCTAGGTAATTTATGACGGAAGTGCGTCGCCGGTCTCCTGCCTCAGAAAGTGCTACCCGGTCATAAGCTATCTAAAAATTAACGTCCCCAGCTATGCGTCTCGGTGGTTTACTGAAAGAAAACAACAACTAAAGGCGTTAAATGTATTTTAGAGAGAGGGAGGGAGCTTGTCTTGTTAGTTCGTCCAATTCTTGTTATGTATCAGAAATTTGTCTACAATTCATGGTTTACTTATCGTGATTATGTGTATTCTTGTTATTAGATCATGAAGACTGGATAATAGTTTGGAGCTCAGACTTGAGAAGTAGATAAGATAAATACAAACAAACTAATAGTCAGATAGATATGAACAATGAAGCGTGGTAGGTGTG
>CM042175.1:39862123-39892123 GCA_023376005.1 Doryteuthis pealeii
TATATATATATATATATATAATATATATATTATATATATGTCCTGTGTAGGATACTAAACTGCATCTGATTGTGATGTTCCAGTTCAGGCAATTTGGGAAGTGTCAAGAACCTTTTCATTGCCATTACTTCCAGGCCCACTCTGAGTTGACAGGGCGGCAATGCTGAGGACATCAGTCCAAAGAATTCTTGAATTAATGACAATGGGTCGACGTACCTTAAAATCCAACCAACCAACCAACCAACCAACCAACCAGACAAAAAAATAGCATATAATAATCCAAAAACGATTCCATTAAACCTTCTCAAAATAGGTGCTGGGGAGGGGCTTGAGTCGAGCTATTTTATACATCAACGTCAAATTGCATAAAACCTGTTTCACCACATTTATATCATCTTATTATAATGGAGATTGTGTGTTTTTCAGTCTGTAACCGAAACTATGTTATACATCAACGTCAAATGCATAAACCTGTTTCACCCACATTTATATCATCTTATTATAATGGAGATTGTGTGTTTTTCAGTCTGTAACCGAAACTATGTTATACATCAACGTCAAAATTGCATAAACCTGTTTCACCCACATTATATCATCTTATTATAATGGAGATTGTGTGTTTTTCAGTCTGTAACGAAACTATGTTATACATCAACGTCAAATTGCATAAACCTGTTCACCACATTTTATATCATCTTATTATAATGGAGATGTGTGTTTTTCAGTCTGTAACCGAAACTATGTTATACATCAACGTCAAATTGCATAAACTGTTCACCCACATTTATATCATCTTATTATAATGGAGATTGTGTGTTTTCAGTCTGTAACCGAAAACTATGTTATACATCAACGTCAAATTGCATAAACCTGTTTCACGATTCATGACCATAACGAGGAGGAGGAGGAAAGAATAAACGAAAAAAGAAAGTACAAGTAGACATTAACAAATTGGACACGAAAGAAAGAAAAGAAAAAAAGGTTTTAAAAAATTGTAGTTCTTTTTTTTTGTGTGTTTTTTTTACCTGTAATTGTTCGTGCTGACCTAAAGATGTAGATCTTCTGTGACCCTTCTTCGTTCTTTTCTCACCACTACTATTGGTTGTGACATCCCAGTCCTCTGACGTCTGTAAGGGAGAGAGACAAGAGAGCTTGGTCAGACAAGTGGCATGACAAATTTCTAATGAAATTCAAATATTGATTCGATGTTAATAGAATCTACGTCTACTTCCCTCACTTTTTTTTGTATTTTTTGTATTTTTTATTTTATTTTTCTTTGTTTTTCTTGTCTTTTTTTCTCTCTCTCTTTCTTAAAAGAAGCGTAACAAAAAGGGGTTTCGTATCAAGACACACTATTTGCCAGTCAGACAGTCGATTCGATTACTAACAATATGTTATGTCAGTCTAACACATGCATATACAATACGCATAGTGAGTGACTGTCCAGATGGATCGAGAAACTGAATGAAGTGAGAGAAGGGGAAAAAAAAAAAAATAAAAGCTGGATGATAAGATTAATAATCATTGAGAAAAAGAGAAAGAAAATCGTTATGGTCATATCATACCACAAATTCTTTCTCTTGTCACAATGCTTCAAGCAAATTATAAAACCCTTTTATTTTTTAAATTATTTTCAATGTATTTCTATCATAAAATCAGTAGCCATACATTTATATCATCTTATTATAATGGAGATTGTGTGTTTTTCAGTCTGTAACCGAAACTATGTTACTACTCAAGTCACAATTCCCTTAGTTATTTTCGTCATATTCCTCATGATTTTATTTTCATTCAAACCTTATTTATTAATAAGATTGTTTTACATTGTTAATACTGTTGGCCATATCTGCATACGAATAACATGCAATTGTATTTATATATACAACAAAATAGCATTTTGGAGTATGAACGGGAAGGCTAATTTGCATATTGATATTAAAAATTTGATTTTTAATAAATATTTGCTTAGTAATATTGATTTCTAATTGTTTGGTTTTATTTTTATAAATATGAGCAAATATTTCGGGGATAAATCTTAAAAGAAATCCATTATCAAGAAGATATAACTGTAATTTTATTCTTTATTTCCTATTTTAACTAAATAGTTAAATTAGGAAAATGATGGAAGAGTTAGTTTCAAAGTTGTTCTACTTTTCGATTATACCCTCCTATGTTTTAAATCATTTCATCTGCATTCTTTTTTAGTTTCATTAGTCTTTCTGATTTAACATATTTCATTACATTAAAACTTAAATACGTGCGCCCGGAGGGTGCATATATTTGCTAGTAATTATAGTTATTTACTAAGCATAGCTTAGATATGGCACAAGGCCAGAAGTATGGGGCACCCAGTGAGAATCGAACTCACTAACAATGGTCTGCAAATCTACCTTGCTAACCATTACACCACGTGAGGTGCTAGTAATTATAATAGCCCTATTCTATCAGAAATGCTTGTATTAATTACTGATTTCCATGGTATTTCTATAGTAAAATAAGTAGTAATGCATTTGTATCATACCTATAAAAGCGCAATAATCTCTGTAATGTTTGTATTCATTCCTAACTACTGACAACTTCTTTCTTTTTCATTTTCAATTCATTTCTATATATGACATGGGGGGTCGCGTCGTTCATTCATATCATCGTCACCTCCAACGTTCTCGTCCAAATCGTCTGGGAGAATATCGATCACCACCAATAGCAGTCTCCCAGATCGATACTCTGAATCGTTACGTACAGGACGCCCGAAGAGAATATTGAAGATCAATAGCAGTCTGTCCGGATCATCTCTGTCACTAGCCGACTTATCGTCTGTCAACCCCAACGCTGTGTCTGGAACGCACCCATGTGTCATAAGGAGAAAAAAAACAACGAGAGACGAAGACAAGACAATCTCAGGTGAAATGGCAGAGAGATATATAAAGTCACATTCATCCACATCAGTGACTCCCCTCTGGTTCTAATTCAGATCCTATGTCTGTCGAGAGGGGGGTATCCCCCTGTTCGTTTTTTAGGACTTCTTCTAAGGCTGGCTTCTAGTGGACAACTCCTGTCCTCTCCGGTGTCCAAAACTAACTGAACTAACTCCTTTCAAATTTCCCAGAATCCCAATTCTCGCTATCAAATCTCGTCGAAATCTCACCCTCCGAGATTTTACCAACCCTGTGGGATTTGAAAGGTTTCTTTGTCTAAAAGAACACCCTCATGATGTTTTATGACCCATCTGACCAACTGGTCAACTATTAACTATTAATTGCCAAAGGACCAGACATGTTGTCTGCTTCTAACATTAATTTTTCACTATCACTCCTTTTTATCTAGCCTAAATTCTTTTTCTTATTTTTAAGATTTAGTTGACTTAGCCGTGACCCTACCTACACATACAATATATGTATGCACACACATTATCCACACTAGTTACTATTTACTGCTGGTCACACATACACACACATATATGTGGTTTGACTTCTATTTATGTATTCAATATCTACCTAGAATTATATATACACACCTACCCTCGCATGCATAGTATTATATATAGTAAAATTTGTAGCACTGCATTTGTATCATAATAGTCCAACTCTATCAGTAATGCTTGCATTAATTCCTGATTTTCAGTGTATTTTTATAGTAAAATAAGTGTTGCATACTGAGGTTTTCACAGTACCAAATCGATATAATGTTGGATACCCTTTTCTTACTTCTAACTTCTAGTCGTCTTCTCTTCTGGTCAGCTTTGGTTCTATCTTCTAACATCTTGCGTCTGGGGTTGTCGTGGGGACTTCAATCTGGTTTTCTGTTAGGGATTTCTCCTTATCAGAAACCCTGTGTCATTGTTAGTTTTTAGGTAATAAACACAAGACTTCGATTTACGTTGATGTTACTTTATTTGTAAATCCCCAACCCAGACATAACATAGCGCGCGTGAGTTCCAGTTTTAGGCAGAGCATAAAATGGCCGCTGCTTTGCCTGACGTATAACTGCAAACTGGGGACTCTGAAAAAGGTCCCACGTGACTTCACATATTTGGCAGGCTTCTGTAATTTTCCATAGAAGGACCCGGCCATGGTATGAAAGGGGTCACCCCCTCAGAATTACAGGGTATTGACAATAATCTTATGCAACCGCATAGATTATGTAACATAAGTAGATCTTCAGACATCTGTTGATTGTCTCACTTAAATGAAGGTAAAATGGATTTTGTTGTATTGGCACTGGGGATTTCTTCTCCAGACTATAACTTCCAATTGCACTAAGATTTGAGCCTTCCCTAATGTCTGCAGCAATTGCAGTGGGCCATTTCTTCCTACTCTAATCAGGATCAATATCTCTTTCTGTTCTAGCTCCCCTCTCAGGGCTCGAAAATAACGTCGTCCCGTCGTCCCGGGGACGATAAAAATTACATCTGGGACGATCAATACGTCATCTGGGACAGTTTGCCGGGGTCGGTAAAATTTTTTCCTAAAAGTTAGTATTACATACCAATATTGGCCGTCCAGTGATTGCCCGAATGCTGACCTCAAAATGAGGCTACGGCACCGCAGGTCTGTTCTCAAAGTCATGTAATGAATAATGGTGGAGGGAGATAGTTTAAAAGGACTGAATTATGTACTACTAACCCTACTCAGGGTAACTTAAAGTAAAAAAAGTATTTTTTTTTATCTCAAAACACACTAGGAAATGGATTTTTTCCAAATATCCAGAATTATCACTTTTCTTAATGTTTTATTACATGTTATTATGCTACTGATGACTGACAAGTATAGATAATGCTAATGAATTAAAGAAAAATATTTTGATTTCGGGACGGTTCAAATCCCATTAAAATTAACTGTCAGCCTCTTTGCATCATGGAGAATCCACTTTCTATTTCTGGACGAAGCTGTTTGCATTTCACATAGCGCTAATACCCTCGGGAAAGGTATGAATCCTATTACTCTCCCTCCAGCTATGGGTAAATAGCAGGGCAGACTGGACTCTTTAACCATGGCTAGGTAACCAATCTAGCAGAAGGAAAATTCTGAATTCAAACCTGTTAAACTTCGCTTAAGAAATTGGCCTTGTGTCGCATCTTGCTCGGGTAGTGGGGTTGGTAAATATATATATTTAAGTCAAGTTCACACTCTCCTAGGACTAAGTATTAGTATCCTCATAAATAAAGTAAAATTTTTGGGTGGCCTAAAGTCGGTATCAGCCAAACAGTGAGGAAGTCTATCCCCTTTTTACTAGTACTTAACCAAGGAGATTGTTTTTGGTATCAGCCAAACAGCGAGGGTGTCTATTGTGTAACAAGTGTCAAAATCAGAACTCAGATGTTTAATCCGCCGATTGATCGGAGGGGGCCTTACCGACCGACCGTCTAGGCCCAAGTAAAGGCCAAAGTGGAGTTGAAGTTATGGGCTGCTCCGCCAATACGATTCCGTCTTTAAGCATCACGGAGGACTATCCACACCCTTACCCTTCTGCAGATGTACAGTCAGGTTTTCCACAGTTCCAACCGAAATGGCGGTCTTACTCTTTTGCAGCGGTGCAATCGGCTCATTTTATTCTCCTAGACGACAGCACAACTCGGTGTCAAATAAACTGTAAGACTCTTTGATTCGTCAAGAATCCATTCTCTTGTAACCCTTGGGTTGACAGCTAAGTTCCCGCCGTACTTAAAGCAACGAAAGGAGGAGATTAGTGATTGTGTAGTTTTGTTCCTGGGAGATTTTGCCAAGAACTACAAATTTGTAGTTCAAGATGAGATCCAAAGTTTTCATTGGAGTACCTTACAATGTACTTTACATCCAGTGGTACTCTACTGTAAACTTGAAAATGCAATGCAAAATCAATGTCTCTGCATTGTCGAGTGATAACTCACATGATGTAGCATTTGTTTATATGGTACAGAAAAAAATTATTGAGGTAATCACACCTATCTTGCCAAATATTAAAAAAATATCAAGTATTTTACAGATGGTTGCACAGCGCAATACAAGAATTATATGAACTTTGCTAATTTGTGCAACCATGAGAAAGATTTTGGACTCCATACTAAATGGAATTTCTTTGCAACAAGTCATGGTAAACAACTATGTGATGGTATAGGTGGGACAGTGAAAAGAATAGTGTCAAAAGAAAGTCTCCAAAGACCTACTACCAAAGAAATCTTTTCCAAAAATCTATCTTTGAATATTGCAGATCTGCAATTGAAGGTATCAAATTCATTCTGGTTGAAAAGGAGGAAGTTGAGGAAGCAAGAAAGAGCCTCAACATGAGATTCAAAAATACATCCACAGTCCCAGGAACAAGAAGTTTTCATCAATTTATTTCACTCATCAGAGATAAAATAACCAAATTCAAATTTTGAAATTTATTTTTTCTTTTTGACATGACAAGACAAATTGTTGTATATCCGACTACTGGACTTTAATAAAACCACAGACACGTGTATATAAAAATATGACCCGTCTTTATTTTCTTCGGTGTGTGGGTGGTGAGGAGCAAAGAGTGTTCACAATGAAAATGTCCGAGTGAATTAATGAAGAGCGCAGTGTTCACAATGAACTTCCGAGAGTGGTTGATGACGGGAGGCGACGAGGTTACGTTCACGGCTGCTCGTTGGGGACTGACTGCTGCCCTTTGAATCTGCTAGCCTTTATATACAATAAATATGCCCACGCATTTTTATCTTTTGATCTGATAACGGACAGACTCCCTTTCTTATATATATTTCTTTATCTTTCTCTCTGCCTCCTCACCGGAAGAGGAGTCTTCCGTTTTCTTTTTTTCTTTTATAAATTTCCTCATATTCTCCCTGCATCTTGACCGGAAGATCTCTATTCCGTTCTCCCGCTTTTTTATATATATTTCCTTATCTTTCTCTTTTGTCTCTTGACGGTAGATTCCTCTTCCGTTGCACGATATGCAACAAAATGAACTTGATCAGAAAAGCAAATATGGATTCACAATTTAATTATTGCTTGAAATAAATCTAAAAAAAATAAGTAGAACACACAATTTTACATAAGAATGCAAAGTTTTATGAAAATTGCTCCAAAAACTGAAGAATAATTAAAGTCCAATTACCGTCGAACTGGGAAGACAAGGCAGCAAACGGTTGTAACTCAATACAATCCCGAGAGCTACAAAGTCCACTGCAAAATGACAGTATATATAAGACTCCACAATGTCATTCAAATCAAGTAGTCAAGCAGCCAATCAGAACTCAAGGAATGGAATCACCCAGATTCATGGATGGATCATTCTTGAGTCCTATTTGTACCAGCTGTCTTGGACACTGCTGGAGTTGTTCTTAGCTGCTGTTATTCAAACCAACAGTAGGCTAACTGACTTCAATATGGCGCTGCGAACAGGATGGAACCTGAAGATTGGGACAGCTACTTCATCAAAGCTGGTATCTCTGCTGACTCAGCCAAAAGCTATGCTGCAATATTTGCAAGTGAAAAGCTGACCCAAGAAAACCTCCAAATGATGGATCGGGCCATAGTAATATTTTAACTAAAAATAATTGTTTAAATTGTGACTAGTCGTAAATAAACCACAATTTAAGAATCCTTACGATAAGTGCTGAGGGTGAAAATGAAGGAAAAGGGAGTGCTTGAAAAACGCTAAACTGCATCCGGGGGTTGAGATCCCAGTTTTGGGGTGCTCCAGGTATTATTTTGTATTTATTGTGTTTTTTGGTCCAAAATTCCCTATTAAAAGATGTTGTCTAGGAATCTTTTTGGTCTTAGAAGTTTATTTAAAATTTGTAAGAAATAGATTTTATCCTTACTTCAATCGAATAATGATAAATTTGGTTTGGTTTGGTTTGTTTTACGGCATATCAACCTCAGTGGGTCATTTAATACCAATAAAGTTTTTAAATAAATTCATTGTAGATGGATACTCATTTTTTTTTTATAAACACATTTTTCTATCTAACCCATAGATGGGACCCTAAGAGGTATTACCATTCCGGGTCAGAGTGGACCAGGGAGCAATGGTGATAAAGGGGCGCTCCACATTCCCCAAACCTCCAAAAATAAAAGCTAAGATAATCTAACGTCATTCCTAGCACATGAAGACCCTCAGCCATTGCCTTCTAGCACCCATATGATAAAAAGGGTTGGGGCTTGCCAAAAGTCTGGTTGACGGTCGCTTGATAAGTAACTTTTGTCAGGGAGTTTAATTTTTGCGCCAATATCGTGTATTTGTGAACAGTGCCAGGGGCAGATAATTCAACTATAATTTTTTGATAATATATAAACATGTAAATAATACAAGTTCAAAACAGGTCAGTGATGTATAGTTCAATCAATTCAGATTAGGCCGGACAAGGGTTACTGGTAAATATGGCAGCTTATTAAATTTAGAGGGGCCGGGTTAGCTCAGTCGGTAGAGCGTTCGGCTAGAAACCACAAAGTTCCTAGTTCGATACCGGTCCCCGCCAAACCAGCGTATGAGTAGCACAGGGATCTGTGCGGTAAAGTAAGGAGCTGATAGTAGGTGTGGCGCTCCACCTCAGATGCTAAATACAATCTCCTTGGTCTAGCGCTATTGAAAAGGGGATAGACTCCCTCGCTGACTGGCTGATACCGACTTTAGGCCGCCCTGTCGACTTGAAGGGTTGCAGAGATATTGCCAAAAGAGAATCGTCTCACTTTGGTTGGTATTAAAATGTATTGGTTGGTTTAAAATATAGAGAAGTAATAAAATACCAACGAAAAAGAGACACATTCTCTACAGTATATTTAAAATCAATACCCTCTGTTCTTCTTTAAAAATTAATATCTATTAAAATATTTAAAACCTGAAAAACTATTTATAAAAATATGAAATATCTTTATAGTAAAATATTTTATCGTTTTAAAATTTTTATAACTCAAATATGCGAAGCATACGCGAAAACTTTACAACAACACACTCACACACACACACACACACACACACACATACAACACACACACACACACACACACACACACACACACAATACATATATATATATATATATATATATATATTATATATATATATATATATATATTGAGGATGTGAGGATTGGAGTAAAACCGACAGAATGTGGTATAGAATCGAGGCAAAATGTGGACAAAAGAACAAACTCAGACAAGTAGATGTAGGAGATATATTTCGTCGTGCATTGAGCACGACTTCTTAAGTCGTTTATTTGAACATTTGTGCATCATACGTTTGTTTTATAGAAAAGAAAGTGAACGGGTGAGGGGTGAATTTGGTGAAGAAGTCAGGAGGATGGGATAGAGTTTGTGAGGATTTGCTTGGTCAGAAGAAATCTTTCATGGATTGTGTGGGGAGGGAGATGAGATCAAATGTGTGGAATTTGATGGAAGAAACCTGATGAGTAAGGTAGTTTAGTGCAAAGGAGAACATAGTAGTGAAGAAATTATCTCAACATTCTTTGGTTCGCATGGAGAAAGTTTTTTTAGATAATTTGATTCTTTGAGCAGAGGGGAAAATATCAAGATGAATGGGCAGTATTAGTGTGTGTGTATAAGTATTAGCGTGTGTGTGTGTGTGTGTGTGTGTCTATATAAGTATTAGTGTGTGTGTGTGTGTGTTGTGTGTGTCTATATAAGTATTAGTGGTGTGTCTATATAAGTATTTGTGTGTGTGTGTTTCTATATAAGTATTAGTGTGTGTGTGTGTGTATGTGTCTATATAAGTATTAGTGTGTGTGTCTATATAAGTATTTGTGTGTGTGTGTGTGTGTGTGTGTGTTTCTATATAAGTATTAGTGTGTGTGTGTGTCTATATAAGTATTAGTGTGTGTGTGTCTATATAAGTATTAGTGTGTGTGTGTGTGTGTGTGTGTGTCTATATAAATATTAGTGTGTGTGTGTCTATTTAAGTATTAGGTGTGTGTGTGTGTTTCTATATAAGTATTAGTGTGTGTGTGGTGTGTGTGTGTCTATATAAGTATTAGTGTGTGTGTGTGTGTGTGTCTATATAAATATGTGTGTGTGTGTGTGTCTATATAAGTATTAAGTGTGTGTGTGTGTCTATATAAGTAGTGTGTGTGTGGTGTGTAAGTAGTGTGTGTGTGTCTATATAAGTATTTTGTGTGTGTGTGTGTGTGTCTATAAAAGTATTAGTGTGTGTGTGTGTCTATAAGTATTGTGTGTGTATGTGATAAGTATTAGTGTGTGTGTCTATATAAGTATTTGTGTGTGTGTGTGTGTGTGTGTGTTCTATATAAGTATTAGTGTGTGTGTGTGTGTCTATATAAGTATTAGTGTGTGTGTGTGTGTGTCATTCAATTAGTTGGCTTGGAGAAATTTTTAGAGATTTTGGCCAACTAGGTAGGAGTGAAAAGGATCAAGAAAGAGGATGAGTTGGAGGGAAATTGATAGGTATAGGGGGTAGAGAGAGGGGGTGGGAGTTGGTTAGTATGGGAGGTATAGGTCAGCTTTTTGGGAAAAATTTCTTTATACGTATCCGACGATATGTTGAAAGTAAAAATAGATAAAGGAAAGAAAATGTTGAATAGATAAAATAGATTTAATATGAGTTTACTAACACGTGTTTCGGTCAGGAGTTTGTTCATGTACACATGTATTCTATTTATTATTTTAGATATAAAATAAAATAATAACAATAATAACAATAGAAAATTATAAAATATCTAAGCATAAGAATAATTGTTACATACTCATACACATATATCCATGTTGGGTATATACACAAATGTTTTTACTGGAGAGAGGAGAGAGATAGACATAGGTAGATAGAGAGATGCATAACTTACTTATTTGGCCATTTGGTGATCTCTAGTCGTTTCTATTCTTTCTCTCCATGTTGAATTCTATTTCTAGATTCTTGTTGGCTGTTCTTCTTTGATGCATTCCTTCTTCTTGGTCAGTCTTTTTGACAAGACATTCATCAATCAAGAAAACCATATTATTTCTTTAAACCTTTATTTACTTAACTAAAATTCTACTTCTGACTAACACAACGAGCGTGTGCATAATGAGCCCATACTTCTCATCGGACGTCCAAACAGATACTGAGAGTTCTCTCGGTCCCACGTGACTTCACGTACTTCGCGGGCTTTCTGTAATATTCCATGGAAAGTCCCGCCCGTGATATGAAAAGGGGAAATCCCTTCAAAAATACAGGGGGTTGACAATAATCTATGCATAGATTATGTAACATAATGGCCTTCATCAGAGTAAAAATGTTTGATATTTGAAGTTAAAACGGTCAAAATACAGAGAATTTCGAAGTGTTTGAAAAACATTTTACGTTATTCGCTGTATGCTTAAAGATTTTATAATTTTCTATTATTATTTTATTTTATTTTTTAAAAAATAATAAATAAAATACATATGTACATGAACAAACACCTGGCCGAAACACGGGTTAGTAAATTTATTTTATCCATTCAATTTTGAGGTCTTCGAAAAAGGGATTAGTAAAGGAAATAGTAAACTCATATTAAATCTATTTTATCCATTCAACATTTTCTTTCCTTTATTTATTTTTCCTTTCAACATAGTGTCGGATTTATTTCCAGTACATGAACAAACTCCTGGCTGAAACATGTGTTAGTAAATCTATTTTATCCATTCAACATTTTCTTTCTGTTATTTATTTTCCTTTCAACATAGTGTCGGATTTTATTTCCAGTACATGAACAAACTCCTGGCTGAAACATGTGTTAGTAAATCTATTTTATCCATTCAACATTTTCTTTCCGTTATTTATTTTTCCTTTCAACATATATATACATATACACACACATACAGCGCGTGGTCTAATGGTTCGAGTCGTGGGAAATGGAATCGTCGACCCGAGTTCAATTCCTGGACAAAGCTGTTTGAATCTCACATTGGGCTAATACCTTTGAGAAAGGTATGAATCCAATACTCCCTCCAGTTATGGGTAAATAGCAGGACAGACTGGGCTCTTTAACAATGGCTAGGTAACCAGTCTAGCAGAAGGAAAACTTTGAATTCAAACCTGTTAAACTCCGCTTAAGAAATTGACCTTGTGTCACATCCTGCTTGTGCGGAGGGGTTGGTAAATATATGTATATACACACAAACAGATATATATATATATATATATATGGTATTTGTGGAAAAGGTGACTTACCGGTGAAACAGGTCACAATGGTTAGTGGATGCAAGATTCACAATGATAATGCAGCGATATAACAAATATAAAATGCTCAATACGTTGGTAGAGCAAATTTATTATGATAACCAGCAAATATATGCACCTTCCGGGTGCAAGTATTTAAGTTTTAATGTAATAAAATATTGTATTAAATTAGAAAGGCTAATGAAACTAAATAAGAATACAGATAAAAAGATTTGAAACAGAGGAGTATAATAAAAGATTTGAAACAGAGGGAGTATAATAAAAAATGGAACAACTGAAACTTACTCTTCCATCACTCTCGTCTTTCATTGTTATTTTTTTCTAATTTAAGTATTTAGTTATAAGAGGAAGTAAAGAATAAAATGACAGTTATTTTATCTTGTTAATGGATTTCATTTAAGATTCATTGAAGAGATTTTTGCTTATATTCATTAAAATAAAACCAAACAGTTAGAAATCAATAATACTAAGCACATATTTATTAAATTCGATTTTTTAATATTAATATGCAAATTAGCCTTCCCGTTCACACTGTAAACCGCTATTTTGTTGTATATATGAATATAATTGCATGTTCTCAGTATGTAGACATAGTTAACAGTATTAATAATGTAAGACAATTTTATTAATAATTGAAGTTTAGATAAAATTATTTTTATCTAAACTTCAATTATTAATAAAAAATGGAGAATGTGATGTCAATAACTAAGAGAATTGTGACTTGAGTAGGAATATAGTTTCGGTTACAGACAGAAAAACACACAATCTCCATTATAATAAGATGGTACACGGTAATAACCTACTCGAGTTTCACCATAAGGATCTTCAGGGTTAAATCCACTGGATTAATCAAGATATTGATTAATTGCACGTGAGTATTTTTTTGCGATAAACAGTTGGTTACAGGACCGCGACCAAAGAACGCCGATTCAAGATTCGAAAATTCAAAAAATTCAAAAAATTCAAAAAAGCGGAAGTTGCATTTTCTTAAGATCAAACTATAAACATTGTTAGAAATCCGCTTTGTGCTATTTTTTTTACTGGTTTATGACAATGATGAGGTTTCACTTGAAGATCCTTATGGTGAAACTCGAGTAGGTTATTACCGTGTACCATTATCATAATAAATAAAGATGAGGTTTCACTATATATTATCTTGTAGCAAGAGGAAAAACGAATTACTTCGTTTGAGTTTGAGTTTTGTTTAACGGCATATCAACCTCTGTGGGTCATTTAATGCCAAAAAGGTTATTTTGGATTTCAGACTTTAAAGTAGTGGTTCTATGGAGATAATCGGTTATGTTCTGTTATATTTTGTTGAAAAGGTTGCCTTTTTTTAGAAAATGTAAAATGTTTTCAGGGTTTGTATTCTTAAAGATGTCTTTCAGGTTTCTAGCTTGATAGTAATTTGCGCAGATATGTTTAAGTATGTTACAATTTAGAAGGATATGCTTGGTTGTAAGTTGTACTTTGCATCAGGAGCACACGCCTTGCGTGCAAGATATTGGCTTTTTTTTCTTATGAGTGGTTGGAGAGAAGGTGGAGTGAACTGTATTGCAAGAACAGATTGAACTGACCAAGTTAGTTACTACTTTATTACTACGTGCCTCATTTACGCTAAGTTTCCAAAACAGTTTTATTAAAATCACAATACTATGGAGAGTGCTGGAGTATCAATAAGACTTTTTATCTGAATTTTTGAAATGAGACTTGATAATTTGTAATATTTGTATTAAACGGACTATTGTCCTCATCAGGAGCCTTCATGTTGTAATCGAAGTACGAAGTTCCGTGAAGGTTCCCGATTACGACATGAAGGTTCCGGAATTCAATGACCAAGTTCGGGAATTCGTCAAGAAACACCAAAGGAAGAGTTACACAATTCGTTGGCAGCCTACGAATTATGTCTGTAGGTGTAGTATGATTTAAATAACGTCATGGTAAATGGAAAGTTACCATTAACCGTTAAAAATGTGATATAAATGACGTAAAAAAGATTTGATAGTACCATCGAAAATTTTTTTCTTGTTATCTATATACTTTTCCCCAAAATGTTTGTATTGTGTAATGAAAAACTATAAAGCCGTGAGTCTTTTTATACTTTCGGATATATATATATATATATATATATATATATATATATATATATATATATATATATTTGGGAATAAAAGGCCTTAAATAACCATGGGTATCGTGGTTTTGGACCATTTCCAAATAAAATATATCAGTGGTCTGAAGAAGCTCATGAGCATACTCACGAGTGGAAATGGTCCATAACCACGATACCCATGGTATTTAAGGCCTTTTTATTCCCAAATAAATTTGCTCTGTTTACAATAATTAAACATTGAGCTCTCATACGGAACCTGAACTCTACAACAAACTACTGGTAGAGAATTAGGACCCACCTAGAATCACCTTGTACCAAGAAACTTGGTACCGCACCAAAGTATATATATATATATATATATATATATATATATATATATATATATATTTATTTTTTTTCTATTTTTTTATTTTTTATTATTTTTTAAAAAGAACGGGCTATATATGAATATACATATATACATATATATATATCTACATATATATACATATATATATATATTCCATAATTTCCATTGTATTTACAGAATATAGAAAGCCGCATCTTTAAATGACTATAAACTTGAAACCAAGCGACGTGGGTCCATCTCTTGATCCAAATTCGTTATCGTAAATTTCGATCGTTTAGCAATCTGTAAAGGCAGGCGACATGAAATGGCGGTAAACGTACAAGTCTAATCTGCGCATGCGTCCTGGGGATTTTGCTCGCTCTTATATATTTATGGCGGGTATAAGTGTACAATTTAAGCCAGTTTGGTATATATACTTATCCGAAATAGATAACGCTATCTCGAACGTATTTCAATTTTTTCTTTCTTTCTCTTTTTCTTTCTTTTTTTTTTTTCTTTTTTTTTTTTTACAGGAAATAGAAGATTTTTAATGCGGACAGGAGATCCACCAATAAAAAATCAGATACTGCAAGGCTTAGATAAACAAGAAAGGTTTGAAAACTCGTGTACGTAAAAAGGTTTTCCATCATAAATCAGTTATATAATATATATACGCACACGTACATACACACATACCCACACACATATAGACACACGTATACGAACACACATAGGCATACACTTACAGGGCTATATAAGGACACTGGACTCACTGTAATGGCCAACAAGCAAGCCAAAAACATCGTAATACTATGGTACCTTGAATTGCGAGTTTAATCAGTTCTTTTGGTGTATTTTGAATGTATTCATTTTTGGAACATCCCCCCTTTTAAATATTTATTCTTTATCTTTAACTAAAAGTTAATAGCTAAGAATGAAATTGGCGAACAGGGTTCAAACTCAGGCAGAGACTGTTTGAATTTATTTCACATTAATTCATTTAGGAACACTCTTCCTAGCCCTAGAAAAATACATCAAGTGATTTTTAACCAGCTAACAACGAGTATAAATATCCCCATTATGCAATATCATTTAAACTATTAATTCTCCCGGAAAAATGTAAATAATAAAAAAGCTAGTATTATTTGGATTATTTGGACTATTGTACTCATCTTCCTTTTTATCTGTACAACGTTTCGGCCGATGTACCCTCCGGCCTTCTTCAGGTATTTATTGTCGGACTCGGGAACGTTCTCGGACTCGGGAACCTTCTTGTCGTAATCGGGGGCCATCACGGAACTTTGAACCCAACCCTTTATTCAGTCCACGAGGGTATCCTGTTCTCATTCCGCTAACCATAGCTGGGGAGACGTTAAGCTGTGTTAATTATTATTCTATGTTACTGCTGCCCCTGACCAGAAAGTTCTCGAATCTGACAAGAAATACCTGAAGAAGGCCGGAGGACACATCAGCCGAAACATTGTACAGATAACAATGATGATGAGGACAATAGTCCGAATAATCTAAATAATACTAATTATCAAGCCTCTTCTCAAAAATTCCGAGGAATAATAAAAAATGTTTGGTACTGTGTCCTCTTCCCTTGAAATTCATTCTCTTATCTATATATTTTTTCATTTTTCTAATGTTTTTTTTCTGTTAGTTTAGTTTAGCGTTTTGAAAGGATTCCAGTCAGCCTATGCTCCTGTTTTCTCCATTCACTAACATTACAGATGCCATCATCTATAACCAAGCTAAGGACTCTTCACTGTTCTTTAATGCATTCTCATATTGTGTTTGATTGATAAAATATTGCGACATTAATATTAGTATTCAGCTGAATGTACAAGAAATTTACCAATGAGAATTTTAAAAGAGACTTGAAATACCAGTTAGCATTACATACACCAAAAACAGGTTTGATTGCAGAGTTATATGAGAAAGGTTTTTTTTTCTCAATATAACATTGTTTTAATTTTAAAATAAGTTAAAAACAACTCACCCATTTCAGCACCTACAAAAGAAAAACAAAAAAGGTATGCTTATTAAAAACATGCGTTGAGAATAGATTGAATAAATTTACTAGCATAGTACTCTGGAAAAAATTCACATGATATTTACACACTAGTGCTAAATAATAGATTGGCTGAATCTCTTATTAGGCATGTAGTGAAGTTAATTAAAAAAAAATTAAACAGTTACGTGCTAAATGAAAATAAAAATTCAGCCAATCTATAGGATTGCAAAGTAACATTTATTTAGCCAATAAAGACATTGTCTTTATTGGTTGGATAAATAAATAAGTTTCAAGGTGTGCGCTAATTAAGTGTAAAATTTAAGAAATATTGATAAAGATTAGCCACTTTGATTTTACGAAAGAAATCACCATGTAAATTTTACTATGGGGGGAAAAACTCATTAGGAATGTCTGGCAGTTCAAAGCAAAATACCGTTTTAACTCGCCGTAAAAATAATGCAATGGATAAAAATATGAAAATTCCATATTTGAAAGATTATTTTATTTTCTTTCCAACCATATAAATATTTTAAAGTTTGGACCAGTAACACTCGAGAAATTGCGATTTAAATAATAGATTGGCTGAAACTTTTATCTGGCCTGTAGTATAGTTAATTTTAAAAGGACTAAGCGTCTACGTGATAAATAAAATAATAATTTGAAAAGATATTCAGCCATTTCAAAGTAACATTTATTTAACCAATAAAGACATTGTATTTATTGGTTAGATAAATAAATAAATAAATAAATAGTGGAAACTACACTGGCAGGACAAAGACTTGCTGAAACTGGAAAATATGAACAGCATGTCCGCCATCATCCGTGAGAGACACCTGCGCTGGCTTTGTCACGTCAGGAGGATGGACAAAAGACGCATCCCCAAAGACCTATTGTATGGCGAATTATGACTTAAAGACCTTGAAGTAAGACTATCTTTTGTTCATATTATAGTGATCTGAGTTTTATACATAACACCCTAAAATTACAAAAATGCCATATCATAAAAGCATTAAAATATAATAAGAACTCCTATGACTCATAATTACAATGTTAAGCACCGTTGAGGGTTTTATTAAAACCGAAACGCTTTAACGTCGGCTCTCTGTAAGTCAATTTTTGACTTAATTTTTGTTTTTTTTCTAAACTATATACATCATTACACTGTCGGATTTCATATCCATTTTTTCTCATATATATGTATATATTATAAATAAACACACACACACACACACACACACACATACACACACACACACACACACACACACACACACACACACACACGCTCACTTACACACACAGTCACACAGACACCCAACGAAAACGATTAATCTACTCACATTTCCATACACGCTCTCTCTCTCTCTCTCTCTCTCTGACCCTCTCTCTCTCCCTCCCCTCTCTCTCTCCCTCCCTCTCTCTCTCTCTCTGCCCCCCCCCCCTCTCTCTCTCTCTCACACACACACACACACACACATACACAACGTAGGAGAATGTTCGATGTTATCCTTCAAAACCGTTTATCCCAGCGTTTCATAAATTTCGAACTATTCTAAGAGCGCTAATTTTCCATTCAAAACATTTTTAAACAAACTGATCAACAAAAACTATCACAGTCTCCTCATTATTCTATGATAAATTTTTACTTTTCCTTATATCAACAAAAGCCCTGAAGAAGATCTACTAAACAGATTGAAACACTGCAGCGTTTGCTGAATAAATATCACTCATTTTATTTGAATCTGTGTTTTTTCAAATTTTTCACTGTATTAAATACCGTCGAATTCACTTCCATTTTTCTCTTCATATGTATATACATATATGTTTATATATATATATATATATATATATATATATATATATAATATATATATATATTACAAAATATATGCACCCTCCAGGTGCAAGTATTTAAGTTTTGATATAATAAAATATCATATTAAATTAGAAAGGCTAATGAAACTGACTAAGAATGCAGATAAAAAGATTTGGAACAGAGGGGGTATTATCGAAAAATAGAACAACTTTGAAACTAACTATTCCATCATTTTCCATTACTCCCATCTTTCATTGGTAAATTTTCCTAATTTAACTATTTAGTTAAAATAGGAAGTAAAGGATAATATTACAGTTATTTCTTCTTGTAAATAAATTTCTTTTAAGATTTATCCACGAGATTTTTGTTTATATTTCTTAAGATAAAACCAAACAATTAGAAATCAATAATACCAAGCACATATTTATTAAAATAAAATTTTAAATATCAATATGCAAATTAGCCTTCTAGTTCAAACTGTAAACCGCTATTTTGTTGTATATATAAATACAATTGCATGTTATTAGTACGTAGATATGGTCAACAGTATTATTAATGTAAAAAATTTTTATTTATAACTGAAGGTTTAAAAGAATGAAACCATGGAGAATTCGACGTAAATAATTAAGGGAATTGTGACTTGAGTAGTAATATAGTTTCGGTTACAGACAGAAAAACGCACAATCTCCATTATAATAAGATATATATATATATATGTGTATGTTTAGATTTATGCATACTAGCAAATATATGCACCCTCCGGGTGCAAGTATTTAAGTTTTAATATAATAAAATATCATGTTAAATTAGAAAGGCTAATGAAACTGAATAAGAATTCAGATAAAAATTTTTGGAACAGAGGTGGTACGATTGAAAAATAGAACAACTTTGAAACTAACTCTTCTATCATTTTCCCTTACTCCCGTCTTTCATTGGTAAATTTTCCTAATTTAACTATTTACTTAAAATAGGAAGAAAAGAATAAAATTACAGTTATTTCTTCTTCTTAATGGATTTCTTTTAAGATTTATCCCCGAGATTTTTGCTCATATTCATTAATATAAAACCAAACAATTAGAAATCAATAATACTAAGCATATATTTATTAAAATCAAATTTTTAAGATCAATATGCAAATAAGCCTTCCCATTCACACTGTAAACCGCTATTTACTTGTATATATAAATACAATTGCATGGTATTTGTATGTAGATATTGCTAACAGTCTTAATGATGTAAGACAATTTTATTAATAACTGAGGTTTAAATAAAGAATAAAATCATGGAGAATGTGATGTAAATAACAAAGGGAATTGTGACTTGAATAGTAGTATAGTTTCGGTTACAGACATACAAACCCACAATCTCTATTATAATAAGATATATATGTGTGTGTGTGTTTATATATATAAGTATATATATATATATATATATAAGTTTTATATTTATGTATATAAATGTATATATATATATCTATAAACCATTGTATTCCCCCAAATAAATCTTTATTCTGATTCCATCGCCAGAATTGCCCGTCAAAATGCTTTTAATTCTGATCTATTGGTGTTATTAGAGCATTTGGGCGAAATGGAAGTTTTTGATTGCAAATAATCAAATCGAACATGTCGCCAAGATGATTTATTGGAACAGATCTATTTGTAAAACATCGATCTAAAAATATATACATCTATCTATAGGATCTATCTATCTATCTATCTATACATCGGACAGTGCATTAGCCCGTCTGTCTGTCAATGTTTATTCAATACCTATAGGATCTACCTATCTATCTATCTATACATCGGACAGTGCATTAGCCCGTCTGTCTGTCAATGTTTGTTCAATACCTATCTATCTATCTATCTATCTATACACCGGACAGTGCATTAGCCCGTCTGTCTGTCAATGTTTGTTCAATACCTATCTATCTATCTATCTATCTATCTATACATCGGACAGTGCATTACCGTCTGTCTGTCAATGTTTGTTCAATACCTATCTATCTATCTATCTATCTATCTATCTATACATCGGACAGTGCATTAGCCCGTCTGTCTGTCAATGTTTGTTCAATACCTATCTATCTATCTATCTATCTATCTGTGTCCGTTTATATCTATCTTGGAATGTTCATACATCTATCTATCTATGTATTTGAGTCTGTTCATATCTATCTATCTATATATCTATCTATCTATCTATTTGAGTCCGTTCTTATCTATCGATATATCTATAAATCTATCTGTTTGAGTCTATTCATATCTATCAATCTATCTATCCATTAGAGTCTCTTCATATCTATCTATCTATCTATTTATCTATCTATTTGAGTCTCTACATATCTATCTATCTATATATATATATATATCTAATTCTTTGAAACTGTTTATATCTATGTATCTATCTATCTATCTATACATCGGACAGTGCATTAGCCCGTCTGTCTGTCAATGTTTATTCAATATCTATCTATCTATCTATCTATCTATCTATCTATACATCGGACAGTGCATTAGCCCGTCTGTCTGTCAATGTTTGTTCAATACCTATCTATCTATCTATCTATCTATCTATCTGTGTCCGTTTATATCTATCTTGGAATGTTCATACATCTATCTATCTATGTATTTGAGTCTGTTCATATCTATCTATCTATATATCTATCTATCTATCTATTTGAGTCCGTTCTTATCTATCGATATATCTATAAATCTATCTGTTTGAGTCTATTCATATCTATCTATCTATCTATCTATTTGAGTCTCTTCATATCTATCTATATATCTATATATATATATCTAATTCTTTGAAACTGTTTATATCTATGTATCTATCTATCTATCTATACATCGGACAGTGCATTAGCCCGTCTGTCTGTCAATGTTTGTTCAATATCTATCTATCTATCTATCTATCTATCTATACATACATCGGACAGTTTATTAGCCGTCTGTCTGTCAATGTTTATTCAATATCTATCTATCTATCTATCTATCTATACATCGGACAGTGCATTAGTTCGTCTGTCTGTCAATGTTTATTCAATACCTATCTATCTATCTATCTATCTACCTGTGTCCGTTTATATCTATCTTGGAATGTTCATACATCTATCTATCTATCTATCTATCTATCTATCTATCTATCTATCTATCTATGTATTTGAGTCTGTTCATATCTATCTATCTATCTATCTATCTATTTGAGTCCGTTCTTATCTATCGATATATCTATGAATCTATCTGTTTGAGTCTATTCATATCTATCTATCTATCTATCTATCTATCCATTAGAGTCTCTTCATATCTATCTATCTATCTATCTATCTATCTATTTGAGTCTCTTCATCAATATATCTATAAATCTATCTGTTTGAGTCTATTCATATCTATCTATCTATCTATCTATCTATCTATCCTTTAGAGTCTCTTCATATCTATCTATCTATCTATCTATCTATCTATCTATTTGAGTCTCTTCATATCTATCTATCTATCTATCTATCTATCTATTTGAAACTGTTTATATCTATGTATCGATCTATCTCTCTCTCTTTCTCTGTCTCTGTCTCTGTCTCTCTGTCTCTCTGTCTCTCTCTTTATATATATATATATATATATATATATATATATATATATATATATATATGAAAAGGTGGAATGAAAACATCACACAATGCTGTTAAAGAGAAAACAATTTATAACATAACATTTTCTCTTTAACAGCATTGTGTGATGTTTTCATTCCACCTTTTCATACTCATACTGTCGGATTCATTTCCTTTCTTTTTACTTATATATATATATATATATATATATATATATATATATATATGTCGAGGTTATAACGTTTCGGTCTATCAGACCTTCTTCAGGACACGGACTGCGGTCTTGTATTGAAGGTCAGTATGAGAACGGAATCCTTCAATACAAGAACTCAGTCCGTGTCCTGAGAAGGTCTGATAGACCGAAACATTATAACGTCGACATCACTACCTCTAATAAACATTCATTCCGTACAATATCCCATGTTTGTCTAATTTTCTCCATATATATATATATATATATATATATAGTTAAAGATTAATGTTAAAATGAATGAATGGATGAAATAAAAATGAATGAAATGAGGGGGATAAATGAAAAGTCCTTTCCAAGGGACCCCTCTCAAAAGTATTAAAACACTTTTTGAGAGTGGGGTCCCTGATAGAAAGTTTTTCCCATCTATTATTAGACTCCTTTGAAGCATCAATATATATATATATATATATATATATATATATATATATATATATATATATTTGGGAATAAAGGCCTTAAATACCATGGGTATCGTGGTTATGGACCATTTACGACCTCTCATACGGAACCTGAACTCTACAACAAACTACTGGTAGAGAATTAGGACCCACCTAGAATCACCTTGTACCAAGAAACTTGGTACCGCACCAAAGTATATATATATATATATATATATATATATATATATATATATATATATATTAGGAGTACCGGAAAGTTCTGTCCGCTTTTCTTTAACCAATCTAAAACACCAGATTAAGTCTAGACAGCTGTTTTCAAGGTCAAATCAGATGCCCGATACTCAGTTAAACTTTACATTTAGTTAAATCTACTGCTGTTGATAGTTTAAAAACATCTATAGCCGATGGAAGACAAAAGTTTCAAAGTGAATCATATGCGTCATTGTTAAGTATCTGGTCGGCATCCTTAGTTCCAGATGTAGTAAGTAAGTAAGCAAGCCAATAAGAATCCGGTGTTATAGTATTCTTTGTAAGTCCGACGTCCAAGAGAATCCAAGTGTCAATGACATGGGGCCTCTATTAATACAGCAGAAGCAGCAGCAACAGTGCCAGTGATTGGACAATGGGAATCTTTCTCAGGTCACGTGCTTATAGGCGAGTCTATAAGTAGAAGTGACCATTTGCCCCATGCCTTATATCCAAAAATCTTGCAACAGTCATTGCATGTTGTATAAATTCCACAAAAGGTAGCAATCCAACAACTGCAGTGAAAAACATAACCGCCGTCTATCCAGAAGGTGTGAGTGTTAGAAACTGCCGTAGATGGTTTTTGAAATTTAAAGAAGGCAATTTCGACCTTATTGATGAGCCTCGATCGGGGAGACCCAGTCTTTTGGATAGTGATCTTTTGAAAGCTGCAGTGGAAGAAGATACTCGACAAACAATCGGAAAATTGTCCCAAAGACTTGATGCACCTGGGTCTACTGTTCAAGAGCATCTGAAAAAGATTGGAAAGGTGTAGAGAGAGTGTAGGTGGGTTCCTCCAGCCAAGAAAGCAATGCTGACAACAGCCAGCAAAGCAATACGGACAACAATCTGCAATAGTTTCCATTTAACACTAGACCCCATTCTGCCAAACAAACTCAAGAAAAAATAAAGCCCTTAGGTTGGGAAGTTCTTCCTCACCCTCTATACTCGCCAGACTTTGCTCAATCAGATTTTCACTTATTCCGTTCTTTAGAGCATTTCATCAGTGGAAAAAGATTCATAAATGTTCACGAGGTTGAAGCGCAGTTGAATTCTTTTATTTTTTCCAAAGATGTTCATTTTTTTGAAAGAGGGATTAAAAAGTTCCCAAGTAGATGGACAACGGTTATATCTGATGATGGTGACTATTTTGTTGAGCAATAAAGATTTGTCAGTAATATTTCTTTCAATTATATTCCTAACAAAATCGAGACAGGACTTTCCGGTATACCTAATATATATATATATATATATATATATATATATATATTATAGGTCATCGTCAGGAGAAAATTTCTTATTTGGAGAAATTGTTTATAGATTTTTTGAAAGGGAGCATTATAGAAGAACTATAAAAGTTGAAGTGTTTTTGCGGATTTACATGCTATTAAAATCCGGGTAGACGAGTGTGTTAGTAGTAGCATGTCCATTTGTTCAATGAAGAACCTCTATGAGCTAATATTATATATATATATATATATATATATATATATATATATATATATATAAGGTATACCGGAAAGTCCTGTCCCGATTTTTATATATATATATATATATATATATATATATATACAGATGCCAAAAGAAATAAAAGCTTATTAATTTATACGAGAAACTTCTAATGCGTAGTAGTAAATATTCAGTGACCTGTTGCTAATTCGTTTCCGACTCTGATTCATGTCTCGCTGTCTATTAGAATTAGAATTAATGATAAGTATCAGCGACATTGGCCATCGAGATTTCTCGTTATTCTTCGAGATTTCGCGTTATTTCCTTTTATACAGGCGCCATCTTTGTTAGCTCTTGGGATCGACTCACATAAACTACTTGCCGTAACTGGAGATTTGAAATCTTTTAACATTTCTATCATAACCATCTTCATCAATTCATATTTAGATCTACTTACTTGAATTTCTCTCAGCCTATATGTTTATCTCTCTGTCTATGCTCCATATATATATATATATATATATATATATATATATATATATATATTATAAAAGCAATTGGTAATTTGCTTGAAGCATTATTAAGTATGTTATGATATATTAATATTTTGGAGGCCAGTGAAATGGTTTGTTTTATTGTTTTGAATTTTGTATAAATCCTTATATGTAATTATTATATGATATTTAATATATAATTAATATAATATTTAATCTATTTAAAGTTTAAAAGAAAAAGAGAAAAAAGTACTCATAAAAGATATTTTCTTAAAAAAAAATAATTATTTATTTTTTCTATCAATACTAATACATAATTTAAGATAATCTTTTATTTACTAATTTACTAAAAAAAAAAATTTGAATTAGAGAACAAAGGGGAAAAAAAGAAATAACACAAAAAAAAGAAAAAGAGGGAGAAAGAAAAAGAAAAGAAAAGGGAAAGCGAAACAAAAGCTAAGTATGTAAATTTTTCTATTGACGGTTTTTATTTGTTTATTTATTTTTTATTTTGAATTTTGACATGGCTACACACTGGCAACATACTTGAAACACTTGACCGGATGACAGCCGATATTAGGAATATTTGTTCTCCACAAACCATTTTTTTAAAAAAGAGAGAAATAAGAAATTACAGTTATTCGCCCATTTCATTCATAAAGGAGGAGAAGAAGAAAGAGAGAAAAAAAGGAGAGGAAAAGAAAATAAGAAGAGAAATCGTAACCACACAAATAAAAACATAAGCACGTCATTTCTGAAAATAAACTCTGATGATGAAGCTCATGCTTCGAAATCGATAAGACAAAAATAACAGCTTTTTGTTTTTATTTTTCATACGCATTGTACTGGCCTTCAAAACATTAATATATCATAATACATATATATATATATGTGTGTGTGTGTGTGTGTATGTGTGTATTTATATATATATATATATATATATATATATATATATATATATATAAGTGGTTGAGATGTTCAAAAACTGATTTTGACATCTCAACCACTTCTCAAAAGTTATGAGTGTGAAATCATAATAATATCAACATTAATTATAAATCTGCTCTGCTTTATTAGCATTGAGCACCTTTCCATGCGAATACTTTTTCTCATTTTTTTCATTCACTATTCATTATATATTATATATATATATATAATATATATAATATATATATATATATATATATATATATATATATGCAGCTGCTTTTAATTCAAACAAATTTGATTAAACAAAACAGTATATATATTTATGTACTATAGTGAAAAATTGATAAAACACAAGTTCATAAAACGAGTGATGTTTATTTCGCCAACACTGCAGTGTTTTGATCCGTCTCAATAGATCTTCATCAGGGCTTTTGTTGATTTGAGTAAAAATAAATTTATCACGGAGAATAAGAAGACTGTGAGAGTCTTTCGTTTTGTCTGTCAATCTATTTGAAGATATGTCGGTAGAATAGATTGACCGACAAAACGAAAGACTCTCACAGACTTCTTCTTCTTCTTCTTCTTCTTCTTCTTCTTCTTCTTCTTCTTCTTCTTCTTCTTCTTCTTCTTCTTCTTCTTCTCCTCTCTACCCTTCACTTCCGCTACTAACTCACCCCCTCACCAAATCATATGTACTTGCACGTAATTTTGCTTTCAATAAAAATCTTTCGACTGAGGATGTCTGTATAAATCGAACGAAACGTTTCAACTCTTAGATTTGTTTTGAGTTATCATTTCTTGTTCACTATCATTTTACCTACCTCATATATATATAATATATATATATATATATATATTATATATATATATATATATATATAAAGCAATCTACAGACGCGCGTTCGGGGTTTACCCCTCATCAGTGCATTTTTATTTATTTTTCAGCAGCTACCTCTCTACGTATCTTGGGATCCACTACGTATCCACTTTTTGAGAATTTGAGTCCAACCTAATTAAACACTAAAAATTGAAATGGGATGTTAGAAAGGATGATTATCCAGCAACATTCAAAGTTCCAGCATATAGTTTACGTGGAAGAGCATGTCTCTCCAGAACTGGCCTGGTGAGTCATCTGAGAAAACACAAGGAAAGAGTGTCAAATGATACTGGCACTCAAGTATAAAAAAGTACAGGAAATGGTCTTACTCGTGTACGATTTGACAGCCAACACACACACACACCATTGGTGGCCTTGTGTCATACTAGGTCTAGCTAGGTTAATATCTTAGGTAAGTATAGATGAGTCTGGAGGGAGAATAGTTGGGTTCATGCCTTTCAGAAGATTATTGTTAATGTGTTGTAAGGGAAGATATTATCCCTACAAGAAAGATTATACATAGGGGTTTCCTCGAGTAGTTTATTAGTAGCTTGGTTTTTTGTTGTTTTTGTTTTACGGTATATCAAACTCAGTGGGTCATTTAATGCCGATAAAGTTTTGAAATAAATTCATTCTTAATGGATAATCAAATTTTGTTTATAAACCAGTTTTCTATTTAATCCATAGATGGGACCCTAACAGGTACCACCACTCCGGGTCAGGGTGAAGCAGGGAGCAATGGTGATGAAGTGATGCTCCACATTCCCCAGACCTCCAGAACTGGAACCTCACCATCAGATAGAGTTTAACGTCATTCCCAGGACATTCAGACCCTCAGCCACCGCCTTCTAGCACCATATGAAAAAAAGTTGAGGCTTGCCATAAGGGCAATAGGGTTGGGGCAATCATATAGGTGCTAGGGCTTGACGTGACCGTCCGTCTAACCCAAGGGCCAAAGTGGAGTTTTGCAAATCATAGACTGCCCATCCATCTGGATCCTATCCTTAAGCAGCACGAGTCACCATCCACGGCCAACAGATGGCCTCCTAGGGGGAGTCTTATCCCTCTGCAGAGGTGCAGTCGGTGAATTATAACGCCCCAGTCGACAAGACAGAGCTAGGTCTTGCTAGTTGGAATAAATGTGATACTCGCTGGTTGCTCCTAATATTGTGGCCTTGTGTCATACTATGCTTGGTTAAGTGTAGATGAGTCTCTTTGAAGTGATGGGTAACTAATCTTAACAAGGACGAAGGGAAAGCCTCAATGCAGGAAACAAGCTAGCGTACACCACTAATGCCAGGACATTGATGTCCCCCCTTTGAGGGGTGGCTACCGTAGAGTCATTTCAATGACATGTGAGGGATCAAAGAGACGTCAGTTGCAAATTAAGGAAACTAAGAAAAGATGATAGATCACAAGAGGATGTCTTTCGCGCCGTGGAAATATATATATATATATATATATATATATATATATATATATATATATATATGTGTGTGTGTGTGTGTGTGTGTGCGTGTGTGTATGTGTGTGTGTGGTGTCTGTGTATGATATATATGTGTGTATATAACATAGATATTATATAACATATATATGTATATAATATATATATGCATTATATTTATACGTATATATACATATATATTCATATATATGTGTTTTATATTTATATGTATATATATATATATATATATATATATATATATATATATATATATTCATACGTATGTATATATATACATATTTATAAGTATATATATGTATGTGTATAATATATAAAGATGTGATTATGTAATATATATATGTATATAATATATATATATGTATATAATATATATATCTGTGTGTATGATATATATGTGTGTGTATATAATATATATGTATATGATATATATATATATATATGTATATAACATATATATGTATATACATATATATATATATATATGTATATTCATATGTATTATATATATATATCTAATGTATATATATATATATATACATATATTCATATGTGTGTGTATAATATATATAGATGTGTGTATGTAATATATATGTATGTATATAATATATATGTATATGATATATATACGTATATATATCTATATGCATATGTATGCATATATATATATATATATTCTCCATCTCAGTGGATTTTGCTGTCTATATTTGATGTTGCATGCATGACTCAAATGAGAGAGAGAGAGAGAGAGAAAGAGTGAGAGAGAGAGGGGGGGACAAAGAGAAAAAGATATAGAGAAAGATAAAAGATAAAAAAAGAGAAAGAAAAACGGTGTGAGAGAATGAGAAATATAGTGCGTGAAAGAGAGAGTGAGAAAGAGAGAGAGAGAGAGAGAGAAAGAGTGAGAGAGGGGGGAGGAGTGTGAGAGAAAGAGAAAAAGATAGAGAGAAAGATAAAAGATTTAAAAAAAGAAAAAGAAAAACGGTGTGAGAGAATGACACATATAGTGCGTGAAAGAGAGAGAGAAGAGAGAGAGAGAAAGAGGCAGAGAGAGAGAGGGGGGGGGAGGAAAAAGTGGTTGATGATGACAGATATAGTATACGAAAGAGATAGGGTGGGAGTATGAACCTACACCTTAATAGAGACATTATTAATAATTAAGATACTAATTAAGATTAAATCGTGATTATCTAATAACTATTGGTGATATAACATAAATAAGAGAATTGTGATATTGATGGTGTGTGCAACAAATCCCGAGTACTTTTACGACCATTGTTGTGGTCGGCAAAAAAGAAAATAATAATTTTATTGTTTCATTTATAGATTTTATGGATACATACAGTAACTAAGATAAAATTAAATTGAAATAAAAAAAAAAGTAAAAAGAATTCAAAAATGATAGTGAATTTAGTTAATATGAGATATGTGATCCTTTTTTTTAAAATGACTTGGAAAAGGCGCTGGTCCATCGAACATGTCAATTTCTGGATCTCCTCTGATGTAATTTCACGTGATACGTTGACTATTTCCTGCCACGAGTCTTCTTTGCTTCTAAATAGGCGTCCATTCTCATAAACACGTCGCTTCAGAATGCTTCACAAGTTTTCAATTGGGTTTAAGTCTGGAGAATTGGTCGGCCAGTTCATCTTCCGAGGTCCACAGAAGCCTAATTTTTGCTGGTATTCCGTAGTTTTATGCGCTGAATGCGAAGGAGCATTATCTTGCATAAATATGATGGTTCTTCTGAAGGTGATTTTATGCCTTTTTAGCCAAGATTCCAGGTACTCTTTGAGGAAGGCTATAGAAGCATCTGCGGTTATTTTCGTACTGTCAGTACTCTCCTTGGGCCAACCATGATACCTCCAATAATAT
>CM042175.1:39897123-39952123 GCA_023376005.1 Doryteuthis pealeii
GTTGCTTTATTCATTTTCCAATACTTACATATTTACACACACACACACACACACACACACACACACACACACACACACACATATATATATATATATATATATATATATATATATAGGAAGTGGCATATAGTCACTACACGCATGCGCAATATGAAAAGGAAATGGGAAGCTGATAATTTACTGATTTATTGATTTGTCATTAACCTTGGTGCGCGGAGACGAGATAATAACTCCTGGCAGAAGGAATAGGTGGGGAGGTAGTGGCAAGACCAAGGGATGCCCGGGTGCTATTTTCCACTTTGTTGTCGATTAAAGAGAAAGTGATGGCGAAAATGTTCGTACTAACAAGACCATTACGCAGGAGGACGCAGTGCGGGGGAAATTAAAGACAATACGCCGTGGGGAGAGGGAGGGAGGGACGGACGGACGGACGGACAGAATTAAGGGAGGGAGCGTGGGGATTAAATGGGGGTAGGAAGCTGGATGAAGATGAGGGCAGGGATGTTCGATCTGGAAGGTCTGCCAGAATAGGCTTTACGTTCATTTATTTTTTTGATTCGTATTGTAGGACTCGTTTTATTCTTAATTCTAAACAGATCCTTGTTTCATTTTTTTATAAAGCCCCCTCCCCTCTCTCTCTCTCTCTCTCTCTCTCTCTCTCTCTCTCTCTCTCTCTCTCTCTCTCTGCCCCTCTCTCGTTTACTTTCTTTCTGTTCCCCTCCTCTCTGTATCCTCTCCCTTTCAGTCAATCAAGTTATCTATCTATCTATCTATCTATCTATCTATCTGTCTGTCTGTCTGTCTGTCTGTCTTACTGGTTGTGGAATGTTATAATTCAGTGTGTACTTTTCTGTCATTATAGATCAACGTATGTGCTATATATATAATATATATATATATATATATATATATATATAGTGGATATTGTTATAGGTTTACTTTCTCTTGTTATTGACATTATATATATTATATATATTATATATATATATAGACACAGACTTATATATATATTATATATATATATATATATATATATATAGACACAGACTATATATATATATATAATATATATATATATATATATATATATATATGTCTTAATTCTAAACAGATGCTTGTCTTATTTTTTATAAAGCCCCTCTCTCTCTCCTCCTCTCTCTCCTCCCCTCTCTCTCTCTCATTTAATTTCTTTCTCTTACCCTCTCTCTATTACTCCCTTTCAGTCAATAAAGTTATCTATCTATCTATCTATCTATCTATCTATCTATCTCTCTGTATGTCTTACTGGTGGTGAATGTTATAGTGAGTGTGTACTTTTATATAGAGACTTGCAGCGGCCATCCGGCGTCGCCTGGGTAGGGGGGGGGGGTTTCTAAAAAGGTTGTCTCACAGATCCATTATTACTTATCGCAAGTTAGATCCTCACTGGATGCCCCATAAAATCCCCACGTAAATATATAATAATATAGTAAAATTTTAATTCAATAATTTACAATTAAAAAAAAATACAATATAAATGAGGCGAGTAATTCAATATATATATATATTATATATATTATATATATAATATATATAGAGAGAGAGAGAGAGAGAGAGAGAGAGAGATAGATAGATAGAGACAGAGATAGAGACAGAGCAAGATAGATAGACATGAGCAGACCAAGGTAGATAGATATGCACAGATATAGATAGATAGATAGAAATATATAGATATATATAAATAATAGGCTGAGATAGATATACATTTACAGGAATGAAGTTACATGATGAATGTGAATAGACTTAGATAGATATGAATAGTTTGATATATATATATATATATATATATATATATATATATATATATTGGGAGGATTGTTAAGTTTCTGACCGCCATCCTTGGCCAGTTGAAAAGGACTTAAAGTAAGTAAGTCTCGAGCTATAGAATCCTTTGGTAATGAATAAGTCCTGAGTTATGGAATCCTACGTAGTGTCAAAGGTCCAGTGATATAATCCTATTTTCCGTCGTCCACGAAGGTTCAAAGCAGTGTGTTGGTTGACCAGAACAGCCGGTATAAATAACAATATCAGCAGCAGAGTGCTGCCAGTGATTGGCCAAGAGTATGGTCACATGGTTATCGCCGAGTCTATAAATAGGAGTGGGCATCTAGCACACACCTTATATCACAAAAACGCCAACAAATAAATAATCATGACAAGCAATTCTGTTATATAATCTATGCATAGATTATTGTCAACCCCCTGTATTTCTGAAGAGATGGCCCCTTTTCATATCACAGGTGGGACTTTCCATGGAATATTACAGAAAGCCCGCGGAAGTTCTAGCTTGCTTGGGCGTCAGACAAAGCATGTCTGCCTTAGCTGAGCTCAAATGTACACTCGCGTTGTGATAGTTAGAATAAGTTTAAGCAATAAAAGTTTAAAGAAATAATATGGTGTTCTTGCTTGATGAATGTCTTGTCAAAAAGACTGACCAGGAAGAAGGAATGAATCAAAGACGAACAGCCAACAAGAATCTAGAAATAGAATTCAACATGGAGAGAAATAATAGAAACGACTAGAGATCACCAAATGGCCGAAGAAGTAAGTAATGCAAAATGCATATGCATCTCTCTGTCTACCTGTCTGTCTCTCTTCCCTCTCTCGAGTAAAAGAAGACTTGTGTATATACCCAACATGGGTATATGTGTATGAATATGTAACAATTCGGCGAATACAGCGAGCGACGTGCGGAACACTGGACAGCTGTTTCGACATATATTATGTCTCATCAGTAGTGTATACCGTGATATCCCACCGAGAGAGATCGAACCAGTGACCACAGAACGCAGAGCTAGAGACTCTATCTCTAGGCCACCGGTTCACACACGAAACTCACCTAAAGCCAACATTGAGATCTTGATCTATAGTCGGTATGCAAGCAACCAGTGGCCTGGGTGCCATATCTAAGCAAATACATATGAAGATAACTCTTTGCCTACTTTAACCCGCTCACAACGGCTCTCCCACCACCCAAACAAAGTACAAAAGCTGATGGTTATTTCATTATAATTGAGCAGAAAGTCTAAGATTACAATAATAATTGGACTTTATTTGAAATTGAGTGAGTTCTGAGGTGATATATATATATATATATATATATATATATATATATATTATTATAATGGAGATTGTGTGTTTTTCTGTCTGTAACCGAAACTATATTACTATATAAGTCACAATTTCCTTAGTTATTTACGTCACATTCTCCATGATTCTATTTCTATTTAAACCTCAATTAATAATAAAACTGTTTGACATTATTAATACTGTTGGCCTTACCTAAAAAATAATAAGATGCAATTATATTTATATATACAACACAATACCAGTTTTCAGTGTAAACGTAAAGCTAATTTGCATATTGATATTAAAAAACTGATTTTAATAAAAATGTGCTTGGTATTATTGATTTCTAATTGTTTGGTTTTATCTTAATGAATATGAGTAAAAATCTCTTCAATGAATCTTAAATAAAATTCATTAACAAGAAGAAATAACTGTAATTTTATTCTTTACTTCCTATTTGAACTAAATTGTTAAATTAGGAAAATTTAGCATTGTAAAACGGAAGTGATGAAAGAGCAAGTTTCAGTTGTTCTATTTTCCAATTATACCCCCTCCGTTTCAAATCTTTTATTTGAATTCTTAATTAGTTTCACTAGCCTTTCTGATTTAATCTAATATTTTATTACATTTAAACTTAAATAGTTGCACCCGGAGGGTGCATATATTTGCTAGTATATTGAACAAACATAAACTGTGCCTAGTAGCTTCAGGCATTACGTAGGGTGGGAGGCACACCCACGTACTTAAGAATGGGTACAGCCCAGATACAAATAAAACTAGATGGCTGGAATAAGCAATAATTCCCCGAAAAATTGCTACGGCAAGAAACTGCAGTTGGAATATTTTATAACATTCGCTTTAAAAAAGACGTATATTTAGCTCTTTTTATTGAGCACTTTTTAAATCGATTTTTATTAACACAGAAGTAAATTTGTTTGCTTTGTGGATTAGCAAAGATTCATGATATATATCGTGGACATGGAGTCAACATCAGTAACCAGGTATTGACTCCATGTCCAAGCTACCTTAACTTAAATATAAACGCTCTATCAATGATATTAACTACTGTCTACCTACAAAACTTTGAAATGTCACATCATGCAGATTAAACAATACCAAGAAAATTTGGATCAGCCGTGGGAGAAATTTGGTAGGCAAGGAGTTAAATAAATCATTTATCAAAATGTCTTGATTCGGCATTAAATGAACCGAAAAGGTTTGCTATGCCGTAAAACAAGAACAGCCAACAACTACTTCTTTTAATCACGTCGTTTGTTATATAGTAGACACACAAAAATAAATGAGTTTGAATATGAAAACACAAGTTGAAACTTACAAAACATCCGAAACAAAAAATAAAATTTATTTGAATAGTGTCCGTAAAAGGAAATGACCGAAGTAGTCATGAATAGATCAGAGAGTAGTATCTGTGCGTTTTGCTTTGGGTCAAAGTGTTGGTGTCTGTCACATCAGTCTAGGATTAGCGTACTACCTAAGCGCACTTTGTCCTCTTGCAACCAATGAACATATCGGTATGTAATATTGCTTTCTGTTGATGAAGATGTTGGGAAGAATTAATTGTTGTTCGTGTACAACCTGGCTCAGAGCAAGAATTCGAATTATTGGCATAATGTTTGCTTTTCAAACCCTCTTTCATGGGGTCAAAGAGATGATAGTTTGAAGGCACTAAATCTGGTGAGTATGGAGGATGCGGTAAAGTTGTCCACCCAAATTAGTCGATGCTAATGGTGTGTGGTCGAGCATTGTCATGCAGAAGGAGGACATTGTCGATTGGCAAGTTGGGTCTTACTCGGATACTCTGAAGATGGCGTTTACGCTGAAAATATTAAGTATTTAACACCAAAGAATTTAATAAATATGTTTTCTCAACATATATTTTGCATTACTTCGCTTTCAAAAAAATTATTATTACGTTTAAGATTAATGCTTCTAATGCTATAAGAACAAACAGAAATCTTTGATTCAATATGCCTACGCGAGGCTTTATTCATAGCAAAAAAAATAATAATAATAAGAGAAGAAAAGAAATATATCTGAAATTTCAAAAGTTCCCACAGAACGCCATAATACGGGAATTAACGGAATATGACGGAATCAGTCGAGTCCTATATTTACATCAGAAAATCGCATTCACCGGATTATAACACCACGGTCGATTTCAACAAGCAAGGATATAAACTTTCAAAACTTTGGATACTCTGAAGATGGCGTTTACCGCTGAAAATATTAAGTATTTAACACCAAAGAATTTAATAAATATGTTTTCTCAACATATATTTTGCATTATTTCGCTTTCAAAAAATGTATTATTAAATAAGAAAGGAATAAAGGAAGGGGGGGGAGAAGAAGGAAAAAAGAAGGTAATAAAGAAATAATGAAGGGATGAGAAAGAAAAAAGAAACAAACAAACAAAAAGGAAGGATAGAAAGAAAGAAAGAAAGAAGAAAAGAAAGAAAGAAAGAAAGAAAGAAAGAAAGGAGGAAGTAATGAAGGATGAGAAAGAAGAAAGAGAAAGAAAGAAAGAAAGAAAGAAAGAAAGAAAGAAAGAAAGAAGAAAGAAGAAAGGGAAGTAATGACGGGCTGAGAAAGAAAGAAAGAAAGAAAAAGAAAGAAAGAAAAAGACATAAGGAATTAACTAGGGTATGAGAAAGAGATACAAAAGAAAGAATGAAAGAAAGGAATAGAAGCGATAAAGAAAGAAAGAAAGAAAGAAAGAAGTAATGACGGGCTGAGAAAGAAAGAAGACATAAAGAAAAAAAGAAAGAAAGAAAGGAAGTAATGAAGGGATGAGAAAGAAAGAAAGAAAGAAAGAAAGAAAGAAAAAAAAGAAATAAGGAATTAACGAGGGTAATGAAAAGAGAAAGAGATAAAAAAAGAAAGAAAGAAAGAAAGAAAGAAATGAGGAAGTAATGAAGGGATGATAAAAGAAAGAAAGAAAGAAAGAAAGAAAGGACTAATAACAATCAGTCTTGAAAATTCACTTGATTTGCGCATGCGCTCTAACCCAATTACAAAATCGATTATCAACTCCGTTAACAGCAACAAAATTGGCAAATAGTTTCAAACCGATTTTAAGTGTCCAAAAGAAGAAAATAAAATTCAATTTTTATGTAGAACTTCTTTTCGGTCCTATTTACGATAAAACGCGACCGAGAGTTGATTAAGTGACGCTCTAGAAAATAACAACAACAAAAAAATCCAAATAAATAAAATAAATAAATAAAACACTGAAATAAATAAATAGCCGTTCGATTAAAAAAAAATGGCATACTCGTAATTACTTTTCAGAGATTGGGCGCCTACCATGGAGAAAATGTCCGCTCAACTCATCTCGTAGACCGGTTTAGCTCAGTTGGTAGAGCATCGGACTAGGAACTGCAAGGTTCCGAGTTTGATACCAGCCTTTGCCAACTTAACGTATGAGTAGCACAAGGATTTGTGCGTAGTGTGGCACTCTGCCTCAGACACCAAAAACAATCTCCTTGGTCTAGCGCAAGTGGAAAGGGGATAGACTCCCTCGCTGTCTGGCTGATACTGACTTTAGGCCACCCTGCCAACTTTACTTTTTTACTTAGTAATGTCCAGGATTGAACACCTTACTTCCAGTAGATTTTAGTAGTGGCTCCTAATCAACACTTTTACTCTCTGGGCCACTTTTGGACTTTTTTTTAGACAGGACTCAAAAGCCATCAATTAGCTGATGTATTAGAAATACCACCCAACGCCTGAAAGCGGGAACTTAGGATATGACACTAAACTACATCCGGTTGTGAGGCTCCAGCTCTGGAGCCACCCTCTTGGCTATGGCGTGAGAACACCGACTGCACCTCTGCAGAGGGGTGTGGAGATTGATAATTAAAATTAAAAATAAATAAAACAAAATAAAATAAAATAAATAAATAAATAAATAAAAAAGACTCAAAATAACAATCTCCCAGAGGGCTTAGGACAGGAAGAGCCCTCGGGGCATGCGCAGAAAAAAAGCCAAATTCTTGGCATCGAAAAGGTCTCTAGGACGCTTGGACTTTGAGACTTTGGAGGGGTAACACATATCGAATTGTTCGGGAAATATTGTTGTATACCTTTTCCTTTTACTTACTTCTTCTATTCTTCTTCTGACGTCTTTTCTAGCTTACGTCTTCTTCTAACATCTCTTCTAGCGTGTGATTCGTCTTGGTGTTCGGTCGCACTTAACTCATTTCTTCTTCTAGATCAGTCTTGTTTCCAAGACATTCACCAACCACAAATCCGTGTTATTTTCTTAAGCTTTTATTTACTTAACTAAACATTTCATGTAACTAAACATCTGACTAACATAGCGCGCGTATGCAGTGAGTTCCAGTTAAGGCAGGACATCTTCTCTGCTGACGTCAACTGAAAAACTGAGGACCCAACCAGGTCCCACGTGACTTCACGTATTTTGCGGGCTTTCTGTACTATTCCATGGAAAGTCCCGCCCGTGATATGAAAAAGGGCCATCCCTTTAGAAATACAGGGGATTGACAATAATCTTATGCAACCGCATAGATTATGTAACAATATATCCCCTCAACGAAATAGTGTGAACCCGATAATAAATGTCTTACTCTAAAGCCATCCCTGTCTCTGTCTTTTCCTTCTCTTCGTTAAATTCTATTTCAGCTCACCAACCCACACGTAAGTACTTTTATTGGGGGATAGGATACAAGACGAATGAACCAAGACTTATTCCCATAGGGGTAAGACTTCCCCAATGAGGCCACCTGCTGGTCTTGGATGGCGACCGTAATGCTTAAGGATGGAATCCTAGTGGATGAGCAGTCTATGACATGCAACACACCACTTAGACCCTTACTTAGGCTTGACGGGCGGTCGGAGAGGCCCCTCCGATAAATCGGCTGATCATGTCAAGTCATAGCATCTATATGATTGACCCAACCCTATTGCCTTTGTGGCAAGTCCCAACCCATTTTATCATATGCGTGCTAGAAGGCGGTGGCTGAGGGTCTTCATGTCCTGGGAATGATGGTGAGGTTCCAGTTTTGGAGTAATGTGAGCAACCCTTCATACTATTGCTCCCTGGTCCACTCTGACCCCGGAGTGGTAGTATCTAGGTCCCTCCTATCAATCGGCTGGTCATGTTAAACCTAGCACCTATCTGATTTTCCCAACCCTATATGACAAGCCCCAACCCATTTTATCATATGTGTGCTATAAGGCGGTGCTGAGGGTCTTCATGCCCTGGTAATGATGTTAAACTCTATCTGATGGCGAGGTTCCAGTTCTGGAGGTTTGGGAATGTGGAGCACCCCTTCATCACATTTGCTCCCTGGCCCACTCCGACCCAGAGTGGTAGTACCTGTTAGGGTCCCATCTATGGGTTCAATAGAAAAATGTGTTTATAAAAAAGAGTGACTATCCATTAAGTATGAATTTCTTTCAAAACTTTATCGGCATTAAATGACCCACTGAGGTTGATATGTCGTAAAACAAAACAAACCAAACCATCCAGCTCTGGTTGGTTAGATTTAACGACATGTCAACCATTGTGTTATTTTATTCATTCTTTGTTACATAATTCATGGATAGCCTATGAATTATTAAGTAGTGTAGTTTAAATTTTGATATTGAGTTCGTTAAAAATTCAATCGGGGGGTTGAGTGTAAAGGTACTACCGTTACGATTGGCAAGTGGTAATCTCCGTTGAATCCCCGTAAAACGCACCAGTAGAACCTGGGTGACAGTTTTTAATTAGTTGCAACCAGCAACTCACCGACAGAAGACGCTGTCGTCGGCTCTCAAGATGTCGCTTCTCACCGCGCGGTTTTGGGCTGGGATTGTTTTAATAAAAGCTGTAAGGAAAACGAAAGTCTTGCGTATTACTCAATCCATAAGAAATGAGTAGAGAGCAAACCGAACAGCCCAAACCGAAAGAAGAAATCAATCCACAGAAGAAGCCCTGAGAAGCTTCGGCTTGTGGCTGGGCCTACATAAAATGTCCTTGTGTCACGCCCTCATAAGTGGGATGAGAGGCAAATATCACTAAGACTGCGAACGTTACGGAACCTTCTACCTCGATGTTTTGGCATTCTGTTGCGAGTTACTCTATGACTGGTGCAAACAGTAGTTAGATGTACTGAATATTGTAGATTTTCCCAACCTTATTGCCCTTATGGCAAGCCCCAAACCTTTTTATCATATGGGTGCTAGAAGGCGGTGGCTGCGGGTCTACATGTCCTGGAAATGACGTTAAACTCTATCTGATGGTGAGGTTCCCGTTTTGGAGGTTTGGGGAATATGGAGCACCCCTTCATCACCATTGCTCCCTGGTCCACTCTGACCCGGAGTGGTAGTACCTGTTAGGGTCCCATCTATGGGTCAAATAGAAAAATGTATTTATAAAAAAATTGTATTATCCATTAAGAATTGATTTATTTCAAAACTTTATCGGCATTAAATGACCCACTGAGGTTGTTATGCCGTAAAACAAAACAAACCCCCAAAAACATGAATATTGTACGATCCAGTAACAAGTTAGTGTATGGGACTTTGCCCCTATTTACATGCATGTGGAATTAAATACATTAAAATAATTAACTTTTTTTTAAACAAGTAATTTTACACTATATAAGCTAAGTTTAGAAATATGTAACAAAAGAGAATCAAATAAATATTAGTTTAGAAATATTTTAACAACAATCGAAACAATGGTTTAAATTCATCCGATAATTTATGTCACCAGAATTCCACAGATACCAAATCATTCGATATTGCATCATTGCAAACACCTGATATTTGATGAATATTTTAGCTTAATGATCACGTAGAAATTACAAAAGAGAATTATAAAAAGGCCATGAGCTGAAAGACCAGACAGTGGGAGCTTACGCTCTTCCCAACTCGACAGAGTTGGGCTGATGCTCCCAACTCGACACAATGGGAGAATACGCTGTCCAAAACATAAAATACGACTCAACAGGTCCGTCTATTTTTCGCTTTTTATTTTCTCTCTCGCTCAATAACAACAAATGTAATCACAATTTTCAATCACCGACAAACTCTACAATGTTGACACAACCAATCACAAATATAAACAATACATGAGCACTTGACAACACAACTACGTACAGAACATACAGTCTGCAAACCACTGAAAGAACAATTGAATATACCAATTGTAAATAGTATATAAAGTTTGTTTCCTTTATCAATTTTATCTTCTTCTTTTGTTACCTATGGAAACTACATTTCCTAGTCTTATACATTTAAATTGTGGGGACCCATAACTCGGATCTTCTTTAACTCCTTCACACTTAAACACTCACCAACCAATCACGGTCCCTACAAGTGATACACATGCTTTCTTTTGTTATTTTTTCATTAATTTTTCATTCTGTTTCTTTCATTCATTAATTTCTTCATTGTTCCTTTGTTTTATTCTAATTCTTTTCATTTCTTTGGTTTTTTTTTATTATTTTCTCTCTCTTTCTTTTTTCTTCTTTCTTTTCTTCTTTTTTTTCTTTCTTTCTACCTTAATTTCTTTCACTCTGTTTCTCTTTCATTCATTAATTCTTTGTTTGTTATTATATTCTTTTTAATTTACTTTATTCCCACCTAACTCATTTTCTTCCTTTTCTTTTTTTTCTGTTTTCTCGTTCTTTTCTTTCTTGCTTGCTTCTTCTTTTTGTCTCTTTCTTCTTAATTTCTTCCACTCTGTTCTTCTTTAATTCATTAATTCTTTGTTTTAGTTTGTTGTATTCTTTTTAATTTGTTACTTTTATTCCCCCCTTTTTCTTTCAACTCATTTTTCTTTCCTTTTTTATTTCTTTCTTCTTCTTTCTTTCCTTCTTTCTTTTTTTTCTTCTTTATTCATCTTCTTTCTTTTCTTTCTTTCTTTCGCTCAGTTTCGTTTTTCATTCCCACTTAACTTTTTCTTTTTTTTTTTTTCGATTCTTCTTTCTTTCTTTCTTCTCTTTCTTCTTTTCTTCTTTCTTCTCCTTCTTTCTTTTCACTCAGTTTTTCGTTTTTCATTCCCACTTAACTTTTCTTTGTTTTTTTTTTCGATTTCTCTTCTTTCTTTCTTTCTTTCTTTTCTTCTTTTTCTCTTTCTTTCTTTCTTTCGTTCTTTCTTTCACTCAGTTTTGTTTTTCATCCCACTTAACTTTTTCTTTGTTTTTTTTCGATTTCCTTTCTTTTCTTTCTTTCTTCTTTCTTCTTCTTTTTCTTTTTCTTTCTTTCTTTCTTTCTTTCTTTCTTCTTTCACTCACGTTGGTGTTTTCATTCCCACTTAACTTTTTCTTATGTTTTTTTTTTCTTTCGATTTCTCTCTTTCTTTCTTTCTTTCTTTCGTTTTATTCTTTTCTTCTTTCTCTTCTTTCTTTTTCTTTCACTCATTTTTTGTTTTCTCATTCCCACTTAACTTTTCTTTGTTTTTTTTCGATTTCTCTTCTTCTTTCTTCTTTCTTTCTTCTTCTTTTCCTTCATCTTTTTCTTTCACTCAGTTTTCTTTTCATTCCCCACTGACTTTTTTTTGTTTTTTTTTTTCGATTTCTCTTTCTTTCTTTCTCTTTCTTTTCTTCTTTTTTCTTTCTTTCTTTCTTTCACCAAGTTTTCGTTTTCATTCCCACTTAAACTTTCTTTGTCTTTTTTTTCGATTTCTCTTTCTTCTTTCTTTCTTCTTTCTTTTCTTCTTTTCCAAAAACCTAATGAAAATCTTGCGATTACCCAGCGGGTGTATTACCACTGAACTAAACCAACCCCTAATATGATAAATTGTATGAAAGAATAAACTAGTCGAAATGAAGACCTGCACTGTTAGAATTTTCTGGAGAGTTGCATCCTCTTCAGTAGAAAAGAGACCGATTCCACAGAATGCCGAAAATAAATGCCTTAACGCTGGAATTATTTTCTTCGCGGATTGAGAAACGAAGCCGTAACATAGTGCTGCGTCTAATCTGGACCGTTTCACTTGCACGTTGAATATTTCTTCATCACCGCCGGCATTGTCCGCTTTTTTACGAATCGACTTAGCTTGACGTGCGCATGCGTGCAGAAATGACTTCCGTTTATCAATATACCCCTACCACCACTTACAATCCATTTACATTTCCTCACACTAGTACAATCGGACAGATATCTTTATAAGTATATATATATATATATATATATATAATATATGTGTGTGTGTGTGTGTGTGTGTGCTGAAGAGAAATGTGAAGTTGAATCCGACAGTGTGTAATAAAATTATGAAAAAAATTAAAAAACACAAGTTCATGAAACGAGAATTTATTTCACCTACGTTGCAGTGTTTCGATCTAGTTTAATTGATCTCATCAGGGCTTTAGTTAATTTGAGAATATCAAAAGATTCTCACGTTTTTCTTATTCTCCTGATAAATTTATTTTCCTCAAATGACGAAACCCTGATGAAGATCTATTGAAACAGATCGAAACACTGCAGCGTGAGGCAAATAAACATTACTCTTTTATGAACTTGTGTTTTTTCAATTTTTCATATATATATAATATATATATATATATTATATATATATATATATATATATATATATATATATATATAATCCAAAAGTCCAGAGAAGAAATCTTCCTTAGCACACAAGGGTTTTTATTTTAAAAACCTGTCCGCAGTTTGAGAGCTCATGTGTGCCTTTAATGATAGAGTCACAGAGCCCAAATATATGAGTAAAGAAATAACAAAAAACTAGAGATTTAGCATTAAGTCATTTAATAGCTTTATATATATATTTTAATATATATAATAGATTATATATATATTATATAATATACAAATATATCACCTCGGTAGCAATATTTAGTTTTGATGAATAAAATTAGATGTATCGAATTAGAAACTACTTAGAAAATAATTAAAAAACTAGGTGTATAATCGAAAAAATAGAACAGCAAATATAACCTCTCCATCAATCCATCACTCCCGTCTTTCATTTTCCTAATTTATTATTATTATAGTAGATTATGAAAATTACAGTTCTTTCGTCTTGTTTATTGAATTTCTTTTAAGATTTATCCCCGAGATTTTGCTCAGATTCTGTTAAGAGAAAACCAAAACAATTAAAATCAAATAATACTAAGCACATATTTATTTAAAATCAAATCTTAATATCAAAAGCAAATTAGCCTTCTCGTTCACACTGTAAACGCTATTTGTTGAATATATAAATATACTTGAATTTATTAGTATGTAGATTAATCCAACGATTATTAATAGAATAAACAATTTTATCAATAATTGAGTTAAATAAAAATAAAGTCATGTTAATGTACTCAATAACTAAGGGAATTGTGAATTAATAATAGTGATTTTAGTTTCGTTACAGACAGACAAACACACAATCTCCATTAAGAATATATATATATATATATATATAAAATATATATATAATAGTATATATATAAATATAAACGTAGTCGCAAAAATAGGACACCTCTTTTAATCCGGTTAATAAAAAAAAGTCTCGAGTGGCCTAAAGTCGGTGTCTGCACCAATCAGCAGAGTGTTATCCCCTTTTCACCAAGCGCTAGACCAAGGAGAAATGTGTTGCATTCGAGGTTGGAGCGCCACATTCTACCATCAGCTCCCTTACTTAACCGCTCTGATCTCTGTGCTACTCATACGCTTGAGTTGGCGAAGGCCGGTATCTTACCAAGAAACTTGTGATCCTAGACAAGCAATGCTCTACTGACTGAGCTAAACCAATCCTTTAGTATGAAACGAATGATTATAATCAATATTTGTTTAAGTATACTAGAAAGAGTATGCGTAAGTATTGTTTAATGTAAAAATAATTATAAAACTAACGAATTAAATAATAACGCATTATAAGAAGATTACAAACTGAATTTAATTGTATTTCATTTGGCTTCAATATATAAGTAATCAGTGATAGATTTATTTAAACTGTTGGAGAAAAAATCAATAATATTAGAGGTTAATAGCACTAAGTAATTATTTATTAAACCCAGTTTAAGACAAAGAAAACAGAATAAATCAAGGAAGAAGAAAGAAAAGAAAGAGAAAGAAGAAGAAAGAAGATATTAATAAGAAAATAGAATGCAGAGAAGAAGAAAGAAGAAAGAAAATCTAATGAAGAAGAAAACAATCGATAGGATGGAAAGAAAGAAATAAATAAGAAAGAAAGAAGAAAGAGAAAAGGGAAAACAATCCATAGATAGAGAAAAAAGAAAAAGAAAGAAAATCAATCCATAGGATGAAAAGGAAAGAAAGAAACAAATCAAGAAATCAGGGAATAAAAGAAAAAAGAAAAAGAAAAAAAGAGAAGAAGAAAGAAGAAAAGAAGCAAAGAAAGTAGAAGAAAAAAATAAGAAAAAAAAACCAGAAAGACAAGAAGGAAAGAGAGAGAAAAGAAAGAAGAAGAAAGAAAGAAAGAAAGAGAAAAAAAGAAAAAAATGGAAACGAAGAAGAAGGAAGAACAAAAGAAAGACAAAGAAAGAAAAAGAGAAATAAGACAACCAAAGAGTGAAAAAAGAAAAGAAAGAGAAAAGAAAAAAAGAAAAAAGAAAAAGAAAAGAAAGAAAAAAAAGATCTTAAAAAGAATGGAAGACGCAAAAAGAAGAAGAAAGCAGGACCAAGAAAGGAAAGAAAGAAAAAGAAAGAAAAGAAAAGAGAAAATCTGAAAAAAAGAAGGTGAAGTACGAAGAAAGAAAGAAGAGCAAGAAGAAAGAAAGAAGGGAAAAAAAAAGAAAAAGAAACAACCATAAGATGTGAAAGAAAGAAAGAAAAAAAAGAGAAAGGAAAAGATCTTTAAACAAGAAGTGGAAAGACCGAAGAAAGAAAGCAGGACCAAGAAGAAGAAAGAAGAAAAGAAAGAAAGAAGAAGAAAAGAAAGATTGAAAAAAGAAGTGAAAGACGAAAGAAAGAAAGAAGGAGCAGAAAGAAAGAAAGAAAGAAAGAAAGAACAATCCATAAGATGTGAAAGAAAGAAAAAAAGAAAGAAAGAATCCATAAGAAATGTAAAGAAAGAAGAAAGAAAGAAGAAAGAAAGAAGATCTAAAAAGAAGTGGAAGACGAAGAAAGAAAGCAAGGCACCAAAGAAAGAAAGAAAGAAAGAAGAAAGAAAGAGAAAGAAGAAGAAAGAAAGTAAAGAAAAGAAAAGAAAGAAAATAAAGGAAATACGATCTAAATTAGGGTGGGTAAGGGAGATGTTTGTATTTTTTCTTTTCTTTTTTTTCTTTTTTTTTTCTTTCTTTTGTGTTTTTTTATCCTTCGAATATCTTAATTAGGATTAACCAATTTAGTTCGATTCAGATTCTTCATCCAACATAGTTGCAATATTGCTTGTTTATCCATCACGGGTTTTGGGTGGGGGATTTAAGGAACGAATCTTCTGTAGTTCATCTGGTCTAACAAAGCTTACTTCCAGGAAGAAGGGAATTTTTACCATAAAAATGCATTGAACAATGATCATACTATAAAAATGCATTGGACATGATTTTTATTATAAAAATCCATTGAATATGATTTTTTTTATAAAAAATCATTGGAAATGATTTTACTATAAAAATGCATTGGACATGATTTTTATTATAAAAATCAAATTGAATATGATTTTTTATTATAAAAAATCATTGGAAATGAATTTAACTATAAAAATGCATTGGACATGATTTTTATTATAAAAATCCATTGAATATGATTTTTTTATTATAAAAAAATCATTGGAAATGATTTTTACTATAAAAATTCATTGGACATGATTTTTATTATAAAAATCCATTGAATATGATTTTTTATTATAAAAATTCATTGGAAATGATTTTTACTATAAAAATTCATTGGACAGATGATTTTTATTATAAAAATCATTGAATATGATTTTTATTATAAAATTCATTGGAAATGATTTTTACTATAAAAATGCATTAGAAATAATTTTTACTATAAAAATGCATAAAAATATTTGATTTTACTAATAAATGCATTAGAATCATATAAAATTTTTACTATAAAAATGCATCGGAAATGATTTTTACTATAAATTCATTGGAAATATTTTACAAAAAAAAATGCATTGGAAATTGATTTTTACTACAAAAATAATTGAAAATTAATTGAAAAAGGAAGGAAAACAAAAGACAAATAGTGGGAGAAAGAAAGAAATAAGGAAAGAAAGAAAATGACATAGAGTAACAAATAATATCTAAAAAGAAAGAAGAATATGAATAAATGAAAAAGAAAGAAAGAAAGAAAGAAAGAAAGAGAGGATGGTGACAAAAAAAGAAAGAAAGAAGGAAAGATAGAAAGAAAGAAAATAAGATAGCCCAAGAAAGAACGAACGAAAGAAAGAAAGAAAGAAAGAAAAAGAAAAAAAGAAAAAGTGATAGATTAAGATTTACAAAAGAAAAGTAGATGAAAAAAAAGGAAGAAAAATGAAAGAAAGAAAGAAAAAGAAAAGAAGAAAAATCAAAATAGATCTAAAGAAATGAAATATGAAAGAAAGACGAGCAAGAAAGAAATAGACATAGGATGAAAAGAAAGAAAGAAGAAAAAAAAATTTGAATAGTGAAAGAAGAACGAACTAAGAAAAAAAAAGAAAAAAGAAAAGAACGAAGAACGAAAGAAAGGGAAAAAGAAAGGAAAGAAAGAAAATAAGATAGTAAAAGAAAGAATAACGAAAAGAACGAACGAAACAGACAGAAAGAAAGAACAAAAAAGAAAATTGGATAATGAAAAAAACGAACGAAAAAACGAACGAACGAAAGAAAGGAAGAAAGGAATAAAAAAGAAAGAATAGAAGTAAAGAAAGAAGAAAAAAGAAGAAAGAAGAAAAGAGAAGAAAGAAAGAAAGAAAGAAAGAAAGAACGAAAACAGATAGAAAGAAAAAAGAAAGAAAGAGAAAGAAGAACGACAGTCCAGACAGACAGTAAGAATGTGATAGTTAAAGAGAACGAACGAAAGAAAGAAAAAGAAAAGAAAGAAAGAAAGAAAGAACGAAGACAGACAGACAGAAGAAAGAAAAAAAAGAAAATGTGATAGAGAAAGAAAGGACGAACGAAAGAAAAAAAGAAGGAAGGAAGAAAGAAAGAAAAAAGAAAGAAAAGAACGAAAGAACGAACGAATGCCAGAAAGAAAGAAGAAAGAAAGAAAGAACGAAAAGAAAGAAAGAAGAACGAGAAGAAAAAAAGAAAGAAAAAAGAAAGAAGAAGAAAAGAAAGAAAGACGAACGAAAGAAGAAAGAAAGAACGAACGAAGAAAAGGAAGCAAGAAAGAAAGAACAAAAGCAGAAAGAAGAAGAAAGAAAGAAGAAAGAAAGAAAGAACGAACGAAAAAAGAAGCAAGAAAGAAAGAAGAAAGAGAAGAAAAGAAAAGAAAGAAAAGAAAGAAAGAAAGAAAGAAAGAAAGAAAGAACGAAAGGAAAAAAGAAAAGGGAATTGTGAGTTAAAAAAAAAACATTCCAAAAACAAAAAAAAAAAACATGTAGCGATTCATAAACAATCCTCTGATAAAGTCAGAAATCAACGCCAAACAAGAAGATATGGAAAAGTTCCCGATTTATGCCGATAAGATCAAGAGGAACGCGGAGAGAAGAAGAAGAAGAAAAAAAAGAAAGAAAATAAAAGAACAGGAAAAAAAAACCGCGGGAAGACAGTGGCGCTCACATCGCCGCAGGAAAATTAGCAAGCGGCGAATTTGAGCTTCGACTCAGCCTCGATTTGACATCAAGACTGCAAACAATGATTGATGAACGTGCCTTTTGAGCGCGAAAAAATAATAAAAAAAAAACACTCCTTGATCAACAGGTGGGGGAGGGGCGAAGTTGAAGAGGGGTTGGGTAAAAATCCAGTAAATGAATAACAAAAACCAAAAAAAAAATACAATTACAAAATCAATGGTTTCTATGTTTTATTTTATTATTACCATTTTTGTTACTTATTTTCTTGGAAAATTCTTTATATTAATACTCGTTTCTCTGAATGTTTGAGATGAGGCTTGAAGATTATTATTAGCGTTATTCGGACTATTGTCCCCATCTTCATTGTTATTTGTACAACGTTTCGGCCGATATACCCTCCGGCCTTCTTCAGGTATTTCTTGTCGGACTCGGGAACCTTCTCGGACTCGGGAACCTTCTTTTCGAACTCGGAAACTTTCTTGTCGTATTCGGGAGCCATCACGAAACTTTGAAATACCTGAAGAAGGCCGGAGGGTATATCGGCCGAAACGTTGTACAAATGACAATGAAGATGGGAACAATAGTCCGAATAACGCTAATAATACTAGTTAATACTCGTGTTCCTTAATTGTACGACCGTTGTTATCTTGCAACATCCTCCGGTTAAAAAAGACCAGTATATCCACAGGTCTTGCTAATTATTATTACTAGCAAATATATGCACCCTCCGGGTGCAAGTATTTAAGTTTTAATGTAATAAAATATTGTATTAAATTAGAAAGTCTAATGAAACTAAATAAGAATACAGATAAAAAGATTTGAAACAGAGGGGGGTATAATAAAAGATTTGAAACAGAGGGAGTATATAAAAATAGAAACACTGAAACTTACTCTTCCATCACTCTCGTCTTTCATTGTTATTTTTTCTAATTTAAGTATTTAGTTAAAAGAGGAAGTAAAGAATAAAATGACAGTTATTTTATCTTGTTAATGGATTTCATTTAAGATTTATTGAAGAGATTTTTGATTATATTCATTAAAATAAAACCAAACAGAAATCAATAATACTAAGCACATATTTATTAAATTCGATTTTTTAATATTAATATGCAAATTAGCCTTCCCGTTCACACTGTAAACCGCTATTTCGTTGTATATATAAATATAATTGCATGTTGTCAGTATGTTGACATAGTTAACAGTATTAATAATGTAAGACAATTTTATTAATAATTGAGGTTTAGATAAAAATAAAATCATGGAGAATGTGATGTCAATAACTAAGAGAATTGTGACTTGAGTAGGAATATAGTTTCGGTTACAGACAGAAAAACACACAATCTCCATTATAATAAGATTTCACTAATTGTGAGTTTTTCACACCAGCGTTAGCTGATGTTGAGTCTGAGCGACAACAAGTCTCCTGAGTTCTCCAGGACTCTTCTGGGTATTCTAACCGATTTCAGCAATGCTGTTATTTGGATGGTCCCAATTTTTCCTCTGATTTCCAGTTCCTTCAATCTTTTTTTCCAAGCTTTTTGGAACCGTTCCAAGTACAGCAATTACAATTGGTATAAACTTTGATTCTCATATTCCACAGCTTTTTCAATCTCTGACAAGGTCCAGGTATTTATCCATCTTTTCGTTTTCCTTCATCTTTACCCTGTGATCAGCTGGAACTGCGAAGTCTACCAGTTGACAAGTTTTCTTTTTTTGTTATTATTATTATTACTAGCAAATATATGCACCCTTCGGGTGCAAGTATTTAAGTTTTAATGCAATAAAATATTGTATTAGATTAGAAAGGCTAATTAAACTAGATAAGAATGCAGATAAAAAGATTTAAAACAGAGGGAGTATAATCAAAAAATAGAATAACTGAAACCTACTCTTCCATCACTCTCGTCTTTCATTGTTATTTTTTCTAATTTAAGTATTTAGTTAAAAGAGGAAGTAAAGAATAAAATTACAGTTATTTTTTCTTGTTAATCGATTTCATTTAAGATTCATTGAAGAGATTTTTGCTTATATTCATTAAAATAAAACCAAACAGTTAAAAATCAATAATACGAAGCACATATTTATTAAAATGAAATTTTTAATATCAATATGCAGATTAGCCTTCCCATTCACACTGTAAACCACTATTTTGTGGTATATATAAATATAATTGCACGTTATTTGTATGTAGGTATGGTTAACAGTATTAATAATGTGAAACAATTTTATTAATAATTGAGGTTTAAATAAAAATAAAAATCATACAGAATATGGCGTAAATAACTAAGGGAATTGTGACTTGAGTAGCGATATAGTTTCAGTTACAGCCAGAAAAACACACAATCTCCATTATAATAAGATTATTATTATTATTATTATTATTATTACTCCTTTTTAGTTTTTCACACCAGCATTAGCTGATGGTATTTCACTGGAGTCTGAGTGACAACAAGTCTCCTCAGGTCTCCAGGACTCGTCTGCGTATTCTAGCCGATTGCAGCAAGGCAGTGGTCTGGATGATCTCAATTCTTCCTCTCATTTCCAGATCCCCTAGTCTTTTGACCAAGTTTATTGGGACCGTTCCAGGTGCATCAACTACAATTGGTATAACTTTCACTTTCATATTCCATAAATCTTTCAATTCTTTCAGTTTCTTATCCCCAATCACTACAAATGCACACGATACTGCGAGCCAAAATATTAGCCATGTGTGGCGACCCAGGATGAAACCCTAATGGCCGAGTAGGCCATGACACGCAGCATTTTACCCTGGCCCTTCCATAGGCTAGACGGGCGGTCGGAGAGGCCCTCTCCGATCAATCGGCTTGTCACGTCAAGTCCTATGATTTTCCTAACTCTATTGCCCTTATGGCAAGATCCAACCCTTTTTATCATATATATGCTAGAACATGGTATGGAAGAGCGTGGTGTAATGGTTAAAGTCATGGGAAATGGACTTGTCGCCCCGAGTTCAAATCCTGGATGTGGTAATTGCATTTCACTTAGCGCTAATACCCTTGAGAAAGGTATGAATCCTACTCTCCCTCCAGCTATGGGTAAATAGTAGGGCAGATTGGGCCTTTAACCTTGGTTTGGCAACCGGTCTAGAGAAGGAAAACTCTGAATTCAAACCTGTTGAACTCCGCTTAAGAAATTGACCTTTGGTCACATCCTGCTCGTGCGGAGGGGTTGGTAAATATACATATATCTTCTAGAAGGTGGTGGTTGAGGTTCGTCATGTCCTCGGTATGACGCTAAATTCTATCTGATAATGATACTCCAGTTCTGGAGGTCTGGGGAATGTGGAGCACCCCTTCATCACTATTGCTCCCTGGTCCACTCTGACCCGGAGAGGTTGTACCTGTTAGGGTTCCATCGATGGGTTAAATCGTAAAAATGTATTTATATAAAAATTGTGTATCCATTAAGAATTTATTTATATCAAAACTTTATCGGTATTAAATGACCCACTGAGGTTGCTATGCCGTAAAACAAAACAAACAAACTGGCTAAGCATTTTACCAGCGAGGGAGATTAACTTTACGGGAGTGTTCCATTCTCACTTTGGAGGTAAGGTAGCATCCACCTTCGCCTTGTACTAGATTAAAGACACATTTTCAATCATTTTGTTACAATTATCCCCCCCTCTGCTTTGAGAGTGGGTATGTACCCTGTTTTCAAATATATTTTAGTTTTCGTAGAAATTAACTAGGTTGGCGTCGTCTGTGGTTGAAGAAATTTCCTCTTTTTCAGCAAGAAAAACTATTGTACTACAACCGCTGGTAAGTTTGGTCTCGTTTCTTTGCTGTTGGTTTTTACGGGATCTAAACACGCCCCTGGGGTCCAGTGGCTTTGGCCATGGATCTTTACAAGTTAAAAGGGTTGATCCCAGGGGGCCATCCCCCCAGGCAATACCTGCCCCCTTGATTAAAAGAGGTAGGGCTTTGTTTATTGCCCAGCGCCTGAGGCGCCCCCTTGAGGGGATGCCGACAGGATCGACGCAATTTTTTCCACCTGCCACCCATGACTCTTGGCTTGTGAGTGGTCCCACATAAAAACGAGACCTTGTGTCCAACCCATACAAGTGGCGTATGAGGTAAATATGTGTTAGTAGCAGTCGGTGGTTGAAGAAATGTTATTTTCAGCAAGAACAACTAGTGTACTACAACTGCTGGTAAGTTTGGTCTCGTTTCTTTGCTGTTGGTTTTTACAGAATGTCAACGCGTCCTTCGTGGTGGGTGACCTTTACAAGTTAATAGCGTCGATCCCAGGGGATTATCCCCCCAGGCAACACATGTCCCCTCGATTTAAAGAGGCAGGGCTGGGTTTATTGCTCAATGCCTGAGGCGCCCCCTTGAGGGGAATGCCGAAGGGATCAACGCAATTTTTCACCTGCCACCAATAAGCTTCGGTTTGTGGATGGTTCCACGTTAATAGGGCTTTGTGCCTAACCCGTACATGTGGGGTACGAGGTAAATACCATGTAAACCGTTGTTGGGTTATTTTATGCTGAAAACGTTTTATTCATTCTTGTTGGGTTTTACGGCATTAAACCCTTGTTGGGTTATTTCATGCCGAAGACGTCTTGTTTTATTCTTGATGAATATTCAGATTTTTTTAAACTCCTTTTATATCTAAACTATAAATGGTACTCTAATAGGTCTGAAGTGGAGCACCACATCTACCATCAGTTCCCCACTTTACCTCACAGCTCCAATATAATATAATATATATATATATATATATATAAAGTAAAGTCGTCGGTGGCCTAAAGTCGGTATCAGCCGGACAGCGAGGGAGTGTATCCCCATTTCATTAGCGCTAGACAAAGGAGATTGTTTCGGTGTCGGGGTGGAGCGCCACACCTACCATCAGTTCCTCACTTTACTGCACAGATCCCTCATACGCTGAGTAGGCGAGGGTTGGTATCGAACCCGGAATATTGTGGTTCCTAGCCTAACGCTCTACCGCACATGCCCGGTATTATATATTTATATATACTTAGTTATCTAACATAGTTTTTACAAACAAGACTTTTTTTTTTTCAGTAACAAGAGGTTAACTATAAATTTTTGATAAATAAATACCAATGATTTTGTAAAATATTTAAAATTTAATTAATAGATGCACGCAACACATTATTTGAGGCAGGGTGTGTGGGGGGGGGACAGAATTAAGTTTCTTTTACTTTAATAAATTTGATTTTACTTATGATATAAAAACTCTGAAAAATTTTTTTCTCTTAATACTCCCTCCCACCCAGACAATATATTTCAGAAATTCATTTCATAGTCTTTTTAAAAAAGCCTCTAGTCATAACTTTTTGGCTACATTAAATTTCAATTTATCTAACGGTGCAAAAATGTAAACATTGTTTTTCGTTCATTATTTCCGTTAGCTCAGTTTTTTTTTTTTGGGGGGGGGATTATCATCGGGAGTTTTTATTTCTCTTAAATGGACAAAAAATTTGAAGATTTATGCAAGTTTCATTGTGTTAAATATAGGGGTGTGGGGGGTAAATTTCAGAGCAAATTGGTGGTACCTATTAACCTGGCTTGCAGCCTAACATTAGCATTTATGGCTTTAGTTAAATAATCTGTTCAGATATATTCAGGTAATTCTTTGCTCTGTTCGGAAGCCTAACTTCGGAAATTAAAAAATAAATATTTTAGCGAATAAAAGTGAATTTGCTAAGAGCAATACTTTTTTACACTTTAATTTCCTTAAGACCGCCCCCACCCCTCATTGTTGGAGACTGGCTTCACTGTTTTGAATTCTGTTTTTTAAATATTTTTTTTGAATTAATAATATTTTTTAATAATTAATAATTAAATAATTTAATGATTTTTTTAAAATAATTATTTATAAAAATCATAAAAATTTATCTTTATTTTATTTTTATTATAATATTTTGATTTTTTAATTTTTATCTTATTTCTATTAAAAAAAATTTTTTAATTAATAATAATTAATTAAATTGAATTAATAATTTTTTTTCTCAATGTTGATACATTAATGAATGAAAGATATAATGCATCATTTATTTTTATTTAAAAACGTCTACTTTTATTTTTTTATTTTTTTTTTTTTTTTTTTTTTTTTTTTTTTTTTTCGTTAACTAGGTACCACGTATCTAAGAGGCGTAACACATTTTCAAAGATACGTAGTTCGAAGTTAACTGACCTGAAAAAAATGTAGAAGTTTTTAAATAAAATAACTGTATATCTTTTCATTAATATAACACTGAAAATTTCATTAAATTCGGTTAATTCCCTGATTCTTGTTGATAAAGGGATGCTCCAGAATTGGAACCTCACCATCAGATAGTTTAACGTAATTCCCAGGACATGAAGACCCTCGGCCACTTTTATTATATGTGCTAGAAGGAAGTGGCTGAGGGTCTTCATGTCCTGGGAATGACATTAAACTATTTGATGGTGAGGTTTGGGCAATCATATAGATGCTAGGGCTCGATATGACCAACCGTTTGATCCTGGGGGGGGGCTCTCTGACCTACCGTCTATCCCAAGTAAAGGCCAAAGTGTAGTGTTGCATGTCATGAACTGCTCAACCACCTGGCTTCTATCCTTAAGCATCACGGGTCACCACCTATGGCCAACAGGTGGCCCCATTGTTTACATTTTTGCACTGTTAAATCAATTGAAATTTAACGTAGCCAAAAAATGGAGAATTCTTTAAAAATTCTATGAAATATCAACGGTCCGATTTTCACAAATTTCCATAATTACTTTGCTTTTTTATTAAAATATTTTTTAAATAGTTTTCCTAAAAAAGAAAAGGATGTATATATTATATTTTTTACCATTTATTTTATGAAATATGAAATAAATAAACCGACAAAAAATTTTCTTTTTTTTTTTTTTTTTTTTTTTTTTTTTTTTCTATAAAGAATAGTCTGAATAATCATATCAGGATTTTTATAAGTTTATATGCGAAAGTTCTTCCTTTTTTTTTTTTTTTTTTTTACAAAGAACCATGAATACAGAATTCTAAAAAAAATCAAAGAAATTGACCTTGTAAAAAAAAAAAAAAAAAAAAAAACTGTTTTACTTATTTTTCAAGAGAACCGTGAGTAATTTTTCCCCAATCGAATAATTTTATCTTATAATTAACTGTTTTTCTTTGTAACAACTCTTCATAGACGTTATTTTTTTTTGCGAGATTTAAAAAGGTAAAAAAATATTTACGTTTCTTCCTTCAAAACTGATCACGTGACATATTTTGATGGTACCTAGTTTACCCCACCCCCAACCCTTTGGACGGTGGCAAGATACAACACAAGGTCAATTATTTAAGTGGTAAAACATGCTGTAAAACCCAAACAATAACAATCCTCCTCTGCCAATAGAAAAAAAAGATACTATAGTAGTTACAAATGCAGAATAGCGCGCAAGAGATAATATCATTAGAATCGCATTTTGCGTATAAATAGTATTAGATCACGAAACTCCCGAAATACCTGACCCTAATACTAACCCGCCCTGTCGGCTGGGGCGTTAGAATACACCGACTGCACCTCTGCAGAGGGGTAAGACTCTCCAAAATGGGGCTACCTGATGGCCGTGGGTGGCGACCCGTGATGCTTAAGGACGGAGTCTTGCTGGATGAGCAGTCTTACTTGGGCTAGACCGGCGGTCGGAGAGGGCCCCCTCCGATCAATCGGCTGGTCCCGCCCTAGCACCTATATGATTGCCCCAACCCTATTGCTCTTATAGCAAGCCCCCAAACACTTTCCATCTTATGGGTGCTAGAAGGCGGTGGCTGAGGGTCTACATGTCCTGGGAATGATGTTAAACTCTATCTGAGGGTGAGGTTACAGTTTTGGAGGTTTGGGGAATGTGGAGCACCCCTTCATCACCATTGCTCCCTGGTCCACTCTGACCCGGAGTGGTAGTACCTGTTAGGGTCCCATCCATGGGTTAAATAGAAAAATGTATTTTTAAAAAAATTGTATTATCCATTAAGAATGAATTTATTTCAAAACTTTATCGGCATTAAATGACCCACTGAGGTTGATATGCCGTAAAACAAAACAAACCTAATCCTAGCGTCTAAATGTTTCTGTTATCACAATGAAATGTAATGCTTTTTTATACATATCTAATATCGCTTGCCCTTATTCCCAGCATCTCAAAGGTTTCAGGTATTTCTGTGAGATTTAATGCTTTTTATACGTAATCTAATGATATTATCACTCGCGTGCTATTCTATAGTATAACCAATGCTTTTATACATAATCTAATATTATCTCTTGCGCGCTATTCTGCATTAGTAAAGTCTTTTACCAGATTATTTGAAGTGAGCACATACGTGCACTCACTCCAAATAAACTTAAAAATTTGTTTGGAAATGAGATACAGCGCATGTGCACACAACTCAGCATATAGCCGGAAGTTTGGTTTTGGGGAGAGGTGATAAAACTGGTCATATCACTACACGGATCTATCTTGCTAGGCTCACTCACCGATCGATTCATTCAAAAATAAAAATAAAATTCTTGCATTCTCTCCTTGCGCAGCTCCCTTCACCAAAATACCTCATTCGCTCTATGCATGTATCCTAATTAAAAATTTCCCAATATTGATGATTGGCGATGGAGGGGGTGGGAAAAAATTGAAAATAAAAACCCCAAGAAACTGAAAAACACATGTAAACAAAAATTGTGGGTCATTTTGGTTTCCCCCTTTCCCTCAGCTATTGTGTGGGCCCGCCGACTGTCTTCCGCACTTTGTTGTTTGAAAGCAAGCCGGTCAGTGCCTCAATATGGGATAACTTGGGATTGGGGTCCTGGATATGTCCTATAAGAAAAAATTGGGGTTGATGATCATTCAGCCTCCTAACTAAAAGGATCTATGTTGTATGCAGTTTTGGCTTTTTCTTGTTTTTTTTTCTTTTATTTTACAGACTTTGTTTGTCTATCTAAGGGATGGGGTCCCGAGACAGGATCCCCGTCAGTGCTGACCATAATGGGCAGGCAACAATGTCTCTACTCCTGCCCCCGTTCTCACACACAAGCTTGCGACATTTATCCACCTTTCGTTGAATGTCATGGGTTCGAGCATCCTACTATCACGCCTAATCCTTACCTTAAGCTGATGCTTAAAATAACAGATCAGATTCTAACAGGAAAATTCCTCGTCCTCATGCAATCCCTTGTTTCGCGTCGACCATATCACCATTCTAGCTACCAGCCTGATTTTCAATCCACCATATCTGCAAGCCGATGAACGATGGTCAATTGCTTGCAAGGTAATATTTGAAGTGAGCACACTCGTGCGCAAGTGTGTCATCGGCATATAGCCGCAATGGTCATACTATTCATGAGTCTGCTGGGTTCATTCACTGTCCATAACTTTCTGTGATTGTTTTACGATCATGATTTTCAGATTTCATTGATAATTCCTAGTTTTTTTAATCTCTGATGTTATAATAGAAATTTATTAAAAAACCTTGCCCCATACTATTGGCCTTGTGCCATAACTAAGCTACGCTTAGTAAGTATAAAGGTACGTATTCCGCTTTCTTTTAACTCGTTCGATACGAACCAGATTTTTGGTACTAAAGTAGGATAGCGCGCAAGAGATAATATCCTTATAAAAAGTATTACATTTCACAGAAATACCAATTTACTTTGAAAATGACTACCACTACCACAAGTATCTTGAATTTTATTTGGTACTTTCAGTTTCTGGGTTTTTTATTTTATTTTACCTAACCCCTCCATCGCCACGAAATCATTCGAAGCACGTATTGCGTGCAAATCTTCAAAACCATTCGGAATTGGGATATCTTTAGTAGAATAAAGCCATAGAGAGAATGTGTTATTTTTGTGAAAGTAGGTTGCACAGGAAAGAATGCAAGCGTTTATTTTTGGATGAATCGGTCGGCGAGTGTACCTAGCTAGTTAGAACCATGTAACAGCATGACCAGCTTTATCACTAGTTCGTATTTCCTCCCCAAATGAATGCTATTTACTAAATATCAAAAATACACATTGAACTGCCTTGAACGGATATTTCAAGTTAAAAAAAATTCTCAAAATAAGGAGGCAGTTTAAATCTTTTTTCGATACTCTTCCGCCCCGGCCTTCTGCTCAAAAACCACTTGCTGGTGGCTGTTGAAAAAAACACAATCTACGATTGAAGTCCGTAGAACGAAGCGGTGTCACTTTGAAAAAAAACAAAACAACTTAGGGCGTTTTTCCCGAAAATCCAAGCCTAACCCCATAGTTAAAATAAAGTTTTATTAACAAAATTTGTGGGTTCAGTTTTTTTCTGGGTCACCATACTGTATACAGTTACCCAGAAAAAACAGAACCCAAATTATTTATTTATTTTCCCATTAAACTAACCCCAGCACTATCCTAACCTCTTTTTTCCAGCAACCACCGGCTAGCTGTTTTGAGGCCGGGACAGAACTCCGCGACTATACCCCTTTTTTCCTTTTGAATCTTACCGAAACCATGGTAGAGAGAAAAACTTTTTTTTACAAATTATATATATATATATTCACACACATTATTAAATAGAGAACTGAAGTCTTTGATATAAAATTTTCTTTTTTGTGTGTGTGTGATAATGATGAACAATGAAAATTCTATTTTGGCATCTTTGAGTAGAATCACAAATAATTTATATTTGAAATTAATTTTATCCAATTGGAAAGATGGAACTGAATCGAGCCTGAAAATTTCTTATGATCATGGTTATTAGATCACTGGATTTCTTTAAAGTCAGAAGACAACAACATTGACTGTTTTAAGATTTTTGCCGACTTAAAATAGAGAATCTTAAAATTAAGTTTCATGAATAAATCTGTCTCAAAAGGAATCGGTAAATTCACTGATTATATTAAAAAATTCTTATACACTATATATTCGTATTTCCTTTTCTATTCTTAAGTTTGGGGGTGGGGTGTAAAGAAGGAAAAATCTATTTCCAAACTAAAAATGATGGATTTCATTTTCATCAGGTTTTTCTAATAATATGGATTCTATCTCTAGATTCATAAATCATATTATTTTTTTTTTTTTTTTTTTTTTTAATTTTTAAAAAAAAAAAAAAAAAACTAATCAAATTCTCCGTTATTTTCCAGCTGGGCCCAAACTCCCGATTCTCATGGAAGAGTACGAGAGCATGTGTCAAGACATGGTCGTCAAGGTTACCCGCTACATCGACAGTAAAGGCTGGTTACTCATGAGGAACCAAGAGGGCGTCATGGTCTACCAGAAAAGATCTAACGACTTTCCTGGTATGATGTTCAAGGTGGAAGGGTTGGTCAATGGCCCACCCGAGCAGATCTTCAAGTACCTCGAGTTGGCCCCCAACTCCCAGCGTCTCGAGTGGGACAAGCGTCTCGCCGGCGTTGACCACCTGGAAGTCATAAATCCGAACATAACCCTCACGAGGTCCTACACGACTGCCGAGTTAGCGGGGATCATCACCGCCCGGGATTTTATCGACCTAATTACAACGGTGAAGACTAGTGATTACATGGCTCATTTTGCCGTAAGTGTTACTGGTGACAAGTTTCCTATCCAGGTGGGCTTTGTTCGCGGCTTTAACTATCCCAGCGGAATATTTTGTTTTGTGTGCAGGGGGAACCGAACTCGACGAATGTTGTGTGCATACTTCAACCGGATGTGAGAGGGAGCGTCCCCAGTGAACTCATTGACGCAGTCATGCCCTCTTCCTGTGAAGAATTCTACAGATGCCTGCGACATTATCTGGAGAAACAGAAAAAGGCCTAAAATTGGTTATGAGTAAATGTTCAGACCTTCATTTTTGTTATTTCTTTAATTTCTTATTTTGTTGCATACCCTCTTCATTACTTCTTTACTTATTTCTTCTGGCCGTCTTTGGAATCTTATAACATCTTGTCTTGGTCTGGAATCTTCTAAGGTCTGGACTTCTCTTGGGGACTTCGGGTCTGGTCTTCTATTGCTATGTTCTTGCTGGCTGGTCGTCCTAGATTCATTTCTTAGTCTTGTTACCAAGACATTCATCCACCACAAGAACATATTACTTATACAAATTTTTTTATTTCCTTAACTATACATAATCCTCTAACATAGCGCGCGTGAGTTCCAGTTTAGACAGAGCATAAATTGGCCAACCACTCTGCCTGATGTCCAACTGCAAACTGGGGACTCTGAAAAAGGTCCCACGTGACTTCACATATTTGGCGGGCGTCTGTAATTTTCCATGGAAGGACCCGGCCATGATATGAAAAGGGTCATCCCCTCAAATTACAGGGGATTGACAATGCAAACGCATAGATTATGTAACAATTTTATGTACGAGTTATACAAGGTCTCTCTAGTTGAACTGATATATTTTTATATAAATATTCAGGTATAGCAACCTTGATTTTAAACACACACACCACGCTGACCCGGAGTGGTAGTACCTGATAATGTTCCATCTATGGTTTAAATAGAAAAATGAGTTTGAAAAAATGTGAATACCCCTCGAGCATAAATAGAACAAAATGTCTTCGGCTTAAAATAACCCAACAAGGTTTGATATGCGTAAAATCCACACAATAACCCCCCCATGCACACACACACACACAGCCATATATACATGAAAACCTTCAATTAATGATACTTAACTTACAATCGTTTAAGTGATCTTGTCTAGTCACGAAAATGAAACTTATAAAATTCTCTCAACCTTTTAGTTAACTAACATTTAACAAGTTAAAACAGGCTTATCATTATCGGATAGCCGGTAGATTGAAAGATTAACCTTAATGTAATGGAAACCGTCTCAGGAAATAGACACTATGAAACTAGTTCAAACCTTGGTTAGGCAACCAGTCTAGAAGGAAAACTCTCAATTCAGACCTGTTAAACTCCACCACAGCAAAACAATCTCCCTGGTCTAGCGCTAGTGAAAAGGGGATAGACACCCTCGCTGACCTGCTGATTCCAACTCTAGCCCACTCCACTGCCAAACAAATTTATTTTACGGCATATCCATCCTTGTTTAAAACAAAAAATTGAATACCCACCAAGCATGAGTAGAACAAAACGTTATCAGTATAAAATAACCCAACAATGGTTGATCTGCCGTAAAATTCAAACCAAACCAACATTTAAATCGTATATACAGTATTCTACCAACCCCTCCACACGAGCAGGATGGGACACGGGGTCAATTTCTTAAGCCGAGTTTAACGGGTTTGAATTGAGTTTTTTTTTCTCCGAGACTGGTTACCTTAGCAATGATTAAAGAACACATTCCCTACTACTTATCCATAGCTAGAGGGAGAGCATTTGGATGCATACCTTTCCCAAGGTGATTAGCGCTATGTGAAATGCAAAGAACCTCGTCCAGGATTTGAACTCTGATGGACGAGTCCATTTCCTACGATTCTAACCTTTAGACCACGCGCCTCCATACATTTAAATAGCAAATAGGATATCATTTGTTCGCTGCGTAAAACAGGAAGGTAGGGAGACCATGCCTACGCTTTAAACATGTCTGCAAGAGAGAGATGAAGACATGCCACATCGACATCAACACATGGGAGGCTTGTGCAGAAGATCGTACACCCTGGCGCCTCCTCGTCAAACAAGGAACGAAAAGGAGTGAAAAAGAGAGGAAAGAAGCCGCCGCAGAAAAGAGAGCCAAAAGGAAGGAGACACAACAGCATCACCGATTGTTTGCAATCACTGCACCAGAGATTGCCATTCAAATATAGGTCTCTTCAGTCGATGGACCGATGCCAACAAACCAATAGGAACTTAATCGAAATAGGTACCACATAATTTTCTGTTACTCTGGAAAACTTAACATAGGAAAATATTTCTTTTTAATTATATTGTCATTTTTAGGAAGCGCGTGGTGTAATGGTTAAAGTCATGGGAAATGGACTCGTCGCCCCGAGTTCAAATCCTGGACGTGGTAATTGCATTTCACTTAGCGCTAATACCCTTGGGAAAGGTATGAATCCTACTCTCCCTCCAGCTATAGGTAAATAGTAGGACAGACTGGGTTCTTTAACCATGGCTAGGTAACCAGTCTAGGAGAAGGAAAACTCTGAATTCAAACCTGTTGAACTCCGCTTAAGAAATTGACCTTGTGTCGTATCCTGCTCGTGCGGAGGGGTTGGTAAATATATATATATATTGTCATTTTTAATTTTGAAACCTAATAGTCATATCAAGATTCTTGAAGATGAAATTTGATGCATACCTTTCCCAAGGATATTAGCGTTAATGTGAAATGCAAGCAGCCTCTGCCAGGATTTGAACTCTGATGGACGAGTCCATTTCCTACGAGTCAAACCATTAGACCACGCGCCTACATGCATTTTAAATAGCAAAGAGGATATCATTTGTTCGCTGGGTAAAAAAGGAAGCGTATTTTTACGTTTTTCTTTTGTGTTGGTTTTCAGTTTCGTTTTGCCCATAATGGACTTACGAAGAAATAAAAATCCCGATTTAAATAAGTCATGGGTAAACCGTGGCCGGCGGTACTTTTGTTGAATAGAAGCGTCTAATGGCTTTTTTGAATAGCCCGCCTAATTTCACATATCGTCAAATGAATAAATTAGAAAAAACAATTTTGCTTTTATGCGCATTTTTATTATATTATTTCCATATTTAATGTTACCTTTTCAATTAAAAACTGACAAGTGAAATTATTTAATCATCAAATTGTTTAATATGCACATGTGATTCAAAGTCGTTTTAATAAAATTAGCAAAAATATTCAAATATTCTTTTAATAATTTTTTTTGTAGAAATGGCAAGCACTAACTTGTTGCTCTTGATATCAACTGTTACATAATTATGGATCCCTAATATCTTTTTAAGGTAGTATAGAAATCCTTATGGCGATCAGTACAGCTGATGGCCTTGAGAGTGAGTGACAATGCTTGACCTCACTCTCACCTTGCGTTCTGGGGATGGAACGTGAGAACGGAAGTCAATAGAAGCCCCTTTCCGGTTTAAGGTGTAAGCAAATCAGTTAGTCAGTTGGAGAGTTAGAAGTTAGAAGCTAAGCTAGCAAGATGTGAGCTCACTGCGTGATTGTCTGGTCTGGGGTTCATGAATAAAGTAACACCATTGTAAATCGAAGTCTTGTTGTTATTACTAAAAGCTAACAATGACACAAGGCTTCTGATAAGAAATGATCCCCGACAAAGACCCGGAGTCCCCAAGAAACACCACGACAAGACCAGACCAAGATAGAAGATAGATGATAGACGATCAGAAGACGGCCGGAAGAATAGACCAGAGTAAGACGTAAGAAGTATACAACGTATAGATATTTAGTGCCGTCAAAGAAAAGGCACTACGTAACAATATATCTATTTGGTACCGTGACGACGCCGCTACGTTACACAACTATGTCATCAAAGAAAACTTGTATATGCTCCGGATGTGCCACAAATAACTTTTGACACGTGGCCTAGTGGATAAAGGAGTCAGTTTAAGACAGTTCTAAGTAGACTGCAGGTTCAATCCTGGTCAAGGGCAGCAGTAACATAGAATAATAACACTGATTTTATAAAGAAATTGAGGCAGCACAAAAATATTAACCTAATTTGGGGGTGCAGCTGAGTTCAGATTTGAAATCCGTTTTTACTTATCACCTCTAGTAAATGAAAATCCCAGAATGTTTCTAGCTTCCAATTGCAGATTTACATCTCTTCATCTTCAACAAATTACCTTCATTCTGTTTTACTAAAGGATAAATAATTGCAGATTTGAATTTCCTGAACTTTCTTTTCTTTCGTTTCTTTTCCTGATTTTTTTTAGACGGGGTGTTGTAATAACACTGGTTTACAAAGAAATTGAGGCAAGTACAAAAATAGCTGTTTTAACCTAATTTGGAGGTGCTGAATTCAGATTTGAAATCCGTTTTTACTCATCACCTCTATTTATTTTTTTAGATATGCATACTGTACATTTTGTACACATACTGTACATAAAGGCATATATGCATTCAGGGTTAATTTCTAATATTGTGTGACTTGTCTTCTTTTTTAGTTATTATGCAATAAATGTAAGTCGTAGCATTACATTATATATATATATATAATATATATATATATATATTAATGAGGAAGGGCCGGTGTTGCTTTTTATAAACCGTCGAGAGAAAGGCCTCGAAACGGTTTGCACACTCTCTCCTGATGAGCCCATTCAGTTTGTAAACATCTTTTGAATTTTTTCATTTTATCATATTCATATATATATATGTATATATATATATATATATATATATATATATATATATCAAGACGAATTTTGGCAGTTAAGCGCAGTCAACACGTCTCAATCAACAGCCAGTAGTGCGCAGGAGATTGTCGTCCCTCGCAGCGCAGGAGGAAGGGGTCCCTCGACAATTGTGTTATACAATCTTTTGGGTTAGAATTTCCAACGACGCACATTTTATTGCCTTACATATGATTTAATTTTACTAAGTAAAATAAGTATTAATTTAAGTATTTAAGTTTTAATGTAAAAATATGAAGAAATAAATAACGAACACACACACATACATACATATGTATGTATGTATGTATATATGAGAGAGAGATTGAGATATATATGAATATATATATTTATGTATAAATATAGATAGATAAATATATTCAGATATATTAGATAGAGAGGGGGGATAGGGAGAGAGAGAGAGGGAGACATATATAGATAGATTGATCGATAGATAAAGATAAATATGAAGACAATTTGATATAGGAAGGTCCTTGCTATCATCATCACGTCGCGCAATTAGCACAGATATCCATGACAATCTTTCGCCAACCTTTCCTATCATTCATTGCCCTTGGGAGGTCTTCTGTGCAGCAACCAGCATCCCCGCATAGTTGGTCAATGTAGGTCCTTGCTGGCCGGCCGATATTAGCATATCAATGTGTTGGCTTCCACAGGAGAACGTCATGTACGAGTTTGTTCTTACTTCTCCAACAGTGTTCAGCATGTCTAGTCCGTATCTGTGAGATGGGAGGCAGGTGGTCATACAGCTGCTTCTTTGTGGGGTGCTGTTTCCGCGACTTGTTCAAGACTCCATATATAACTTGTGCAGTCTTGAACAAGTCATATTGCTATATGATAATTCAATTATTGCGTTTGATATGTTTACTTAAGAGCTATTGCTAAATAGTTCAATATGTAAAAAGTATAATAACCTTCGATAATGTTCGATTTTCAGTCTCTTTCCACTACTCTCTTTATTTCTTATTATACTTTTCTGTGTAACATGTGCTTTTTCTTCCCTTTCTTTCTTTATAATAAAAACGTAACAGTGCATTATTTACCTGAGGGGACGACACTAATAAGAAATAAATATTCGGTGGATAAGGAACACCAGATAAACAGGTTTTACACTTTTGCATTCCATCTTGGACAATTTGGACGGTCTCATTTTTAACAAGAGGGTGTTGCAATAAGATAACGGTCGTACAAATAAGAAACACGAGTATTTAATTAGAAAGACCAATGAAATTAAATAAGAACGCATATTAAAAGACTACACTTATTTTAATTATATTTTAATTGGTTTCTATATAAAATCATTTATTGGATTGGTTTAAATACGTTGGAGAATAAAACAAGGGGAGTTTACTCTCATTTAAGTAGCTAATGTTCAAGATTACCCAATAATGTTGGGACAATCATATAGCTGCTAGGGCTTAAAGTGACCAGCCGATTGATCGGTAGGAGGTGGGGGGGGCTCTCATTTGCAATTAGAGATGATCAATTCTTTTTTTTTACAGCTGGTTATTCCTTTTTTTTTTCTTAGAGACGAATTAATTAAATTAGCAAGAATATGCACCCTCCGGGCGTAAGTATTTAAGTTATAATGTAATGAAATATCAAATTAGAAAAACTAACGAAATTAAATAAGAACGCATATAAAAAGATTAAACTTATTTTAATTATATTTTAATTGGTTTGTATATAAAATCATTTATTGGATGGGTTTTGATTGGTTGGAGAATAAAACAATAATATCAATTATGTTCCATAATCTATGGTAGCGTAGATTATTGACAACACCGTGTAGTGAAAATGGAAAAACACAGACTGTTGGGACCTTTTGACCCCAGAGGCGGGAAAGCCGCAACTCACGATAAGTCACGTGAGATCTAGTGAGATCGTTAGTTCCAGCCCAGGATGTTGAGCAAGAAAGATGTTTCTTGCTAGCTGGACTCATCAACTGCGCGCGATCAGTTAATTAGTTAAGATTAGGAATAGAAGTTAAAAACAGTAACTTGGCGTTGTTGGTCATTAATGTCTTAGCTAGAAAATGAGTCAACAACAAGAAGATAGAATTCAACATGGCGACTGGACGATCACACGAATGGCTAGAGAAGAAGAAAGAAGTAAGTAATGCAATTATGCATCTCCTCTCTCTGATACCTTGTCTATCTCCCCCCCCCCTCTCTCTCTCTCTCTCTCTCTCTCTCTCTCTCTCTCTCTCTCTCTCTCTGACACAAAAGAATACTTGTGTATATACCCAACGTGTGGTTATATAACAATTATTTATTAAACCCAGAATTGTTGAAACCAGTATGCAAATTAACCAAACCATATTTTGGTTTGGTTTGGTTTGTTTTGTTTTACGGCATATCAACCTCAGTGGGTCATTTAATGCCGATAAAGTTTGGAATTAAATCAATTCTTAATGGATAATACAATTTTTTTATAAATACATTTTTCTATTTAACCCATAGATGGGATCCTAACAGGTACTACCACTCCGGGTCAGAGTGGACCAGGGAGCAATGGTGATGAAGGGGTGCTCCACATTCCCCAAACCTCCAAAACTGGAACCTTACCCCCAGATAGAGTTTAACGTCATTCCCAGGACATGTAGACCCTCAGCCACCGCCTTCTAGCACCCATATGATAAAAAGGGGTTGGGGCTTTCCATAAGGGCAATAGGGTTGGGAAAATCATATAGGTGCTAGGGCTTGACGTGACGAACCGATTGATCGGAGGGAGCCTCTCCGACCGCCCGTCTAGTCCAAGATAGGGCCAAAGTGGAGTATTGCATGTCATGAAAACCATATTTTATGTAAACTTTTATTTCTTAGTAATTAACATAGAACACATTGCAAGGTTTTAAATGCTCTAATAACGTGGGCTGTTTTGAGGCAAATCTTACGCAGATTATTTATAGACATTTATACATATACAAATGGCAGTTGTGTGTATTCGTATGTCCGAAGGAAACTTCGAAAATAAAACAATTAACGACAAAGTAAATATATATATACACATTAAATATCACTAGGGCTTGGTTTTCGAGCAAAAATAATGAAAATTTAATTCATATTTTGGAAGATATTTAAAAATTCAAATTTGAAAAGTAACAGAAATGAAAATCATTATTTTTTAAACTTTTTTTTTGTTTTCACTTTGAAATATATAATATTGATTTGAATTAATTGCATCATTTATTTATTTTTTTTAATTGTAAATCCTTGGATGGAAATTTTTTACTATATTGTTATATATATATATATGTGTGTTGGGGGGATTTTTATGGGGCAACCAGCGAGGATCTCACTCGCGATAAGTACTAATGGATCTGCGAGACTAACTTTCTAAAAATCCGCCCTCTACCCAGGCTACGCCGGGTAGCCACTTCTAGTCGTTAATAAATAAGATTTATTATATTCTATTTATCAATGATTTTGTCTATGAATCAAGTACTCATTGATAAAGTTAGGCAATTCCTGAGGGTATTGTGACGTAAGCACTGACCTAGTGTACGTTCATAGACAAACACCGAATCTCAATTATAATAGGTTTTTTTTTAATTTCCAGCGACTCTGAATTCCAAAGAGCTTTTACTAAAGATAAATTTCAAACGAAGGAAGGACCCTATATGGTTAACAGAAACGATCCACGGCTGCTACTTTTTGCGTCATAATAGTTGCCGAAGGGTCCCTCTACGTAATTCCTAACGTAATGAGAGGCAACCCCACGTAAGAGTAATCTGAAATGTAATTTCTTAGGTAAAAACACATGCGACTATAAACGTGTTACAGAGGCATTGTGTGTGTATGTGTGCATGTGTGGAATGTTTAAGATAGATACACACACACACCCACACAAACATATATATATATATATATATATATGTGTGTGTGTGTGTGTGTGTGTGTGTGTGTGTGTGCGTGTGTGTGAAGAGAAAAATGAAAGTGAATCCGGCAGTATATAAAATAATGAAAAATGTTTTCCTTATATCAACAAAAGGCCCTGAAGAAGATCTACAAAACAGATTGAAACACTGCAGCGTTGGCTGAATAAATATCACTCATTTTATTTGAAGCTGTGTTTTTTTCAAATTTTTCATTATCTTGCATACCGTCGGATTCACTTCCATTTCTCTCTTCACATACACACACACATTATATATATATATATATATATATATATATATATATATATATATATATATATATTAGTCAGACCATTGAGTATATATTTGCGTCTGCAAGTATGGAATAATATATATAGAAACACATGTATGTATAACGCGTTTGTGAATATATCTTAAGTATTCCATTTATATATGCATATATATATATATATATATATATATATATATATATACATATGCTTTTTTTTAAAGTTGGGCGTTATTACGAAGCATCTAAAAATAAATGAATGAACTCGATATTATGGAGTATTGGATTCACTTATTTATTTTTTATTATTATTTTTTATCATAAATTTTCGGGTTCGTTAGATACCCTTTATCAAATGACTGTTGTTCCTGTTCAACGGATCTTTTGTCTCTGTTGTTATTGACAGCGGCAGCGTCTGTAAAAAAATTATAATAACGGAGTATTCCGATGTCAGCGTTCAGTCCCCTCGCGTGAGTTTGTAATTTTAGAATCCATTTAGTTTCTGCTTGTTTTCGAGATTGCGTTTATTTGAAATGCGTGTTCTATTAGAATGCATTTGAGGTGTGTAAGGTTGTGTGATAGGGTGTTAAAATGAAGTGCTATTGTACTATGCGGAGATTTGAGTTTTATTGTGGATTTGTGGTTATTTAATCTTAGTCTAAAGGGTGTTGATGTTTCTCCCACAGATCCGCTATTTGTACATTGTGTGCAGTATATGTAATATATGATGTTAGCGCTATCGCATGTTAGGTGTGGCGGATGGATTGTTATGTTCGTGTGGGGTATTTCTATTTCAGTTTCCGTGTGTATATATAAAGGGAATGATAAAATATTGGATTAATCTCAATATTTGGTTGATACAAGTATTAATCGGATAAGTCAGAGTTATAACAAATATAAAGTGCTCAATACATGGGTAGATTTAGTATTACAGTGTGTATAGAAATATACAACTGTATATATGATATATGTAAAATAGTGAAAATATTTTGAAAAAACACAGGTTCAAATAAAAGGAGTGATATTTATTCAGCCAACGCTGCAGTGTTTCAATCAGTTCAGTAGATCTTCTTCAGGGCTTTTATTGATATAAGGAAAACATTTTTCATTATTTTACATACCGTCGCATTCACTTCCATTTTTCTCTTCACACACACACACACACACACACACACACACACACATATATATATATATATATATATATATATATATATATATATAATCAAATATCCAAATTCTAACGATCTGTTTCAGCGTTCCAAATGTGATTTTCAAAAAAAAATTCTATTCGAACATTTCCAAAATTTCTCCGTTGTTCCCCCACGAATTCTTTTTTTCATTCAAAATAAAATTTCACTCTGATGAAGGTCGAATCTTCTCTGTGTGCGAAATAATTTCGCACAGATGAACTGACCGAAACACATGCGTAAATGATATTGATTAAATTCTTCTTTTATTATCCATTTTATTCTTTCTTTTCTTTATTCATTCTTCCTCATATTGTCGGATTCATTTCTAATTTCCATTTTTATATATACTAGTAAATATATACACCCTCCGGGTGCAAGTATTTTAGTTAAATTTTATAATAAAATATCATATTAAATTAGAAAGGCTAATGAAACTGAATAAGAATGTAGATAAAAAGATTTTGAACAGAGGGGGTATGATTGAAAAATAGAACAACTTTGAAACTAACTCTTCCATCATTTTCCGTTACTCCCGTCTTTCATTGGTAAATTTTCCTAATTAAACTGTTTAGTTAAAATAGGAAGTAAAGAATAATATTACAGTTATTTCTTCTTGTTAAGGGATTTCTTTTAAGAGTTATCCCCGAGATTTTTGCTCATATTCAATAAGATAAAACCAAACAATTAGAAATCAATAATACTAAGCATATATTTATTAAAATCAAATTTTTTAAGATCAATATTGCAAATTAGCCTTCCCATTCACACTGTAAACCTCTATTTTGTTGTATATATAAATACAATTGCATGTTATTAGTATGTAGATATGGTCAACAGTATAAGTAATGTAAAACAATTTTATTAATAATTGAGGTTTAAATGAAATAAAATCATGGAGAATATGATGTAAATAACGAAAGGAATTGTGACTTTATAATAATATAGTTTCGGTTACAGACAGACAAACCCCCAATCTCCATTATATAAGATATATATAATCTTTAGCATTCCATACTTTTAATCAGACACAATTATAGACTCAATGGTTTACACACACACACACACACACACACACACATATATATATATATATATATATATATATATATATATCCTTGTGTATTGAGGCTGCTTGTTAATTGAAATAGACCTTCAATAACCCAATTACCTTAAGGGTTTGTCAGTTTGATGGGTGGTCTCCCTTAAAGACTTCTATTTCAAACTGTTCTCGATCGTTTCTGTCGGCTCCACTGAGTCAAACTATTCATGTCTTGCTTTTTCCCGTTTAATAATTATTTTTCTTTCCGGCTGTAATTAGAACCCAGTCTTGAGTTTCAGTTTAAAAAAATTAAAAAATGAGAAAAAGTAAACCCTTCTTTTCCTCCAAATAAATTTCAAATATTTCAACGCAGATGCATTTAATTTCTTTAAAAAAAAGCCTTTCGTTATAGCTTGACATTTTTATTTAGAAGGACATGTGACCGACATAATTTTAATGATTTTAACACACACACACACACACACACACATATATATATGTATATATATATAAATAAATAAATATATACACACCTATATATATATATATATATATATATATATATATATATATATTACACCTACATATACACTTATATATATATGTTTTATATATAAATACACATACCTACATGTACATTATACATGTATATATATATGTGTGGTGTGTGTGTTTGTGTGTAGATGTGCGTATATATATACATATATATATATATATATGCATGTATATATGTTTCTATGTGTATTTATATATAAGATATATAAGTATATATATGTAGATTTGTGTATTTAATATATATAAGTATATATATATGTAGGTGTGTGTATTTATTATATATATAATATATATATTATATATAAGTATATATATGTAGGTGTGTGTATTATATATTATATATATATATATATTATATAAAGTGAGTAAAGTCGTCGGGGCGGCCTTATGTCGGTTCGGCCAGACAGCGAGGGAGTCTATCCCCTTTTCACTAGCGCTAGACCAAGGAGATTATTTTAGCATCTGAGGTGGAGCGCCACACCTACCATCAGCTCCTCACTTTACCGCACATATCCCTGTGCTACTCATTCGCTGAGTTGGCGAGGGCCGGTATCGAACAAGAACCTTGTGATTCCTAGCCGAACACTCTACCGACTGAGCTATACCGGCCCTTAACATTATATATATGTAGGTGTATATATATATATATACATTATATATATATGTAGGTGTGTGTATTTATATATATATATATATATATATTATATATATGTAATATATGTATATATAATATATAATATGTATATATATGTATATATATATATATATATGTATATATATGTATATATATATATATATGTATATATATATGTTATATATGTATATATATATATATGTATATATGTATATATATATATGTATATATATGTATATATATATATGTATATATATGTATATAATATGTATATAATGATTATATATATGTATATATATATATATATATATAGTATTATATGTATATATATATATGTATATATATATATGTAATATTATGTATATATATATATGTATATATATATATGTTATATATGTATATATATATATGTATATATATATATGTATATATATATGTATATATATATATATATATATGTATATATATATATATATATATATATATATATATGATATATATATATAATATAAGTTATATATATATATATATAATATAAGTGTATATATATATATATAGGACATGACCAGCAGATTGATTGAGGGACTTCTCGACCGCCCGTCTAGTCCATGTACACGTCAAGTGGAGTGTTGCATGCCCGTCGATCCAGAAGCAAGCAATGTGGATGTACCTCATACTTCGTACGCCAAGTCGCAAAGCATCGCGGTCGCCTCTCACGGACAAAAGGAGGTTATACTCAGCAGATGTGCTGTTGGAGCGCCTTTAATTGTTACTTTTTAGATGTAAAGTTCTTATAAGTTGGAAGGCTTAAAGTACCTTCCAACTTGGGTACATATACATCACGTGAGAAATACATTCAAGACAGGAATACATATCTTATTATAATGGAGATTGTGTGTTTTTCTGTCTTTAACCGAAACTATATTCCTACTCAAGTCACAATTCCTTAGTTATTGACATCACATTCTCCATGATTTTATTTTATTAACCTCAATTATTAATAAAATTGTCTTACAAATTAATACTGTTAACTATGTCTACATACTAACAACATGCAATTATATTTATATATACAACAAATAGCGTTTACATGTGAACAGGAAGGCTAATTTGCATATTAATATTAAAAAATTTAATAAATATGTGCTTAGTATTATTGATTTCTAACTGTTTGGTTTTATTTTAATGAATATAAGCAAAAATCTCTTCAATAATCTTAAATGAAATCCATTAACAAGAAAAATAACTGTCATTTTATTCTTTATTTCCTCTTTAACTAAATACTTAAATTAGAAAAAATAACAATGAAAGACGAGAGTGATGGAAGAGTAGGTTTCAGTTGTTCATTTTTTATTATACTCCTCTTTTCATATCTATTATACTCCTGTGTTCAAATCTTTTTATCTGTATTCTTATTTAGTTTCATTGGCCTTTCTAATTTAATACAATATTTTATTACATTAAAACTTAAATACTTGCACCCGGAGGAGTGCATATATTTGCTTGTACTCATAACAAAGGTACAGTAATACATAGTGAACAGATACCTAAGAAAGAAAGTAGGACTTTGCCCTAAAGATGTGATACAGAGTTTCTGAAGGAATGTCACTTACTGATAGTTCGTTGGGGACAAAGCCACCCCCCTCAATAGATATAGACAAGTGTTTATGCCATGTGTAGTGGTTGCCGGATCGAGAAAAAAGAGGGATTTTTCCCGGGCTCCTGCCTAAATACTCTAGCCACCTATCGGTGATAACCTGCAGCAAGAAAGATAACCATTTTGGACTCATGTCCATCCCAACAAGTTTTAATGTAATGAAATATATTAAATTAGAAAGACTAGCAAAATTAAATAAGAACACATATAAAAGGATTACACTTATTTAATTATATTTCAAATGTTGTATTCTCTCTTTCCTTATTTCTTACTTCTATTATTCTTCTTTCAGCGAGACGCTAGCGTCTGGACTTCATCTTGGGGACTTTGTGTTTGGTTTTCCATTGGGGATTTCTCTTTATCAGAAGCCCTGTGTCATTGGTAGCTTTTAGATAATAACACAAGACTTCGATTTATCTTAAAGTTATTATAATAAGTTGGAAGGCTTAAAGTAACCTTCCAACTTGGGTACATATGTGTACATAAATTAATCCGACAAAGAAGTTAGAAGATATAACCTGTTAAGTATCTGGCCGCCATCCTTGGCCAGTTTTAAAGAACTTAAAGTAAATAAGTCCTGAAGTATAGAATCCTTTGGTAAGTGAATAAGTCCTAAGTTTTTGAATCCTGCGTAGTGTCAAAGGTCCAGTGATGTAATCCTATGATCCGTCGTCCACGAAGGTTTGAAGCAATATGTGCAGGTATGGCCAGAACAGCCAGTATAAATAATAATATCAGCAGCAGAATACTGTCAGTGGTTGGTCAATAGGTTGGTCACATGTTTATTGGCGAGTCTATAAGTAGAAGTGAACATCAAGCACACACCTTATAACCAAAAATTCCAACATTGACTTTAATACGTGAGCGCATAGAAATACTTCAGGACAGGAATACATATACTCATTACAAGGTACAAATAGATATTTTAAAAACAGGTACATAAACGCATTATAAAGGAAGTTGGATGTAGGACTTCGTCCTAAGGAATATCACTTACTGATAGCTGGTTGGGGTCAAATCCCCCCTTAAGGGTAAGAGGCACAAGCGTCTAAACCCTGTGAAGTGTTTGCCGATCCCAGAAGAAGAGAACTCGGAATTCCCGAGCTGCTGATTAAATACTCTAGCCACCTATCGGTGGAAACCTACAAGGGAAGATAACCATTTTGGACTCATCTCCAGCAGGAAGGATATACAATTTACTGACTCAACAAATCACATCATCAGNCGAGGTCCTTCACTGAATAATGGTCTGTAGTGATTGTTACTAAACAAGAAGCAGGAAATTGCGAGACAACAAGAATAACGCGGGAGTGTCAGCCTTGCTGTGTCTGGTAGGTTGAGGTTTCTGTGAGTATTACGGCATGTCAACGCCTTGTTGGGGTTATTTTATACGAAGCCGGGTTTTTGTTTTATTCATTATTGTTGGGTATTAAAAAATACCCCAAAAACATACCCAAAAAAGAATGTCTTCGGTATGAAAATACCCAAGAAAGGTTGACATGCCGTAAAATCCAACCAACCAAGCAAACTAACTTATATATGCATGCTCTATCAACGATATTGAGCACTATTTACTGATTAATATAGGATCCTATGGGTTAAATAGATAACAAATGTGTTGTTTTTTTTGTTTTTTTAATTTTTTTAATACCCAACAATAATGAATAAAACAAAAACGGCTTCGGTATAAATAACCCAACAAGGGTTGACATGCCGTAAAATTCAACCTACCAGCCAGCCACGTGCCTCCGCGTTATTCTGTTGTCTCGCAATTTCCTTGCTTCTTGTTTAAAAATCTACAGAATTATCTGTAAGAGTGAAAATGTATTAGATCACATGATTAGATCCAATCATTGAAGATGCCATGTAGTCGTTAGAATCACCTCAAGTTAATTAAGCCCCCCCCCACCCCCACCCCGAATCCAAGCAGGAATTTTAATTTCGTATTATGCGGAACACAGACGTCTCAACGGAACCTCTGGTGTTTTGTGTGGCTTTAAGAAACCACTAATCACTGTCGGCGAGCCTTAGAATAAAAACGGTCGGTTTGGCTCAGTCGGTAGAAGCATCTGACTACACGTGTGTTGTTGTACTGCCAAAGTTGCTGTAAAATCCGTATTTTACAAAATAAATTTACCGCCACACCATTAAAAAAAAATGCAAAAATCAGGGATTTATTCGATTTGTAGCGAGAGCGAAGGCAAACACTCACGAAACCTGTGATGAGCCAACGACGGTCCGTCGATCGAAGAGACAGCGGGTGGCAAGTTGCACGTAATGGGCGGAAGAACAAAACATGTGAGAGACCGACTAGTTGTGGCGGTAAAAATCGTGAATGTCCTTGAGGCGGCGATTTATAGTGGCAAGATCTCCGTAACCTGGCTCGTCGGAGACGAAGTTTGCGTCTCGGGCCAGACCGAGTATAAAAGAACAGTGGCGAGGGAGCAAAGGATGACGACCTTATTTTGTTTAAGATCTTCACAAGTATTACGGTGTCTTTGGTAGAAGCAGAAGTTGTTTTTTTTTTTTTTTTTTTTGTTTTATTTTACGGCATATCAACCTCAGTGGGTCATTTAATGCCGATAAAGTTTTGAAATAAATCAATTCTTAATGGATAATACAATTTTTTTTATAAATACATTTTTCTATTTAACCCATAGATGGGACCCTAACAGGTACTACCACTCCGGGTCAGAGTGGACCAGGGAGCAATGGTGATGAAGGGGTGCTCCACATTCCCCAATCCTCCAAAACTGGAACCTTACCATCAGATAGAGTTTAACGTCATTCCCAGGACATGTAGACCCTCAGTCACCGCCTTCTAGCACCCATATGATAAAAAGGGGTTGGGGCTTGCCATGAGGGCAATAGGGTTGGGAAAATCATATAGGTGCTAGGGCTTGACGTGACCAGCCGATTAATCGGAGGGGGCCTCTCCGACCGCCCATCTAGGCCAAGATAGGGCCAAAGTGGAGTATTGCATGTCAAGAACTGCTCATCCACCTGGGCTCTATCCTTAAGCATCACGGGTCGCCATCCACGGCCAACAGGTTGCCCCATTGGGGGAGTCTTACCCTCTGCAGAGGTGCAGTCGGTGCATTCTAACGCCCCAACCGACAGGGCGAAGAAGCAGAAGTAAATTTCGTTAACTAATTAGAGATTTGAATAATATTTTCAGTGTTGATTTATGAATGAATGAATTTTATAAAGCATTAGTTGTTTCATTTCAAAACAGTGTCTATATAAAAATGAATTAAGTGATGAAGCAATGAGAGTGAACTCCCTTGATCTTTTTCCGTGAATTTGGAGAAGAGGCATTTGATTCAACGTAATTTTCACGGAGAAAACTGGCGCTTTTCAAATCACCTAAAGTTCAGATTACCCTTCCGGTTCGCCAGAGTGAATGTGGTCATTTAGCGTGAGAAAATCAGTTTGTTGGTTGATGACTGGACGAGACAGACCGCCATGGCGTCTCTCGTCCAAACAGACAAATTCTCGCACGTGTGTTGAAAATGCAAATACACAGATATGTATCTATACAGGGATATATGATGGACCCTCCCGTCGATTTAGACGTATGAGTGTTCATACAATGAACATCTACACAGTGATTTGTTTATAGTGGTGAAGGCTTGTATTGGACCATCCACACTTTTTGACACAGTCGATAGGAAAGAATTGGTGCATCAAGGGTGGCCACAAACCCAATCAACGACCGACCTCAGGAATTTTGAATTCAGAGTTATCTGGGTTACCTACCCAGGGCTGAATAGCCCAGTTTGCCCTACTATTTAACCCATAACTGGAGGGAGAATATATGGATTCATACCTTTCCCAAGGATATTAGCGCTGTGATATGCCAACAGCTTCGTCTAGGAATTGAATTCGAATTGATTAGTCCATTTTCCACGACTCTTACCACTAGCCCACGCGCCTCCATATACAGTGATATATCTTATTATAATGGAGATTGTGTGTTTATCTGTCTGTAACCGAAACTATATTACTATACAAGTCACAATTCCCTTTGTTATTTACATCACATTCTCCATGATTTTATTTTTATTTAAACCTCAATTATTAATAAAATTGTTTTACATTATTAAGACTGTTGACCATATCTACATACTAACAACATGCAATTATATTTATATATACAACAGAATAGTGGTTTACAGTGCGAACGGGAAGTCTAATTTGCATATTGATATTAAAAATGTGATTTAACTAAATATGTGCTTAGTATTATTGATTTCTAACTGTTTGGTTTTATTTTAATGAATATAAATGAAATCCATTAACAAGAAAAAAAAATGTCCTTTTATTCTTTACTTCCTCTTTTAACTAAATACTTAAATTCGAAAAAATAACAATGAAAGACGAGAGTGATGGAAGAGTAAGTTTCAGTTGTTCTATTTTTCGATTATACTCCCTCTGTTTCAAATCTTTTTATCTGCATTTCCCATTTAGTTTCATTAGCCTTTCTAATTTAATACGATATTTTATTACATTAAAACTTAAATACTTGCACCCGAGGGTGCATATATTTGCTAGTAAGACTAATGTATAAAATCTATTTGACTGGGGATCGTCGTCTTGTTTATCAAAACAAGCGACTGAGTGAGAGCTATGTGCCCCGATATCATTGCCCATGAACACCTTGCTAAGTAGACTGTCCGATAACGTCCGGCTTAGCTTACAGCAGCGGTCCCCAAACCTTTTTTGCGCCACGGACCGGTTTCATCTAAGACAATATTTTCACGCACCGGCCTTTATATTCTCCGGTATACATTTGTTCGATAATCGTTAATGACGTAATCTAATAATAAATAATCCGCAGTGGTCTTATGTCAAATGCAAACATCAACAGACAATAAACAACCTTTTGTTCATAATTAATAATCAACAACATCTCTGTAAACGAAAATATTTATTTTAGAACGAAAATCCTTTCTAATAAGAAATAATTATAATAAAAACTCGATTCAAGTGACAATACTGCTCATTTCTATATAAAAGAGTAAACAAGTGAATCAAATCTATTAATAATGGAGATTCGCTTCCGGTTTTTGTCTGTAACAAAAACTACGTCCCTGTTTACGTCACACTACCTAAAATCGCCATAACATAGAATAAATACACTCAAAATTTGAACATGCAGCATTAGACAGTCCTCATTGTTTTTTAACAAGTTTTAAATAATACATACCTGGTATTATCTATATATAGTTTGTTTTATCTTAATATATATTTAAAGTTATCAGAACTAAGTTTCCATTTCAAATTTTTTAATTTTTTACTCCTTTAATAAATTTGATGATTTTACTTTACTTATGATACAAACTCTCTGATATTAAATTCCAACTCCCATCCCTTCAGGCAATATTTATTTTACGTCGCCCAGAGGGCGTTTTTTTATTTTGCTAGTGATAATATTGACAATTATTGAGAGCCCTGGGCTTGTTTCTCTGCAACGAACTGGTCCCATCTGGGGTAATGGAAGACAGTGACACACGAAATGTGTTCCGTACGCCCAGTCTATTCCGTAGTTTCGGTTTGATTGCGGTCCCTGCAGAAAATCTTGCTTCGCAAAGATAGGAGGTGTTATGTAATCGCCGCCCAGCACCTATATTTGTGGCCTTGTGCCAGACTTAGAAAAATGTACTACCGATTATCTTAGATTACTGGGTGGTCTTTGTGGAAACACCGAAAAAGTAGTTAGGATAGATAACATCTTTTTAACGAGAGAAAGCAGACGATAAGTCTAGGATTAAGAAAAACACAGTCTTTTGGACTCCAAGAAATCTTTGATCTTTTAGGTTGGTGAACTCTGGTTGACCAGTGAGATTGGAACGAATCGAAAGGGCTCGAAAGTTCTAGAGTAGAATCTTCTAGAAGATTATTTAGAAATGCTATTTAAGACCCGCGAATAGAATCACGAGCAGTCAGTTGGAGTTAGGGTCTGCGAACAGAGCAGTGAGGGTCCGAGAGTCAGGGGCAGTTAGAGCCAGGAGGCGTGCGTGGCAGTTGGGAGTTAAGCTGTTGTCGCTGAAGACGATAAGGAAAGGCTAAGAAAAGCTTGTTCACCGAGAAGTTTACTAAGGACTAAAAACTCGAAGTTGAATCCAGTTAAAATACACCTCTTGTTAAGACAGAGATTATTAGGGACCCTCTCACTCAAAAGTTATAGGAAGTTTGGAATATAATAAACTTCTGAGAAGTAAACCCGGTGTTATTAGTCTGCTCTATTTACAACGAAAGAAATCTTTTTATGAATGGACCCACGACGCAAACAAGATAGTAAAGTCACTATCGTAAAGGGGACGACCCGTGGATAAAGTCAATTGGCCGTAACGAAGGAGCACGCGGCCGTGAAACGTGATACCTTTCCCTTGACCAAAAGAAGTGGGAGAAGGATTTTGGGGCCACAGGCGATGACTGCTAGACCTGGGGTGTGTATGTAAACAAACACCGTACGTACGAAAAGATACGAATTGTAGTGCCGAAGAAGGAAAAGGCACTAACGTTAAATACTAACTGGTCCCGCTACGTTGCATATTAAGAATTAAGGCCGCCACATTACAGAGGTTGGAAATGCGTTTTGGGCAATCTCAGGATATTGCCTGTCAAGAGGCACAGAAGTCACTTTTTAAAATAAAACATCAACATTTAGACTGATAATCAATAAAAAAAAAAGAAAAATTCAAACGTTCTGTGCGGCCAGGTACGCGACCAGGTCGCGACCCGGTGGTTGGGGACCGCTGGCTTACAGTAATACTGCCTGGTGTTTGATGTATATTCGGTAGAATCTTTGCTTAATGGGAAAACGGGGTGTGGAGAATTTTACTATGTAAATTGATAACTTCCACTATTTTATTTCTTTTTTTTATATAGTAGAAATATAAACGAATCGAATATAAATCGAATCTTCATGATTTTTTGCTCAAAAAGCAAGATCTGGTGATTGTGAATGTGTACATATATTTACTTTGTCGTGAATTGTTTTATCTTCGTAGTTTCCTCCGGACATATATACATACACACAACGACTCTTTATAGACATATAGGAGTGAGGGGGAATCAAAGAGCAGACTCCGCAGCTTAATCGGCTCTAGATTTGATCCTCGACAAGTTCAAGATACCATATACTGACTTGAAACCTAAAATTAATAGATGCCTTCATGGCAACAACACTGGAATAACAACATCCCCAATAAACTCTTCCTAATCGAACTCATTTTGGGAGGCTGGAGACCAACTTTAAGGAAGTCTAGATAGGAAAAAATCATTGTGTCCCGATTACGCATTGGTCATACAAGACTAACGCACTCCTATATACTCAAACAAGAACAACAACCACAATGTGGAACATGTCAAACACCTTTGACTGTTAAACACTTATTCATGGAATGCAGGTTTTTTTCTCACATCAGAAACCGTTAATTTAAAGCAAACAATATGAAAGATCTGTTTGAGAATATCAACATGGAGGATATTCTCTTTTTTTTTTAGGGAAATAAAATTATTCCATAGAATACAGACATGAAACAAATCAATACCATACAACATAATCCCCCAAAATACTAACACAATGTTTAAACCAATTACTAAAAAGTATAAATATAAATACACGATATGTATCACTTCCTAACCATTAGGCATGACATGACCCCAGACGGGTTGATATGCCGTTAAAATCAATAAATAAACAAACAAACATTTATATAAGTAAAGATATAGATTCCCTTTGCTCTTAGTCGATACTTCGTATAAACTGAATACTCACTGATAAACTTACGCAATTACTGTGGGTATTGAAATAGTTTCGGTTACAGACATACAGACATTGAATCTCCATTATGATAAGATTATTTTTGCTTTTAGTCGTACTCTACCCCTATTGATGCCCTTCATCTGTTAGACGTTTTTATGAGGCTCTATTGTATAATTTTGATGTTTCGGACTGTTGTCCTCATCTTTATTGTGGTATGTAAAAAAAAACATGTTTCGACCACTGTATTCTCCTGCCTTTTTTAGGTGTTCCCTGTCTATCTGAATATAGCAATAACCCAACCTTGGAAATCATTTTGAATAGTTTGACTGATGATCGATTAAGACATCAAAGAACTTTTGAAGATATCATTCAAATAATGATATTGTTTTTGCCTATCGATCCGAGAAGTGTCACAAGAAGCATTATGATTATTTAAAAAAGAATTATATTGTTTATCGGCATTTCCTGCACAACTCGAAGCGTAAAATCCAATGGCATCAGTTATTTTATGATATTTTTATTTCTAAAGTAATTTTCTTTAAAATGTTCATTATGATAAGATCATCTTTGCTTTTAGTCGTACTCTACCCCTATTGATGTCTTTTAGCCGCACGTGTCTCTACGACGAATGCTGTTAGACGTTTTTACGAGTCTCTATTGGCGGACGCAACGTATTATGTTCTTATTACATTTTGAGGCCCAATTTCGTGGCACGGCAAAAATTCGGCAAGGTAATACAAGCGAATGTCTGATATGATTAATTTCACGGCGAGGCTTCAACGCGCTCTCGCCAGACGGCGCTTTCTCTCGCCCTCAGTAGCTTACTGTCTCTCCCTAAGCACCACACCCCAATTCGCAAAGTCGTTAATTAACGTCCAATTAGATACATTCTTCCAGTCAAATAACTAATTAAGTACTCACTAATGAATCATTAGACTCAAACCTTCATGACTGCAAGGGGTTTGCCAGGCAGCAAGAAACAAACGAGACGATTGTTGGTTGGTGAGTTGGATTTTATGGCATGTCAATCCATGATGGGTCATTTTATACCGAATACTTTTTTAAAACTTATTTTCTTTACCACATTTGTTATTTCTATGCTACCACATAAATTGTAACAATTGTTATCATATTTAATAACACAAAACAAGTCGTATGGTCACAAGGAGGCTGTTTATTTATTTCTAGGCTCGTGGGTTCTTTTTCAGAGAGAGAGAGAGAGAGAGAAAGAGAGAGAGAGAGAGGTCAAATTATTCTATCGTAAATCATGTTTGGTACTACTATGCGCAAAAGCTTTCTTGATCAAGTTTTTATTACTTATCTTGCCCATTATTCTATTCCATTCCACCGGGGGTTGAGATTTGGACCCCGGAGAGAAGAATAACACGTCTTTCTCCTTCTAAATTAGGGTCGGATCTGATAACTAAACTAACTCTTCCCATGTCCCTGTACCGGAGGTCAGTTAAGGTCATCTAAAGTGTCAATCATAACTACCAACGGTTATGGAAAACTACCTGCCTCTGCTTTTAATTCGAACGAACTTTATTTAAAATTCTAAATTGTAACAAATGGTGCATTTGTTACAATTTAAAAGAATCATAAATTGTGGGCATATCTGTAAGTTGGAATTTTAGATAAAGTTCGTTCGAATTAAAAGCAGAGGCGGGTAGTTTTCCATAACCGTTGGGAGTTATGATTGACACCCTGGGCGTTTGGCAGTTCCTGGTTGAGAGCAACATTGCCATCCTGTAATAACCTCTCTATTCACCTGATCTTGCTCTGAGTGACTTTTTTTCTTTTTTCTAAACTCAAGGATTATCAGGGGGATCCGATTTGAAGATGTGGAGGTCATCAAGAAAGGTGTAAAGATGGAACTAAAGGGCATCCCAGAAGAATGATGTCAGCAGTGCATAGAACCGTGGCAGAGAAATGTGCCTTAGACTATGGGGAGATTCCTTTGAAGCGGAAACCATTTTTTTATATTTAATCCTCCGACTACTCTTCTAGCCAAAGTGTACTGTTACATGTCATGGACTGCTCAACTATAAGGATTCCATCCTTAAGCATCACAGGTCACAACCCACGGCGAACTGTTACATGTCATGGACTGTATAATAACATGAGCTGGGGCACTGTCTTAATTTATCGAGCACCTTATATATAATCCTTTGGCCGGGGTACAGGGTTCGGTTTATGTATGTTATATATGTATGACATGTATGCTCCGGCTCAGTATTACAGTCGTCAAAACTGCCCGTTCCAACCTCCCGTTCTTATGTTGTCTGTTGATTTACTGGAAGGCTGAAAAAGAGCTGGTTTCGTTCCTTTTACCAACTCGGCTGAAATAAGATTAAATAACCAAAAGCTGTCAACGGATCAACAAAGCAATTGAACACAACGCCTTTTTTTATGCTTATGTATAAAATATATACATTTATTTTACAAAGGAGCGAGGTGATTTCTTTGTCAGTTGATTGGCGATCTACAGCTAGTTTTTGGCTAAGTTATCAACTTTGTACCAAGTGGCAAGGCATCAGAGTGTATCGGTAAAGTTGTATCAAGGGCCCCGAGCTGTGGCGAGCTCCCTAATTCGGAGTGTCTGACTCCGCTTCTCTCTTCTCCTCTTTCTTCGGTCTGTCCCGGTCTCTCTCCTTCTCTGACGGTCTGTTATTTATGGGATCCAGACCTCCCCACCCCTAACACATGTCTCTGATTGGCCAGCCACTCGATAACATTGCCTACGTGTCTAAATGGCATTGTGCCAGCCTAGCTTGTATCTTTCCGTTTGGAGTCAAGGCCAACCATTGTTTTATTTATCTAAGTTTTTGAAATTGTTGACGAACTTTTCAAAAACTGGAATCTTATTTATTAGATTATCATTTTATTTTGGCAAGTAAAAAATGTAACAAAAGACTTAGAATGTTTGCATTATAGTCTATTTCAGGAAGCTTCCTGAAATAGACTATCATGCAAAATTTTTTACTTATATATTTGTTCTGTGACTCTAAGAGCACACATTGAGTTCTGCAAACTGCGACGCGTTTTTAAAAGAATTCCTATATCCTAAGGAAGATTTCCTCTCCGGATGTTTGGATTATATATATATATATATATATATATATATATATATATATATATATTTTCAAATCACGCACAGGGCGGTCTTCCGATCTATAGCTCTGCTGATGAGGCCTAATAGGCCGAAATGTACATACAGAGATTGATTTTTCTCGATTTGTTTAGCCATACATTTAATAGGTATTCCGGCCTAATTCATTATTAATTAATTAATTTTCAAAATTAGGTACGACTCCAATTAAGCACTTATTCTCCCATATATATATATATATATATATATATATATATATATATATAGAGAGAGAGAGAGAGAGAGACAGACAGACAGACAGACAGACAGAGACAGAGACAGAGACAGATACAGACAGATTGAGATAGATAGAGAAATTGATTGATAACAATATTCTGATAGATAGATAGATAGGGAAAGATTGAGATAGATTGTTAAGTTTTCATGGGCCATCCTTTGGCCTTCAAGCAAGAGCGCTTGGCCAGCAGACATCCTTGGTAATCCTTTATTAAAGAATCCTCAGTATTGTAAGTTGTCAATGGTTGCAAGTATAGTGTGGAAGGATCAGTGTTTAAGTAGTTAATCAGCCGAACATTATGGCTGCTGATTGGTGTAGGAATAAACCACGTGACCTCGGCTAGTCTATAAATTCAGGTGGGGAATTGGAGCACACCGTATATACAGAATACTTCAACATAGATAAGAACAGGCTCAGATATATAGATCAATAGATAGATAGATAGGGATAGATTGAGATAGATAAGAACAGAGTCATATATATATATATATATATATATATATATATATATATATATATAATGGATAAAAGTAACCTACTCGAGTTTCATCGACTGATTCGT